>JACSVZ010000001.1:39678382-40410048 GCA_014706295.1 Lycocorax pyrrhopterus obiensis | reverse complement strand
CAAGAATAGCAGGCAACAAGATAGTAATTTGGCACCCACAGATAGATTGCCTGCCCCTCACCCCCACACCTACCATGAAAAGGAAATTTCACTGAATGGGCTGCAAAATGGAAGGTGGGTGTGCCATACTGTTGCACACACACTGTTGAATAACTGCAGCAGATGGAAGCAGCTTTGAGGAGGAGGAAGACAGAATGTGTCTCAAACTGCTGCAGAATTAGAGGAAGACAAATGTTTCATAATCCCATGAGGTGGATTACAAGCCTGTGTTCAAACAAGCAAACAGAACCATCTTTCTGACTTTCTCTCAAAGGTTACCGTGTGGGACATGGGTCTGGAGAGGAAGCTAGTGTTTGGCTGCTCCATGGAAAGGCACCTGCACACCATGAGAGAGTGTGAGAGAGATGGATGAGTTCTGCTCAGTTAGTGCTGCCCTCCCTGTTACCCCTGCCCTTATCCCCCACACAAGTAAAGGTAGCACTGATGGCTTCGTCTCTTCAGTTGACATCCGGCAACTTGGTTGTGGTAGATGGGAGAAATCCTTGGGCTTCTTCTCTCGTGTCGAATACTAACACAGAAGAGAGTAATATGTGGAAGATAATGTAGTGGGAATCTGAATCATAAAACCATGACACAGGTTGCAAGGAACTATGTTTGCTTCTCTGCCCTCTTCCCAGCTGTCCGGGTCTTTTGGATTGACCAGATTATTCAGATGTAATATAGTGTTTTAATAGACTTCTCTTAAAATTCTCCACAGCTGAGATTGGGGATTTTGATGAAACCATAGATCGTGAACACTTAGCGAAGAACAAGTATATACCTCATCAAGAAGCACTAGAAGACAAAATCATGGAATTTCACCGTAACCACATGTAAGACTTTTTTGGTTTTGTTATTCTGCAGAGTAGTTCTAACTATATATGTATATGCTAGATCTGAAGAACGAAAGAGGTCTGGACCTCTGAGTTTCTTAAAGATTGCTTCTCAGAAACTGTTAAAACCTATGAACTTTCTGAAGGTTACTCCTGCCTTTTTCCCATCATCATAACAAGATGTTCAAAGCACAATTGATTCAATATTCATTCAAGCATGCTGTTATTTTACAGTCTATTTCATACAAAATGCTTCACTGCTGATTTTGTGCATGCAGGTATGATTGCAAATCACAACTGATCAGTCAGGCACTTCTGACAGTAGTCCTTTGTTTTCAAGGACACTGAATGTTGCCTTTCAACCTTTCCGTGCTGTATTTTGAGACAGGTTGAAGAAGGGGTTTGGTGATAGTTTTAGGAAAAGCACAGAGTACTTGCTGAATTAGGGATTTGGGGGAACAGAATTCAAGATGATGATGCAAGTTGGTATCCTAATGTCTGGAGAAAAGACCTGAACTAGGAAGATGATGAACAGAAGTACCAATAAGGCATAGAAAAGTATTTTTTAGCTGTTGAGAACACTTCAAGACGTGAACAGTTTCATTTTTGAGCTAGGTTGAATAATAGGTGAGTGGTAGTGATTTCTGTGGCAGTAATAATCAAAGCTTTGCGTAATTTCATCAAAATTAATGTGGTGCTTATAGCTTCCCAAGATTTATGGTAAGGTTTTCATGCCTTCTGTTTTACTTCATTTTGGTATTACATTCCCTTTTACAATGAATAGTATCATTACACACTTCCAGTTATGGGGTTTTTTTTAGGAATATGGCATGTTTTCCAGTGGAAAAAACAAAGGGAGGTAGTAAATTCTGTTAGAGCTAATGGTTTAAAATCTAGCTGTATCAGGTGTCTCCAGCATTGGAGCAATCAAAATTTATAATAGACTGTAAAATCTGTGTGTTCTTTGATATTTGTTTAGACTAAGTTGTTGTTCTAGCTGGTGCTAGTCTGGGGACATAGAAAAACCATACAGATATTATACCTCTGACGGTTTTCAGTCTCTTTGATCAAATGTCTCTTTGTTCTCTGGAGGACCTCTTGATCTCTATTAAAAGGTGTGACAAGCTTGTGAGTGTTCTCTGTTTTCTTTCTCAAGGGGACAGACACCAGCAGAGTCTGACTTCCAGCTTTTGGAGATTGCCCGTCGGCTGGAGATGTACGGGATACGCTTGCATCCAGCCAAGGACAGGGAGGGGACAAAAATCAACCTGGCTGTTGCCAACACAGGCATTCTGGTGTTTCAGGTTAGAGCCTCTCGGGACGTGATTTTGTACTTCATAAAGCTGAGAGATTTCTGGCAGCAGTAAGAATTCAGGAACTCAGCCATGTCTACAAGTATTCAGTTGGGAAAATGCAGGAACTTCCAAAATTTTTTCTAAGAATGATCTTAAACCTGTTATAGCTGCATTAGGTCCTGCATTAGGTAGGGACTCCTACCTTATGTGGATGTGCAGTGTAGAACTCCATCTGCATCCACAACGTGCTGTTCAAGATGCAAACTGGGCCATGGCTCACAGTTTGCAGATTGGTTATGCTGACTTCTCCTACATGTAGGAGCAGGTAGGTCTTGCAGGCATGGTGCATATTAAATGGGTGAGAAGCAGAGACAAGTAAAACAACAGACAGCTGGAATCCATGCAGAAGGATGAAGGCAGTAAATATAAGCTCTCTGTTGTGTTACTTTGTCAGAGTTCTTACATTTTTCTTGACCAGCCTTGGCCATTGTACCTTGCTGAATCCATGAATCTTACTTCTTTCCCTTAAAGATCCAAAGTGTTTTCCTTCTATTTCTTTCTTCTCCTTTCCTACCCCAGTCAGTCTAGTAAATATTCATGAAGCATCATTAGTAAATTTATCAAAATCTCATTCTGCAGTTCCCCTTAGATAAATAACAAATTGGGCTTTTACAATTGTGAAGCTATAGGCAGTCAGCTGGTGTCAACTTCTTTCACTTTAGATGCTTACCTCATGGTGCATTAAAAACAGTAAGTAAGCTCTTCTTTAAAATGTCACTTTTTACAATTGTCTAGAAAGACTATTCATTTTAACTGTTTGACTATAATTAAAATACTAGTGTTTCCAGCCTTACAAAGTACTTCTAAGTCCTTTCATAAAGAAAAGTAACAGCAACAAACAAGTCCAGAAATGTCTGACCCAAATGCAGAGTTAAAAATACCCAACCAAACAAACAACCAAAAAGAGGCAGCAAATTAAAAAGATCCCTGATCAACTAAATGAGTTAGTAGTAGAACCCCAAAACTGAAGCATAGGCTGAAGCATGAGAACACTAGGACATTGTTAGAAATGCACATAACTCAAGCAATTGTATGTTCGGGCCCTTCCCCTGCTCCTCCACAGCATTTGCATCAGCTGAATTAATGAATTGCCAAGCCTTATAAATTAAGACTGTCTTCAAGGTGAAAGTATGTGTCCACAGAAAGCAGCATGGACCTCAGAGTCCCAGCAGACAGCTGGGATCCTTCCATAAAGTGTAGCTGCAGGTTGATGGCCTGAGGCTTGATTTGTCAAGGTCTGAAGTCATCTCTTCTTGACCTAATGTGTTTGGGACTTTCACAACAGTTTTGTTTTGTTTTTAAAGTTTCTGAAAAGCTTGGAAATTTTACTGGGTCATGCTCCAAGACTGAATGCTGAAAAGGAAGTCGGGCCCTGACCTGCTGGAGTCTGCCCAGCGATTGGCGTCTGTCAGTAGGCTTAGGGCTTCTTTCAGCCACTTCATAGGTCAAGGGCTATGTTCTTATTTTTATTTTGGTTATAACTGATAGAAATTGAAATATGAGGATCTCCTTAGAATGACCCCAATGAAAATAAAGGTTCACTCACAAATGGCATAAGCTGCAGTCAGACTTATTTTAAAGTCTACCATTTATTTAGAAATCAGTGTCAGTGCTGCTGATTATTTTAAGTAGATTAATTATGTGATTCTTAGACAGCTGGTTGACTTAGCAGAGATCATTACACTGTCGTTACTCCTACAGCTGTCTGGTGATGGTGCCCGAATCAACGTGGGTTTCTGCATTTAGCAATTCTGTAGTAGTTCTCTGAAACTTCTGTGCTGTGCTCTAGGAATTCTTGTGTTGAAGTCTTCATTGAACAAACTGCTGTAATGAATATTTTAAAATAACACCTCCATTACCTGCTGACATAGATTAAGAATGAAACTTTTGGAGGGTAGGGGCTGATGATGTAGTGGCAGGGAGTTGTAGTATTATGAAGATAATTTCCTTTTTGCTGTTTGCTTATGGTATTGGTTGCTTTTTCCAAGAAAATCATTTTGTGGCTCTTTAGAGACAAATAATTTGTTTAGATTGCTTTTGCTTCTGGTACTCCCTATGAAAGGTCAAAACATGCACAGTATTTTGTACTTCCAATACAAAACTTGTAGTTTTCCACAGTTAAGCAATATTTAAAGGGGTATTTGTTTTGCCCTGCAGACACACAAAGAGGGAGGAAATCTACCTCATCAAAGTGAGGTGATGTGTCTGGATTCCCTGCATTCTCTGTCACTGGTGGAAATAGAGTGAGGCACCTTTGGAAGGTGATTTAGTCCACGGAAAATCTTGAGTCTGCATAGTGGCACAAGATGGCAAAATCTGGTGCACTCTGTTTTGTGATACTGGGTTGAATATTTTCACGATAACTCACTATGCCTAGTCCTGTATTGCAAGAGTTTAACCATAAGTGCCTGCCTTCAGTCATAGCGCCAGATGTTTATGGTTTGCATTACCAGAGGCTGAATTATAAGAAATAGCATCATTTCAAGTTAAGTGAACAGATGATTAATTTATGACAAGCTTTCTTTAGTGGTTTAGATTTTTCCATTCAGATCTGGAATGATTAAACCCAGCTGTCTTTGTTCTCTGTAGGGTCACACCAAGATCAATGCCTTCAACTGGGCTAAGGTTCGAAAGCTGAGCTTCAAGAGGAAACGTTTTCTTATCAAACTACGGCCTGATGTGAATGTAAGTCCTTGTTAGGAATTGATGAAGTTGACAAAAGGTTATTTGGTAAATTTCTACCCACAGATCGCACATGGTTTTTATCACCTCATGAATATTTTAATTGCTTTTGTTCACTGTTGGTGCTGTGCACATCAACCTGGCATCTCTGGTGAGCAGTCCTAGCAAAGGACATGTAAACTGAATCAATCATAATAGAATGTCTCAGAGTCATCTTCTGGTTGCAACTTTGGTACTGTATCAATTCTTTAGGTAAAGCATGTAATCAGCTTCTTCTCATTAACATTCAAACCACTGCTTTATCTCTGTCATATTTGTCAGTGAAAGGAAGTTTGAGCAATAGCTTTGATACTGACAGGCAGACCAATGATGTCTCAAAGTTGGAAGCATAGGGCCTGTTAAGCCCGAAAGCCAGTAAGTTGGGAAGAAGCTTTCTTTATTTTTTTTAGCGTAGTGCCTGATTTGTCAATGCATTTCTCTAATCTATGTTGCTTACTAGCTTACCTTGCAAATGCTATCCCAATTTTCAGAGTTCATTCCAGGACACCCTGGAATTCCTTATGGCCAGTCGAGATTTTTGCAAGTCTTTCTGGAAGATCTGTGTGGAGCATCATGCCTTTTTCAGGCTTTTTGAGGAACCTAAACCAAAGCCTAAACCTGTTCTTTTTTCTAGAGGTTCTTCATTTAGGTTCAGGTAAGACGTGCGTTCTTTCCACCTTTGTTGCCTCTCCATTTCAAAATCACATCCATAATGGTCTAGGAGTAAACCTGTTATTTTCAGCTCACCTTTTTTGCATTGTAGTTTGCTGCTTTGTATTTTCCATTGCATCTTCTCAGCCAAAACAGTGCAAAGAACACTGTAGGGGAAAACCCTGCATTAATTTTGTACTAGCTGTTGCAAAGCAGCTTTCTGGAGGTAAGGTATAAAGTATATAGGGTCCAGATGGTTTTGCATAAGAAAATTCACCTGTGTCCTAAGCAACACTAGCTAGCAATTTTTTGGGACTCTTTGAATCCTCTGCTCCTAGGATGGGGTCTTTCCTATGTATCAGAGTAGAGATTTGTACTTTTGTTGTATGTCACTGTGGTAAAACCCATCTCTATGCAGTTAAAAGCAACAAATTTTCTTTATGCTGAGACCTTTACGCTTGCAAAGGATTTGTGGGAGATGGCCACCTCTGCTGAGACCAAGTGTACCTGCAGTATTGTTAGAACTGTAGGAAAGCTTTTAATAGTTGGGTTATTGTGTTGGGCATTTTTTTTCCTTACACTGGTAGAAGCATCATTGTAGATACTGCATTTTGTATGCCGGGGGGAATCCTTTTATTTATACAGTTTATTTTGTTTGTGAAGCTGATACAAGCTGTACAGCCGTAAACGCTCTTTGCTGAGATAAATGATGCACTCTAGATGCCTTGTACAAGAACATAGTGTATATATAGCCATTCTACCTTTCTTCCCACTTAGTTTGGGGCCTGCAAAGTAAATTAATTAAGATGGAAGGACCTATGTTGGGTAAACAAGCAATATAACTTGTTACGTTTCTGCCTGAATAGATAGAAAACTGTAGGTGCATTCACCTTACCTCAGGCTTTGGAAAGTAGGTTTTGGCTGCATCCTCCACTCACTTTGATCTGTGTTACTACATTCAGGAGCTTCTTCCAGGCCCTGAAAGCCTCTAATGAATTGGAAGAATTTGGCTCTCAATTGATCATTCTTGAGGTGTAGGTTTCCTGTGCTGCTCTCAGTTTGCTTTGGAGTTTATAGCTTTGCACAATAGACAGCGCTGGGCTTTCTCACTACTTCACACCCTGTAGCAGAGGGGGAGAAAGGGATTTCCAGCCTAAATCTTTGCAGAAAAGGTGTGTTTTATAGTAGCAACTAAGTCACGAAGTGCGTGTCAGGAGGTTTTATCTTGGTTCCAGGGTTTACCAATATCAGATAAGGCTGGCATTTGACTGAAAAGGATTCAAGAATATATTAATTCATGAGATGAAAGCTTAACCCCTGCTTCACTTTCCATTGTAGTGAGTAATTTCCCAGTAATGTAGGACCCTGTAGGGCCCACACAACTGAATTTAAGCAGTTCTGAAATGGCATCAAAAAGTAGCTCCATAGCAAAAAAAAAGGAGGCAAGTGACATGCAAAATGGTAAAATCTGTGTGTATCTGACCAGGTCCCCTTCCATATGATCTTAACATGAGTTTCTGCAGATAGTGACAAATACTTTTCTGGTTGCTGTGGCTTTATATGCAAGCCAAAAAACGTGTTTATGATGGCCAGGTGATATATTGTATTAAATAATTTAACTCTGGTTTTTTTCCAGTGGTCGAACTCAGAAGCAAGTTCTTGACTATGTTAAGGAAGGAGGGCACAAAAAAGTGCAGTTTGAAAGGTGAGAGGAAATAAATCAATTATCCCAATTCGTTATAATCTAAGAAAAGTCATGATTTCCAGTTGGTTATATTCTGAGGTCTTGGTACCAGTCCAAGGGAAAAATTCCTTCTCTGCTGGTTTGATAGTTTATCATATATGTAATATCCCCGTGGTCCTGAATGTTTTGGCAGAAGTTTCAGAACTTACAGTTCACTTAAAATCAGTAGTCTTCAATCTGTTTTTCAGCAGTGAGTGTCCTACTGTCACAGGTAACTTTCTCCCAATTTGATTTGCACCCTCTTTGCTGGGATGTGGTTAATGTATGTGAACAGACATATTCAGCTCAGAATAAAACTGGAAGTAAGGAGAAGTACAGCCCAGCTCAAGGGAGAGGTCTCCAGGGAAACCGAAACTCTTCCAGCTTGCTAGAGCCAGTTCTGTCTGAACTCATCATGCTCATGGTGACCTCAAAGTAATGGCCAAAATGCCACAAAGACCACGACAACAGTCCATTGCTTATGATTCATGCTTACCTGATAGACCATTTTTGCTTCAGCGCCTCTCTCTTTTCTTACAGTGGTACGTTTGCGACACACAGCACATTTAAATTTTACAGAAAGGAGGAATGTTAATCTGTTTTGGAGCAAACTTTTATGAAAGCTGTTATTCAAAGCTTTTGTTTTAAAAGAGGCATGTCTCTTGATTCCTGTTTGTAGAAAAAAAACCCTGAAATAGCTCTTTATGTGATTTTCCTTTTATCTCCAGGAAACACAGCAAGATTCATTCCATCAGGAGTCTGACTGCACAGCCTTCAGAACAGCATACAGAGGTGCCAAAACAAGTCAGTGATGTTGATGAAACCCTGGAAATGAAATCCTTTTAAGCATTTCTTGTTAGATTACCCTCCACTGATTGCTGTTTTGAAACCCTAGGAGCATAGTTTTCTGCTCGCTTACCATTTAACTGGGAGCTAAGGAGCCCTGGGTGTCATAAGCTTTAGGTTCTGCAGAGTGAAACAACATTGCTTACAGACAACCAGACAAATATGAATAGTGAGCTTGTCTGAGCTGTACTAATGACCATCTGAAAAATTGCAACCCTCGGTGTTGCTGCCAGGGTCCTTCCTAGGTTGTAGCTGGGTATTGCATCTGGGGGAAGTGTAATTACTTTTCTTCTCTGGGAGGTCTTGGTTGCCCATTTCAAGGTGTTAGGTTAGTATTAACCAGGGAGGAGAACAGTTAATTCCTCACAAAAATTGCAGCTCTGGCCTTCTAAGCCATTATCTCTGGTAGACACCAAATGTATTTATCTTATGTTGATAGCTGCTGTGCGTTAGTTCACAAGTCCAAAAGCCCAACAGTCTGCAGCAGCTGCAAGTTCCCAGGTCCAGCTGGTAATAAGGCTGAGCACGTATTCACGTGTAGGCACCCATGTGAATACACACATACAGTGCATGTACACACAGCCACACACATGTAAGCACAGAAAACAGCACTCCCACGAGCACAGACAGTGCCAGTGGCCTCGCCCTCTTCCGCCCTTTGGCTCTGGTCTCTCCCGTTGCTGGCATCCCAAACACATGGGCTGATGGCTCTCCTGGGGCAGCCTTCAGAGGACACAGATCAGGAAGCTGCATTTTCCTGACTCGGGGTTTGTGGTTTCTCCACCTGCCAGTGTTTCTCTGTGCTCATCTGTGTCTGTGGCGGTGAACCTTTGATCACATAACCTTATGTTAGGTAGAGCTTAAATGTCAGGAGCAAGCTACTGGGTTAATGCATTTAAGAATGCTACCTGAACCTTCACCTTCCATGCATCACTTCCTTTTGATATTGACAGGCTCTCTCCTTTCTGCAAATTTAGGAACTTCAGAGAATTTCTTTGTAGATGGAGCCCATTTCGAATAGCCTGTAGCATTTTAATGTTGCTAAGACAAGCTCAGATAGATGGAGCATGGCTGCTGGGCAGATGTGTGCAGAAAAGCCAGTCTAAGAACTAGTGGCAGGTGTGCTCCAGGGAGTGAATGTGGGGTGCTCAAAAGCCCACACATGACTTTTTTACTGTACCTTATTAGGCTGTGCAGAATTTGTCTTATGTTTTTGTCTTTTCCTCCAACTTCTCAGAGTAGTGTGAACAGGTTGATGTTCTTAGAGTGTTAACGGCTGCCTTAGAGCGTGGAAACACCTCCAATACCCCTTATTACATTATTGCTGCATTATGTCTGCCTTCTCTTTCCTTGTTTAGCCTATGTGTTTTTTCTGTTCTTCAAGATCAGAAACCTTTTTTTTAATTCTAATTATTTGAGGCTTGGGTTGCCTCTTCTGTTTTCAAGAGACTCCTATGTTGCTGCAGATTCGGTGCAAAATTCTTGTGCGTAATTACATGTAGCCTTTTCCATCTGTCTCCCGTCCCTCCCAAACCTCTCCCCTCCCACCCTTCCTCCCCTTTTGTCTTTTCCTTTGTCTCCCCCTTGCCTTCCCTGTATTATCATTCCAGAGTGCTAGAGCCTATGGAGACAGCAATGATGCTGCAGCAGTGCAGAGCTGCCGGCAAGGAAAGGAGTTGAAAGCTTCCACAGAAGACACTGGACAGCACAAGAGCCCTTCCTTGAAGAAGAGTCCAAAGGAAGGCAGAAAGGTGGATGGAGCAGTGGTCTCAACAGTGGAGGAAGAAGAGGAGCCTGCTAAGGATAGGATGCAGCAGAACAGACCTCAATCACAGCAGCCAAGCACAGGTCCAGCTTCCAGGGCTGCTCATGGCAGCAGCACCTCCATTCCTTTCATTGACTGCAGTGATGTAGATAGCGAGTATGATCTCCTCAGAGGACAAATAACCCGGTCATATTCCCAAACAAATGACAATTATGAGGGTGATTTGACCAGTGGTGCCTATATTCACTACAGAGATGAAAATCGCAATAGAACTAGATATAGGGATTCCTCAGCTTCTCTAAAGTCTTCCCAGTATCTCTCTGAAGAGTACCTTGATGATAACACAGCTAATCTCTCCTTCTACACTGGGGGAAGCCCCAGGATGCCAAGGCATAGCTCTCTGGTTGACGAAATGTTTAGAGGCCCTGGGAGCCGTAGTCCGCTGGCCACTCCATTGCCTCCCAGTAGCAAAGAGTCAAGCCCTAACATGAGCCTGAGCAGAACTGGCTCTCAGGGTTATGTCTCAGAAAATGGGCACGACTGCAGGGTGAGGACTGGAGAGGAGGACAGCCATGGGTATTGCCGATATTCTCCAGGTTCTCAACGGCCTTGTGTGCAGAAAACCCCAAATCTCTGCAATAAGTCAGTTACAGATCCATTTATCCTAAGCCAGATATCCTCAACCCCTGGGCAGGAGTATAGATCAGAGAGATACTGCAAAGGAGGTGGGGTGGCTAAGGTGTCCTCTCCAGAAGGCAAAATGATGGCCAATGGTATGCCAGCAGGGGCACAGTCAAAGCAGAGCCCAGTCATGCAGTCGCTGCGTGCCAGTGGCATGATGGATCACATGGCTGCAATCCAGATGATGGAGGGCTCCACCAGCAGTGGGACAGAATCCAGTGATTCTGACTCAGAAGTCATTAACCCCTTCACTCACCCCCTGGTGTTTGGAAACCCTGTTGTGCTGAGCTCCTCTCCCATGCCTAGAAATAAGTACTCCTTTGGAAGCCTTCAGCTTGATGAGGAGGTAGAGGAGGATGTTTCTGTCGGCCTCAGTGATGAAGATGGTGTGCAGGTCTTCAGCTGCTAGGGACCAGGGTGTATGAGACCAGGGGATACTGTGATTGCTCACTGGAGTGGTTGCATCTCCTGGGGCTCGTGATGAGTGGCTGGTAATTATTTCAGTGCGTGGGCTATTTCAGACATTATTGTTGTACAGACCAGCCGGAGGGAAAGGATGCTAGAACACAATAATAAGTCTCAGTGATGCTTAACAGTTTGTGTCTCCTCTGAAAGGCAGGAGGAGAGGAAAATTATTACTGATTTAGGTACCTCTTTGTACGCTCACATCTTCTTTGTATGAAGTCATGTTTTAGGTATACGTTGTAGCTTCTTCGATATTTGACTAATTATTTTGACAAAACAAACAATCAAATCAAGTAGGTACATTGTGCTCTTTTGTATGTCTATTACAATCCTTTTTCTCTCCCGTATAAGGAGAGCAACTTATGAGTGCCTCAAAAGAGTTAGGAGAAAAAAAACAAACTTGCGGCCAAATGCAGGCAGCTTGATATTCAAGACTAAGACTTGCTGAAATCTTGAAATATGCCTGAAAATTTTTTCATAGCAAGAATATGTCTGGTCTACTCATCTTCATAACTCATTTTATAATCTGATGAACTGAGGGTACAAATCAGGCATGGATAAAATTACAGTATTGTCAGGAAAAATGACAGTATTGTCTTCTTCTTCAGTGAGTTCAACAGGCTGATTTGGTGATGGAGATTTTGAAACTCCAAACTCTTCTTTGGGCAAGAAAGAGATCAGGATGAAAGATACAATTCAAGTGAAAAAAACTTTGATCAAAACAGTTCTAATGAAGAGTGGTATGAGTATTTCTTGCAAGGCAATCCTTTCTGTCCTTTATCAGTTTAATATAGAGAGATATTGCAAGAAATTTTTTAATCACTTATACTTTCATGAAATTATTATAGAGACATCAAAGTTCTGTGGTCGGTGGTTTGGAGATGGTGGCTGTTTAATTTTACTTTTTGCTTTGATCACAAAAAATCTTCATCTGTGCAGGATCCAATTACTCTGTCGTAGGCTACTTTTTTAGTAGTGCCACCTCATAAATTTTTCATCCACAAGAGACTAATAGGAGTAACTGTGTTCCAGGCTGATTGTCTTCTGTTCTTTCCACAGAGTGGATATGGGCAGAAGGACAAAGAGACTAATTCTGTGTATGCTTCCTTTTCACAGCTAAAAGTATTGAGAATTAAGGTATCCTGATAAAATCTGATTTTAGTTTCTCTAAGTTAATTAAGAAAATACGGATGAAAGGTCCTCTGCATGGAAAGTGTCCTACAGTTATTAGATCTGGGAGACAAGATGTACTCTTTATGATTGGCCTTATTTTTAACTTTTATATATTTTTCTTGTGGAAGAATGGAAATAAATCCCAGAATTTTAAGTGATGAACGACAGTATTGATTGAACTGCAGGTCACTTCCAGTGATCTGCACCATGCACTACATGCATGTGGCAATGATGAATCCATTCACATAAGTACTGATGAAAAAGTGACAGGACTTTGTAAATTTAGACAATATAAAATTTTCAAGATTGTTTTTACAAAAATTATAAAATAAGAAGTCTTTTTAATTTTTCTAATGCCTTGGTCTATGCACACTTTAACAGAGTTTAATCTGAGTGAAGGATATTTAAAAATATACCTACAGTAGTTAGGCATGTGTTGTTATATACTTTACTGTTTTGCAAGTAAAATACATCTTTGTGTAAATATAAGTATAAACTCTCTCGTCTCCTTTAGTGTGTTGGTTTTCTTAGAGGTTAGATGCCTCATTCTTGAACAGGAATGATTTAAAGCATCTCTTTAGATACTGATATTTTGGGGACAGGGAATACTCTCATTTATTCCTGTAGTTAAAAGCATGAGTCTACAAACGGCAAGATTGATAATTAGGGAAAAGCTTGCTTGTATATGATTCTAAAAGAGGATGGTTTGTGTTTTGGATTTAGAATAGCTGTAAAATAATTGCCTTGAAGTTCACAATATATAAGATGAAATATAAGTAGTTGAAGCTCACATCAGCAGATAGTGTGAGCATGGGGAAGTGGGTGCATGACTCTCCTTTTGATTTATTTTTTTTTTGCCTGTACAGCAAAAGTACCAGTAGGTATAAAGTAATAGCAATTTGGACAGATGAATTAATTGCTTCGTTAGCCAGTAAAATTAGAGTTCAAGTAATGGATTTTCAACAAAAGAAGGATTTTCAGTAATTTCTGCTACTTAAGAAAAGTGAATAGATTTCACATTCTTTGGATTTAAGTGAATATAAAATTTTATAAGTAGTGTTTACTATTTTGCATCCTTTCAGATACTGTATCCGAGCCTGATTCTTCTCTCGTATGCCTACAAATATATTGCATTTATAACTTTTTAAGAACAGACCTACTGGGTAACTGGATTTAGTCTAGTTGCTAATAAAGTATCTCAACAGCTTTTCTTTTTCCACTTCAATATTATCCTCAAAAATGCAATATGAGGATTTTTCTCTGTTTTCTGTCATCTGGCATTTTTTCAGCTTTGAATGTTTAAGTAGTTGTTGTTTTAACACTTGGAATTCTTCCAGTTAGAAGAAGTAAAGTTTATAAATTACATAGGAAATAATTTCATTTAGGATTAATTACTTCTGCAGCATTCTAATGCCAGTGAAGCTCCGTTTAATATCAGTAGACAAGCTTTTAATTAAAAACAGTCTGTGGGCCAAATTCCTCCACCAGACATGTGGTTCATATCTGAGCCCTTGCCAAGAATGGTGAAGTGAGAAAGCAGTTTTAATCTGACATTTTCATACAGGATCAGGTCCCTTAGAATTCATCTGGGAATTTGTTTCTCTGGGGCAGTCGGAAGGACCTTGCAGAAAAGAACAGAAACCTTTAGGGCAAGACTGCAAATGAGATGAGATGGAGGAATTCCTGTCCTGGCTCCCAAAGTGCTCATGGTAAGAGGAGCTTGTCAGTTCTAGTTAGTTGTTGCAAGCATTTATTAATCTGAATACACTGGACAACAGCAGTGATCTAAGCATACCTTTGTCTCAAGTATAGCAGGTAGTTACAGACAGGGTAACTAACAGATTCTCCCACCAATTCCAGTAGATTTTGGAATGTGGTTGGTGGTACTTTTGATTCACCGTTCTAAAATTTTTATTGTCAATAATGAACTTCCAGTCCCATACTCATCAAGTGCCCAGATATCCTTAGGCAGTTGCTACAAATGAGGCAGCTGAATCCCAGCGAGATTGAACAGCTATGTCTAGTCTGAATTGTGTAGTCCTGAATCATCCATCTCCTGCCTTTCCAGAGGATGTGGAGGAAGCCTCTTGTTGGGTTGATGAATCAGCTCTGTCCATGTAGTTGGATAAATATGGAGATGAGTTGCAAAAGCAGTTAGGGGTTTGTCCATAATAATGTGCAGATCTAGGTAACCTCTGGATAAAAGGCCCTCTGGTTCATTCTTTGCTATTCCAGCTACTTGACCACATTCAGCCATCCTCTACAATGGCAATAGAAAGGTCATGTCAGACAATTTTAAGTTTTTTCCTACTCAGCAGCAGCTCAAACTTGTGATGTCCTCTTGGGATCTTCTGGAATTTTTTTTTCATGGCAGCCTTTCCTAGAATCTAGTTTTCCTCCGTGACCCAGGATATTAGATTTGTCAATAAGTAGATGAAGGAAAGATGGAGAGTGGCAAGTTGTTGTAGGAGCCGAGACTTACATAGGATATTGCAGGTATGGAGCTTTGAATAATTGATATCTGAACGGCCTAGACTGCACTGTTTTCAGTTTTCAGTCCATATCCCCTAGCAAACATACTCCTTGTGCATGACAAGAGAGGAGTGTTCTCTGAAGATGATTTACACCAAGTGCTGCCGTTTCACCCATGTCTCATAGCCAGCGTAACAGGCTGTTCCCACTAACCACTGCAGTGCACACTAAATGCAAGTTATATCAAAGAAAAACTGGAAGATAAATTCCCGTAGTTGGAAAACGTCAACGTGTAACTGAAAGTTTTTAGGTTTGCTGTATTTGCATTTACTTTATGTGAGCTATACAGAGCTGAGTTATAGGCAGATGAGCATAATGAAAGAGTTGCATGTCAATAGTTTGAAAAATCCTATCAGGCTATTAGTTTTCTTCATGATTAAAGGGCATGCAAAACTAGAAAGAATTTTCTCTGCAGAGCAGCATTGGTAATGCTGAATGTAATCAGTAGAATCCAGTAAAGAGTGAAAAAACAATGGTTTGTGAATTAGTTCACTAAATGGGGCTAGTATTACTAGACCAGACTGCTTCAGGACCTGTATTTTCTCCCCTGAATATTTGTAGGACAGGTTTTTCTTTGCAGTGAGGCTTTTATTAGTTGAAGCAGCTCTGTTCATTCTGAAGTAGGAGCATTGATGCCAGAAGTTCTTGTTTTGACACCTCTATCTGTACATGCAAGTACTTGGTAGTGACCAGAGAAAGTCAAATAGAAAATGGGTGAGACAGATCTAAAAGCTGTTTGTAGGCCCTCTTTTTCTTCACTAAGAAGCAGAGATGTTTTAAATTCTGTCTTCTTCAGTCCCACAATAAACACACAAACATAGTCTCTGTAATCACTAGAAGTTTCTTCTGGGGAGCTCCAGGGTCAGGAAGACAAGGAAAAGAGAAGAATAGAAAACATCTTAAGCACACCAAAAATATCTAGCTCTATTTATTTACAGTTCCCTTTGGCATAGTGTGCTCTCCACTCTTTTTCTGAGAGTTTAAATTCCCAGTGGTTTTATAGGATACTCAGAGAGCAAGAATTATGTTGATCAGTTGAACTGATGAAGCAGACCCAATTTTGAATTTTGGTAAAACCAGTGATTCAGATCTCATCAGTATGATATATATGCAATTAGCATGAACTGTGGCTATTTCTGGAACAGTTTAACAGGAAAAAAAACCACGCATGACCTATAAATTCTGTCAAATTCCATGTTTGTTTGACTAATCTCATTTATCTTAATGAGCCGTTAGAGTGCTGTCAGAGGCGACTTTAGAATGAGATTTTAATTGCTGCAATTTAACTTCTAATGATGAAAAACAAATTACCAATCCAAGTTTTTCCTGACTTACACACGTTTGAGGAAGTTGGGTGTCACAGCCTTGTGCACAGAAATGTGGACTACTGGAGAATCCCTGTCATTCAGCAGCATGGTTGTCACCTGCTGGAAAGAGCAGTGAATGTGAAGGAAAGAGGTTCTCTGTTCAAGCATGTAATAAGGTGAAGTAAGCCAAAATCCCTTTTAGTCTTCCAATAATACTTCTTTCTCTCTCTGTCAATGAATAGTTTCTTAAGGCAGCTTCTGTATACTTTAGCTCATCTCTTTCCTCTTCATTTAGGGGATCAGTCCTCTTCCCCATAAAAAATAAGAGAAGCCCTAAATGTATGAGGGAAAATCAATCTTCTGGAACAATTTTTAATACGTAGGCCTTTCTTTTGTTAGCTGCTGTCAGATACAAGTGGTAGGAGAAGAGTCCTTTTGTCAGAAATCCAGCTGCTTGTTGGTGTCTCCTACTTGATGATGATGGTTGTGGGTCTTCTGATGGTAAGTGGCAGATGCACAGCGTTAACATCATGAGGACCCAAAGCTTAGACTGGTGTGTAACTTTTCTCAAATGTGAGTAGCAGCAGACTTTGGTTTCAGTCAAGCTACATTAGGAAAATTTTTGCCCATACTGTCAGGTTCTGGAAAGGAAGGAAATTTAAATCCTAGGAAACTGACATTAGCAAGATCTTTCCTCTTCTGTTTCAGTAGTTTCTATAGTTACTGAAATACGCCTAGACAAAGGCACATATCTTAGTTACTTATTTGTAAGGGAAATAATTGTTGTGCAACATGTGCATCCTGATCAAAGGTATCTTCTGTGTTATGGTTAGGCTGTGTGGTGCCATTGGTATTTTAAAATACGGAATTTCTGCTTAAAAATCAAAGGCATCATATGAACAAAAATCCTAGTTTGGGTGACATGTAGCAGTTTTACAGAGTATTTTGTCTTTTGTTCTAATTCTGTGTTCTGTAAAGAGCATGTAGAATAAGCTTGGTTTATGTTGTTTGTTATTAAAAGCAGTGAGCACTTTCTTTTAAATGTTACGAGATCTGGAAAGCCTGTGTGCCTGGCTGAGCTGTGTATTCACAGGCATGTTTTTCACAAGTATGTGTGTAAATAATGGTGGCGTTATTACAGTAAAGGGGGTAAAGACCTTAGGATCATAAATTTGCATGACATAATGGTAAATAGTTTGCTCAAGAATGGTTTGAGTTTTAAGATGTAATTTTCATTGACGATTTTTTTTGTAAAGTTTTGGCCCCTGAGAACCATAAAAATCCACAGTTCACACTGATAAAAATCAAGTCTAAAGGCAGTAATGATACAGCTGTCACTGACTGAGCATGGAGGGTTGAAGGAAAATGAATGCTTTCTGATTCAAGAGCTTTCAAGCTTGTTAAAATTAGATTAGATGCTTTCTTTAAAATGCTGCAAATCTTGTTTTGAGAAGAGAACAAGCTTTTACCTTTGATGGTTTTCAGCAAGCTCAGAGGTAGTTCTTTCTGTTTAGTTCAGAGAATGTTAGAGCTCATGCCTGTTGCTTTTCCATGAGGCACTTAAAAATATTTGATTAGCTGAATCCTTATATTTCCCTTTTCCTGCTAAAAAAATTCACCTGGACCCACTAACAAAAGTTCATAAGCTTGGCAGTGTTTCACTTACCCAGCCCTTTCCTGATTTGTGTGTGCACATGCACAGATTTTTAAAAAATAAATTTCAATAGTAAAAATTAGTTTTTAAAATTTACAATGCTGGGGACTTCATTCTCATTTTTGTCATTTGTTTAATACCTTTTAAAGAGAAACATTTTTTGTTTCATTGTATGCACTGTTTTGTCAGCATGTACCTCTCTGGGAGAAAAAGCCTTTTCAATGTTCTGTCTATCCTCAAAGCATGGTGTATCTTCTGTTCCTTGCATTGTTTGGAGCACTGTCTCAATGTCCTTTTACTGCAGAAATGCCTATTTTGTATTGAGAGTACCTAATTCCTCCTATTACAGTGATCCTGCCTCACAGAGCACTCCTCGCCTCAGAATTAATGAAAACCCTCGCCAGGTTGTGACTCTCAGAGAAACCACACCATGTTGAGGAGCAAAAGAGAAGAGGGAAGCGAGGGGAGAAGGTCTCTCAGGGCGTTTGGGCTCCCTTGAGCACAATCAGGTTGCCCTTCATTTCCTAATGAAGGCTGCACCCAGCAATCGAGGCCGTCTGCTGTGGCTCGTGAGCAGGATCACTGCAGTCCTGGGGAGATGTCTTGTTGGAATGGACAGTATCTGTGGCATAAGCTTACATGGGGGCTGAAGGTTTCCAACTCTTTTGTAGCACTGTGTCATGTTAGTTTAAAGACAAACAAAGGCAAACTAACCCTAACCCTGGGTACAACAGGAAAACCTTCTATAGGTTGCTCTATTTCTGTCTGGAGAGATCAAGGCTACACAAAGGACTGATGCCCAGTGACCTTGTATTCTTCCCAG
Organism: Lycocorax pyrrhopterus obiensis; assembly: GCA_014706295.1. Classification (NCBI taxonomy): domain Eukaryota; kingdom Metazoa; phylum Chordata; class Aves; order Passeriformes; family Paradisaeidae; genus Lycocorax; species Lycocorax pyrrhopterus. Next base: position 40,391,480 of record JACSVZ010000001.1, on the reverse strand, counting down.
ACTGTAATGCTCCCTCTTTGTTCTTAAGCTGTGAGTATACCCTGATGTAGGCCAACAGCAGTTACTGTCTGATTTCACACTCACCGCTGTCTAATACTGCAGCACACCAATAAAGCATGGACCTTCACCAGCTGGAGAGATTGCTGGCTACTAAATCAACACCAAGCTTGATGAGACTATAAGCATGTCAAGCCATTTAACTGTGTATGCATGGAATTAATTTTTTTATTATTATTATTTTTAGTTTCACCTGTACCTGAAGGCTTTTACTCATTCTAACTGGTATTTTGCTGTAAAACTGTCACTGATTTAATTGTTCTGTCCAATTGCTGGCTGATGCTTTGTCCTAAATATGAGGAAATTGGTTCATGAGAAGGTGCACCATTTTCCTAAATTCTGCTCACTGCCATGGGCTTGCATTTTGAAGCTGTGGAGTCAAAGTGAACCTTTCTCCCTGTCAAGTTCCTCTTCAAGCCAGGCAGAGTTAGTGGTTGTGTGTGACATTGGATTTCTTCAAGAGTTTGTTTTTAATTCCTATTCCTCTTCAAAGTCTTTGGTACTGCATTCAGGGATGTTTGTACGTGAATTTATGGCTGCTGTGTAACTACTTTTCAAACTAACAAACTGTATCCACTGCTCCAGCTTGATTCATGTAATGGGGAAGAGAAGTGCAGCTTGATGAACTGGTTCCCCTCAAGCTTTTGTGGAAGTCAGTGGGATTTATTTCTTTCATTGAGGGAGAACAGAGCAGAATCTCCATCCCATAACTCTTTAGCAGCATGACTGTGCCTGATTCACAGCTGGGGAGAGAAGGGATGGACACCATTATTAAACTCCTCTTCAATCTAAGGTACTTTAGTGATTGGTGAAGTGCATATGAAAAGTCCTGCTGCTTCATCTGGTGCTATCTCTCCCCCATGCCATTTTGTACTATGCATCTTCTCTGACCAAAACGTTTAGGTACATGTTAGAGGTGTGCAACCACTGTGAAAGTGGAAAATTAAGCTAGACTGTGTAGCCACAGCAGTGGCAGCTCTGACAGATACTTTCTTATTAAAGAGCCTTCATAAGTGATATGCTCAGTAATGTCAAGGAGAAAGGGGAGACAACTTGGGTTTCATCTGCCAGACTGGAGTTTAGAAAACACTCATCTGACATTAAAGCTGAGTAACTGGGATATGGATGTGACAAGCCTCCCCTGACTGCAGAGCAGGCCATGGAGGAGTAAGAGAGAATAAGCCCTGCAACCTTCCAGGTATTGAGAAAGGTGCTTTTCTGGCTCTTAACATGTTTTTAATTTATAATAATAATAATAATAATAATAACAACCTTGAGAACAATAAAACTCCTAAGAGTTGACTTGATGAGATCTTGAATGGTACATGAAGTTTTCCAGCAGAATTTCAGTCACCTTTAATAATGGTTGATGTTTTCTCTCAGTTTCCATAATTGAGTCATTTTCACTTCTTGGTACTTCACAGAGAAGGAACATTCCCATGAGCATCTTAACCCTGCTGTACTCTTCCTCTCTGTTAAAAAACAGTGTGTATGGATTGGAACTGTTTCTTTTGAAGCAGATGCAGAGCACTAAATGGCCTGAGTTTGTTATTCAGCAGTTTCAGGAGAAAAGGAATGGAGGAGGAGTATCATCAGGGTACACTGAGTCCCATTTTTCTCCCTCACGAGGAAGGGAGCTCCCCTGTGTTAGGTTAAAGTTTCTAACCAGGGATTTCAAGTCATCTTACGCTGCCTATGTAGTCAACAAAGAAAGAGGCAGCAGGCAGTTCAGATCACCTATGATGTGAATTGACCTCTGGGAGAGACTTTCTTCAACTGGAAAGTACTGATTTTAACTGTTTTTCCTTTGATATGAGCCATGTTTTAAAGCAGTATCACTCAGCCCAGCACCCCATAGGCACCACCCTCAGTCCCTATGGGTTCACATCTGTGTGTGACAGGAGCCTAGAGTAACGCAGGTACAGTGAGTGGGATGGATCACGGCTGGTGGCCGAGGGCAGAGCCCAGCCTGTCCCTCTCTGGCAGGGCACCCACAACTTGCCAGCACTCTGTGCCTTCCCACCGCCAAATTGCAGCAAGCAACTGATGTGTATTTTGACAAAGGTATAGCTATTAAGTATTTGATTGTAGCTGCTGGCTTCTTTTTGTGTAGCACATGGAATGTGTATGTTGGTGGGGAGCGATTTGAGACACGTGTAAAGCTAGGAAGGTAACCCATAATTTCATGTTCTGTGGCCATGTAAAATGCCACTGTTATTTCATAGATTTTTTTTTTTCCGCCCAAGTTAGGTTTCAATCAAGTTTTGCTTCTTTTGTCACCTTCCCTTCTGTAGCACTTTTCTCCAGTGTCTGGAGAGGAAACTGGCTCAGTGGAACTGAGAGCCTCTCCAGGTATTTTGGCATTGATGGGCCAATCTGGCATACCATGGTAAAGTGCATTCTCATTATTTGCCAGTATCATCAACCAGTGTTGGTTTCTCTTCTTAAACCCATGCTTAGAAAATAATTGAAGCACATGCATATTAATTCCTACCCACTCCTCCAAGGATACGGTTTTAGTATATACTTAAACAATCCTTACATAAACATTCTTTTGTACTTTCTCTTGGTTTGTGTGTGTACAACTGACTCCATTAAATTTGAAAGATGGCCCAAATCTAAATCTAAATAAAAATCACTTGAAGTACGAGCAAAGACAATTCCATGTTACCAGCTGCAAACCATTTAGGCCTCCAGTGTGCAGTAGCATTTACTGTCTGGCAAATGACATGGTAATAATTGCCTGTCAATCAATGAATCCTTAGGTATTCCAGTACCTTGTAAATAAGATTGGTCTTCTCCCTTCTGCTTCTGTTTATATTCTGCAGTATGTAGTTGATGAGTAGAGCCTGTATAAATATATTCTTCTGTGGCAGGAGATCAGATGAAACACTTTGTTAATTCAGGTTATTTGTTCCTCACCTCTGTGAAGAAGAGAAAGTCACTTTGCAGCACTGCCATGAGCCATCAGCATGGCACATGTCCTGACTGATTGGTGATGGGGGAGGGAAGAACCTCCATTTTCATTTCTTCATGGCTTACTGACTTTCTCACACCAAAACGAATTTGTTTCCCACATTTCCCAGAGCAACATTCAATGTGTTGATATTTATGGCTGTGTTGGTTGTAATTAGGCCCCAGAATGTGCTCATGTAAGAACATTTTGAGGCCCTTTTGTAATGTAGCCACTTTCTTATAACTAGTTTTAATTTTCACTTGTTCAGTGTATTGGCAGGTGGGGTCTGAGCTCTTGCTTGTAGGTGGTGGTGGTGGTTGGATTTGGTCACTGCTCACGCCCACATGGGTACCAAAAGAGAGGATGCAGCGTTTCAGCTTGCTGCAAAATAACTTTGAGAATGTCAGTGATGCATTGATGTGCAAAGTCTTTAATCAATGGGGTGTGTATGCAGTGCTGAGAGCCACCGGGCACATTTTTTGTGATACTTCCATAATACTTTTCCCAAGTTATGTCTTCCAACTGTAAGATAGGGCATCTTTCTAATTCGTTGTCCTTTTGATATTTTGTAGTTTGAAATACTTGAGTTGTACTGATAAAAGTTCCATCAGAACTTAGATCTAGGATTATAGATAGGTAGGTAGATATGTCAATATATCTATATCTATCTATCACAGATAGGTGCTATTTAACTTCTAGACTACAATGCTGTGAACGTCTCACAGAGGTGCAAATCATTTATTCGCTGTCATATGACAGGCATAGTGCCAGAATTTCTTTGTTTCCACGTTTGAGGTGATATCACTTTTCTTATGTCTTTTGTAATGTAGTTAAGTACTTTTAACCTTGCAACCTTGCTATTAATCTGTTTCCATTTCTTTGGAAAATACTGTATGCAGTTGTGTGCTAGTGTCAATAAAATTGACATTTGTGTAACAAGCTGTGGCATTTTCTCAAATTTCACTGCACATTGATTTAGTGTGAAACTGTTGGTAAATCCTTTCTTGCTAGCTGTAATAATACAGACCTTTATTTCAGACAAATACTGCTTTGACTTTGATTTATAATAGGCTACATAACTGTCATGATTACGTAAACTGATAACTGTGCTGTTTTTTCCTTCTCTTTTCAAAGGAATGATTTATAAACGTGAACTGGTTTGGAACTGGAAAACATTGATGTTCTAGCAATAAATCTTGAGTTCTTCCAGAAAGTAAATAGGTTTTACTACTGGCCTAATTATATTTATTTTATATTATATTTACTGGAGTATCTCAGCTGTGGTTTTTTTAGCAACAGGAACATTTACCTATCATAATTTAGGGAGGACACAATCACATGATAGTAAATTGTATTTGACCCTAATTATATACAGCAATGTATGTGTTTTACATTTAATCTTAGACAGCCTGTTAGCTGTGGTAGTCAAGAGCTTGTCACTTTTTTTTTTGGTTGGATTTTAATGTATGATGCCAAAATGGCTCAGACTGTAAATGTTCTTCCACATGACAGATTCTTCTTCTAAAACAGGTTTAGATTTTCAGACGTATGGAGGAGGGGATAACTGGGAGAACACTCAGCATTTTTGGCAAACTTTCTTTCTGTGCAGTCATTAATCTGGCTGCTTCCCAGAAGACAAAATGCTAATTTCAGTAATATTTAATGTAGTGTATATTAATCCATGGAAGTGTAATTATTTGTCTAATTCTTTAATATTTTTAATCCAAAATGAAATGGGACTTTTTATCTGTGAAAATCTGAAATTGTCATGCTTTGTGCATTAAAAGTATTGCTTTTCTTATGTAAATGTAATGCTAGCATTTCCATCCCAAACAATCAGAGGAGCATGGAAAGACTTACAAGGTATAATATACATACTTGTGTTGTGTGTAGAAATTGGGGAACTATTAGTTTTCTCCTTTCATGTTAGATCTGACTGGTCTTAGCAGCAACACTGCTGTAGAAAGTCATCCTTTTTCTCTAGACTTCAACTAGATAAATTTGTATTAACTTGTGTCCTGTAGTTCCCTGTGAAGTACTGATTTGAGTGTTTGAAGTTCTACTTTGCTAGAAAGAATGGCACTCCAGGGATGATTCCCATATTGTTGTATTTATTCTCTTCTACAGAGTGGATTACAATGAAGATTTTTTTTTATATTAAGTTGATATTTAGAATCACAGAATGGCCTGGGTTGGAAGGGACCTTAAAGACCACCTAGCTCCAACCCCCCTGCCATGGGCAGGAACACCTTTCACTAGACCAGGTTTCTCAGAGCTCCATCCAGCCTGGCCTTGAACACTTCCAGGGATGGAACATCCACAGCTTCCCTGAGCAAGCTGTTCTAGTGCCTCACCACTCTAGCTGTAAAGAATTGCAGCTCTGTCATCTGTACCTTGATCCCTTCCCTACAGAGATAGTAATTTCAGCCAGTTTTATCAGCTAAAAGACACTTAGCCAGTCCCATGGTGAATGCAAGTGGATGCAGTTCCTCTGGCTTCAAGGCCATTTGTGCTAGTTTGAGGACCCTGATGGCTGTGTCCTGTAGCATAATTTCACATGCTGCAATTTAAGATTATAATTCCTTGTGGTACTTTCTTGAGAAAGCTTGTCCTAATTGATTTCTCTTTTATCATTTTTCTTAGCAGGTTCTCTGACTGGCAGCCCTCACCTTTCAGAGCTTTCCATCAATTCCCAAGGAGGACCATCAGTGGCAAATATGACTTTATCTCCAAACTTGAGCCCTGATGCCAAGCAGTCATCTCCCTTGGTCAGCCCTTTGCTGAATGACCCGTCATGCATCAGGGCTGATGATGAGGAAGAGGTCAAAAGAAAGGTGAGGCGAATGAAGTTGGCCTTGTCTCTCCTCTCTGATGTGTTGTGATAAATCTGGGCCATTCCTGTTGGTTGAAACCTCAGGAGCTTGTTTGGACAGGGTCTCCTGTAAATCTAACTTGCTTTTAGGGAGTGGAGTCTGGTAGTTTGTTGTAACAAAACAGTCAGCTCCATTGTTGGAGAGAAAGTTTACAGGTAACAGAAAGAAAAGGAACAGTGTTGAGCCTGTTGTGGGAGTGTCCAACCCAGGCTCTCTGGTCTGTCTCTGCTGGGAGCACCACTGGAAGCATCTGGTTGTGGGAGTAGAAAATGCTCTCTTTGAGCCACAGCCTGCAGCACTCAGCTGGGAGTGTTTGGCTTTGGCTCAGACCCATCATTGCAGCAAAGCCATAAGGGAGCATCGCATCCAAAACTGCTTTCTGAAGATAAAGTGTTTGTCTGAGCCAGGGTGTTCTGGGTGCCTGCTGGCTCATCCCTCCTCTGCTGCTGGGTGAGAGGGGCTTGCTTTTTGTCCTTCTGTGGCCTGTTTTTTTCTCCTCAGCTTGGAGCGTCTCAGAAGGAAGAAAGGAGCTCCGATGGCTTTGCTGGAAAGTGGGAGTTTGTGTAAGGAAGATCTCTATTCACACTGTGTGTAGTTAGCAAGATACGTGAAAGAAATTTGAGAAGAAGAAAAGCTGAGAATCAGTTAAGAGAGTCAGGACTCTCTGTGCCAGTCCAAGATAGAGCAGCCAGTGACTGCTGTGTATACCAGCTGATGATGGTTCCTATGGGGGTGCATTCTGCCTAGGAATTGCCCACACAGACTCCCTTCGCAGGGCATTCACAGTGTTTCCACTGCATCATTTGTCTTCAGGGAGGAAACAAAGGAAAAAGATCTATAGATGTTTTTTCCTTAATTTTTGCTTCCTGAGCAACACAGAAGAAGATCAGCTGGGTTCCTTTGGCTCTTCAGAATTAAGAAATTTTAAATCAGTAACTTAGTCTCCCACTGTTAGGTTGCCCAGCCTGGGAAAATCTTACAGGTTTGAATTTTTTTGAAAGTATTTTTCCTGTGGATTATCATCCTGATTATAAAATTTACAATAATCAGACACAAATTTTTGTCATTTTGTCAAATTTGACATTTGATTCAAATGGTCATCTAGCCTGCAAAGGATTTCTTCATAAAGTTCCCAATGTGTCCTGTTCCAGGAATAGACTGAAAGGAACATCAGCACCCCAAAGCTGTAGAAATCATGTTGGCAGAAAAAGAAGAGAAAAATGCATAGAAAGTGCTTGTTCTCTTGTGTTTGCAAGGAAGGGTTGTTTTTAGGGCTTCAGGGCTTAGGAACATTCAAGCATGAGTCACGATATAACCATAAGCAAGGGTCACTGGTTTGTAACTCTCTTCGTGATTTATTATCTACGGGTTTTTTCTCCATAAAAGCAGAGGAAAACCTAATGTGCTTGCAATTCACAGAGGTTCCCAACTGAGAAAGCTTACTTCATTGCTAAAGAAGTGGCGACCACGGAGAGAACATACCTGAAGGACCTTGAAGTCATCACGTCGGTATGTTTACTTGAGCGTTACTCACGAAACACGTGAAGCTCTAGTCAGTGGTGGTATTTCATCTGCTCCATTTAGCATCCTAGCTGTTCCATGCTACTTTTGTATTCTGCACTGTAGGTATTCTTTGCCGTGCACAGGAGGGCTCCTCCAGGGAGGAAATGACACAAAAATCAGAGAGTAGAGGTTTGTTCTGCGGTTAGTAACATGCACTAAGAAACTGTATCAGGTTGAGGAACTTGGGACATACTTCAGTTATATTTTCTTGCTCTCATGCTTTGTGGTTATAATTACTAAAAATGCCTGTGGGTTTTCAATGACTTCTCTTAAAACTGAAGTAGCTCCTTAGGGGCACATATAAATGTTTTCTACTGTATTAAATGCCCTCCATTTAACATGAAATACTGTGGAGTACCTATTTGAATGATTCTGATTTTTCAGTAAGTGAAACTGTGTGTTCAATGAGTCATTCATCTGTAGCATCTGATCAGAGTGTGGTTGTTAAAATCACCAAGGCAAATAGCTGCCATATTTGCACACACAGCAACAGTCTTGTTTCACTTCCAAGAATAATGTGTGCAAGATCTGGTCTGAAATAACTATTTTCTGTGAAATGGCACTGGATCCAAACCCCTTCATGGCATTTTGGCCAGCTCCAGACCTCTCGGCTCTTAAATCACCCAGTAAGGTGCATTGCCAACTCCTGTGTTGAGTGTTGTGGAAAGGAGGGCATGCTTCAGGGGAGAGCTTTGGGACCAGTTGGGAACCAGGGACACACTTTCTCCCCAGCTTTTTTTCTGTTCCAGGATCCCACATGACAGCTGATCAGAGCCCAGCTTAGACAGAGCCAGTATAACATGGTTTTTACAGGCAGCGAGGTAGCTGTGGCCCCACTGCTATGCACCCTTGCTTTCTGGGAAGCCAGCCTGCTGAGAGAAGAGGCCAGGTTCTGTGGGACAGTTCTGCAGTCACTGCTGCAGTCTCAACAGCAGATACGCTGTTTTCATCTAATATTTCACCCAGTGTCTGCAGAAACAAAAAGTTTTAGCTCTTCAGAGCTAAACCCCGTTTCCCACCCTGTCCTTTATTCTTGTGGTAGGCAAATTTGAATTTGCTGGATCACCAAGAGGGACAGGCCTGATGATTAGCATACAGTTGTATCAGCTGTGCTCCACGAATGACTGGCCCAGGAGGCCACTGAGAGTGAACAAGTAGCCAACATAGTTGGAAAAGGAACAACTGCTGTGCATGAAATTTGAGACTTGGTAGATGTGCTTCAACTTTAGCACTTCTTGGTGCTGAGATAAAGCAGGGGAGAGTGAAGCTCGGGAGGGATCTCTCTTCATCCCAGGTCTGGCTCGGCTCCAGCTGATGCAGTGTCAAGCAAGAATGCTGTAACATCCTTCTATGGTCCCAACAGCCTTCTAGGCACTGCTGGAAGTCAACTACAGATACCTGGAACCCCTCAGGGCAGTGAGGAGGGAGCAGTGTTACCGTGTTGAAGATAATAGGCATTGCTACCTTGGCAGGCTGCCTAGTCCTGTGGTTTTATGTGACCCATAGTCTATTAGGGCGAAATATAGAGAATATGGAGCAAGACTGAGCAGGAGCCTGTTTCAGTCTTTGCAGTGTCTGGCACTGCCGCTCCTGTTTCGCGATAGCAGCATCTTCCACTTGTTCACTTTGCAGAGTGATGTCCTCTGTGTGCACACAGCAACATGGGTGTGGGTGCTTACTGAACCAACTCCTGCCAAAGGCATTTCAGACGGAACTCGGCAAAAAGAAAATGCACAGCATACTTTTTTTTGCTTTTACTGGATTGTTTGCAAGTGTTGCAAACTCTCTTGCACCTCCAGCATTTGCAAATTCAGTTTGTATTGACTAACCAGTTTGGGTTTGAAAAGAATTTTTGGGATTTGATCAGTGATGGCAAAGGAGCAAGGATTTCCTTTTTCAACGATGCAGGGCCTGATCTCTGGTAAGAGCACCAGTTCAGCACACAGGAGTGTCAGGGATAGTCTGGGTTGTATTCCTAGTGCCAGCTAAATAAGATCCTTGCTGGCTTAGCTGTGAGGAGTATTTGGGTTAGGTACATAAAGACAGCAAATGATCATACCTTCTGCATTCCACCCACTGATAATTTTGCTTCTTTTTTCCTTTGTAGTGGTTTCAGAGTGCAGTGAGTAAAGAGGATTGCATGCCTGAAACACTGAAAAATCTAATTTTCTCCAACTTTGAACCTTTGCACAAATTTCACACTGGTTTTCTCAAGGAAATTGAGCAGAGACTTGCTCTATGGTAAGACTGTTGATTGTTATTTATCTGTATTATTTCATGCAGTTTAGCATTTTTGCATTCCCTTTTTGCTAACTCCTTGTGATCTGCTGTAGTGCTTAATTTGTGAAAGTCACAGATGTTGGTTATTAACAGACAGGGTTTATTGAATCGTGCTTTGTTCATGTTTGCTCGACAAACTCTGTTGTTCAGATATCTCAGTTACAGACATATGCAAATGAGATCATCATTCTGGATGAAGCTTTCTCTTGCCAAATGTCAGTGTTTCTACATGGCAGCTCTTTTGAAGAACATGCTGCAAGCAAGGCTTATCAGTAATAAAGAGGGAGAGGCGAAGGACCAGGTTCTGTTTCTGTCAAAATAGGTACAGGCTGGGAGGATTTCACAGACCAGCTTCTCATTCTGCAGCATTGCAGCTGTGACACTCTCAGGGTCTACCTCGCACTCTACAAATTGACAGTGTTGGAAGAGGACACTGGGCTTGAAAATTATCTATTCTTAACATGATAGTGACAGTAAAACATGGCATTTTTATGAAATAGCTATGAATTGAGTAATTGTTCCCTGGCAAGACTCTTAATTGACCACTGATATCTTAGCAGAGGCAGCAGCACAAGCAGAAGCCTTCTGCTTGCCCTGATTAGACCTGTCTGGACTCGATTGTTTTGCTCTGTGTATGCAATTTTTGTAACTTTGGTTCTGGGAGCTGAGCTTTTCCTTCTCAGTTAGAAGAGTGACAATGAAAGTCACGTGAAAGCAAAGCAGGCAGACCTAATGGGTGTTAATCAGTTTAATTAAGATGGGTGCCTCTTTAACTAATGAATCAAAACAAAAGCAAAACACAGGCTCAGAGTGTGTGAATTTAGCTCTTGTGATGTGCTGAGATCATTGAATGAGGGCACAGCACTTTGCAGACTAGTGCTGTCCAAACCCACCCTGCACAGTTGCAGAATTAGCAGGTGTTTTCTGGGAAGAGGGGAATGTGGTACTGCCTCTTAGAGCTGACATCCTCACTCAGGACTTTGGTCAACTTATTACTCCTAATATAATTATTTATATTTATATATATAGTTTGTATGTGTATTTATATATAACTAACATAGTTACTCCTAAGGCATGTTCTGCACAGCCACCCTGCCTGTATCTCTCTTTTTTTCATTGGGCCGTTCTGTTGTTAATTGCATTGCACTATTTATTACAGGTACTCCAAGAAGGTTCTTTCAGATGTTACAAAACACTGATTTCTTCAACCTTGGTGTAAGATTAACAGTAGTTGGAGTTAATCCCCAACTAGTTGGGGTTAAGGTGGGCAGAAAAGGAAAATTTATACAGTTAGTAAAGACCAAGTTCTGCTCTCTGTCAGACCAGTCTAATCTCACTGGGTGCTGATTCCTGGGGCACATGTTGAAATAGAGATACTCCCCTATATCCTTCTGGTGGCATTAGAGGTGGATGCAAACCTCCTGTTCAGGTGTGATGTTTTTCAAAGATTGGATGATACTGCACTACCAGCCTGCTGTGGAAAGGTGACATTGTAGTAAGTAGAGGGAAGGGCCAGTTATGTTAAAAGAAAGAAAAAGTATTTAGGCTTTTAGAGTTTCCATGCTTTTACTTTGTTTCTTCTTTTCAGTCAGCTTCTTTTAGAGCTGAATAAACCTTTTGTTTTCCAGCTTCTCCTTGGGTCCTAAGGTTTCACAGGGTGGTAAACAGTTTAAAGTTTCTAGTATCGTATTTAAACTGCACTTACCCTGTGATTTAAAGTGCTGATGTGCTGCAAAGTTACTTTGCAATCCAAATTTGTTCAAAAATATTCTGCTGAGGTAACTTTGTCCCAGCTGGGCACCTCATTCTGACTTTGTCAGCTCAGCTATTGCATGTCCTTCCACAGTTAGTGTAAAGCCACTGGGAATTCTCTGTCAGCTGCTCTGAATCATTTGACAAAAAAACAGTCACGTTCCTGCCTGTGGTCTGCATTCAGTTTGCAACCAACAGCCTGGATGCACCTAATGTAATACCCCTGTTGCAGGCATGGTTGCTGTTAAAGTTCTGGAAGGTTTGAATATGTGCCTTGGGAAGGGAAGCAGACTTGCTGACAGGTATTATTTTGGAGGTGTTTCTATATCATGCCACAGATGCTGAGATAAGCCGCAAGCAATAAACTCTATCCTGTAGAGATTAGTGTTTAATTAAACAGTGAGTGACAAAATTAAACAGCCCCTCAGCATCTACAAGAAGCTCGTGGCAATGTGGTAGGGAATTCCGTCAACAGCATGGTCAAGGTCACTTAGCTCGATGTCCACACTGCCAGAATGGTACCTCAGTCTTTGGCCCCAGGTGTTTTTAAGGCAGTGGGCTCTGCCTGTGTTCACCACCTCCGGGCAGGTTGCTCCCAGCTGCCCAGCAAATCATGGGCCTGGCTGAGGTGGTGGCGCAGCTGCAGGCAGGTGTGGGCAGGATTCAAGCCAGGTCATTTAAGTCTGACTCTTCAGTGTCAGGTCTTGAATTTCCAGGCAGGTGGATGGCGGGAGGAAGGTGGGACACTTGTCCTGAGACATGAGCTTGCTCTGCGTTTGTCAGAGGGTGACGTGTCCTACAAAAAAAGGGCCTTTGAATGAAAGGGTTGTGGACTTCATCAAGCTGCTGGAAACCCCTAGCTACCCACGTGTGCTGTGGGAGCTTGTCTGAAGAGAGAGAGCCTCCTGCAACCAGTCATCTGTGTTCCCCTAGTGAGTAGGATGCTGGGTTTTATCAACTTAAAGTGCAATTCAGCCTGCTCGCTCTACACAGGCATAAGCGCAGTTCTCTAAGGTTTGTTTCAAGTTTTCATGCTGCATGTTGGAAGATCTAACAGGAGGTCATTCCCTGCTCTCTTAGGCCTTGGATCATATTGAGGAGAGCTGTGAGGAGAGCAAGGCTCGGGGGGATTGTACATAACAATTGGTAGATGTCTCCACGCTTTTAATTTGTTAAAACGTCTGTAGACTTTTAGTATTTGGCTGGAAGAAACCCAGATTGTGTATATTATTAAAAGCATTTCTGGCTTGCTTGAAGACTTCTGAAGTGTTTGAATCTGCAGTCAGGGGCAGGCTGTTTGCGACAGAACATCTTAAGGGCCAGTATCCTTTTGACCTGGTTATAGATTCTGGCAGGTCTGATCTGTTTCTTTACACAGTTCACCCATTTTTCTCTGTAGTGCTGCATTTCCTAAGAGCAGCACATCTCAGTGTCCAGGGTGTAGTGATAGTTTCTAATACAACATAGATTGGTACTGACACCAATAGCCATCTGCAGAATATAGGAATTCAGTGCATTTTTCTCAGCCAGAGTTTCTTTCTGGCCATGAAACTGAGGAGATTCCTGGTGGTTTTATTGCGCAGCATCCTAAGATCAGTGATACCATGCTCTGGGCCATGTTTCCAGCCCTGCCTGTGCTATTGCAGGGCCAGTAAAGCAGCCCATGAATCTCCTCAGTTGCCCCAACTGTGCTGAGCTCTGGAGACTGGCCATGCTCCTGGGAACAGGTGAAATACCCCACTGGAGGCCGTGTGGTTTGAGGAGAGGAAGGATGACCTTTGGTGGATGCAGGCAGGCATGGTGCTTTGCCCTTTCCCACAGGAAGGAAAGAGAAGAGGAGAAGAGCAGGAAGCTGCCTCAGGGTGGGAGAGGGAACAGCGCACGTCAGGCTGTTCTGTGAGCAAGTGCCAGAAGAGCTGCATCCGGCACTTGGGCATCCAGATCCTGGTCCTGGTTGCCAGGATTCATGCAGGTTGCTCCTCAGCAAGGCTTTCGGTGCAAGGCCAGAAGTTCACAAGCCTTTTTGCTGGGAGAAAATATGGGAGGCATATGTCAGTGACTTAAAGCTGGCTCCTGTTTCCCAGGGCCGGTGAGATTTTATGGCAAGGAGGAAGAGGTGTGGGCAGTGCAGGTGAAGCGTGATGGACTTGATCAGCTTCTGGGCAGCTGAGTCTGAGACATCAGTTAGGTTCTACTCCTTTTACCTCAGCTGTTTAATAAGCTATTCATTTGGGCCACAAGCACCGTTTTCCATCCAAAAAAATTGAGCTCATCTTTCCACACCCCTTTAAATGTATTAAAAGTTTCCACACTGGTTTCTGTAAATGCTGACAGAAAGTGGGAAATGGAGAACCATAAGTATCCCCCTTTGGCTGACCACTGAGCAGCATAGAGAGCAATGCTGGGGCAAGCCAGGATAGCTGTTTCTGCCCAAGGAAGCCTTCATCAGGTAGTACAAGTCTGTGTTTTGGGCCTTACCCATGTGCTAGGAAGGAGAAGCGTTACATACTTCCCAGAAGTGCAGGCAGACTCATCTGCTTCCAGGGAAGCTGGTAGTTTGACTCCCAGATCTTTCTGAGGAAAGCTGCTGCTCAGTGTTACCAGATGGGAATGTGTGGCTGGTAATTTGCAAAAAAGAGAGCTCTTAGATCTTAGCATATGAAAGGAGAAGGCGCAGTCAGGATTTATGGAAGCCAAATTGAAAACCTCTAATAAAAAAGCACTCAGGGAGGTGCAGGAAGATGAGCCAAATGTTGATTTATGAACCATTTTTTGTTTGAGAAGAAATACTTGTGCTGAGGAAGAGCAGCCTGATAGACAGTTTATATAAACAAGGCAGCAGTCCTTATCTGCCTCCTCAAAAGCAGAGTGCTGACTGCTCGGCTGGTTCTGCATGTCTGGTGAGGAGGCATGAGGAGGATGATTTCAAAAGTGTCTTTGTCCTGTGTACAGAAATGAGGTATGTGTTGTACAAACCTCTGAGTTATGCACTGTGGATCCCTGAGACCAAGACATTGAGAGGGGCTTGGTGCCAGCACACTGTGCTCGATTTTGAGAGGATAGTTTTCATTGCTGAAGTCACTTTGGGGTACCTCTGGGGATTGGAGCTGTGCTACGCCCGAATTAACTGGAAATCGTGGGAGAGAAATAGCACATCCAGGATCTATTAGTCAGAGCTAGAGCCGCGCTGCGTCCATCTCTGCAGCTCTCCTGGCAGGATATGCCCAGGATCAGCTCTGAGGCTGTTCCACAGCAAGATGTGGAATGCTGTTGCATTTACAGTGTATTTTTGTGCAGTGATGTTACTTGCTCAGATCTCTTACCGTTTAAAAGCATTACTGATGCATGTTTGCTGTAGATCAGGTTTCTCCCACAACAGGGGTAGCCATCTCAAAGTCTTTAAATGTATGCACAATCTCTGGTATGACTCTGGGAAGCTCAGATGGCTTCAGCAGTGCGTTTCTTAGGCTCTGAGCAGCGTGTCATGCACCACTTACTGCTGAAAGTCCAGCTGCAGTGCCGGCTGGAATGGGCAGGGCAGTAAGAAGCGCTGTGTAACAGCAGCGTGTGAGCAAGGAAGGGGGTGTTTGCTTTTATTGACTCTTCTTTTCCAATTAAAAAGCATTTTACTTATTTAAAGAAAATGTAATGGGGAATGTTTAAGGTATTTTTTAATATTAGAACTTTAGTTAATAATAAAGTAATAAAAAACTTCAAAGCATCTAGGTGTTCAAAGAACCAGCTGTTGTATTCAGGAAGGAGTTCCTGAGCATGTAACACACGGTCACACATTGTAAATATAATTTGTTGCAATTGATTTATTATTATTTTGGCTGCAATTCAAGGACTGCAATGAAAGACTTCTGTGTTTACCTCAAAAAAAAAACTTTATTGAGATATCTTTCTCTTCTTTTTTGCCTTTCCACCATCCCCATTGAATTTCTGTTCCTTCTGATTAAGGATATGGGCTGACTTGAGATTTCTTTCCATTATTTTTTCAATTATATACACTAAGAACTTTATGTAATTCGAAAATCTGACAGGGCTGCTTGTGTAATTCCTGTAAGTCCAGCTGATGGCTCTTTGGAGTAATATGTGTAAGGCAGTGTCTGAATTTCTTACCAGGTATAAGTCAGTCTCCTCTTTTCTTGCTATTGCACACTTGGATTGCTGTAAAAAGGAAGGGACTACTTGGATAAAAATGGGAAATGACCTTATTATACAATAATGTCCTCATTTTTCAGCATCATTTTCAGTGGCTTTAGACCTCCCCCCACAATGTCAGTGGAGGAAGGGCACATTATGTGTGGGGAAAACAGCTCCTACATCTTCTATGGAGATGGGCATCATAAATCAGTTCCTGATGAAAAGCTGTGAGACCCTAGGCCCTGAGCTTTGTCCCTTGTCACTGGCAGATAGATACCATGTTCAAACAGTGACCCGTGAAAACAAGGAGTAAGAAGAACAATTTAGCCATTGATGCACAACAAATGAGCAGCTTCTTCCCTCTCAGCAAGCTGAGTGTTGTTATTCAAAACATACACCACAGGGAGAGCTCTCTTTTCTGCTCCTGTGCTTTGGGCTGTTGCAGCAGTAAGACATCATCTGATACATTGTGTGTTTAAGTTTTGTTTTTATATTCTGTGTGTTTGGATGCTCTTTTCTTGGTGTTTCTTCTTGTTTCCTTGGGATTTGCATGTTGAGGAGCTGGGGAAGATGGCAGTGTAGCATAAGGTTTGCTCTGGGGTCCCAGCATGGAGCTGGGGTAGAGTGGAGGTTGGGGTTTAGGAGGCAGATGGGAAGCTGTCATGTTCCCTCATGCCCAGCTTCAGCTTTCCCTGCCTCTCTGTCCGCTTCAAAGCCTGCATGCCTGTGCACCATCCCCACTGGGAAAATCATCTCTGTTGCAAGGGATTTATTTGCCTGGAAGTAAATAACTAACAAATAACTAACTTGCTGGAACAAGGAGCAGTACACAGCCATCACATTTCTGTATTTTCTTCTAAGAAAACCCTGGGTTTATTTCTTCCAGCAGGATGCATCTGTGTGCAGCACAGGTCATCTCTGTCGGCCTGGGCTGAGGGCTCTGGTACCATTCAGCTCTTCACTGTTCAGCCAACAGCTGGAGAGAGGCTGTTGCTTTTGGGGAGCCCCCTTCTCTCTGTCTCTGTCACTCTGCCAAGATGCAGAGTAAGTTTTGAAAGCCTGAAAAGTCTGTGGCCGAGGCCAATAAGGAGGACTATTCCTGATGCTTTGTGTGTGACTGATGTGGTGAGATGCTGTGCAAGCAGTCAGTGCTGGTGGTGCTGAAGAGGGTCCAGCGGGTCAGCTTTTAGGAAATAAGGACCTGTTTCCATGAACAACCACACTAAATATTAGCTGTTGGAAGCGCTCACTGTGACTTTGGTGGGCTTGGGCTCAGCCTCTGAGTAGCTAGTTAGTAGATAAGAAATTTGCAATGTATATTCTAGCCCATCTGTATTGTAGCCTTTAGATCAGAAAAGCAGTCTCTAGAAAAAGCAGCCTGTAATGATGTACTTAAGATTTTTTTCTTGGCAGTAAGTAGATAACTATATATTTCATACTTCGGCACAAAACTGCCAAAGTCCATTAGATGAAATCAAATGTAGAGACATGGAAAAGGATCCAGGCAGTGCCAGAGAGTTAGAGAGTAACACGTAAAGCAAGAATTCTTATAGAGATAATTGCTGAATACCATGCCATTGCTGGCAGCAGCACAATTTCATCTGGCATTGGCATTCCTGAGCTTGTGTGTAGAGGCCCAGCGTGAACCATTCAGGAGGGGATGCTGCATGCTGGCTCCATGGGTGGAGGGTGGCTTTCCCTTACTTCCTGCCAGTGTGGTGCTACTGCCTTGGACTTCAAATGGTTGTGGTTTTCAATCAGGGGCACTTTGATCTGCACCACTTGGAGCAGAGCTTTAGTGGCTGGAAGGTTTTATTTACAACCTGTCAGAGGAAATCGCAGTGGGGAGAGCTGCTGGATGGGTAGGACATGGGGGAAGGGAGAAGTAAGGAACAGCATGGAGTGGAGATGATTTGACAGACAGAGGCTTTCTGGAGACGGAAATTGTACTTTTGTCCTCAGGTAATGCGAAAACTGTAGTCTTGTGATGTCCATAGGTACCTCTGCTGTTACTTTCAGTTTAGACCATTTCTTGGGCATGATTTGACTATGGCAAATAGTGTTTATATTACATAATGTTTTTGCAAAACAGTGATGGTAATTAGAGTTACCACTGACACAACCCAACTTCCTACCCCAGTGAAACCCTTGGGTTCAGAAAAAACACTAAGAAATCTTGTTGAGAACTGGTTTTCCTTGCCTAAATAGGCATGTGGCTGCCTGGGAGAGTTAGCAAAATAGAAAATTATTAAAGACAGCCTATGAAACTGGGTGTTGTTCAAATGAACATGGAGTAATCTCTTGTTTATCAATGGAGTCTCTTTGTCTGTTGAAAGATGAAATTGGAAAGGGGAGGGGGACAGTGCTTCTCCCCACACACTCCTAGTGATTTTCTTTTGAAAGTGTAGCTTGGTTGGAACAGATCTGTAACAGTTAGGTTCTTATAGTCATGATTTTTCAAAAAACATGTGTTTGGTTTCACTCAGAGCATGCTATCCTTGCCTGTCTCACACATGGATTTAGATACAGGAATATCTTTTTTATCAGGAGCTGTGTTTCTCCTGAGTGCTGCACTCACCAAAGTGCAGCTGGCTGGGTGGGAGGCAGCAGTTTGCATTTGCAATACCATGAGTGACATACTGAATGAAAATTCCTGCCAGTATGTAACATGAGTCAAAGCCAGATGCTGGATGGATTTTTTTTTTTTACCCCACTGTCCCTTGGACAAGCAGAAAGCTTTTTCAGGGGAAGAATAACCCCCAGGTCCTGTTCTGGGGTTCAGTCATTGTATCTGAACAGCATTAACCTTCTGCCCTAAGATTACATATTCTCATGGGATTTTGATGTCTCCTTTTTCCCCAAACCATTTCCAGCCTTCTCTGGTGTGTTCAAAATGCTAGCAATTTTCTTTCAAAGTCTAATCCTTCTGTTAAGTGCCTGCCCTCTCTGTTGTTAGGAGTGAAAGGCAGGCTGGGTGAAGGGTGTACTGTACCTGGGAATTTCTTGTCTGTCAGGAAGATTCTTCACGTGCTTCTGGGTGAAGGAGCATGGGGGTCAGGATTTTAAAAGAAATGAGCTATTGAGTTTCAGTGCTTACAAGTGATTATGCAGTTTTATTGCATGACTGAAGTGTGTGGCATTTCTGTTGCTGACAGGGAAGGCCGCTCTAATGCTCACATTAAAGGAGATTACCAAAGAATCGGAGATGTTATGCTAAAGAACATTCAGAGTATGAAGGTAGGAATGATCCTATAACTACTAAGCTTTGACATGGATTAACATTAGCATGCTTTTCATTTTCATATGATGTTGCCTCTTGTGCTTGTTTTTACCAGTTGTAACCAAGGATTATGCTATGAAAGTTTCCTTTGATGACGTAGAAAGCATTTGGTGGATCTCCCTGGGATTTCAGAATTGCAAGCCGATTTTAAATTGTCCAGCCCCTTTCCTCCACTCTTCTAATACAGAAGCAGTAAACACAAAAGTTTGGGAATATTTCATTTCCAATTCTTTTTTCCTTCAAATAAGAAGGCAAAGCATTGGAATTTGTGTGGCTGAAGAGACTGTTCAAATGCTGAATGTGCCTTTTTCATGCAAATATTCCTGTTAAGATATTGCAGGATTAGTGACCATAAACTGGATATTGATTTGACTTGGTAAAGTTGTATTTGTGCACTGCGGTGCCAAGGTAGGTGAAAGGTTTTTGAATCATGAGAATAATTGCCTCTGATCCCTTTAAAACTAGAAGTAAAAATACATGTATGAACCATAAATCTCGGTGTAATGTTCAGCAGACTTTGCAACTGTTCTTGGCCTGGCCAGAGCATTATTCTTGATGCTCTGTGTTACTGAGAAAACAGCGTGGAATGCAGACACAGGAGCCTGTGAAAACCCTATGGACTCGTACAGTATGGATGTAAGCTCACCTTACTGTAATGTACCTACACATCCAGGTCGGTGTGGGGCAAAACATGGCACTTCACCTTCAGCATGTGGATCTCAGAGTGATTTTGAAACTCTTCAATGAATCTTTCCTTGGGAATGGCCACTTGGGCATTCTGCAGTTAGTAAATGGAGCAGCCTTGAGTCCTTGGCTGGAGGAAAGGGCAGTTTAATCATTACAGCTCTCCCGAGATGTTCACCAGGACTTGGTTTATCTTTCAGAAGGACAGAGAGAGACGCAGGGAAGTGAAGTGACGCACGAGCGATTATACAGCAGATCAGAAAAAGGGAACACAGAAATCTCAATTTACCATCCCCAGCACAGACAGCCTTGTCACCAATAAGGCAGCCTTGTACTTAGACAGGAACTGCTTTTTCCCCTCAAGCTGTAATTCAGATGCATTGGAAGAAATGGAGAGGGGATTTTTCTACCTCCACCCCTGCACTCAGAAAGTATGCATCTCTCCACAAACGTTTTTTAGAATACCAGAGAGCTTCTGACAGACTCTGTCTCTGCTCTTGGTATCCTGCAACATTAAATTGTCTGTTCTTTGCTGTCTGCAGGTCCTTCTGGGGCACTAGTCTAAAGGCAGTGTATAGTCCTCACTGTAACTTAGACCTGGCAGTGTGCTTTCACCTTTCCCATTTTCCCTTTCCCGTTAGAGGGAAGATCTCTTTGCTTTGAGATCCACCACCTCTGATCAACTGATATGTGGAGGAAAGAGGCAAAAGCTAGTTCAACTTAAAAGAACTGGACAAGAAACAATAAAGTTAGATAAAACTGTATTTACTTACCATGAGACCTGTTAAGAGATCTGCAAACTGACACTATTTGTTTAACTAACATAGGAAAGAAGTTAAGAGCAAGTAATTAATGGGCAGCCTCTGTAGCAGCCCAGAGGGTCTGCTGTGTCTTTTTCTAAGTTACAGACTTGTAAAATGAATATGTAGTGTGTGGAGGAAGCAGCTTGGCTCTAGGGAAGGTATGTTTCTGGTAAACATGTCACAAATCACAGGAGAGAGAGAGTTGACTGGAAATGTGTCAAAAAGCACAAACTTCGTGTTAAGCCAGAATGTCTTCTCAAGTCCATTCAATTTATGCATTCAGTTTCTTTTTGCAGCTGCTTAATATTCTACCATATACTGGAAAACTGTAGTTAGCTGCTCAGAGAAGCTCTATATATCTTGAAGAACCAGTTCACCTTTTGCAAAACACAATTAATTCCCCATATAAATTGTTTTAAAAAATACTGCAGAATTGTTTTAAGGGGGAGTTGTGAATATCTGTGATGCTGAGACCTAAATGGAGTTACGTATTTCATGCAAACCTCATTCATTGCTGGTGTGCAGCTCCCCTGCTGCCAGTGGGATTATTTAGAAACAGCACTAAGGAGAAGAGGATGTAGTCCAAGGATGAAGAGCTTGTATCATACTCATTTCTGTCGGACAACGCCTCTGGTTTTGTGTTTGTTCAGTTTCCCAGGCGATGCAACTTCTTGTTAATAAGAGGAGAGCAGAAGCTAGAAGTCCATTTGCCTGCATCTCAGTTCCCCAAAACCACCTAAGGGAACTGGGGCATCTAAATCCCTTCATCCTTTTAGAAAATCCCATTCACATTTTTTGGTTGTCTCCATTGCACCTACTTGCATGAGCTGTGTTCATGTCATCTCCTTGCCTTTGGATTTCTCACTGATAAGAGACTTAGTTTTTTTGAATCATGTACTTTTGTTTTCCCAGTAATGCAGAGGGGGTGGGGGTGTCTGCTTCAAATGAGTAATGCCTTTTCTCCTTGGCAAGTGACTATCAGAGCCATTGTATTATACAGTGATTTTGTTTGCAAAATCCCCACTGCTGTGCTAGCTGGATGTGTTATTGGATTAGGTATGGGCTGAGTCATGTCTCTCAGTGATTGTTAAGAGAGAGCCTCCTCTTTTCTTTCATGCATAAAAGCAACTGACAGTTCACCTGAGAAAGCACAATGAGATTTTAATGGAGCTGGAGAATGGGATCAAGAACTCTCGCAAGCTGGAGGCGTTTTGCAGAGATTTTGAACTACAGAAAGTCTGCTACTTGCCTCTCAATACCTTCCTCCTCAGACCTTTACACAGGCTTATGCACTACAAGCAGATAATGGAGAGGCTTTGCAAGCACTACCCTCCAAGCCACATAGACTTCAGGGATTCAAGAGGTAAGTAAGAGAGAACACGTCAGTTCCTGGAGCTGGGGAATGGCATCCAAATCCATTAGAGGTGCACGGCTGGAGAAAAAAAAATATATTTTTTTAAGCCTACATCAAGAGAGGATTGAGTTGCAAAATCCAGCTCGCAGAACACCATAAACAGTAGGATTAAGGTTGCTCTTCTATACACATTATGCCACAGTCTGGGCAGGTACTTGGAAGAGAATTCTGCTGGGGGTTATTAAACACACAGAAATGACAGCAGGTTCAGGAAGTCTCTTGAACTGAAAACAGTTGGGAGGCTGGGAGAGAGCACAGGGAACATACCATATGTGCTTGTGTTGTTCCTAGCTTTCCCTAGAGATCCTCTAATAACACAAAATACTAGCCCAGGTGAGCCTTTGGTCTGACCCAGTAGGGCTGCTATTATTATGTCTTTAAGTGTTATTTGTCTTTTTTTTTTTAAGACATACAGTTTGCTCTGTTACCATTTCCGTGATTTGTTTCAGGAGCTCAAAGCAGCCAGCATGGGTTGGTTTTGGGTTTGGGGTTGGTTTTTTTTCAAACATGAAGAAATTTCCCTCCTGTAGCCTGAACTCGCTGCCTGCCGTTTCTTTCTGATGGTTTGCTCTCCTTCCTCCTCACCCTCATCCCCCTCATGGTTAAGGATAACTCCGTTATCTGGACAGCATTGGTGCAGATCCGTGCAAGAACTTGGGCAGGGAGCAGTGCTCAGCACGACTGCTCCCAGGCATGAGGTGTGAGCTGAGCTCCCTCAGATTCTGTGGGATGAGACCCACAGCAGGCAGTGCCCAGAATGCAGAGCTAACCTGACCTGTGGCAATAGGAAGTGCCACAGTCAGAGACCGGTGACACTGGAGTGCTGTGTGACACAGGTGTTGGCCCAAATGTCGCTGCTGCCTGAATGATCTCCAACAAGGCAGCAAGTAGTGCCTGCATTTCTTTCAGCCAAGGCTAGAGGATGAGGATGATGTGTCCATTCTCCTCTCCCCAGAGAGAGTAGCAGTCTGATTCCTGCTCCACTTTTGAAAAGAATACGAACATAGGATTTGCAGGTGAAAATAAGAGAACATGAGAAGGACAGTGTGACTTAGAGACCCCATCACTCTGGGATCAGTCTCTCACTAAGGTGTTTACAGATTCTTCTTAAAGGTCAGAGTCTAAAAGAAGCAAAAAAAAAAAAAAGTGAATTGATTCCCAGCAGAGAGCATAGGTCTCCCACTAGCAGGTGGATGAACTGAGCAATGATTTAAGAAGGAAAATGGAACCACTGTTACTGTTCATGTGGCTGTGGTTTTTTAACACAAATGGCTGTAACTGCTCTTCTGGCACTGAAGTCAGCCCGTGTCTTTGGCCCATTCAGAGGCTGCCCACCCATCCAGGTGTATCAAGGCTGGTGCTCCCATACATGATGGCACAGGCAGTGTCTTTGGAGAGAATGAAGTAGAGCCGTGAGGTGGCTCAGTGATGTGCAGCCCTTTAGTTGTTCTCGAGGATTGGACTGAGGACAAACCCCGAGATGTTTGCCATCTGAAATGATACAATAAGTGACACTGCCATTTCTTGCTGTTTTCAAATAGGAACCTGACCCAGTGTGCTGCAAGCAGGGGGAAAAATGCATTTTTTTCATGCATAAAGAGCATCCCTAGATTGATCAGAGTTGTAGGAATTTAAGTCCTTTATGGAAACTCATTCATTGGTGCTCTGGATTGACCCTACTGTACTTATAAAGTTCCTGTGACTAAAATAGAGCAAACTTTTGGTTTAGGAAATAGACTGTCTCTTCATCACAACACTCCACCCCTTCCACTGTATAAGATGATGTCCAGAGTTTGTGTGGGTTTTAGTCTGCCTGAGTAGCTTTACACTCTAGAGGAGAAGAGCAGCACAAGAAGGTTCATTAGCTGGGTACTGCCGACAAAAGCCGTATTTCTTTTTGAACATTCTTGTAAATTTTTAATAAGCACTTTATGGATTTGTCCATCTAGCTGCTTTGGCTGAGATTTCTGAAATGGTGGCTCAGCTTCATGGTAATATGATAAAGATGGAGAACTTCCAGAAGCTGCATGAACTGAAGAAAGACTTGATAGGCATGGACAATCTGGTGATCCCAGGAAGGGTAAGTAACAGAATTGGGATTAAGATTTGATACAATTTCAAATCATTAGGTATGTTTTAAAATCCTGTTTATTAGGGTTTGAAATTGCCTTTCCTCAAACAAACCTTTTTCTGTCACCAAAAACTGTCAGATGTAAACATAATAATGCCAAATGTCATGGTTTAACCCCAGCCAGCGGCCAAGACTCACACAGCTGCTTGCCCACTGCCCCAACAGCAGGACTGGGGAGAGAATCGGAAGGGTAAAAGCAAGAGAACTCGTGTGTTGAGATAAGGACAGTTTAATAGGCAAAGCAGAAGCCACACACACAAGCAAAGCAAAACAAGGAGTTAATTCAGTGCTTCCCATGGGCCGGCAGGTGTTCAGCCACCTCCAGGAGAGCAGAGCCCCATCACCTGTAATGGGGACTTGAAATTCCATCACTCCAAATGTCTCCCTCCTCCTTCTTCTTCCCCCACTTTACATACTGACCATGATGTCATCTGGTCTGGAATATCCCTTTGGTCAGTTTGGGTCACCTGTCCTGGCTGTGTCTCCTCCCAGTCTCCCATGCACCTCCAACTTCCGCACCAGCGTGGCAGTAGGAAAAGCAGAAAAGGTCTTGGCGCTGTGTAAGCCCAGCTCAGCAATAACAAAACCATCTCTTTATTATCAACCCTGAGTTCAGCTACTTGTGCCCAGCACAAATCCAAGACACAGCCCCACAGCAGCCATGGTGAAGAAATGAACTCTACCCCAGCTGAAACCAGCACACCATAGAAAACAGCACCTTTAAAGCAGGAAAAGGCAATCCTCTTTATTACCTTTTTACTGATTTTTTAAGCTCTGTCTTTTATATAGATTTGGACAGTTTTAGGCAATTTCCACTATCTTTTACAGAGGCAATAAAAATGGAGTATTTATCACAGCATTCAGAACTTGAGCAGTTGCACATTTCATGCTGCCCTTATTTTCTTTTCCCAGCCCTCGATGCTAGAGCTTGACAGATTAAAGGCAAGTAAGGTATTTGTGCTGGAGGACCTTCAGCCCTTTCACCATGCCTTGCTTTGAAACTCATGGCCCTGGGGAGGAGCAGTCTCTTCAGTCTACATGTACCATTAGGCAATAATTTTTGAGACACTGTTGCCTTAAGTAAACACTTTTAATTCTGGTGTAAGGATACCAACATCTCTGTCTTACTTATCAAGCTTTTTTAAAAGCAAAGGCTCATTTCAGAAGAAATGAGCCACTGTGTAATATTTGTAGCCTTTTTTATTTTTGTAGGCAAATGTATCTGTGTGTGCAAACTTGAGAGTTGTCTGTTGCTGAAGTAGTTTCCTCCCCACTCCCTTGACTTTTGTGTGTAATACCCAAAACCAGAACATGTGGCCAGGTTTGAAGTTGATGTGCCATTGGGAAGGCAGTGCTGAGCACAGGTATTTCTGGATTTGTGGCTGTTCCCCACTCCCTCCCTTTACCTCTTCCCTGTCTCCAAGCAGCTGCCACAGCTCATGTTTCTAGTGATCCACAGACTGTTCACATCCTTGGCAAGTCCCTCGGGACATTTCACAGCCAGTGCATCTCTCTATCACATGAAATTAAATGCTGTCATTGGGTGTTTCTGCTACCCTCATCTATTTAAAGTCTGAGCAGCCTTCCTGTCCTAGGACGTTCAAGGAAAAGGCAGATGGGGGGCAGAAGTTGTTTGCCTGCCAAGGCAAGAAGCATTGGCCACCACGCTCTGGCACATGCCCAGGGTGTTGCTGCTTCCAGCCCTTTGGCTGCTCTTCTGGCTCTGACTCAAGTCCCTGCCCTTGTGCAGGCAGGGCTGGGAGGCAAATGCCACCGTAACCCCATCCTCTTCAGGTTGTCCCAGAGCGGGATGTCTGCTGCTGCCATCGAGCTGGGTCCTGTGGGGGACATGAAAGCCTCCCGTGGCTGGTTGTACGTGCAGGTGGCAGTGACCTGCAGCTCTGGAGTGGTCACCACTGCTGGCTGTGGTGGTGCTGAGCCTGCCAGGGGCTATCGGGTGGTACCACATGGTACTAATTATGATTAATATTCCTTGGAGGCCAACAACAGCTTCCAGTGGCCTCTCTGGTAGCATGAGCCTACTGTGGTGTAGGGATAACCTCCTCTAGCCACGTTTCCACCCTTTAGCCCTTAGGCAGTGCGGGTGGGGGCACTGGACACACCGCAGCAAGCCTAAGGCGTTCAGCTTGGTTCTCTGAACAGGTTAATCTTAGCCAGTTTATTCCTAAAATGCAGGTGATTTAGGTGCTTTATATAGGTTTTTACATCCACAGTTATGAGTAGAATGACCTTAGAAAGATTGTAATAAATATAAACCTCTTAGCAGAAGCTGGAGGGAGAAAAATGATATGAAAAATGATATTTTCATGGGTTTCAGAGAAATAAAAGGCTGAGTTACTGCGTAGTTCACAGTAAGCCCAGGAAATCCAGCTTTTTGAAAGTTTCAGATGTGCTACTTTTCCTCTTATTTCCATCCCTAAACATTCTTAAACACTATGGTCTGAATGAATGTGCTGTATTATATGACGTGGATGGTGCTGGGATAACTCACACTGCCAGACAAATGTCTTTCTTTGTCTGCTGCTCATGGTGATGTGGAGCTGTGTAGCTGGTATAACGTTGCAGTGAATGAGGGCAATGTATGCCATATGCACCACAGAAGATTACCAGTGGCTAACCAAGAGCATATATATATATATATCATTAGTTTTTGTGTCATTTGTGCTGTGAAAAATACTCATTAAAAACTGACGAAAGAGGGAGCTGTCTGAAGGAATCAATGTCAGGTAAAGACAGTTACAAATGGAAATATCTTATAAATTAGATTTCTAACATATTTAATAAAATTAAAAGTCTTGGTAACTGATAGTCAAGTCATTTGTATGACCAAGTAGTCATATTTCTGTTTACATACTTCAAAAAATCATCATTTTTGCAGGAGATACATTTTTGTTTTGTATTTGTTTCCCACAGGAGTTTATTAGACTGGGCAGTCTTAGTAAGTTGTCTGGAAAAGGTTTACAGCAACGGATGTTCTTTCTGGTAAGCAAGAAGACAATTTTTCTTTATACAGTGAAATGTAACTCTAAGCATCTACTAGACATAACTGTTAGACTTGAATTTTGGATTACAGTGAGTCTTTTTAAACAGCCTTATTCAAATTAGCAAAGTACATCACCCATGCAGCTGGTTGTTAAGAACCTAGATTTCTGTTCAAATGCAATATTCTCTTTGTAACTGCTTCTTACACAGATAAAACTATTTTTCATATGACAATGTGAATACAATGATAAAATAATAGCTCCTTGCACCTTGTTTTAAATAAGAGCAGAGTCATTACAAAATGAAAAGTGGCACCAGGGATAGTGATAGTATTCAGAAAAGAAGATAAAGAGTGACTCCTGGTGATATGAACAATAATTCTCATAATGCTCTCAGAACATATTACAGAACCAAATTTTTCCATAAACCCTTCAGTTTCAGCACTAGTGCCCAGCATGTTGATGGACCTGCCTGTACTTGGAGACACATTTTGTGGCCTTTGAACTAGGGAAGTTTGTCTTCTCCCACCACTTTCACGTTATGGTGATCCCACTCTGTCTCTGATCCACAGGAGTCCACTGAATAGTTCCTCCTCTCTTTTCTTCCCAGCCAGCTGATTTGCTCCCAAGCTCCCCATCTTATTGCTGCTGTGCACTTGGTACTGGGGCCCTGGGATGCCCAGCAGAGTGCACAGATTTTTTAGTGCACAAAACACTGAAGAGTCAGTGCAGCATGGCAGAAAAATGCTTCCTTGGCTTCTTGTGTGCAAAAGGTGAAGGCAGTGGCTGTGTAGAAAAGCTTGTGAGTGTGCTAGTTTTTACAAGGTGTTTGACATTTAATCTTTCCAATGGGCCAAAGATATAACCCGATAAATCTACCTGGGTAGGATTATCCTCTGCCTTTAAAGGCACTGAAGAGGAAGACTAATGAATACGGTGCATGTTTTCTTGCATACCAACAGATACTAGATGATGCCTTGGTATTACAACTGTATAAAACATTAAAAATCTATGACTAGACTCTCAAGTCAGTTGCTCGCACTGTCAAAGTAATATTTTATCTGTCTTGAGCACCGGAATCTATTTGGGGGTAAAATCCCAGGTCAGTACTGTGGGATTCCACATACATGTGTAATCATTGGCAAAATTAAATCCCCCTCTAGTGGCTGATCCACAAAGCTTCATGAATTACTGCTGCTGCACTGTAGAGGTCTGTGGTGAGAGCTCTGTTTCACACCACAGACTGTGATTTTCTTAATGCAACCATCTGGTTTGAGAAAAATACCCTTTGACCCAGGTAGCCCAGTGAAAATACTCTGTTTATTTTATGGCAGCAAAATGCAGGTGGTCATTTGACATGCTTCAGACGACTGTTGTTACCTGCAGGAAGCTCTACAAATTGAGATTCTCAGTCTCTTCACCTTGGTATTTTTAGCTTAAACCATCTACCTTAAAACAGGTCTCCCAGCTTCCTTCTGAATATGGGGAGTAAAAGACACTCTGTTTGTAAGGGCTGAGTTGGACACACCTCTTGGGCATGTTTTCTTATCTCTTCGCTCAAAGCAGGAGAAAATACTGGTGAAACACACACCTTCCATAGCTTCGAAGTGCAGCAGAGTGTGAAATGTACCACTCTGTTTCACTGCTGTTGAGGCTTGATAGTTCTGACCCAGAGATCACAAAGGGAATATTAGAAGGCACTGGAAAATACCCAGTGGAAAATTATGGAAACATACCTAAAACTAGCTGGAAAGGAAGGCAGGGAAGATAACAGGTACTAACATTAGGTGGTGGAATATTGTGGAAGCCAGTATTTTGGATTCATGCATTAGGATTGCCATATAAATACTCAGCTTTCCTGTATTCACCATTCTGATTCTTTTTTTCACATACATACATGCCAACCAACATCATTCTAATGATGCTTATTCTTGCTTTTTAGTTTAATGATATCTTGTTGTACACAAGTAGAGGACTGACAGCATCCAATCAGTTTAAAGTCCATGGGCATCTTCCACTGTATGGCATGACAGTAAGTATTGTGAGAATTTAAGGGATTCGTGCTTAAGTGGCCATTTGTGGTCCCACCTTAATTGCTTGATGAATTAAGCAAGGTGGGGGGGGGGGTGTTCTCTGATACTGTCTTGAGTTTGGCATCTGTTCCTGCAGCCTTCTGCACAGACGTGATCACGCAGCAAAAGTGAGGGGGAAAAGGCATTTTTGAGGGCTGCTTCCTCACAATGCAAACTTCTCTGGAGATGGGTTCTTTAGTTTTTTTCAACCATTAACTTGACCATGATTCTTACAAGTAATTCATCACCAATTCATTATAGACACATACAAGACAAGTAAACAGTAGTGACAATCTAATTTCTATAAAAAAGCATTTCCTAATGTTTCCAGCTCTATATCTTAAAGCCAAAGTAGTGGAATCTGGCAGTAAAATGTCATTTGGAGCTCTTACTGCAATTCTTCTGGAAAACAGCCAGTTCAAGCCAATAGCACCTATTTACCTCTTTTTGTATTGTTCCAAAAATATTTTTGCTGATTTCAAAACACTTTCATTCCCTCCATTACTTTCAATGGAACTTCCCACTGGTTTGTATCTATTCTATACTATTGTCCTGAGAATTGAGTTCAGTAGTCACTACCACAGTAACTGATTTTCTCTAAACACTTGCAAGGTTTCAAGTTTTACCTAGCATTTCAAGGCATCTGCTCAGTTGTTGATGGCCATTTGGCCTGGCTTTGCTCACAACAGAACTCTACTATGCTGCAGTTTCCAGAGCACTCCCAGCCTTTAACACATCCTTTTGTACAATAAATCACTCTTCTGATAAAAATACCACTATTTTCTTTGACAAAAGGCAGACAAAGCCGTGCTTTTGGTTTAAGAGGTTATTGCAGAACTTACCGTTCTTCCAATTTGCAAGGCACTGTTTTTTTCCTCAATACCTAGCTCAAATTTGTTTGTGAGCATTTCTCCTAGTTTTCTTTTCCCCAATGGTAAGAGCTCATTCAGTTCACTGTTTCACCTTAATAAATAATTGCTTCCTGCAATCTGACTGCATTTGGCCTTTTATCTCTCAGATGGAAGAAAGTGAGGAGGAATGGGGAGTTCCTCACTGTCTGACACTACGAGGTCAACACCAGTCCATCGTTGTTGCTGCAAGGTAATTCAGTGGAGACAAAGTCCACACGTGCATTGTATTTCTCTGCAGCTATCACAGTGGGACAGAGAGGCATCATTTTGTTTGTATTAGCTCCTAAAATAATCTCCTCAAAGGTATATTCTTTTGTGAAAGCCACTTGTTAAGAAAAAAGTGGATGGGACACAATAGAGTGACAATTGTGCAAGCTAGAACCATAACTAAGCTATCAGGAAAAAAAAAGTAGCATCTTGTGTCTGAATTTATTTATTTCAGTTAAAAGTAAGCTCGGCTTGTGTCTGTTTCTTAGAGTTTGCTGTCAGCCTGTATGAAAGTGAATAAAACCTGACTTTTCATTGTTAGTACCCGTGCTGAAATGGACAAATGGACTGAGGACATCCAGATGGCAATAGACCTGGCAGAGAAAAGCAGTGGCCCTGCCCCAGAGTTACTGGCAAGCAGCCCACCTGACAATAGTAAGTAAATGCCAGAGTACGGTTTATTCACTTTTGTCAATATGATTGGTGGTTGCTTCTAAGCAAAGTGGCGAAAATTGCTGGCCATAGGTCAAACTGATACATTGGAAGTGGATTTATATACATATATATGTATAGATATATTCATATATGTGCCATTTTAATGTTCTTATTGATGTTAGCAGAAAGTTTCATTGAATAGAGAAGTGACTTAAGCATAATGATTCCAGGAACTATTTAACACGATTTGGGCAATGCCTGTCCTTGGAAGGTATTAAAAACACCAACAAAGCATGGTAGTTAGTCTTTAATTCTAGCATTTGCAGAAACACGTAAAATAATTATATAAAATATAATAATCTATTTAAAGTCTGCACAAAATTATTCTAAAATGGTGTTTTAAAATTAGTTCACAATACTGTGGACAGAATGGATTGTTTAATTTTTCCAATTATATATGTTGTTGCATAGAGGAAGAAAGATGCTTTTTCCCTGCATTTCATAGAGTCTCCTGATGAAACTACTGTAGACCAGGAATCTGAGGACGACCTCAGTGCATCCCGCACCTCACTCGAACGTCAGTCACCACACCGTGGCAACACTACGGTGCACGTCTGCTGGCACAGAAATACCAGTGTTTCAATGATCGACTTTAGTGTTGCTGTGGAGGTATCTGCCTCAGAACGACCTGAACTGCAACTCCAGGCTCGCTTTTGAATGACAATTTCCTTTTTGCTCCTCCTTAACAAGTGCACTGTTCCCTTGTCTCCTTCTGGGGAAGTTTCAGGCACGCTTATTAAACCGCCTCCCACATCCTCAAATGATGGCATAAACCATCACTCAAGAAGCACCTGTAGTGCACCTCTGTAAAATCAGTTAGAGCAGTAATTTTCATAGAAGCAACTGTCCAAAAACAAAAGCTGGTGCCCTTTAAAATGTAAAGCAGTTCAAACTGTCTTAATGCTTTCAGTTACAGAGGCATTAAGTCATTGCTCGAGCGGAAAGGATATTGTCTTTAGCTGCTGCAGCCAGTTTTAATTATGTGTATTACTAACTTACTTTCTTTACCTAGCCATCTTTTCTGGAACCTTGTCTCATTGCTCAGTCTCATCTGCTTTTTCTTTATTTGCATTTTCCACCTCAAAACAAACCCTGTTTTTTACCCCCCTGATCACAGCTAAGCCAATCTGATCCACATTCGTTAATTCTGTATGCAACAGCCGAGGTGCAGACATTGTCTTTTCAAAGATTGAAATGAAAGACTCCTAGCTCAGTGTAGGTTTTACAATGAGGTGGTAAGCCTGCTGAAGTGTTCTTCCTTCACCCAAGAGAGTCCAAGGAGCACTGCGTACTTTATCACAGCCCTCATCAAATGGGAATTTATGCTCTATGAAAATGGAAAAAGGAATTTTAAAGCTGAGTGGATTTGCACTCGAGTGGCAGCCCTCAGCCATCAGGCCACCATTGCTCTAGAGAAGATGCACTGATGCAGAACATAGTGATGCAAGGACAAACATATTCATAGTTTGTGTAACTGCCTCTGTTTTTAAACAGGAGGTGAGTTTGTTGCTCAAATATGACAAGATTATTCTGTACTAAAAAATGACTGTAGAGCCTCATTTCAATCCCATGTAGGTGGGATTTTCTGCTCTTTATATCCTTATATCCTGCAAGGGAGGAATAGTTCAGCACAGGACAAGGTCTTTTATTTTTCCCTAAAGCAGAGGGCTTATTATAAATAGATATAAAACTTATACCAGTGACTCAGTCTAACGATTAAAACATTCAGTTAGGCAAATCTAACTAGGTCTGAGATCAGTGCTCAATGTTGCTCATTTTTGTTCCTTCCCTGTGCCTCAAATGAACACAAAGCAGCGAAGACCAAGCACACCCTGGAGCCATGCGTTGTTCTGTGAAAACATCTTCAGCTCCACTGCTGCTCCATGTGTGGCAGGTCCCAGTCATGCTCACGTCATTCTGTCGGTGCCTCTCACTTCAGCATTATCGTTTATTTTCTTTGTGTCTCTCCCTCCTTTCTGTCTCTCTCGTGGTAGAAGATCCTCTCTCTGTCAGTGACTGTTCCTCCCTACCTGCTGGACTGATCAGTGATCAGCGGCCTGTTTCCATTTCATATGTCTGCTGGTACCGAATGCAAAGCCTGTCCTTTTATGATATCCTCCAGAGTAATGAGGTAACAGAAAATTAAGGAGTACATCTGTAACTTAGGGCAAGGAGGCAATAGTCCAGATATCAGAGAATAGGATGATTTAAAGGAAAGGCTTTAATGCATATCCAAGGCTGGTGAAAACAGAACTTTTTAAGAATACTTCATTTGTAGTAGCTACACCAGGACCCCCAGATTTTGACTATTAAGCTTTACAGATTAAGTTATGTATTAGATAAAGAGAATGATGTAAACAGCTGTTGTGATCCAGGCAAGAGCCCTCACAGTCAACAAGGAATGGGAAGTCATTAATAATTCACTGAGAACTCCCCTTTGCAAGGAACAATGATGCCGTGCTTTCCATCTTCACTATGTGAAGAGCAGTTTCTTCAACCAGCTATTAAATACATGTACTTGGTTATGGCTTTCTCCTCCTTTTTGTTAAATTATCCAAAATCCAGCTACAAATAAGGTTAACAGTCCTTGTTTTTGAAATCTTTGAAAAGTACCATGTGAACTCTCTGGTTACAGAGACCGCAGTCTCTATCTGCAATTCTAAAGTATGTCATAATTTTCCTTTACATCACAAATTCATGTCAGACTTTCTGTTTCCATTCTATTCAAGTATCATTCTAAAAGAACAGAGTAGGATTAACAAGACTGAAGTTTAGTAATGTATTGCTGAAAGCCACCTCCACTGATAAAATAATTAGTGTAGTAGCATTGAGGTTTTAGAAGTACCCAGCTGCAGACAAAAAAATACATTACATAAAGTACTACTCAGCAGTAGAAAAATGCAGAAGAAAAGTACGTCCATGCAATTGAAGCATTTTCATGTACAACCAGGTCACATAAAACCAGATAAAAGCAAATAATTTTTCTTACAATAATTAAGCTTCGGGCACATTTCACTGTTTTACTTGGCTGCTTTTGATCTGTTTCAGAACCAGCTGTCTGGAAATCTCCTAAGAAAATTCAAAAACAGCAACGGGTGGCAGAAGCTTTGGGTGGTGTTCACCAACTTCTGCATGTTCTTCTATAAATCGCACCAGGTAACCAACTGGGCAAGTGTGAGTGGCTGGAGAAGACAGTATGAGGTTCTTTTCCAAAGAGGGACAGCTCCACACACAGCCTTCACTGCCACTGGCACACAGAGCAGGGCTTGTTGTCACTCTGCTCCTCGGTCAGTTCTTTCCTGAAGCTTTCAACAGTCACAGTACAGATCATTCTTGAAAGCACAGCAGAGCTCACCACTGCTCAGAAGCTGCGGTGCAAGTTTAAACCAGGCTTTTCTCTTGTACAAATTCTAAGATCATTACAGTTAAAAACTTAAAAGTGACTTAAAATTTTGTTTACCATTACTGACACTTAAGCCAAACAAGAGAGAACAGCAGTCAATGATTTAATCCACCTGAGCAAACATCCAGGATTTCTGTCTAGAATCTGTTGGACTTTTGAATCTGAGCAGGGCATAAGCACAAAGTAACTTGAGTTGCTACATTGTGCTTCCATGTTATAGAAATCCGTAATGATTAAAGAAGGAACTGGAGGATATTCTACGTGTAAGAGGGATGAAGAAATCATTTGCCATGCAGTAAAAGGACTTTAGCAGTGAACCTGCCACGTGGCCAGTACACCTCTAAATGAGTAGGTGTTTGCAAGCTGAGGATGAACCTGTCTGGTGCCCTGCCAATGGCAAATGATGGAGCCTTATGTTCATCAATTTGAAAGTAGTGGAACTCCAAGATACCAGCCAGCTTTCCTTCAAGGAAATACTGATAGGATCAGCCTGCAGCAGATCCTTATGCAAAGGGTCTATAATGATGACCAACTGAAAGTACCAGACAATTAATTTTATTGCAGTTGTATAAATCCTGTATTTTTCTGCACATGTAGAAATGCAGTGATCTTTAAATAAGTGTGTAGCTGCCTTCCATTTACTTTTTACTGCTCTCTTTACTTAAGGGCATTTGATCTCATAGCACTTTCAATCATGTCTTTACAGGACAATCATCCTTTAGCCAGCCTTCCTTTATTGGGATATTCACTTACCCTTCCTTCTGAATCTGAAAACATTCACAAAGATTATGTGTTCAAGCTACATTTCAAATCCCATGTGTACTACTTCAGGGCTGAAAGTGAATACACCTTTGAAAGGTAAGTGTGTTTTCTGTGAGAGAAATGTTTTGTTAAATTCCAGAAGCATTCTTCCAAAGGTTAGTAGATGCAAAGTTTAATAAATTGGTTCAGTAATACAGGCACGTGGTTCAGCGCAACTGGAGAAAGAACCTTTAAAATTACAAAAGAAATTTTAAACCTGATACCACTAAAATCAAACGATTGGTTTTGATGATATGGAAGCAGTAATAGTAATTACTACAAAACCTGGAATTATCCAGTCAAAATTGATCAGGCTGGCTGTAAGGGGAGCTCCATATCTCAGACTTCAGGAAGCATGTGAACAGATAACAGGACATCTCAGTAGCTCTTCAGAATAGCTTTGCTTCCTCTAGTACAACTGCATGGAAAATCCACAGCTGAAATAAAATCCCAGTTTTTATAGAATATAAAATATATATTACAGAATATTTATGCCACTTCACCATGTAATTTTTACACTTCCCAGTGAATTTCAGATACATGGAGAACCAGGGAAAAGGCACTACTCCTCCTAATTTGTGGTTTGTGATTGCTCATACAGGGAACTAATTTAGTCCTTTTATATGAGGCATGAACATGTCAAAAATCATGACATCTTCATCAAAGAAAGCTGTTCTTAACTTTTAGCCATGTCAGTCTAAAACTATAAACAAGGCAGATTGTGGGAAAGTGGTGATAAAATAAAAACACAAAATGCCTTTATCAGTCCTAGGAAAAAGAAGTAGAAATTGCAGCTAAAGTACATTTTTTTGCTCTCAAATTAAGAATGGTTGGTCTCAATTGCTCATTGCTTGGACCACTCAGAAAAAAGATACTTGGTGTCTGCAGAGCAAGTAAAACTACTACTAACTTCACAAGTTTTGGGTCCCATACCTGCTGTCTGTTCTCTCTAAACCTCCTTACAGTTGTGGCAGTTGTGTGGATCCTCTTGACTTCAGCCAGGCTTAGGGGTGAAGTAGGAAGATGCTCCCACAGGCTGAAAATCAAACTGTACAACCAATAGCACGGACCGTATCTGTCATGAAATCCTCCCCTGGGAATTGACCTTTCTTTTGTTTGTGTCTCTCCTCGTGCCTCCTCACAGATGGATGGAAGTGATCCGAAGTGCCACCAGCTCTGCCTCACGCACTCGAGCTCTGAGTCACAAAGAGCCTCACGCCTATTGACGGCTAAACAAGCCGTTGTGTTGATTGTCCAGCAGCTGCTGATTTTCTAGAGGACATTTGAAACTCTTTTTCTCCCTCCAAGTTTAGGAAAACTTACACTTTGGTAAAAGAAAGAGAATAAGTATGGTTTTGCAGAAACTTTCACAATTCCTCAGCAAAACTGTTTAAGTTCTCCGTATATACAAACTAGCTTACCATCATCCCAGTGGCTGCAGTTCGTTTCATGTCTTGTATTTTGTCATTCTGTGCTGTTTTTAGCTTGTGCCAGTATTAAAATATTGTCCTTATTAGAGTGCCAAATGCCAAAAGACATTTTGTTGCCTCAAAGGTTGCACCTAAAAAAACTCCCAGATGACTGAAATCTGAAAACTTTCTCCTCTGAGGCAAACACTATTTTCTTCTTTTCATAAAAATATATTATTTTTTTTTACCATGTTAATCTGTAGACTGCTGGGCTTTTAAATGTAGA
Organism: Lycocorax pyrrhopterus obiensis; assembly: GCA_014706295.1. Lineage (NCBI taxonomy): Eukaryota > Metazoa > Chordata > Aves > Passeriformes > Paradisaeidae > Lycocorax > Lycocorax pyrrhopterus. The sequence continues at coordinate 40,354,955 of JACSVZ010000001.1, read as the reverse complement.
TGGATTTTCACAGTATAGAATATAATTATATATACAGCAAGCAGTCTAACAGGAATGAGATAACTTTCAGATTTCATGCTTTTTTTCCCAGTCTTTCTACATTTAATCAGCAACGATTTACTAATTTTCTATGTTTAACAAGGAAACGGTTTACAGCTCGTTCTCATTTCCCTTTGGGGTTACAAATCCATGTGGTATAAATAAAGTATAGGGTTCTTACCTAACCATTTTCTTGGTGCAAGTTGACCAAATTGTTCATCTGTTGGCTTTGAAAAGTGAGTACTACTTGCAAGACGAAAAATTTTTAAAATAATCCAGTGCAATATTATTTGGGCTGTTAATGTACTGTGAATGGTATGTACAAGAAGAAATTAAAGGCTGTGGTGACATTCTGCTGTTTGTTTTACGAACTTGAAAGAAAACCTGTATGCTACAAGAACCGCAGCTATTTGTGATTCATTTGTAGTGTTTTGGTAACTAAATTGCTCTAAGCTTTAGTACTGGGGGTACTACTGAAGCCCCAAGTTTTCATTTTGCTTGCTACACATCCCAAATTGACTTCCAGTTTATTGTTGGAATTTCAGTCTCTCCCTCTCTCCCCTGGGGCTCAGGCAGACAGAGAGTGACTTACACAACCTGCAGCAGAATCACCTATTTCGTATGCCTGGCTTTAACATCAGCTGGCACTGCATTTTGGATAAGCTGGTGGTGCACTGAGAAGGTTGGCAGCACTGTATCTACAAGGCTTAGATGCCTTTGCTCAAGTTTTAAGAAACACTGTCACCAGGGTGATGTAAAACTTCCATTAGCAGAAGTTTGATGTGCTGGTAACGCCCATCACCATTACATGCCTTGGAGGAGCAGAGGGGGCCTGAAGGTCAGTCTGGGAAACGAAGCTGGGGAAGTTCTATCCCTGCTTTTTCTTCATCCAGCTCCTCACTTTGTTAATGGCTTATCTGTGTGCGATGTGTAAAATGGCTTCTTACAGCTTTGCTCACAACAAAAGGGAATAAAATACCTCACAATACCATTGTACATATGCCTGTTTCGAGACAGTAAAGACTTCTTTCTATTATCCCCGACCCCAAACATACCTCCATCCAAGACAAGGATGGGCTCCTAACCCCTTAGGACATGCAGCAGTCCCCACGGCCAAATCCAAGCACACTTTGACAAAGGGAAACTCTTTTCAGAGCATTTCCTTCAGCTGCATGGAAACTTTCAGCCCCCTGGACAGGTAGCGTTCTGCAGTTGCTCTTTTCCTCAGCTATTGCCCCTGGCTCTCCATACCAACGCAATAATCACACTTACCCTAGAGCATTGCCTCCACCTAGGATGTGCTGAAGGACAAACTTGGAAAGTAGGCAGGAAAATCTGAAGCCCGTTTTCCCAGCTGCAGGTCCCACTGCCTTGTCTATTCCAAGCCTGTGACCCGCCTCTGTATTAACAATCAGAATTCCAGTGCTTCAGGACTGACCTGGAATGTGACCAATGATCTGTGTAGTGAGGAGAAGAAGAAATAGCATAGATGAACAATAACTCAGCTGCAGCCTTACTGGTTTGGAAAAACAATGCTGAAAAAGCAACAGCACTTGATGTTGCTATGAAGTAAAAGACTGCAGACCTGTTCCCGCCAGAAATTATTATTACTGAGTGGTCAAACAGTACCTGTAACACCTTACAAGACTGGGCCCTGCCTCTTCACTTTAGGATTGTTACCTATAACAGTGAAAAGATTTTTTTTAATGGAAATTATATTGAGGGCCATGCCCTTAATTCAGCCAAAATTGAATTTTAATTTGGAACCCTGGGGCTTGTTGAATACAATCTTCATTAACTGCTGTCTGCTTCAGTAGTTTATTCTGAACCATCAAAAGAAATCAAATAACATCTTTTCTCAGTAAGTTTCATTTTCATACAAGGTGAATTTGGAAAATAAGGCAAAGACCAAGTTACAGTGATATTTATCCTTAACAGCAGAGACCAAGCTAGGCTGTGGATGCAACTTTCAGAGTACCCACCTAATCACCATTTTCACCTTTTTGTATTATATTTTTCCTATAGAAAAGAAAGGTTTAAAATAAGATTCTTTTTCTTCTCTACTAGTGTGATTTTTTTAAATCCTTTTTTAAAATGGAACCACGTGAACTGCTGTCAATTGTCAGCATTTTTCTAGTTGTCGTTTCCCAGGATTAAACCAAAAATGAAGTGATGGTAAGAGAGCAAAATCTACTGTCTTTGTGTTGTATCTTGGAAACAGGCAGAGTCCACATGTGAATAAAACTCAATGTACTAGAACACTGTAATACACCACCACTTATTTTTGACCCTGATTCACATCATATTGCTGCCTGTTCAGACAAGAATGGCCTGCAGAGGCAGGGTCACTGTGTGCCAGGTCAGGAGCCATCACTAAACATGCCTGTCTCAGCTGCAGGAAAACCTCAAACTGGGCACTCCAGGAGATGTACTGCTGGTGTTGTTATTACTCACCATGAAATAGTTGCCAGTTTCCAGTAATGAACAAATAAAAACAAAACAGGGACTTTGCCATAGGAGGTTGCACCACAGGCAAAGGGATCAGAAACACCTGGACTCCTGTGGTTTTTTTCAACAAGATTAAGCATCTCCACCATTTATCTGCTGTCTAATTTAACCTCTGTTAAGATGTGTTTGATAATATACTTCAAACCTACCTCTTTTCAGAACATTTTATTTAAAAAACACTTGACACCTTAATGCCTTTGTAAATTCAGCTGAAACCAGACAAAAATGACAGACTGAAAGACAAGTCAGCAGGTAGGGGAAAACCTGCTGTGATTTCAGAAATCTTGATAAAAGAGAGACAAAATCAGGTGTAATAGCCCACCATTCCGTCAGCCAAGAACAAAACAGAGGATCAAGCAAGACCTGAAAAGCCCAATTTTGCCCATTCTTTCTTTCTATACAGGACCAATTTACATGGTGTTCGCCCTCAAAAGCACAGTTATGTATGTGCAGACAGATGCACTCCAGTTGCTACAGCACATGGACACTCCCTCTGCCCTGGGGGCACAGGAAAGCTGGTAGAGGACAAAATAATGGGCAATGTGCCACACATACAGTTTTTAGCAAAAGAAAATAGTAATGAAATACAACTACAGGCATGCAGGTGTCACAGTTTGTCACCAGTTAAAGGTGCAGTCCTCGGGGAGTGAGCAAATGTCATTTGTTGTGAGCACTTCATCAGTTTCTCTGGGCTGGCAGGATGGAGACTAAGTGGTAGGTTTTAAATCACTGCCATCTGCAAGTGCTACAAATTCTGAGATGCCTACCATTAAAAACCAAACACTGATTTATAAACTTTCTGTGTATCATTACTGACAAGTGTGCAATAACTGCTCTAGAAGCCCACAAGAACATCCCCTCCAGAGAAGGGACCCTGAATCTCATCTCACTGACCACTCAGGTGGCAACATTTCATGAAACTTTTCCTTCTTTATTTCTAGGTCATGTACTTTACAAGGAGGTTGATTATGTTGGTGTAGAGTGACAAAAGTAAAATTTAAATACACGGCTGTAAACAGGCAGCAGCAGTACAGAAAACAAGACACACTTTAATGGTCCTCTGTAATCATGCGTTAAAGGTGGCAGGAAGCCATTGTATACAATTTGTCTATGGCATGTGCTCAGTGCAGTTACCAGCACATCTGCAAAACACAGTCAAAAGGAGCAAGCAGATTTGTGCCATACCTTCAGCTCCTCCCCAGCAGCTTACAAAAACTATTTGCAATTGTCCTGATCCTTGCATGACACCTGTGCTTATCAGCACTCTGGATCATCTTCCAATGGTGACATTTTTGAAGGCAAAAACGCGTTTCCTTCAAAGTCAGGTTACTGTAAAACTAAAACAAACTGGTACCACGCTGTTTAAAAAGTAATACAGAATGTCACATAAAGTAGTGAGAGCTAAGCAAGACATTGCCCAAGTACATTAAAAGCACACTAAGAGGCAGATGATGGGATGACAGGGTAAGGAGGATGGGAACTCACACCGAGCCAGCTGCTTTGCAGTGAGGTGCCAACACACCCAACCTCAGCTTCCCTCCTCCACCTGCCCCTCCTGCACAGCGGGGGCAGAACACCCCAGTGAGGACGTTCTGCAAAAATCAGTTCATCTTCTGTTCCCACAAGCTCACACACAATGATGGAGCTGCAAAGGAACCGTGGCACTGCAGAGTGAAGTTACTGCTTTGTTACTACACCAAAAGCAGTCTGTGCATTGGCACATCATCCGTCAGTAAACAGGTCAGCAACTACAAAGTGCAACTGCAGGGAAAATTAAGGTAAAAAAATAGATTACACATCTGAGAGTTACAAAAAAGCAAGCCTTCAGTTCAAATAACTGATTTTATTGTTTTTAAACAGTGAGTTTATTTACTGCCTAATCATGAAATCCCTGACAAATAAGCAGTTCTACTAATTTAAATGTTTGCATAAATAGGGATAGCTTTTCATTTAGTATAGTCAAGACTGAGTGAAGAGTACTACCTGCACAGAAAAATCATCAGTGCAACATCGTAACACAGACATGTTTTAAGCATGAAAAAAACCTCTCAAAAATATCAATACACTTCTTTTTCTCTGAGAAACTGAGGTGGTGCTTCTTTCAAATGAAGCTCCTCTTCTGTTACCAATATAGACCTGATTTTTAAAGCATCAATACTTTTCAATAGCAAATGATTGTACTTCTACATTCAAGATACAGCACGCTTTTTTTTCAGTGAATCTCAGTTTAAGATAGTCTATATTTAAATAATCTGTATATTACATATAAAAATACACATCTCTACCATAAATGAGGTCTTGTCTTTTTCTAAATGCCCAAGCCTTTTGGCCACCTGCCCTCGCCATAAGTCTTACTCATTTTAAGCTCTGACACATTCATCAGGCAAATTCTGCCACCATCTACTCAGAGAAGTATTTCCTCAACATATAGTCCTGGAACACAACTAAAATGCAACTCAAAACACATATATATTTTCAAATGAGTGTTCGAAGAGAGTAGCTTAGAATTTAATTCAGCTTGCTGATTGAGAAATTCTTGACATTCAAGCCAGCAGCATACATTTAACCTCCCCACTATGTATCAGAGTTCTGTGCATCTCCAAGTAAGCTCACATTAATTTCCAGTCCTTACATTAACAGATGACTAGGGAATAGCTTACACTGATCAATTTATATTTCCAGTGCAAACACACCTGTTGATTTCCATGTGCAGCCACAGCACACATATCTGTTGAAGGCTGAAATGTTCTCATATTGAGACATCAACAGGTAAATTCCCCGTTGCACTACACTCTGATGAACATTTCACAAAAGCAGTGCTAAATTTGTTTCCTCAAGAGTGAGCCTATCCATAACACTTAAGAGCACACTAAACAATATAATTAAAGATATTAATCAAAGTGGAGTTGTAAAACATTGCTCAAACTTTAGCATTGTTCAATTTACTTTAAATTCCCTTAGCCATAAAGGAAACTCATTATCTCATTAGGCTGGCAAATGAGTAGTGCCCGCAAGCATGGCCACAAGATGAACACACACCCACATTTCTTTCAACTGTTGTTTCAACCTGGGCAGAAGTTTATTAGCTCTGTTAGCAAGACAGTGTCCTCTTACTGTTAAATTCTTAAATTAATAAATTAAGGCTATTAATATGCATAGACTAAGGGCTACCATGGTGATAGGAACTCCTGGAAGGAGACCTCACCAGCTTCCACAATGGTTAGTGTACCTGGGTTTCGTGAACCAAGCCAGGCAGCTATGCCTATACTTTTAAATGTTAATCCTTTCTGTTCCAAAGCTCCTATCTATATATATATATTTTTAAAGTAAATATATAAGTTACCTCACTGTCATGCAAAGCATAAAGTCATCAATTTCTTCATTAAAAGAAGGCAAATATGCTCTCTTAGCTACTGGAATAAGAAGTACCTGAATATAGTCTTGGTGAAACCAACCAAGGTAAACTTCAGAGTAATACTGTGGGGGAAAAAGAAAAAAAAAATAAAAATGGCAGCTACCTAATCAACTGTGCATACAACTAATGAACTAACGTTACTATTTCCAAGATCTGTAACACCTGAAGTCAGTTATCTAGAAGCCCTCACAGGAATAGTGGAAATTTCAAAATTCAGAATTTCAAGAAGCAACTTTTCTCTGGGGAGGAAAGCAACAGGACCCAGCACACAGCACTCGGGCTGTTTCGCAGTCTCTCTGTCCAACATCTATCAATTTTGGGAAAGAGATGCACAGATCGAGGCAGCGAGACCAAATATTGAAGCTATGGATAATTTTTCTTTTATGCTGAAAGACATTTGTTTTAATGATAAAAATAGGCATGATAAAAAAATACTTGCCACTGTTTCAGAATCAACACCTTAAGGAGATATTTCAGAATAAATGAAGGGAATAAAGATTTGTGTGAGCATTCAAACATGTTCAGGTGAAAAAAAGACTGTGTCTGAATTTCACAAGCTTCACAAATATCTGATACTAAAACTGAACAATTTCAGAATTTGCATTGGCACAATTTGAAACTGAAGATATGAAAGAACTCATTCTCTAGGAAAAACAATAATTTAAATTTAAAGCTTTGAGAGACCAGGTGTATGAAATTTAAAACAACTAGAAGTAGTACCATAAATAGAAAGTCACGCTCAGAATATCGATAAAAAGGAAGAAATGCTGGAGAAACAGAATAAAATTGTGTCTGTGCTGAGGTACAAATAGAAGGTTCTATAATACAGGATCAACTCTTTCAATGGCAAATACTTCACATACAAAAATCAAACCGAGATTCACTTATCACATAATTCAAACTTTACATGTAATAAAGGCAAGGCAATACTCAGTTATGGCCTGTCAAATATTTACCCCACTAACGTTATCTACAAAAGCACTTTACCATTTTATACACAGTGATTCCTTATGCACATTGAAAGGCTTTCTGTTAAAAAAGACATTATATACATATCTGTACACAATTCCAACAACCATGCTCCATCTCCCAGTGGAATTCTTAAAGCAAGATACCTGAGGTTTCTCAATATCTTCAATTTCTCTATCACAAACCTAAATATACATTTCAGATTTTACAAAAGGACACCTCCCTGGAATATGTGCATTATCATTTTAAAAAATTATAGCTTTAAGGAGCTGAAAAAGATTGCTTCCATCCAAGAGACTTCATTTTCACTCTTGCACATTTAGGAATGTCCTCCCTCCCCAGGACTTTCCAGAGACTGAGAGGCAGAACAGCATTAGGGTGCACGCCTTCCATGCAGACACCACGGGATCTCTGCTGTCTTAGGAAAGTCAGGAAGAGCATGTCAGTAGGATGAAGAACTTCCTCCAGCTAGTGAATATCTAAAGAGGAAAAGAAATAGTTACTGTGGCAACTTTTAGAAAGGCATTCTACAACAAGCAACAATGCAGTTATTCCATTTTATGCCATAGAAGTTCCAGCCTCTTTCCTTGCACAATGGCACTCACCACTGCCACCACACTTTAAAGGAAGAGCCATGGAGCTGAACAACACATGAAATACACCCCATTAGAGTATCACTGCTTTCCTAACAGCAACAACCTGTGCTCATGTGTTACTGAGCAGCACATAATGATGGAAGGGACTCCAGCTTTCCTACTTTGTCAGTTTACATCAAACCTTTTCAACAGGAAAACTCTGTTTCTTGATCTAAGCAGATTCTTAAATCATCCAAAGAAATAAGCACACATTTATTCACATTAAGTTTCCGGTAAACTTTATCAAACATCCAAGATCAAAACTGGAGGAACAAGGTAACTGGATTCACTCATGTGACTGGGCAGCTATTTTGAGGGTCCCAATTAATTCATTCAGACAAACTTACAAAATCCAGTTCTAACCAATCATAAGGGAAAGTGAAAATGTCATTAGAAACTTGTTGAAAACCTATCTCCAGTAATTAGCTACTGAATTGAGAGGATATTGAATGACCTAATGATGTAAAAGAGAATACTTCTTGTAGCACTCAAACAAAAAGGAAGTATTTTTTCAGAATTTGACTAGCTCCAAAAAATAGCTTTTTCCACAAGGGAAACCTTACTAAGCTATGGAATGATTCAAGCTCATTTTTAGTGGGACTTCTTGCTAGTCATTCTTTCACTCCCTTTCTGGAGTCATCATCCCATACTAGCTGGAATATCATCCCTGAAAAGAAGAGAAAGTTCACCCAGATATGATCCATTGACAAACATTCTCTATGAATAATTATTTCTCTCCTTGAAAGAGAATTAAGTGCCTGCCTCCACTGTTCTAAGACATTCTGACCAAGAAAAACAGTAACAGTCCAAGGAAGCAGAACAGAAGGAAAACAATGCTAAATAGGTATATAAAGGGTTCTGAAATCTTTCTTGTAGGACAAAAATGATGTATGTTGCTGTTGTGACAGAACAAGTAAGGTCACCTCCAGCATCCCCAAAAATGCCCATGTCTGGACACTGTCTCCACATTTTCAGCCTCAACTGCAGCATCAAGTCTTTGAGGTTTCGAGTTCCAGGAAGATCCCGGACCAGACTGATAAAAATATGACACTGAAATATTAGCTGATGAAAGACTGGATTCAGTTTTGGAACCCCTAATGGAAACAAACTAAGATGGAAGCTCCAGAAACTCTTTCAAGTCTGCCAGGATCAAATGAGACAGGACAGGACATCTGGCATTAGAAGTATCCTTTCAGCACTAGAGATGCTGACTGGGCTTCATTCTTAACAGCCCATAAAGCAACAAACACAATTGCTTGCAGGTTTCTTGGCATTGGTTTTTACTGAAGGAGAAAGTGTCAGCCTGGAAATCCTGTGCTTCAGCTTCAAAGCTGTGAACTCCTAAACTTTACCAAGCTGTGGTTAGAGACAGTATAGGGGAGACACCTGCTCAGGGCGATCATTTTCCATGTAGTGGTTCATGATTAATCATTGACATGAGTTTTTTCTAGTACCAAGCAGTCCAATCTGGCTGCTGTGAGATTCACAACAGCTGTGGGCTCCTGGATTCAAGGCTGTAATTTTATGCCTCTTCCAGCAGCAACTCTGAAATTTATACCACTCATCTTTTCTTGTGCAGCATTTAAAAGAACAGAAAATTGAGTATTTGTTAATAATATATTCCTAACCAAGGCAGTTAGAAAATCTCATACAAAATTTGGCCTTTCAAAGTAAGACCAAATACTGGTTTTGGAGGTACCACCAAAGGGCCATACAGACTCTTTAATGAATGAACAAGGAACCACTGACTACGTGAGTGAAAGAAACACAGATCAACTGAACAGTCAATTTATCCACGTGGGTAAAAGAAACTAAGAGTGACACACAGTGTTCTCTGCAACACACACCCAGACACCAAAAAAGTGTGTGTCCCTTATGTGAACTGCAAAGGAAAGAGCCTGTCCAGTCTCATTTGACACACAATATGCACACCAACAGGATGAACATACATATGTGCTACCACCTGAAGCTAGAAATTACAATTGCTGCTATGATTAGGGTTTTTTCCAGCAAGCAAACACAATTGCACAAAGTGCAGGCACGAGTGTTTTTCTTCTCCATTAGAAACAGAAATTAATTATTCCAATTTAACACAAGCCAAATATTTGTAGAATCAGATTTGCAGCTTTCTGTAAGCCATACTGAAATAGTTTCATTACCTCTGAAGCCTCTGCACAAGGTGTGACACCATGGTATCTGCAATGCCTGGACATGCCTCTTCAGCTAAATAAACTGCCTTCCTCAGTTCTTCTATGGAATCTGTGTTACCACCACACACCTCACTCTTCTCTTTCAACTGAAAGGAAACCAGGAAGAAATACATTAATAAGATACTAATAAATATTTCTACACACAATATAACACAGAAGCTTGTCAGGAAGTGACTGTCAGAGTTCACAATGTCAGCATTTGACCTTCATCATACACCCTCACATACTGAAGACTTTTATCAAGCAGAAGTTAGTCTTTGCAGTACTTATCAGGATGTCATTCATCTTCACACATCTCCAATCTTCACACATCCTTTTCAGCATGCTCACAGTCAAAAATGACAACAAAGTATCCCAAGAAAAAAAGCAGTATTTACCCATAGCTGTTTGTTTCAACATGTGCTTCCTATACTTACTTTAGTATACATACTTGCACACCTATACCTTATACATATACACTGCAGTAATTTTATCAACTTTTTAAAATAATCATATCTTCATAAATTCTTCTCTCACCCTTCACATATTCTTTTTCAAAGTTGTTTTAAAGTATTTGGGGAAAAAGTATAAAAAATGTATAACACAGAATGAGAACAAAATACAGTTTTCAACACTGAAATTCAAAAGTGAAATTCTTGATGATCTACTCCACAACTGTATCTTGGAACAGTGAAGAGCTTGAAATTTGTAATATGATAAATACATAACGTAGTGCTAAAAATAGAGTGCTGCAATCCAAACATTTACACACCTTTTTCTTGTCATGTTCACTGCTTTAGGCCAGCATGGCTGATGTTACTACCATGCATATGAAGTATTGTTAGGAGCAAAATACAGATTTCAAAAGCAGATACACATGAAAGCAAAGGGCACAGCTAAAACTTAACGCAGCAAGTTCAAAATGGGTAGTAGCAACCTTAGGTGTCATTCACTAAATTTTTCAGTTTTTTTCAGAGACATAAATCTTGGACTTGTTATGTTTTAAAGCAATAACTTACCTCTGCAAATAAAGGGGATATAACTGTAGACAGGCATTGGGATAGAGGCCTCTTTGGGATATCCTTTTCCTTTAAAGAAAAAGAAATCTGACCAATTTTATTCCTGAAAAAAGCATCCTCATTGTATTCTAATTAAAGACAAAATGTAGTTCCAACGTGCTACACTTTATGAAAACCCTGTTTCCATATATGTAAAATGTTCTACAACATACTACTCCAAAGCAGTGTGGAAAACAGAGGCTGAATTAAAATTTGAGATTGCAGCACTTCAAATACATGCAAGCTCAAAATTAGAAGGGGAAAACAAAACCAAACCCACAAACCAAAACCCCCAAACTCCTACAATCCTACTGAGCATGAACAAAATCATAGACATGCTGATATTTACTAGGTTCATCCCATATGATAAAATATATTTCTGCAGAATTTTCAGAGCCAGCACAGCAACCACCTGCTTTGGCCACACAGGTTGCAGAAAATACAATAGAGTAGTTCCCTTGTTCTGGGTTAAGTTTGTTTCTCTTTTTTTTTTTTTTTTTTTTGGACACAGGCACATCCTATTGTTTGTTACATTGTAGTCTTTCTCCTTAAAAGACCAAAATGCCTTCTCTAGAACTCCGGCCTAGATTTGCACTGTACTGGTTTTAGTTTACTATACAGAAGGAAGATTTTAAAAATACAGTATTGCCTGGTCTTCCTCCAGTGGTTGTATTTCACAAACTAGAGAAACATTTTGATACATATTTTGTCAATTACAGAAAAGGACACATTAACAGAATGCCCAAACTTCAAGACTTATTCAGAAAGTTTCGTGAAAGGCAACTGTAGAAAATACATTTTTAGCAAAAATTCTGGAAGTTTCACAGTATAAATGCTTTTAAAGGCATAAAATAAAATCACCTCACTAAATTATTAAAGCAAGAATTATCTCCTTGTAGTATAAAGTCAATATTTTCAGCACCTTATTTCTTTGCAAGTCCAAAGGCTGGGCCGCTCCATTTTCTAGATTCTTGAGGTCTTTTTCTCTTATTGTAAAGATCCACTCTTCTGAATCACTCCCACCTGAAGCCTGACCATCTGCTTCACTTCAAGGGAGAGGAAAAAAAAAATCAATAAATCAATTTTTATTACCTTCACCTTACTGCTGATGTTCATTCAATATACACACTAAACATAAAAACTACAGTAAAGCCATGATCAGGATTCTATTGTGCAGGCCACTACATATAAAGACAAGTATGAAAATAAGGGTAACTTATCTTTTGGGTAAATTTAAAAAATTAAACCAAGATACTTCACCAAATGTAAGAAAGTGAGGCATTACAGATTGAAAACATTTTCCCAAGTCACATTAACAAGTTACATGAAGTGTTTTATTGCTATCTGAGAACTGGCTTTAGCAGAGTACCTCAAATCATTAGGGAAAGGGGAGGAAATTAGAAAACTTAATTCACTTTTCTTGCCTTGAAAAATAGCTAAGACACTGGAACTGTGGTCACTGGAAGACATGAAGTCATTAATACTGTAAACAAATATACAGCTGTAATGTCACTCAAGAAATAACTTGATGCTTGTCATTAGCATTGCAGGGAATAGTTGTGCGTTCTTTACTATGAGGTATTTAATCCATTTGTGAATAAATTGTGGCAATCTCTTCACTTGAATTTCATTTGTACAGTGTTACTTGGCTGTGCAGCTTGAGACCTTCTGCCTGCAGAACAGCTGGCCTTATGTCCAGGAAGAACCCTGGACCCTACATATAAGAGAAGGTACCATAGAATATGGGCCAGAAGAATTGTTCTCAGTGACTTTTACTTGCATGAAATCCCTGGCAACACTGAAATTAAGATTTCAATCGTTTACCAAGTCCACTAAGATGAAAAGCTGCAAATAACAGAACACAGGAATATATGTGCTAAAAATAACTCCTTGGCTCCTCACGAAGGGTATGTTATAGACTCCTCAAACTTACGTATCCGAGTCATCAGAACTGGAGTCGTCATGACTTTGCTCAGACTTCCATCTCTTGTGCCTGTCAATGAGGTCAGCCAAGTAAGACGTTTTCTTGGAGTTTCGTAAAATGAATTTGTGTTTTAAAAGCTCTTTTGCAGTAGGTCTCTTAAAAGAAAAAAAAGAGAGGGTTGGGCTTTTTTACCATGTTTGAGAGTGTTACGTGACTCACTATAAAAACAAAGAAATCCAGAGTTTAGTCTTGATACAAATGAGATTTTAAATACATACAGTATCTAAAAATATACCTGTCACTTACGTCACACCGTATTAGAAAAGCTGAATGACACTTATTCATGCAATTCATGTCAAGCAGTCAAGTTCTCTACTATAAACTGACAAACACAAAACTCACAAAGCTTGGGTCCTTGTTTAAGCAGGCCTCAACAAATTCTTTGAGGGATTTACTGAAGTTTCCTTCCAGCGTTGGTGGATTGTTCTTAGGAATGAGGAACAAAACTTTCATTGGATGTAATTCTGAATGAGGTGGCTCTCCTTTTGCAAGTTCTATGGCTGTTATGCCCAATGACCAGATATCTGCCTGTAAGAAAAAATGCTTTTAAGATTAGGTTGGAGAAAGAAAAGAAAGTGTTGGCTTGCTAGTCTAGTTTAACCAGCAACACACATCTGCTTGCTCACACTGTCCCCTGGTGGAATGGGGGTAGGGGAGGAAGAGAATTTGAAGGGTAAGGGGGAGAAAACTTGTGGGTTATGAACAGTTTAATAATCAAAATAAAATAACAACAATAATAAATTGTAATGAAAAAGAAAATAACAAAGAGAGAGAAATAAAACCCAAGAAAGGCAAGTGATGTTAAGTGGAAACAGCTGCTCACCACCAACAGAAAGATGCTCAGCCAGTCCCTGAGCAGCAGACCCCGGCCCACCCTCCCCCTGGTTTTATTGCTGAGCATGAGGCCACATGGTATGGAACATCCCTGTGGTCAGCTGGGATCAACAGTCCTGGCTGAGTCCCCTCCCAGCTCCTTGTGCATCCCCAGCCTGCTCACTGGTGGGTGAAAAGCAGAAGAGGCCTTGACTCTGTGCAAGCACTGCTCAGCAGTAAGGAAAACATCCCTGATTATCAGCACTGTTGCAGCACAAATCCAAAACACAGTCACATACCAGCTGCTGTGAAGAAAATTAATTTTACCCCAGTCAAAACCACCACACTCGTAAAGGAGATTTTTAAGCTTTACTGTAAATAACTTCATATGTAAATTGGTTTTGTTACCATTTTTTAATGTGATTAGCCACACAGCCCAAGTAAAGAGAGTTTCTTGTCTGTCTTTACAGTATAAAACAGTTCTACTAAGTAGAGTTTAAAAGTTTTTGAAATCAATACAATTACACCAAAAAGCAATAGTAGAGTTGTTACAAACTAGCATTTTATCTGCCATATTCAAGTACACTATGTAAATATGGGGCAAGTCTAAAATATTTACATAAAGGAAAATGTTTTAACTTGCACAAGATTTTTCCTCAACATAAATTTGCTAGTACAACCATCAGAAATTTAATACATTAGAGTATAACCTTCCTGAGGTCTAACACTGTTCTTATATATCATTCCTATTCACAGACTAGAGAAATGCAGTCTTGAACAGCAATATTCAGCTTTTTGGTCCAAGTAGCCTCTGAAAGTTTTCACCATCAGAATGTGCTACTCTTTCTAGGGAATGTTGTCTCCCTTGATAAAAATCCTATTGCAAATCTGCCTGAAGTAATGTGAAATAATGCATTATAATTCTCTTATGTTTTGCTGAAATCACAGACCCAAAAGTCAAGAGAATGGATAATAAACCTGTCAGAAAGGTAAAAGAAAAAAATTTCACAGAAACATCTATTCCAAGGACAAGATACCAATTAAAAATATTTATGTTCTGGGGTTTTTCTGTTTCTTTTTAAGTGAAAGCAGAACAAAGACTTATTCTCAGGAAAACAGGAAAGATCCGACATGAGCTGTCTGGTTTTATTCCCGAACAGAGCATTTGGAATTTTGCTATGCTGTAAACAGATCTATTTCCAGGTTCGGGATAGAGCAGAGATTTCATTTATCACTGCTGTCTTTACTAAATATCCCTCAACTGCCCCATGGATTGTTGTGGTTATCTTTGACTGACTTGTACACATCCATTCCACTGTCACAGCCACAGTGCCTGGCCCAAAACAAGCTCCTCCTTCCTTGTTCAGACAGTATCCTGCTGTTAAGAGCTTAGTTACTTAATTTTGCAAGCAAGAATGAGAAAAAAAAAAAATCAGAGTCAATTAGCACACCATCGAATTTATGAAATGCCATTTTGTTAGCCCACGTTACAGAACAGTTCCTGAGCACAAAGAATTACATAAGCACATGAGCCCCGAGTTTCATTTATCTTAATAAGCACATTAGCAGCTAAGCTGTCCTCAAGCCTAATTGTGAGTAACCTCCCTCTAGCAGGAAAGCTTTTCTTGGTTACAAAAGGAAAATGTCACCTGCAAAGATGAGTCTTCATTTTAACAACTGAGCATTATTATTTCCAATTTATTCAGAGTTTCAGTTTCTTAAGAGGGAAGTGTTAAAGCCACATAAATGGACAGATTTTCTTCTGCCAGACTTTTGGTCCCAGGTGGAGCATGTGTATATGTAAGTACAAACATCAAATTTACATGTGTGTGAGTGCAGAGATACCCACTTGCACACACACACGTTTACAAATACTTCCGGTTTCCCTCGTGTATTTATAACTCTACTGCTAGCGACCTTCCTCTACAAAAATTAACAAAAAAGTGCAAAAGCCATGGCTGCACACTAGACTCTTTGAAGTCCAAGACAAGTTTTGGAAGCCCCTTCCTGTTGAAAACATCAAAAATAACTCTGGAACCTCTGGAACCATATCCTCCCTTTTCACAGATAAGAAAAGAAGTACCAATTGCATGTGTATCCAATTAGGCATTTCTAGGATGCACTTGACTGTGACAATGAAACACCAGAACAAGCACAAATCAGTCCTCCAAATAGAGAGAGATAAGCATAACCTTAGGAAGTGGTGACACTACATTATCATTAAGTTTTATCACATGTTGCGATTTTTACAGTTTCAGATCTTGAACAAAAATTCTTCTTCCAAGTTCAGATGACAGTCAGCAAGTCACTGGTAACTACTATTTACTGCAGTACTGCCATAAGCCTTTCCTCTTCTAATCTAATGAGTAAAATTCAACCTGGCTTTGAAGCTCCTGTAAGTCAAAGAAAAAACTGTATGTGCAAGAGAAAGCCATTTTCAAATTAAGTATCTATTTTTTACTGTACAAGTTTTATAGTAGAAAGAACAGAGAACTAGATACGTGAAAAATGACGCAGGTTAAGAAAACAAATTTTCATATAAGACAGGAATCAAAACAGGAAGCAGAAGCACTGCCAAAAACTAGAGCCCTTTCAAGCTGTTATTGGGAATCCCTCATCAAGTATCCAAGACTCTTATATCTATGTTACATTGCAGACTGAAACAGCCAGAATGGAAAACCTAAGGGCTGAATCATGCGTTGTCCAAGTGATGGTCATTCCCAGGAGCCAAACCTCAAAAAACAACAAAAAAAACCCCAACTCCAACCAACCAAAACAAATAAACAAACTAAAAAAAACCCACAAAAACACACAAAGAGAAAAAACCACCAGCCACCATTCAAAAAAAGTTTACTCAACTTTAAATTGGGAATTTGGCATCATTTAAGCTTCTAGAAGCTCGACAGTGTTTTGCTTGTTATAGCCTCTTTACAGAAAAATATCAAATAGAGAATTAAGCAATACTACAGCCTAGACCAGAGTCAGCCAAGTCCACTTGGCAAGTGGAAAGAAACACCCCAACCTGTCTCATTGCATGGAGATATGGCCAATCAACAAACCCCCACAGGGGAATCAGAGGAGATCGGCAAGGAAGATGAGCTCAGGGAAGAACATAAGGAAATACTACTAATTATCATAAATAAAGCTGATCTTAACACAAGTGGGGCTTGAGGGTGACCTTTATTTCAGACATACAGCTGTAGCAGTGGGTCATGGGCCTGGGCAAAGAGCCTTCCCTGATACCATGGGTGTCCTGCTGAGCTAGCCAGGCCATGTGGGAGGGAGAAGGCAGGGGCAGCAAAGAGCTGTATATGTACCTCAAACAAATGCATAAAAGCATAAAAAGTTTAAAAAGTAAAAAAACCCAAGTAACCAACACAATGAACTTTGAAAAAAGCAATAGGCTTGAGCTGGCTTTAATGCACATATTCCTCCCTGGCAACAAGGGACACGCAGTGCCATACTGGTGAGAATACGGAGAACAGTAATGGAATCACAGTTCTATTGTGACCGAACCATGTATTACAATTGATATATTGTGCTTGTGTTGAGATTTCAGTATGCTGATGTGCCACTCTGTTAAATCAAAATCCTGCATATAGATAAATTTGGCATTATAATTAACACCCCCCAAATGGCAAATCTGAAAGAATATGGTCAGAGTAGCACAGACCCACACAGCACATTCTGCCAGAGATGAGTAACAGCACTTTCGAATGACACTTTCACACCTACCAAATCCATATTCTTCAACTGCGTTGCTAGCTATTTTTTCTAAAAACAAGTGGAAGAATTCTAACATTTTGTATATATTTGCTCTCTTCTACTTTTAAACAGACAAAAATACTCATCAATAGAGTGGGATAAAAGGTGATGGGAGGTACTCATGAATACTGTTATCACTTCTTGCCATCTGGACTGTCTTAATAAACTAGGAAACTTCAACTTTGGATACAAATTAGGAAATCTCTCCTCACCAACAGCTTTTAGCTGCTAGGTGTCATCTAAACACACCCTCATGTAGACACATCCAAAGTTATTAGCTACAGTCTGAAGACGAACCTGTGTAATTCAAGTTAGAAAAAGGAAGGGACTTTGGTAGTGCCTTCAAGTACCTTACCTTTGAATCATATGCTGATTGCTTTATTACTTCAGGTGCCATCCAAAATGGTGTTCCCACAAAGGTATTCCTCTTTATCTGTGTATCTGTTAGCTGTCCTGCTACTCCAAAATCTGCCAGTTTTACTTCCCCTTGTTCAGACAGCAATACATTAGCAGCTGGAATAAAGAAGAGGAAACAGCAGAAATTAAGACATTTGACACCATTTGACAATGTAAGGGTGCTCATTTAGGTTGCATGAGTTCTTTTGATATTCTTTCAACACAAATAAAAAAACAATTTACCTTTAATATCTCTGTGGATTTTCTTTTCTGAATGCAAGTAATCGAGTCCTTTGAGTATCTCCCTCAATATTGTAGCAATTTGTGTTTCATCAAGTGAGCCAGGTTCTAACTAGGAGATGCAAGAAATGTTTAAAATATGTATAAAAAAGGGAGAAACAGAGAACAGAAATAGCACTATGACTATAAAAAGAAATTACTTTGTCTGTCAGCCCTCAAAACTTCCAATTTTCTAACTTCATAACATGAGACAAACCAGAATATTCTTTTTAAAAATACATAGTTCTAAACTAAGTGGCCTAATGAACAACAGCCAAAGAAATCATTTATCTAAAATACTATTTAAAGTTTGTTAAAAGTGCCATAAAGACAGAGTCTCAAGTTAGTGCTTTGTGGTCAGGTCACAGATATACTATGCCTTTGAAAAGCATCTGATTGTTAACATTACACTGAACTTAGATGTGCAACTCCGCAGACCCTATGTGGACCCAAATCTCAAAGCCTGAGCAAGAAGCTAAGGCATACAAGGTACTACATCAACCAAACAGTCTATGATTACATACTGCATTGGATTTTGAGAAACTCTCTAAAACACAACTAAAACTGATAGGCTGAGAAAACATTATATATTTTAAAAAGTTAACTTTTTTCATGTAATACTGGAAATATAAATCTGCTAATAAAGATTCCAAGTAATTATTCTTATGAGAAGAATCAGTAGCGTTAGACGATCCCAAAGATCTTTACATCTGATATGAATTCTGAAAGTGAGAATAACACTAAACAGACAGAGGAAAGATCACTACTCAGAGAGACTCCTTAACCAATAAGGGCATCTCAAGAGAGACACTGAAACTTTGTGTCCAACAATTAATACTGGAAATATTCCAGTATTCTACTTTACTCCACAATAGCACTCACTGAAGCGCAATCAAAAAGTTGTATCTCCAAAGCTTCATTCTGTGAGAATGAAAGCATTTCATTTAAGGATTTTCAGATAAAATTTAAAAATAGTACATCCCTCAGAAATCTTCATGCATAGCAACAGAGGCGATATTTCATGTAACGCAGACAATGCATTTGCTTTATCTTTGCAGCTTCAGTTATAATCTTTTTTGCTTTTCCTTAGCTGTGATAATACACACGATATTACCACTACCTGAAACCCACTAAGACATTCTCAAAGCTTTGCTCCAGCCAGGCTGCGAGCACCAGTTTGAGACTTGGTAACATGACACAGCACATCTAATGGGGGAAAGCCTCTTATGTCAGACTCAGCTCACCTTAGTGAGGAGGAATTATTGAAAACAGACTAAATCTGGGAATACTGGCACTTGTACCTCGATCACAAACTTGAACTATACTCAAAGTTGAACAAAAATGTACGTGCAGTTGCATTATATGTACTTTTTCTTGTGAGGCAGGATTTTGAAATCATCCAGTGCATACTCAAGTACAGAAAACACCAAGCTAGCATGACATGTCTGCACTCCAAACATGGAATTCAAGGTCCCCATTAATTCTTGCCTCGAGTATTAAAACATGGCAAAGCATGCCAGATTCCAGTTGAGAACCACAATGTACATGTTAGAACTAGGAGAACGTGCACCAGAACATAAACTGAAAAAATCAATGAAGCACACAAACAGGGCTTAATAGACACTTAAATGATGATTTCAGTTCTGTGGTGCAATTTCTTCAATAACATTTTAAGATGTGAACAAGGACTTTGTACTGTTTCTAGGCAACAAACTTAGAGAATAAACACATGGTCATCACACAAGTGAAATGTGTGTAATGAAAAAAGAAGAGAAGAAAATATGGTAACATCTGTTTTCATTTTGCTCTTTTATACCTATACAAAGAAAGTAATAACTAATTTCTAAAAGCAAACCCCATTCCTAATTGCTCTTCTTTCAGGAAGAAAAAAAGTTACCACAATAATAAATAAACATTTTTTATCATATCTTTACGGGGAACATTACAAATTTTTACACAACCACAGAACTCCTAACAGATGTGGAAGCTAAAGGTATAAATGGGTTTGAAAATACACAACTGCAGGAGACCACGTTTAATACCCCCTTCTGTCTTCTGGATGTCACCAGCAGAATCCCTTTACACTGACCTTCTTCCTTTCACTCTTTCCCCAAGCATTTATCAGTTGCCCCATTTGACAACGGCAAACTCTGCTGCAAAGACATTCTGCCTCAATTTGTACAACAATTTTCACATACTTAAAACATCCATTATTAGATCTATAATAGTATTTTTTAAATCCACAATAAACGTAAGATGGTGTGTCATTTGGGAGGGGGCTTGGGTGCTTTTTAATAGCTAATGTCAACATCCAGTCACAGAAAACAATCTGCACTGACCCTTCTGAATTCCCATTCAAACCTGGGTACTCCATCCCAGGTGCAGAATGAGGCACTTGCTCTTGTTAAATTTCATGTGCTTGGTGATTGCCCAGCCCTCTGGTCTATCCAGAGCTCCCTGCAAGCCCTCTCTACCCTCCATGGAGTTCATAGTGATGCCTTAGGTTTTAACTTTTATATTTTTTAAACTCTGTACTGCTTAGTGTGCAACTTTGAAGCTTCTTGTAGCCTGTTACTTTCTGCTCTCTCATGCTAGTTAGACACAACAAAGCCTCTCCGGACTGCTCTTCAAGGACACCTGGACCATCCTGAGCCCAAGGGGTGTAAACCAAGGAGTCTCTGAAGGGGGGGTAACTAAGGGGAATTACATCATTTAACTGGGGCTTTAATTGGAGAATTGACCCTGATATGCAAATGAACCAAACCTATAAAAGTGTGGAAAACTCGTGACCTGTTGTCCATCTTGGGGTCCATCTTGGCAATAGCCTCTGGCTCCCCAGGGTGTACCTTGAAGGCCCTTCAAATAAATACCTACTTTTGTTCCTTTACTCTGTCTAGTCTCTGTGTCTAGGAGGCCTGATAAGGCATCAATAGCTTCTCCTATTTCTTTGAAATATTATTTTTAATACCAGCCGAAATTGCATTTCTGTCTGTTTAGACTTCAGAAAGACTTCAAACAGGGAACCTTTTGTTTATTTGTTTGGGGGAGGGGGTGGTGAGGAAGATACATTAAAATGTATAAACTAAGAAGAGTTGTGGTGGCAGAACTAAGAGATGCAAAAAACTATTTTCAGGCACTAGGAGTCTCCGGCTGACTGAAGATTAGCATTCTAAGATGTTTATATCCTGCTTCCAATATGATGTTGCTTAGTTCCCTTCCATTTACACGAATAGTCATGCCTCATGGAAAATAACATTTTTCTGGCATTGACAAATACTTTTGTCCTTCACTGAAAGTGAACATTGCCACAGCCAAATGACCTATTATAGTTTCCAGAATTATAAGGTAGGAAAATAATTATGTGAATTAAAGTAACAAAAAAAATGCATAATTTACTTACCAGATCAAGGGCAGAGCCTCCACCCAGATATTCCATTATTATCCATAATTTTGTATCCTGCAAAACAAAAAAAACCAATAAAAATGTATTAAGGTTAAAAAAAAAAAGTAACTTAAGTGAATGGGACTTATTCTGTTCCTTTTGCTGAAGAAATTAGCTGTAGTTTTGAAACACCACTAACATTTAGCTGTTCCTCAAAAGTATCTTTGGACTGTTTACTCAAGAGCATGTGCATCTCTGTGCAGGCATGTTTTCAATTTAATTCTATTCCTCTAAATTAATAAGAGGAAAGCTACTTCCCATTTCCCAACGGGTAAGAACACAGAACCCAGGAGTTCATTACTTTCAAATAACTGATGCATACCTCATGTCACACTCAAACTCACTCCATGGTGCCTCTTTTTTGTACTGATACTACTAGAATATAGACAGTATCTGGGGAGAAGAAACTTCTCTTTAACCTCTACAAAAGAGTCAAGCAGCAGAAGGAAACCTCTTGCCTTTGTGCTGACTAGAACCAGCCAGGTATTCTGAGCATATTAACTCCCAAGAGCCATCCACCTCCTCATTCTTATCACATTCCTTTGTGCATTTTTCCAAGTGTCTTCTGAGACAAGAAAGATACTGACAGAGGCCACTCAGTGAAAATGGAGGAGAATGCATTTTCATTTTAAAATTCCAATTATGCACATTCCAAATATCAAATAATAAGTGTTACATATAACATATTTCCTTTCCTTAGAAAATATCTTGATTTTGTTGACTATCTTTATTTGTACAGATACCTCAAAATATTTTCTTTAGTAAGATTGATTTCTGTCTAGTTTGAATTGAATTCATTCTTCATATTGCTGCATTGTTTCATTTTCTTGAACAGTCAAGTATGTTTCCTCCACAATGCTTATGCATCTGTTATATGGTATAGAATTTTGCACAGTTGTGTTCAAGAAAGATGAAGCAAAGTAGTAATAAAGATTGTTTAAGATGACTATAATAATTTACTAGCTTCAGCTAGTAAAATAAAAGCTAACAACAACAGCAAGCTCCTATATTCCTAAAGAAATGTTTGTTGCATATTACAGGACTGTTTAACACAAGATACACAATATGCTGTGCTAAGAAAGAGACTGGACCCAATCATCTCTTTCCACTGTTCGCAGCATCTTTTTCCCAAATACACAAAGAGAAGCAGTTAGTCACCTTTTCCTTGCAGTACCAGCCTTAATACACACAATAAAGCAAAGCCACAAATCTACCACATAGCTATTCAAATGAAATTGCTGCATAAAACACACTGGTGGTTTAGTGTTTTTTCAGACTATAAAGTTATTTTAAGCTTTGTTAGTTTCAACTCTATGGTATGTACCAAACTTTAACAAGACCTCTAGCATAATAATATAGATACTTCTCAGAGCAAGGAGCACATAAATAGCAACAATTATTTACTTTGTCCTACAGAATAAAACTTCCTCTAAAAATAATGGCTCACAGCCAGGCCAGCTGACTCTGAATTGTCATCTATAAGGATGGATTCAAATTTCTAGAGAAATGGTAAATGTATTGCAGGACATAACTTCTCCTAAATCCTCTGAGGGATTAAAATTTTAGTCCTTAGGGCTCACTGAAGTCTTTTAGTCATTACCATATCTATAGTTCCACTGCATCCACCCCCTCTCTGGACTCAGAACGCACCTGCTGTAGGCAAATGTGCATTTTTCCTACCTCCAGTTACACATACCACACTATTTTTAGATAAGACCCTGGATTAGAGTTCCTTCATCATCCACTATTTTTAACACACAGATTCAGCTAAATTTAGATACCGTTCTTCAGGAATCAAGCCATGCTATTTCACAAACACAGTCTTGTTAAAAATATTTTGAGAGAGCCAGAACACGTTTTTTAGGAAGAAAGACTAATTTAAAAATATAATCTATCTCAGTACCTACAGACAACATCCTGATAGTGCTTACTTACTGCAGACACCACAAATATTCCAAGACCTGTAACTCATCTTGACAGAGTCCCTTACAGTACTGAAATACTTGTTTTTCTGCTAAAAGTTTTTCATATTTTTCCTGTCCATTCAAGGCTCCAGGTCCTAGCAGTTCCAGAACAAGAACATTTCTGAGATGTGTCTTACAGTGAGTCATCCTAAACTTGATCAAAATGTTACATTTATATTTTGGTTCAGTCTGAAAAAATGTGTTTTAATGCTACATGAAATTTCCTGAATATTCAAAACTTGCACTTCATTTTAACAGTAACTTAAACACAAACATGCCAACTGCATCACTACGTCCTAGTTCACTGGAAATGCCTGTATGGGAAAGAACAAGGTAAAGGAAGCAAACAAACCCCTTGACCCAAATATCCACACCACCTCACCTAGAGGTCAACAAGAGATGCATCTCCCCTTTTCTATTATCTCAATTATCTCATGGATTTAAAGAGCTCACAACTTGAAATGAGATATAATTTCCCAAAAGAGGAACTCTCTACAATGCTAGGTACCAAATTCTCCAGCTGAAATCTAGAAATTAGAGGTAGAAAATAACTAACAAAAATATTTAAGAATATAATTTTAATTACACAGTTACACAATTGTATAACACAATTACACTACTGCACATTATATTACTCTCAGTCTTTTTAAATCATCATTTATCATTTCAATTATTTTCCTAGTTCAGTTAGTCTTTGCTCCTGAAACTTTCATCATCAGCTGCCTGGGGCCACATGTCTGAATTTAAAAATACAAAAGCCATTGATCCAGTAAACTCAGTAATTCTACATTTCAAAACAAGTGAAGTATGGAAATACAGTTAAAACACACACACACACACACAACTGTATCTGTATCCCAGTGTAAAGCTAAATAACAGCAATCTATTACAATTACAGCATCTTTTTATTTGGACCCTTATATTCAAAGTTATTTTTAATTCTCTATGGTCCCCCCTTGCATCAGAAATATTACTGAACTTCATTGATGGTTTTGGGGTTTTATTTTTAAAGTTTTCATCATTCATATGAAGTATCTGAACACATTCATATGATCTACCCAAACAGATTTAATTACTATGGTAGCAAATCTTACTACCATCTTTCCCTAATTCTTGTTGGAATTTTTTTTTTAGCTTTCTTATACAGAATCTGCACACACTGCTTAACAAGAAGATGCAAATAAATCCTTTTGGTGAGACAGCTGTAATGAATTTCTCAATAGGTATTTCACCTTAGAACCAACAAGCTATATATACCAACTTTATGTCTGTGGGGGCTTGGATGCTAGGTATCCCCCAAAAGCACTCTGTCACTTCCTTTCTCACCTGGATATGGGAGATAGAATACAGCAAAAGGTTCACGGGGTGAGGCAAGGAGAGGGAGAGAACAATCTCCAGTTGCCCTCATGGGCAAAGCAGACTAAAACTGGGGACATCATTTTAGTTTATTACCAGTCAAATCAGAGTAGGATAATAACACATAAAACTAAATCTTAAAACCCCTTCCCCCTGGCTGCTTCTTCATGGGCTTGAATTTCACTTCTAATTTTCTCCACCTCCTCCCCACAGTGGAACAGGGAGATGGGGAATGGAGATTGTGGTCAGCTCATCACACATTGTCTCTGCCACTCCTTCCTCCTCAGAGGGAGGACCCCTCACGCTTCTCCCACAGGAGACAGTCCTTCATGGACTTCTCCAAGGTCAGCCCTTCCCACAGGCTGCACTTCTTCATGAACTGCGCCAGTGTGGGTCCCTTCCATGGGGTGCAGTCCTTAGGGAACAGCCTATGGGTCTCCCACAGGGTCACAAGTCCTGTCAAACCTGCTCCAGAGTGGGCTCATCTCTTCATAAGGCCAGAGGTCCTGCCAGGAGTCTGCTCTGGTGTGAGCTCCCCACAGAGTCCCAGTCTCACCTGGGCACTCGGGCACATCCCTGTGTGGGTGGTGTGGGTCTCCTCCATGGGCTGCAGGTGGATCTCTGCACTCCCACTGAACCTCCATGGGCTGCAGGGTCACAGCGGCCTCACCAGGCTCTGCACCAGGGACTGCAGGAGAATCTCAGCTCCAGCATTCAGAGCACCTCCTCCCCCCGTTCTCCACTGACCTTGGTGTTTGCAGGGCTGCTCCTCTCACTTATTCTCACTCCTCCCTCCAGCTGCAGTTGTGCAGGTTTTTTTCCCTCCCTTCTTAAATCTGTTATCCCAAAAGCACTGCCACAGCCACTTACAGGCTCGGCTTTGGCCAGCAGCACATCCATCCTGGAGCCAGCTGGCACCGGCTCTATGGGACTTGGGGAAAGCTTCCAGCAGCTTCTCACAGAAGCTGCCCCTGTGGCCCCCCATTACCAAAACCTGGCCATGCAAACCAGAGATAATGCCTTCTAACAACAGCACAAGGCCAGCACAGCGCTACTATCAATTGACTTTGGCATCACCACAGCAACGGGCCTCCTTCTTGCCTTCTTTTCTGAGTATCTCTGGCATGCTTCACATTCCCCAACACCTACTGTCACTTTCCTTTTTAAAGCTGCCCAAATTCTTTTTTTGCTTGAACTTCTCACCCTCTTTGGTATATATTCCCCTTTTTCTCTCAAACAGAACTCCAAAAGCACTAAATTTTCTTCCATAGCCTAGATTAGTAATTATATCTTACACATAATCACTTATTTTTTCAAGAACATGATACATTTATATCCTGACACTAGCAACATTCAGTGCTCCATTTTAAGATCTGAAACAAGACCAGTTTTCTTCTTTTAAGCATCAGCCACAACACAGCATTGAATCTTCTTCAAAATACATGAAGCCATGGTGAGTCATCCATCCAAATTTAGGATTATTATTTCTCTATAAACTTAGATGAGCAGATTAATGAGGGCACATGGAACATTTCCTTTTTCACAGCAAGAACAAGAGGTTTTCCTCTGACACCATGAAACTGAGGAAGGGAACAGCTTTGGAATCTAGAAGAAGCTCTGTTAAGAGTTTCTGTAGATCATTTCCAAACTATGGTTGCTCTTCTTGAGGTCTAAGTTCTGATTTTAACTCCGGAACCACAGAAAACCTTACAGCAGCAACTTCAGCTCTAATGAAGTTTCCTTCAAGTTACTTCTATACCATGAAAGTACTTGCAAAATAAGTGCAGATACAGTAGGTAAAGAATTTCTAGCATGTAAAAATCGAAGACTGTACACTGGAGGAAAGGCCATCCACCAAAAAACTCCTACAGAGTCTCAAAGGTACATTTTTACTGAAATCTGAGGAGTACAGAAGACTTACAGAAACAAGTAATCAAAATTAACATGTTTGGTTTTAAGTCCTTACAAAGTCAAAAAACCATCTGAATAAACATGGGAGAGGCCAACCTTCAGAGATGCTTCGTATTTCTTTTATGTGAAGAACATATACATTTCTTAGCACAACGATACTATACAGGAGAGACCGAGCTAAAGCAATCAACACAAGCATGTACTGAGGAAATTGTTTCTAAATCTCCTTTCTTGTGAGAAGGAGAGACTGCAGAGGAAAACCTAACACAATCACAAAAGAGAAGGACTGGAAGGACTTCGAAGTAAGTGCACTGAATGACCTGTGCAATTTGAAAACTGTAGTAACAACAGTAAGCATATGTTTGTTTTAAAGTGAAATAAAATCTCCCCACACCTATTGTGAGAAAGAGAATTTCCCAACCTGAATTCATTGTGAGAAAAAGGTATTTCCCACCTTAAATTTCTCGTACACAATTAGCAGCAGAACAAAGTGTATTTATAAACATGTGTAAAAAGATTGTTTAGTTATGGACACAAGCCATGTCCAAATTCCACTGAGAATCTCTACTCACAAGCATTTAAATATACATGAACAATCAGAAGCTAGAAATAATATGTTTGATTGAAATAACATAACAGATTTTCTAAGTTGATCTATATGCAGAAATTTCACCATCACTGGATTAAGAGAAAAACATAGAATATTGAAAAACTAAAAGACACAACCTCAAGTGATCTGAAAAGAACAAACTAGTACCAAAACTGATATTCACTGCACAACATGATGTATGATAATTTGTTTAATAAACATTTCAATTATGCCAAAGTAATAAGGGCCAGGAAAAGACTCCGATATTTAAGTACCGGTATAAATTTAGCATTAATAGTCACAATTCTCCAAGCATAAGAAACCAGATTAAAAGAACCTTGAAATACACAATGCACATATCAGGATAACTTCTCTAAATTGCATTCCTGCTACAAGTTGTTACCATTACATGGAGATTTGTCTTCTGTAACTTCGTATTTAAAAACCCATAGAAGCCTGACAGGTGTAGCAATTAGATGTTTTTTAAATACCTGCATACTGATTCTTAAATGCTTGACTTGAAAAACAAGATGGAGACATCATGGATCTTGTCTTCCATATCTACTTCAAGCCACCTTTCCAACTGATTCCCTCCATTTTTAAAAGAAAGAAGGATTTTTTCAGGATCTATTCAACCTTGTGCTTTTAACTGCATCTGAAGTCCCTGCTGCTCATCAAAGCCACCAGGTGGCAGAATCATGTAATGCCAAAGATGCTTTCATCCACCCCACACTCCCAAAAAAAGGGCCTGCCCCAAAACAAGCCATGTAACCCACCAAAGAAGCACAAAACTACCTGTCTAAAATGAATCTGAAAACATTTATCACCCCGACACCCTTCATAACAAGAGGAAGACTGATTAACCAGAGAAATATATCTTAAAGGATATGATAATTCATATACCTGATTTCTTCAAAGTGCTTTCCTTTCCTCACAGTCATCAAGCACAGCTTCAGGCACCATCTTATTTATTCACCCTCTCCTTTCAATACCAAGTCACAACTGTAGTCACTATCTCATTATACAGGATGAAGAACGCTGGTATTTGAGCTCTCATTATTTATTAACACACATGGACATTGGGAGATTGCATACAAAGACACAGATCAAGCACAAAAAAATTACGTTTTGTATGATGCCACAAATGATACATTCAGACAGCAACAGGAAATGGCATTTATATATTTGTGGTTCCTGCTCCCAAAACTTTCCACAACACTAAAGGTCACCAACTGTCTCAAATCTGAAAACATGTATCAAGAAGTATCAAGACCTCCAAAATATTGTAAATGTCCTTTCCCTGGAGCTCATCCTATCATAACAAATAATACACATACAAGAAAATAATTATTTAAGGCTTTAGAGAGAGGACATCTATGAGCTGATGTAATGCCATTAGATCCTTGAAATTCATCAAGATTTGCAAACTTGCCAACAGATGACTGTTCAATTTGCAGACTCACAGATTATTATTAGAACAGATACCAACTGCCAAAATTGAGTTCTTCAAGAGTAAGTACAAGGTGGCTATCACTGTTACTCAGCAAATGAACAATTTTGCTTAGGAATACAATTCAGATCTACCTCATGGCCTCAATTCTTGTCATTTTTTGACTAGTTATAGATGTTACATATAGATATATATATATATACATATACACATACACACACACATTATATATTTTTGGCTCAATTTAAATCTAATCAGAACTACACCCAGTGCTGCCATATGTTGACAGCACAGAACGAGTAGTGTAACACTATCTGCTCTTTTGCTCCATTCTTTCCAGTACACAATCCTTGGAAAGGGACAGAAGGTAAGCAATGCATCCCCAAACTTCAAGCAGTCTATCCAGATGCCAGTCTGATTGCTCAATACCATACAATAACTCTTTCAACAGACAGCAATGATGTGACAAAGGATAGAATCACCAATACCAAAAGTCAGATATTCAAACTGAGTTTCTCCAAAATTTGAACACTATAGGTACCCAATTCTGTTAGTGTAAGTAGTAAATAAAGTCCTTTCCACTGCAAATGGAATTTTTATTACTATTCCTATACCTATTACTCCAAAACTACAGTCCGGTGGCTGTTTAACAGCTATCAGGAAAGGTTATGTTTTCAAAAGTTTTTGGAATTGTCTTCGCAGAAGACAAAGCCAGAAAAAAAATCTTTCTGTGCTAATTCACATCATCTTTCTAAGACAGTATAGTTTGTTCTTGAAGGCAATCTCAGTAAGCACTGTATTTTTTTCTTCATATCTGAAAGAACAGAAAATTTTTAGCCTCATTAACAAGGAATAAGAATACCACCATTATTCCAACACTTCCTATGAAGCACAGAGTTCCACAGTGCACCTAATCCTTCACTTGAACTTTTCTTTGACAATCTAATTATCTGCTAATGTTCTTCCATCTAATTCCTACTACTACTACTACAACATGAAATTGTATAGATTGGTGTATTATTTGAAAGCTATTTGCTTATGTTATTACAGATTTCATTAAGCAAAACCAAACTCTAGTATTTTCTAAAGACACTTGTTTCAAAGCACTTGAAAGTCAGATGGCATGGAAAGACAACTATTGGCTTCAAAGAACAAGAGAAACTATTTTATGAGATAACAACACCACACAAAGGTTTTCTTCTTGGCCACCAAAGACATCCTCTGGATAAACTATCCTCTCCCTCCCCATCCTGACACAACTAACAATCCATGTTTTAGAGCAGAGTCTTCAAGTACTGTCCTGTTTTCTTAGAAACATGAAAAAGTACTGAAACACCAACAGACGCGATGAATTAGTTATCTTTAACCTTGCAAATTAATACACCACCTTAGGGTTTCGAGGTGTAAGAGGACCAAGAGCAGAGGCTATGAAATACAGATTAACTATTAATCAAGAAAGTATGACTAAAAATCTTGCCATTCTGAAGTAGATCATCGTATACTACTAAAGAAAACAGTTAAAATCGATTTTGCTTTCTAAATGAATGATTGAATTCTGCTATCAATTTGAAAGGCTCCAAAGAGAAAGAATGTTGCCTTGACTATCAGCTTCCTCCAGGAAAAACTGACAATAGCAATAACTAGATTCGCCTTTAAAAGGAATTCTTTAAGTATTTCATGAATTCCAGAGCCTCCACATAATATAACACTTCCTACCTATAGCTAGGTCTCTCCTTTTACCAGAAGAAATGTCCATCAACAGACACTTTCAGACTAGAAAGCCATCTAGCAATTCTCAGTCGTTTCTACTCTTCCTTGCTGAATTTCTAGAGTACCAGGCATAAGACCAAATTTATTTAAAAATATCCCCCACAAAAAACCAAACAAACAACAACCAAAGAAAAACCAAAAATACCACCAAAAGTCCCCCCAAACAAGATCACCTCCACTTTCACTGACAGTAAACGGCAGATCAAATGAAGGAAAGAAAAGTTGCCTCTGTTTCCTTCTCATCTGCTCATAGGGAGGGCAATCCAGTAATAAACTACATCTGTAATATAGTTTGTTTTAAAGGAAGAGAATGAACCCAGTAATATTTACACGAGCTGCAGTGCACTACTGCTCATGTCGGCACATTCAGTAATGTCTTGTAGAGGTAAGAAAGACGTGTCAGAATAATTCCCAGCAAAAGATCGGCAGTTTTCTAAAAGATTCCTTCTTTGAAATTGAGGGTTTTTTTGCCTTTTTGAACACCAGAAGAAGAGGTATAGAAATAAGACATTGCAATAAGATTACATATTAAGAAAAAAATTCAAATTCCTAGAGTTAAACAACATAAGAAGTGTAGAAGATCACAAAATAAAATTTTCCAGCGAAACTAAGGAAGCTGACTACTGTAAAAGAATCATAGAATAATCTGAGGAATAAAACCACCACACACACAAAAAATCCTCCAACCTATAAAAACCAACAACCAAGCTTCTTTTGAACACAGTCAAGCAAAACTCTACCTGATTTGATCTATCAGCATAGTCAGGACCTGTAAACATTTTAATTATTCAGAATATCCATGGGCAAATCTCTTCCCCATATGTAAGTGTAGAATTAGGCATGACATTATTTTCCAGGACAATTCACTTCTTTACTACCTCAATATATCTAAGCTACAATCTACAGAACCTTTATGCTTATGTGGTAGAGCCCAGTAAGAATGGCTAGATGGCGGGTATTAAAAGTGCTCTACATAGTCAGATATCTCTTATTTAGGTTTAAGGAAGTCAGACTAATAGCTAAGTAACATACTCTGACCATAAATGGAAGAAGCAAGGCAAAATTTTACAGGACTTACTAATAGATAAAGCTTAAACAGTCTGAGTGCCAACTATACTCTCCAAATCCACACCCTTAGAAAAAAAAAATTGTACCTGTTCAGCAAACATATGAACATCTTCACTAATGGTCTATTACATGCCCAAATATTCCCACTAAAAGAAAGAAAAAGAAAAAAGAAAAAAGAAAAAACCCAACACAGCAAAACCCCCTAGAAGGTTCTTCCTTATGATGCCAGTCATACTCTTAGTTTCCATATATAAGAATATACTGGAATATATTATAATATATATACACATATATAAAATATACATAATATATATAATACACTGGAATAAGAACATGAAAAGAAAGTTCTAGAGCTGAGTATTCATACAATTCACCTGAATTAGGTGGAGAAGGGGTGGAAGCCACCCCTGAAAAGTCTGCTTTTAAAAAAAATACATTTTAAAAAGCTACCGTGGGCATTTTGTGTTTAAATTTATGATATCAATGTAAACTTCTGTTTATTTTAAATTCCTTTCTCTGCTAAATTACTTTTCCATAGGCATTTGGAAGACTGTGCTTCACGTAGCTAGCATCTCTAACATGGAAAAATAGATCCTAAGGACACATTTCCCTCAAGGAGAATAAAATCCAGTAATTTATTTCTACAGAACTTTTCTGGAATAATGCTCACTAGAAATTCAGGCACACAAAGAGTTAGGTGGAAATCATCTGGATATAAAGTGATAATTCATTAATCTATTTTAAAAACAGATTTAAAACTGTGTGAAGTAAGCAGTGTTCGGTTTTGGTTTCTTTTTGTTCTTCCTCCAACTTCCTCCAAGGATCATGAACTGAGAAAAACTCAAGTTTGAACCTCATCCAAAATACGAAAACAAAAAACTAAGGGAATGATGGGAGCATATGTATGAGTTATACTCCAGAAGAGTAACATGTCTTTTTTGCTTCCACTGGGGGCACATTCTTAAGAAAATCGACAGCGATGGACAACTTTGGGAATCTTAAGGGGGCTGCAACCAGCTGATGAGGCCCCATAGAGTTCTTAAAAAATTGTCACGAAGGAGCCATGAATGATGGCAATGCTGTAGTAAAAAATATTACCACGCTGGGGTGCAGGACTGACAAGTATTTTGTCTGGGGAGCGTTTCTGAGGCGCTTACCTCCTTTGAAGTCTCTTGGCGTCAGGATGAATGCTAGCTGTCCTGGGGCTGCCATCCCTTTGAGGGGAGGGAGATACAGATGAGCCCAAAGGTTCTCTTCTAAACACAAGTCCTTACTGCAAGCTGGCCAAAAGGTCCCTGCAATCAAAGAAATCATTGTGGTTTTGCATGTGGCGCATTTATGTCCTTTAATCAAGGTTTGTCAGCCATCTAACATGTTCAACCACAAAGGAAAAAATAAAGGCATCTGCTGGGTAGCCAATGCAGAACAGAAACTAAGTAAAGAGAAGAACTGTTCATTCCAGTTTGGACTCTATGAAGTCCATGAAAAACACAGGTAACATGACACTTCAGACTAAGCAGAACCACCTCAGTACACAGTATTTTATGCATGTATACATGTATAAAAAAGCTGTTTGCCTTTGGAATCATTCTCCAATGCTCTGAAACTACTGCCTTCTTCAGGTCTCAAGAAAAAATGTCACATTTTAATTCCTAGACATACATACTAGTCAATTCTACTATCTAATGCAGCAGACACGCTTCAACAATTACCTCTTGCAATCACCACAGCAGTATACAATTAATCTTTAAATGCATCCCTTTGCCATAAGCTAGTTGTAATAGAGCTTGCAGAGCCACTTGCTTGGAAAAAAACCCACAACAATGAATGTTCTGTCACAGTGCTGAAAAAAGATTTCTTCTGCAGAGCATTTAGCAGACTTTTGTGTTTGCATGCCAACATGCTAAAGCCACGAGCTCCATGTTTTCCGTAGTGTGAGTCATCTCTAACAGTGTCCATATTCACAGCCTCCTTGGCACATTTCCTGGGCACATGCCCTTCCACCATAGAAATGATTCTTTATAACCCAGCTGTCACAAGCCTAGGCATGTCATATTAAGCACATGATTTTCCAGAGCTGCAAACTAGTGGGCGATCTGGATTTATAACTTCTATCAAAGTATATTACAGTAGAAGCATACAGACATATATTTCTTGAATTGGCTGCTCCTAGCTAGTAAATGCAAGAAACTTGCACAACAACAAAACAACAGCACACATTTCACTTCATAAAGGAATGGGTAACCACTACTTTGGAACACTAAGCGTACACGAACCCATACTCTTCCTCTTCCCACCTGCCTACAGCCACTTTCCTCGCTTCATAACACAGCGGTGGAAGAGTGAAAAATCCTGTCCCTTACAGCCACTATCCTTTTAACTGTTACATTTTTTTATTCTTAGTGGGGCTAACAAGAATCATCCTTCCCTTCCCTGTCCACCAGGCAAATAACTACTTCATAACCGTATCTACCAAGCCATTGCTTTATGGGGGGAAAAAACCTAACTCCTAACTGGGGTAGATCTTTTCCCAGGAAATCCACTTACAGAGACACAGGAAGATTAATGAGTGACTTACGTGGCCCTATGACAATCCCAACAGACCATCTACTCACCTCTTATGAATAGTCACCAAGAAGGTAAGAAATACAAAAATGTAACCCTTAATCAAAGCTCCAAATGGAACTGAGTTTTACTGAGTGATACTGGTTATTGATGAACTGTACAAGGTCCCAAAACAGAAAATTGGGAGCAAAAGCAAATAAAGAAATTGGAACCAAAAGTAAATCAGCACTAGTTCACAGAATTCTGTATCTCAGATAAACTGCATTACATCTAAAGCAGAATTAACAAAAGAACCTTGCAGCCCATGAATACTGAGATCAGCAATTTCCCCTCCCACCAAAATGTCACCCTACACCTGTCTATCTTAAACCTTCTTCACTGGAGTAGTTCACATCAACAGGACACAGGGGGTTTATAATTACTCCCTTCTCTATACCAGAAACAAATTTCCAACAGCAAATATGAGGCACACGAAGCCCTTCTCCATTGTCCAAAAATACAATTGTTCTAATGCTTACATCTGTTCCTGTTTACCTATTACATCAAATTAAATTCAAAATTAAAGTTACAGATCAGATTTACTTTATAGCTCAGGTATCAATTCACTCATTGGTTTAATCCGTTTTTTACCACTTACCACAATTTCCAACATCTTCTGCACCCCTGCTCTGCAGCCTATCAAGCTATAACCCTTTTCCTACCCCTTTTGCATTCACATGCTATTAAATTCCACTACTCCCTTTACAGAACACACATAGGCCAATCCTTCTTCAAAACTCTTACTACTACACATGTATTAACCCTACAATAGCTCAGGATGTTCAAGTCAGATTTCTGTCAAGCTCATCATTTCAGTCCCTGAAAAACACATTTTTCTGGAAACCCCCTATTATTTTCCACTTTTTAGCTTTACAAATTTTACCCTGACTCTAGTTACTGGTAAAAACACCTTCTATTCACATAAATAATTTCCATTCTGCCCTCCTCTTTTATGTTTTTGTTTTGTTCTTACAACTTGCTGTTTCAAGGAATTGTTGAAGGAAGGAGAAAGGGAGAAAGCTCCATACCTCCAGATGATCATTTTTATCCCAACAGTTATGCAACAGCTTAGAATTTAATAGTATAATGAAAGAACCTTAAGAATTTGTTTGAAAACACTGGCTACTGAATACAAGAACTGCAATGTTTTAGAACTAATACAGTCCTTAAACCCATTCACTGGGAAACCTCCCTTCTGAAGTTCAGTATTTCTGAGTCTAACCAACTTTTTCCAATTAACAATTTCTGAAAGTTCAACACTCAAACATTTAAAAATGCTTACCAACACACTCTGCAACATGCCATAATGTTCCCTGAAGTGTAAAGAATGTAACTCTTCTGCTTTTATACAACTATGCGCATACAGACCACATGGACACTTAGAGTAAGTAATTTGACCCAAAAAACTGTATAAATGCCAAAGTATACTTAAGTAAAATAAAGTTAACTGAGCAATACAGACTATCTAACATTCACATTAAAGATGCAACAAAAACGTAATAACTGTGTAAAAGCACCAGATTATGACAGAGGTAGGTAAAGAAGTTTCCAACTAAGATGTTTTAGAGGTTCATGGGAACATCAGATTAATAGACTGGCAGCCACTTGATGGCAGGACTAATCACATTCTAGATGAAAAGCTTTGTGCCAGGAAGTTATCTGAGCAAAAAATGGGGAACCAGCCCACAAAACTAATGCACCTAAGCCTGGGCATAAATACATACACACACTCTCTTTTTTCAGCTCTACTGTTGGCTGATGGAAGAAGCTTCATAAACAATGCTTGCATAAAACTTCAGACTAATCTGAACCACCAGTGTACAATGCTCTAATCCTTAAGACAAAAGATTTAAAAATATAAATAAAAAAGAGGTGATTAGTACCCTGCTTACTCAGTGAGCTGAACCACTTCACTGAAAGTTCCAACAGCCCCTGTGGCTACTTGCAAGGACCTCCCCTTTGCAGCAACAGCAGCAAAAAGCTTGCACCTCAATGCCATATTAATACTCTCCTTTTAATTATTTCAGACACCTGCAGCAACAAGGGTAGCAGTTAACACACAAGTTACAGAAGGACATCTGACACAAGATTACATATGGTTAGAAAGCAATGCTATGTCATCTTGATCTGTATGGCCAAAATCATACAGGGCTTCATGTTACAGCTAATCTAGAAGCAAGCCATTACCAAAAACTGTGGTCCTTTTCTCTCCACCCCCCCCACCCAGTTTTTAGGCCACCCGAGTCTACCATTTTTTTATTTATATATTTTTTGCACCTGACCTAGCAGTTCTGTAGACACAGGTCAGAACTGGCTGATTGGTTAGTGTTCAGGGTTTGCTCTTTTCAAGAGCCAGGTTGTTTTTGGAAGGGACAGGAGAAAACATTGAGGAAACTTGTTTCCCAGGTGACCCAAGCCACCATGCAGCCAACAGATCCAACACAAGTAAAATGGCAGGAACACGTAAGCAGGATGGGGAACAAGATACTGCTGCTGCCTATTTTTCATACCTGCTGGATCTGCCTAAAAGCAGGTACGGAGATGTGAAATTACACACATACCATACAGAGGTCAGCAATCATAGCAGTACAGAGGCAGCCTTTAAGGCCATCACAAGGACAATACAAACATATTACTCCCAAAAAACGATATTTTACATTAAAGCTTTCTAAATTTTTATTAAAAACAAGATCAGAATAACATCATACAGTTAAGTACTTACACAAAATACAAAATATAGTTACTACAGACTCTCAGTTTTCTTTGAGATATACTAGGTGATGCTTCTCAACTTTGATGTACTTGTAAAGTAAGAATTACTTAGCCATAAAAGGCTAAAAGCGCAGAACTGATTACACTGATGAACAGGAAAATTCTTGAAGTCACCATTGTTTACTAGGTAGATTTTTCAACAGATGTGAAAAAATAGGGCAGTACGACGCAGATTCCAGAAAGTGATAATAATCTCTTCAACTGCTGAAGGAAAATACTGGAATAACAAGTTTCAAAAAGCACAATTCGAAACAGTACCTTTGAATAAAGACAATGCAAACAAGGGACTTTTTTCTCATTAAGAGCACAGCAAATGACTACAGGGAAAGACAGAAGTAGTAAAGACTATGGGCAACAAAGGTTCAGAGTCCAAGGTAACATCTCTGAAATCAGAAGGGACCAAACTATTTTAAATATGAAAACAGGACTTCACAGCAAAACAACATGACTCTAGAAACAGAGTTTATGGGTTCTTTGGCATCCTTTTGCCTTTGTCTTATTTATGGTTACTAGGGGCTCTATCAATGGAAGCTTTCTACTCGTTCTTTTCAATCAGTAGACTGACAAGATCTGAGAGCCTATCAGAACCATTACAGAAACCTTCTTGCTACCTCCTTCTGAGCTGTACAGCCACATGACACTTCCACATTTACTGTGGACAAATGCAAGCAACACTCATTGAACTTCTCTGCAGGCTAGAGCTGCCTAATGAGAACAGAGGGTTACGGGGCTTCAGAAGAAAAGTACGCATACCAGAACACAGGCTGGCTCACAGGAAAGTGCGTCTCATTTTGCTCTCAACATTGCCACAGCAACAGAATTTGCAACCCCAGCCTTCCTCTCATTCCAGCTGCAGGAATTCCTACAGGTGAAGACAATTCCTTTGGTCTGGAGAACAAAGAAGGCACTCTACTGCCTCAACCCCTCACAAAATGCAATGATGACAACACGGCTGCAGTTGCAGGAAGCAAAATGAAAGATAGTTACAGGTTTTTTTCATTTAATCCTGCCTAAATGAGTCCAGAGAAGGACAGTGGAGCTAGGCAAGGGGGCTGGAGCACAAGTTTCACGAGGATCGTCTGGGGGAGCTGGGGGTGTTTAGCCTGGAGAAAAGGAGGCTCAAGGGAGACCTTATTGCTCTCTGTAACCACCTGAAAGCAGGCTGCAGTGAGGCGAGGGTCGGTCTCTTCTCCCAGGTAACAAGTGACAGGATTAGAGGAACTGGCCTCGAGTTGCACCAGGCAGAGGTTTAGGTGAGATACTAGGAAAAATTTCTTTGCAGAAAGGATTGCAAAGCATTGGAACAGAGTACCAGGAAAGCAGTAGTCACCATCCCCGGAAGTGTTCAAAAAATGTGAAGACATGATTTAACGGTGAATATGGCATTTGTGGTGCTAAGTTGATGGCTGGGCCTCATCTTGAAAGGTCTTCTCCAACTTTAACAATTTTATGACTCTATGGTTCTAACGCCCATCCAAAGTTCAGGGACTGTAGTTTGCAAGGGTGCTGGCTGCTGCTGTGGGGCTGGGCACAAAGCACAATGATGGATCATCAAGAAACTACTCACACGTTTCACTTCTCCCTGTGCTGATGTAGCACCCCCTGTTGAAGTGGATTCTACAGTCTTAAAGTTAAGCAGGAAAAATCTCAGTTCCACTCTCCCACCCCGATAAGCATGATGAAACCTGCCAAAGGCTGCCTGCTATACCAAATGACGACAGAATGTACCAAGTCCATTAACTTCTGGCTGACCCACAGCATACATTTAAGGTCACATCAGTTCAGAGAGGCTCATAAATGTTAAAGTAAACCAGTTAAACCTGTAAAGCAAAAGAACATCAACTTTAAACTTATTGAAGTCCCACATAAACACTCACATTCAAAGTTACATTAGCTAGACTATTCAACACATCCACATTAAAGTTCATGAATCACCTAAAGCATTTGAGCTCAAGCTTCTTTAAATTCAGCAAATACTGATCTAAAACCCCCCAAAAACCTGCTACTGGCATAAAACCCACCTCATATAAGCTGTTCCAATATTTAAGCTGTCTTCCCTTTAAAACAGCACATGAGATTATCAGATGAAATTTGCTTATCTTGACCATTCAGCAAACACATCTTGTCATATTTTGGTGTAACTGATTAGAAATCACTAAACCATCAGCACTTAAACACAGAAGGGCTTTGCTATATACACACTGAATCACTTCCAACCTTCTCTTAAAAAACAAAACCTAGCCTGAACTTCAGTCATCCTCCAGAACACAGGCTTTCCAAACCTTGAACTGTTCCTGAGAAGCTCTTTACTGACTGCATTGCAGTTTTCCAGCACACTGTGAACTGGCCATGTTATTCCAAGAAGAGTATCACTGATCCTGTGTATACCAAAGCCTTAACCAATACAAGGCTTGCTTTGGCTCAGCCACAGCTTACCAACCTCACATTCATCTGATTACCAAAAATAAAACCACAGATTAATTTCAGAATCACCATTTTTCTTAAATAATTTTTTTCTTGCTGGAGTTTATTTGCCAGAACTCATTGTACTACAGAGTTCAGTTAATTAAGCTTCATAAAAACACTTTTTTTTTTATTAGGGTAGACTCTGTCACTCATAAAAGTTAACCAGAAGCTATTTTCTGTTTTCTTGCTGTCTATAGAAACACAAGCTTCACTTTCAGCAGTAGGTATATTATATCCCTGACATGAAATAAAAACCCATATGGGTTTTATGTAACAAAGCCTAAAGTTAAAATTATTGGCAGCTATCCTTTATGAACCTTCTATCACAGCTTCCTATATTTTTTTTTCTAAAGAATTCTTAATATACATTTATAAAATGGGAAGCTGTCTGTGGGAAATATACTTTAAGTCTTATTCTTCTTGGGTCAATAAATTTAAACAGTTCAAAAGAGGGTATTCTCTGAAGCTCCAAAGTGTGCTAGAAAAATATAATTGAAGGATGAAGAAACACAAGCTCAGAGACAGTAATATTTTTTAAAATACAGTAATATTTTTTAAAATACATACTACAAGACTAGTTCAATACCAGTTTGATATCACTTGCACCTAGTTACAATGGATGATGAAACTACTTATAAATTATTTGCTCTGCCATTACATACATATGTATAGAAGTCTAAGACAAGGAAATGAAAGAATTTTCAATATACACACACATATAAATACATCAATCTCAGCTTTTCACCATATACAGTTATTAACCTAAGCTTTTAGTGTAATGTACATATACATATATACAAAAAAGCAAAGGGTCTTTAATCTTCAATGTTTTGAATATAAACACAAATTCATTTGCCCATATATTTCTAAATAATAAGACAAGATCAAGGGATATAAAAACATTATTAAGTTATAATAAAGCAGTACCTAAAGTTATTAACAAAACTGAAGAAACATTATCAGAGAGGCATCTGAATCTTGAAAATAAAACTGATTTCAAACAACAAGGACAGGAGAAACAACCACACAACCAAATCTAACTAAGCTCTTGAAAAATTGGTAAAGCAGAATGAGATGCAAAAAGCAGAGCTGACAAGCTTCTAGACTGAAGAACTTTAAGAATAAGTAGCCTAGCAATACTTCCTAAGAGTAACAGCACAGCAAAACTCAGAAGAGATAGCAAATTCCAGCCAAATTTATAAGATATTTTTTTAAAAATTAACAAAAACAAAAGAATCCCTAATCCATTACAAGGAAGAATGTGGGTGCTGTTAACCTAAAGTCTAAAGAAGTAAATAGACCCAGAGAAGTTTCATGAATTAATTCTATAAGGATCTAAAAACTAGATCTAGAACTACAATTATTCTATCCTTGAAGCATTTAATCAGATCATAAATGAGCAGATGAACCTTTCATTGGGAAGACAGCAAGCAACACTGATACACATTTTTAACACACCATGGCAGATAAGGAATGGCAATCCCTGTAGATAAATGCACCCATGTAAACCACGACACTGCAATCTGCTTTAAGAGCAACATTGCAGTTACTTCTTAAATCCAACGGCAGACAGAAGACCTTTTTTCCCAATAGAATGGGAACATTAAGACATTGTATTTAAAAATACAATGCCTTCAGAAAAGGGCATTTCTGTTTTATATAAATACATCTTGATTTCTGTCAAAAAAATGTACCACAAATAAATTTATATTCAGAATGACAACCTAAACTGATACCACTTCACTATTGCTTTTGCTCTATTTGCATGAACTCTGACCACAGCAACTGCACACAAACCTCCAACAACAGACGCACAGAACGAAGTCTAGAGGGAAGGCAAGACTTGCTTTATGGGAGCAATAAGCTGCTTCTTATTTAAGACTCACTGTGCTAAAGCAGTAATATTTCATATGAACAGATATAACTTAGTCTCTGCATATGAAAGAAGAATTTGCTATAAAGAAAACACATTTCCAAAATACTCAATTAGTATATACAGAGAATTGTAGAGTAAGAAAATTTAACAAGGCTTTCGGGTATATCACACTATTCTAGATAGAACCTAGAAATTAAACAATGTTTTTAAAAATTAAATTACCAGAACAAAGTAACTTCCATTAACTCATTAAATTGGAGGAGTTATTTCAAGCTGTCCTACCATGTATATCATACAGTAGGCATGAAGAGCTTGACAAGCTCGTCTCACATCAACTCAAGACAGCAAGAGGCCTCAGACAAGCACAGTGGTATTACGTAAGCCTTGTAAAATTTCAAGCAACAGGTTCCTGAACACACTGGCACGTAAAATCACATAGCTTAATGGAAGGTGTGGAATAACACAGAATGAAGAACAATATAAAGATTTCTCAAAGACAGGTGATCCAATTAATTATAAAATACACAAATATTAAAAAACTCAAGCCCAAAACATTCTGCCTACCAGAGAAAGGACAGCAATTCCAAAACCAACTTCAATCTGTCTGCCAAAAATAATTAACAGAAAATCAAATTAAGAGTTCCCTACAAACAGTATCTCTTTCTATCCAACATCCACCAGATACATGGTCAACACTCATGAGGCTGCACAGACCACAGGATAATAAATGGTGAAATGGTTGGCAATATAAACTGAGATTCTATTGTTTTCCTACTTGCTTACTTCAAAGAAGTTTGTTCGCTGAGAAGACATTACTACCTTTCTTGTAATTAGTGCTAAACTGTCCAATCGCAAAAGAAATAATGTCTCCTAATCACTCAACACACGGAAAAATTAATGTGTTGAACATTCTCAGTGATGGATTATCTACACTGTTAGAAACAGTTAAAAAATGGTCAGACCCTTAGAACTACATATGGCAGTCCTGGATTTCAAATACAACAGAGACCTGCAGCAAATAAACTTAGATTTCTAGCCAAGAATATGAACCAATTCATTGAAATATTAATATAGTCCCTTTTGCATGTGTGTGTACATGTGATGACACATTATCCAATAACAAGACCTGACTTTCATTTTAGAAAGCAAACAGAACTGCAAAATGTTGCCTTCACAGATTCTACCATTTCAGCATCAGCTAATAGCCACCACACATTAATTTTTAACAGCATAAAGAAATCAGCTTTTCGTTTTGAAGACCGAAAGTTTTGTAGTACTAAGTGTCTTACAAACACCACACATTCACAAAGAACTGAAGCAACGAGTACATGAGTAGCTGCACATTCTACTAAGTGTAGAAAGAGATGTACTTCACTGCAAAAGTAACTGAGTCATACACAGCCACTATTGGTGCAGTATCTTAGAAAGCTGACACAAGTTGAAAAACTCACAGGCTACTGCACTGAACAGAAAAAGGCATGTGGAAGGAATCAGAGGGTTTCCCTCACAACAATAAGCATAAATATCCCTATTGACACGTCGACCCAGCCAAACTCATTCAGGGTTCAGAGACCTACAATCTCCTCTCACCTTCCATTAGGAAAAGCAACCACTGCCATAACACCTTCAAAAAACATTGACATTCACTAAGTTCAAATTTGAACACCGGATTTTCTTTTTCAGCCCCATTGTTATTATACATTTTTAAAACTAATAAGAGGTTTTCCCATCAGACTTTTTCTTATATTCTATTTCTTATCCTGTAAGAGCTAATACCCTTTGCTGGTTTCTCATGTGGGCATAAATGACACCAAGGGTAACTAGAAACCATCGCATTCAATTTCAGAGCTCTGGAGATGATGGTCAAGGGTCTGGAGGCCCAGGTAGTCTTCTCCTTGATTATGCCGGTTTGTGTCAATGACAAGAGGAGAAGTAGATGGATTTACAAAGTAAACAACCAGCTGCATCACTAGTGTTGGCAACAAGGTTTTGGTTTGGGACTGTGCTGATTGGAAGAGATGGAACCCACCTCACAAAACAGGTCACACAAGCCTTTGCCAACAGAATAGCCAACCTGGTAAAGTGAGCTTTGAACTAGGAAAAGTGGGAGAAGAGGAGAGGACTGTGACATTCCCTTGCACCCCTACTGGGACACAGATACATTCAAACACCTCTGTGAAGTGCCGGCACACCAATGAAGGCAGTATAGGGAACAAGCAGCAGGAATTTGAGATCTGTGTGCAGCCACGAGGGTTTGATCTCATTGTGATCACCAAGACATGATGGGACAGCTCACACAACTGTAATGTCACAGGGAAGGGCTACAACTGTTTAGAGCAGACAGACCAGGAAGGCACAGTGGTGGAGTTGCCATACTTCATTTAACTATCAATCCTTAACTGTTTTCAAAAGTAGTAGTAGCCATGAGGAAAAATTTATCCAATTTACTGTGCTCAATTAAGTGCCTTCTGATACTTCTGAGATCAAACCTATACGTAACATCTAAGTCCCGTTCTGGTAATAGGTTATGAGGTCTAAAAATCACTAACAAAGCCCTTCACTGATAAGATATCCAAGCAAACTGGTTCGGAGCACAAGTAAGAAAGGAAAAACTGTCTCTCACTTGAGTAATGCATCTCCTGGATCCAGAAAAAGTCCTTTTTTCTTTGAAAACTAACTGGCAATCTCAAATACAGAGATAAAGCAGGGTCCCCTTTCAGAACCTTGATGTCTTTGCTGAGAAATAGAACACTTCCACAAAAGCAAAAGCAGACTGAATTAAAGTATTTTATGCCTACTTCTAACTTCAAATCCTGCCAAGACGACAAACTCTTACCTAGATTCTCATCGCACTGTCGTAAAAGGAAGAGCTATTGAGATGGGAACAAAGTCTGCCCAAAGGAATAAAGTAATACTAAAAGCTTTCAGGTATTTCCACTACCTTCAAGACGTAATAAATCATTACATCCATCCAATTAAAACCAATAACAAAAAAAGCAAACCAAACAAAAGAGCAAACTTTCTGGCACACTTGAAATTGAATCCTGACAATAATAATATGGCAGTGGGAGGAAAGGCAAACAGATTCACAAGACAGTTAACAGAAACCCCTTCCATCATTAGCTTCACTTATCTCTAATGTGCAAAAAAATTTACTTTGAGATTTTAATTTTTAAATCACTCAGATCAAGGCTAGGTTCAGTCTCCTCAGAAGGCCAACCTAATAGCTTAGAATGATCAGGGATCAAACCTTGACTAAAAATTTCAAGCTTTACAAAACAGCTGATACTACATTGCTTTTAATGTTTTGATAATTCAAATGCAGACTTAGGTTGAATTTTCAGAATTTAAATAACCTAATATTAAGAGAATCTAAACATATTAGAGCTCATTTTATTCAAGGGGTTTTTTGTACAGAAATAGAAAAAGACATGCATTTTTTCCTATTAAGTTCTGTCACATACTTCACAAAATATAGTAACTCATTCTTTCTTTAGAACTGAAAGGATAAAAATACATTTTTCTTCAACTGAGGTCTGACAAACCTCACCAAGAAAAACAGGCACAACTGGATAGCCTGGAAAAGAATTACTTATAAAATCAAATCACCACCATCTGTGAGTATCTTACCTTTAAATAGGATCCGTAATATTTAGTTACATATGGACTGTCAC
This sequence comes from Lycocorax pyrrhopterus obiensis, assembly GCA_014706295.1. Taxonomy (NCBI): domain Eukaryota; kingdom Metazoa; phylum Chordata; class Aves; order Passeriformes; family Paradisaeidae; genus Lycocorax; species Lycocorax pyrrhopterus. Next base: position 40,309,963 of record JACSVZ010000001.1, on the reverse strand, counting down.
ACTGACTCAACACTGTGATTTCTTGTTGGATGTCTTCTATTTCATCTTCTGCTTCTTCTAGGTCAATAATTTTTATAGCAACAACTTTCTGAGTCCGATTGTCAATTCCTTTAAAAACTTCACCAAAAGATCCCTTACCAATTCTCTCCAGTTTTGTAAACAGTTCTTCTGGATCTGCCTTCAGAGTCTGTTAAAAATAAAGAGAAAAGTCACTCAGTATTTGTAACACTGAAGCAAAATGCGGTATTTTTAAAGGCAACAAACACTTCAAATTCCACATATTCCTATTTATCTAGCTACCTTTTTCTACCTCCATAATTGTCACATTATTTCTATATCCCTTACATGCACACACTGATAGGTTTATGTTACACTGTATATAAAGAACAAATTTAACGCTGTCCATGTGTCAGGGTTTTATCCTATCTGGCAATAGAAAATGCTGCTATCTCAATTTCTTTTTCTTAGCCAATAAAGAGTATCCAGAATGAAAGATCGTTACAGATTTGGTTTTTATTAAAAGCAAATATATCAAACACCTCTACCAATAAAAGTAAGCCTTTTGTCTAACCTTTCCTCTTGAAATTGGTTCCCTCCCAAATCTCAGAATCCACCTCTTTTGTATTTTTCACGTATCTCATCCTCCTAAGGATTTCATTCACCTTCTTCAGTGCACAGAGTACTATTTCCTTTTGTTTGATGTGACAAACAATCCTCTTCAATATTCTCCTGCTAAGGATCACCTGCATGAATAGCCAAGCTTCCTCCTTCTCCCTGATACAAAGGTTTTCTCAGTCAGAGTTTATTTATCTTTTTCTTCTTCTCTCAATTGCATAAAGTATTTCAGTCCTAAAAAACATCTTGTTCCCAGCTTTCTTGATTTGAGCAGTCACATAAAAGCCACGAGTGCTCACCTAAACATGCAAATAAGACTTAGGTGGACCACGCTGCCACATTTGGTTTTTCTCCACTGTCAAGTATTCAGCTCACTGTAGCTGCTCAGACTTCTCACTTTCAGTGCACAGATGGTAAGTTCCACAGTGTCTTGTACCTTCTTAATCTAACAGCATGGAGCCTCACTAGCTAATAAAAAATACAAACATTACAACTATACGGGGGTTGGATTATGTGACCTTTAAAGGTTCCTTTCAATCCAAACTATTCTATGATTAAACTGGGAAAGTCATAAATAGAGGGAATAGTTGTGAAATGAAGAAAAACAGGATAGGATTACTTAGACTCTTCTCCTTAAGAAATAAAATTAATACTTTAAAAGACATGTTTGTGTTTTTAAAAGGATGACACTCATGCTAGCTAAGTGAAAATACATCGTTGATATAGAAAAAGCTCATACAAGAAGAATTCAGTAATGCCTAAATAAGCATAAAACCACACTTTATACTTAGCCCAACTTTGTAGTAGCACGAAGAGGGGAATGAGAATTTCTAGGCTACCACTGGCAAGCACTGAAACAAAATTTTCTGCAACAAGTAAATTTAGCTTATAAACCACCTCCCACCTACATTTCTGTCTACTTCTGCTCTCACATCTCAAAGGTTACACAATTAACCCATGCAGCTGCAAGAGGAAGATAGCCTAGAACATAGTTTCTCTGGAGGTATCTGAATTTCACACTGAAATAGGTGTTTTGAGGACCAGGTAGCTGGGACTGACTGAACCCAAAGATAAACCCACTCGGTTCTCAGAGCATTTTATCATCTGGCACAAATTGGGAGTACACTACTACTTTTAGTACTTTGAAGACAGCTATAAGACATCATAGCTTTCAGAAAATCATTCCAGGAACACATCACTGGTGAGATCAGCCCAAAGCAAAAACACTCTAAGTGTACTTACTGCAAGACTTCACCAGCCCCAAGAAGTTCCCCCTGCTTTACATCTTACTGATCCATCCTTCTATCCAAAGTCAGTTTCGGTAAACAAACAGAAGGGCATGGGGTTTTATCACCCTTTTGCCATTAAAGGAACAGAGCAAAAGATCAAAATCGCTTCCATGAAAAGCAGCTTGTTCCTCCTTTAATTTCAATGTAATGAGAACAACATACTATTACAAACTAATAAATATTACATACGTAATATGCTAATATACCTCCCACTTGGAAACCAGACCAGGGCACTTCATGTTTTCCGACAGTCAACCCTTAGCTACAGAATAACCCTTACCAACACTTCCAGGGACATAATTTCTAAAGGATCACAAAACTACAAACCAAATTGTGCTTACTGGTTCTTCTCATGCCTCACAGAATGCTCTGTTGTCAACATTCAAACCAGTCTTCTCTGAGAACTCTTCATGAATAAAAATAACCTTAACACCTGCATCAGATATTTTCCCTTGTGGAAAACAATTATTTGTCTACATTTTCATACATCCTGTGTTGGAATTTGAGATGATGTGCTGTAGAGAGCTGTGCATGCCTAATCCATCCACACAAGCCCTCTAGTTCCATTCACTAGCCACAGGAATCTGAGCATTACATCATTACAAAGGCATCTGGGTAAGCCACAAACCAATCCCAGTCACAGCTGCCTAAAAAAATTCCATGTTTCACCTCCTGAGACTAAAAAGCCAGCACTGCTCAAAGCTGCAGTGCACCGCAGTTGTTCACGTGGAGAAAATGCCAGAGCTACCTGCCAGCAGCTCTTCAAGTTCTGCTGGCTGTGCATATGCACTCCCTATTTTCCCTTTTCCCCTTACCCATCTATTACTAGCATATATTAGAGCCCCTTGTTTCACAACACCACAGTCTTCAGAGACTTTCAGGAACCTTATAGTTTCTTTTTTACAGTGTCAAGCTCTTGGGATTCTGGTGTTAGGCTGGCAGTTTTATAAGACAACTGTAAAAGAGAACTAATAATTACAGAAAAGCAAGGAAGATAACTGTTCCTGGAAGGCCCAAGAAAAAGAGAACAACTGTTCCTGTTTGATTATAATCAAAAATTTGCAGACATTTTGAAATGCTAATTTTTCAATAATAACAGGACTTAATGGGATTAAAATCATTATCAATATTATTTCAGAAGTTTCTTGTGAAATGACTAATTATCAAACAAACTAACTAACTAACCTTTCCTTACCACTTCACAACTTTTGTAAATTCATTCATTTGTTCTAGAATGTACCAGTTGCCATTCCTGAATTTTGTTCTGAGCAACAGGAGGTAGCAGCTGTTTCGAAAAACCCAAACAACACACTCTTGCTCTGCAAGAAGGTCTCAGTTTTCTTCTCAGAACACCAGGTGTTTGAAGTGAGAGCCTTAAACTACTCGCAACCTGTGTTTTTTCAAAAACTAAGAATTGGTCTCTTTTAATGACCTGCTGTCTTTCAAAAATACAGACATCAGGCCTCCAGATACATAAATGAACTGCTTGAATCTGAAAGTACATGAGTGGTCAATTCCCACCCCTTTTTCCAAGATCACATCTGGAAAGGATTCTTGCCAAATTTGTTTTTGCTTGTTTTTGTAAATACTTCCAACAGAGACAAAATAAACAAATAGCTTTAAAAATATTCTCTCTACACAACTACATAGAGAAAATTACTTCCACTGATACTTTTCACTATGGTTTCACCAACTCTATTCTTTGCAAGCCTTCACTAAGCATAGAGCTTACTTCTACTCATATTAAAATAATGGGAACTGATAAAAGAGCCTTCATGTAAGCATCAAATTAGCACATCAAATATTGCTAGAAACCACAGATTAGAACATCAATATCTGCTGCAAATGGGTAAAGCTAATCACCTTGATAAAGAACTAGCTCTCTACAACTACAACATTTTTTTCAAAGCTTGTCACAGAATACATAGTGCGACAAATCAAAAACAGATTATGGAGCATTCAGATTGAATGATTCCAGAACTTTCAACTTCCACAGACACTTGAATTACTTCGCTTTTTATTTCAAATAGTTTTTCACACTTCTGAACACAAACTGCGACCATCTTGTCTCAGTGTCCAGCTTGTTTAGCCATGCAGAACAAAGTCCTTTTCACCATAAGCAAAGCCACCATTCATCCAATAATTTGAGTAATCTCTCTGTACTTGTTCCACATTGGATTCATTACTTTTGACCTTAATCAGCCAGAAAAACACACTCCATTTAAAATTAACTCTTCTTAGTACCTAACAACACTGTTGCCTACTTCAATGGAATAAAAATAGTCCGATACATTCTCAGATCCTATTTGTTCAATTTGGCCTCATGGCTCAAACTCAGCTGCAACCAACTAAACCAAATCACCTCTTCCTAATGCTCTGCATTTCCAACTAATGAGCTCCCAGACTCTTGCAAAGGTTCTTTGTAATACTCATACTTACAACAAGCTGCACTTTATGCTGTTTTGTTCAGTAATTCTAGTTCCCAGGGTTGCACAGTTCTTCAGCACTGGCCTCTCAAGTGCAACGGGTGCCTTTAAATTTTGTACCATCAGCCATTTTAATCAGCATGCATTGCCTTTTTCTATGCAAAGGTCACTTTTCAGTCAGCAACTGATGAGAACAGTCCTGGAGAAACCATCAGTATCACCCACTCTGACACCACCTCTGCAGTATCCTCCTCACCGCCAGGATTACACACGTCTTGCAACATATTTACTTTTATGAATCCCCAATTCTCATCCACACTAACTGTCCCTCAAAGCTCAACAGAAAATGTTACTGAAATTCAAACTAGTTAGATCCAACTTTACCCATAACCATTCTGAGCGAAGATACAGCTTTATGTCTTTTTCCATGTCTCACTCCAGTTCTTATTTCTAGCCTCTTTTTATGAAGAGTTATTCCAGCTATTGTAGAAAAGCATTAAAAAATATTTCTCTTTAACTTACAAGAATTATAAAGCATCTCCATAATTCAAGTTCTTTTTTAACTTGCAGATCTGTAATTTCTCTATGCAGCTCATTTGAAATAGACAATCATCTTTTAACACCTCATTTTGTATACGTTTAATTTCACCAAATCAATTTCCAATTTGTCAGTCCAATTCTCATTCCCTACCAAGACTGAGCCCGAATACAATAATCTGAAGAGGTTCAGAGATTTCTGGGGATTGCTTAGCTTGTAAAAGAGAAGCCTGAGGGCTTGGAAATCTTATTGTGTGGGAATACCTGATGGAAAGGAGTAAGGAACACAGGGCCACACTTCTCAGTGGTGTCCAGCAGAAGGGCAAGACGCAATGGCCAGAAACTGAGTTATAGGAAACTTTATCTGAACTTCCAAAAACAAAGAAGAAAAAACAAACAAACAAACAAACAAACACAACCACCAAAACAACTACAAAGGTAAAACCCCAACCTTCCTTGATGTAAGGATAATCCAACACTACATTAGGGCTGTCCAGGCAGGTTGTGGATCCTTTGCGGTATTAAAAAACTAGGCTGGATGTGGTCCTAAGCAATCTGATGACTGCTTTGAGCAGGAGGTGGACTAGATGTGCTCCACAGGTTCCTTACAATCTCAGCTATTCTGTGATACACTCCTGTCACACCAAGTGTTAGTTCTGCTGCTAAATTTACTGCACAAAAATGTAATTTCTTCAGAAATGAGACACCATTGCTGCACATAACTTCTATATTTTAATTTTTTTCTTTGGTTAGACCAGAGAAGAGAAATCTGACAGAGAAGTTCATATAGGAAATTTTCCCACATATCCAGAGATCTTTGAGCCTAAAGCCAGTCAAAATGAACAGCAGGCACAGTTGATGTCATTCTTCTTCACACAGCTCCCCATTTCAAGAAGGCACTGCAAAGGTTTCCCTAGATCACCACTTGCAATCTTTCAAAAAACCATTTAAAGTGTCTTCATCTCAACACAGTATTAAGCAGCTCCCCTTTTTATTTTGATCCTCACAAAGCCAGCAGCACAGTAGTGGAGATATATAAATTTGGGTAAATTGCACAAACTCAAATCATGCAGCTCTCCCACAAACCTGGGCTACCAAAGCAGGGGGCAGGGAATAAACAAACTCATGGCCAGAAACAAAAAAAAAAGCAACCACCAACTCCCCAAAACACCTAAATAAGATGGTTTTGCATCAGGGAAAAAACTACCTCCAGGAAGGAGAAGCCTCAAAGTTTGCTACCCAGCATTTCAGCTTTCTCAGAAGCTCACAAGTTTTTGTTTTCAGCAATAGATACATACCATATACAAACAACTGATACAACACACAAAATTATTTCCTGCAGCTGGTGTGAAATTGAAATAGAACAGAGGCAGCAGGCAGATTATAAATTGTTCAATTGTATCAATCTCTACCTATACTTTCAAAGAGCAGTTAACTAACCCAAAAAGAAAAAATATAATGAAGTATTGGGATTTATAGTCTGGGATTTTCATATAAACAAGGAAAAAAATACATTTTTAAGAAGCCTTAAAACTGGAACCAAATTTGAACCATCTCTCAGTCTTATCAATCAATAATAAAGTAAAATGAGACAAACTACCAGAGCTATCTTATAATTATCATGAACAGCAACAACTGATTTTTATTTCATTTTAAGAAGACTAATAAGCAAAACATTGAATGAGAGGTACAAAGACTAGAATGAAAGCATTCATCTATAATAAACGGTGTAGAATTTGTCGATTATAAGAAGTAACATGTAATTGTTTTCTTTTTTTCTTCATACACATTTCATATTTCTAATTTTCCATCTCCCATACTATAATTACTCAATTCAGACACATGCTACCATAAGGAAATTGCTTTCTTCTGGGAGAAATAAAATATACCAAAAATACAGAGAATTAGCAATAGCAATACTTTAACTATCAAGAAAAAGGAACAACTGCCATAAATTCTGCTGTGAAACTTCAGTGGGTTGAAACAGGGGAGAGAAGAAGCAAAAAATAAAGCTGTAAACCTTGCATCTCAAACACTGCAGGTAAAAACATACAGCATGAATCACTGTGGCCTACTAATACATTCGTCACACAGTTCAACTCTCTTGTTCTGTTTTCTACCTAGATTGAAACAGGGTTTAAGCACATTTCCAGCAAGAATAAAAAAGTTGCCTAAAGTTAGCCTATCACAAAAGTATTCCTCAGCCCTTGTATAACCCTCTTTCCACTTATTTTCAAGGAAGATGCACTTATCTTAGATTCAGAATACGAAATATTCAATTATTTATCGGTAACACAAATACACAAAGCATGCTTCTAGATTTCTAACTAACCAATACCATTTTCTGGGTACAATGTCCCCCGCACAAATCAGTCTGAAATTTTCTGATATTTTTCATTCAGAAAGTTGCTTAGTGTACAACCCTAAGAGTTTAATACCAAAATCAATAGTTACCTAACCACAGCCTGCTTCCAGAAAGCATATTTAATTGGAATTTATTCCGAGTTTCTGAAGTTTCTCAGTTTTTAGTGCAACATCACTAAAAACTTTCATAACACGTAACTGACTTCCTCCCTTCCATCCATTGCACTTCTAAACTGTAAACTACTGCAATTAAAAATCTCTCCATGCCTTGAGCACACAGTGAAAACAACACACAAGTATCAGCAGTTAGGTACAGTATGGCAGTGAAACACAAGAGGTATTTCAGACACCAAGAGAAAGACAGCTAAGGAAAAATGTCCCAAAACCAGTTTTAGAATAATGTCTCTCACTGGTTTACACTTGCTAAAAAGCTAAGCACTGTAAAAATCACTCTTAATTAGCTAAGCTACTGATAAAAAGAAAAATAAAGTAGTAGCTCTTTGTGGAAAATCCCATCATTATGACAAATGGCTGAATAAATAGTGCTAATTGAGGCAATTAGAAAGTTATGTTGCATTAACACTACTCAAGAAAAAGAAGGAAAAGAGAGAATTTTAGGTTCTACAGCAATCCCATAATTTGAGGGGAGACTCTTCTTGCACTCATTGTTATCTGACAGAAAACCCAGATGTCTATCTCAAGAAGCTGCCAAGCATAAATAAATTCTCCTGGTTCAAGCCCCACTTTTTATCAAGTTACACTGCAGAAGGCTCTTAGTTCTATACTAATATACAATCAGCACACTGATGTTTGTACTCTAATACCCGTTCTTGTCCACTAAGAGGGAACAACACCACACACAAATACTTCCAATAAATAAAGTATTTTTTGTTTTATGAAAGCCATTTCACTAAAAAAAGAGAGTCTATTCAATACATCTCTTCAAAAGTAAATCACATTTATCTGAGTTTTGGAACTTCCTGAACATAGCCAGAAGTCTGGTTTCAGGTAATATAGTAAAGCTTAAAGCAAGCTTAGGAAAAACAAACAGATTTTACTGCTATCAACTAACTTGTGAATGCCAACATCACCTTGCACTGATCCTAGCTCAAGACTCAATTCGGAATATAACCCAAACACATCAGCTTAAGGCAGTTAGTAATTTTGGCAGAAAGAAGTTGCTACATTCACAGTCAAGCTCCTCTGTATAAAAAAAAAATAAAATTTAAATATGGAAGCTGAAGTCTACCATTAAAACAAACAGACAAACATTTTTCTCTGCTGGGAAAGGGAGATGATTTTACTGATGGGTTAGGAAACCCAAGATTAAAATCCTTCTAATGTAATGTAATTTTATTATCTCATGTTGTCTTCTCATAAAACTAAATACTGTCTTAAAGAATTTCTCCCTCTACATCTCAAATCCAGTACACTGAACAGATCCTTCCTATGTATTGTATTTGTTATTAATTGTCAAGTGCATACCTATACATAGAAACTTACCCAGATCAACAAAGAGTTTACAAGTAAAACCAGTTTTGATTACATAGCTGCATCCACACAAATGATCACTTTTAGGCACACAGAACACCACTGAATTAAATAGTACTCCACAAATGCAGGCAGGTGTATCATCACAAAAGCAATAACCAGATCAAATTCAATCACAGGATCATAGGATACCAGGTTGGAAGGGATCTCAAGGAAAATCTGGTCCAACCTTTCCCAGAAAAAGCACAGTCTAGACAAGATGGCCCAGTACCCTGTCCAGGCAAGTCTTAAAGGAGTCCAGCATCAGGGAATCCACCATTTCCCCAAGAAGATTATTCCAATGGCTGATTGTCCTAACTGTGAAAAATTTTCTTCTTGTGTCCAATCAGAACCCTCCCCAGGGGTAATTTGTACCTCTTACTCCTCACCTTTCCTTGTGATTCGTAGTAAAAAGGGAGTCTCCATCTTCTCTGTAGACACCTTTCAAATAGTGGAACATGGTGATAAGGTCTCCCCTAGGCCTTCCTTTCTCAAGGCTAAACACCTCTCTCAGCCCCATGTGACAGGCTTTCCAGTTCTCCAATCATTTTTGTGGCCCTTCTCTTGACCCTCTGCAGCTGTCCACGTCTTTTTTGTATAGCAGGCACCAAATTATTATCAGATGGATGCAGTATTTTATATTATTATTGATTTATATTAGATGCCTGGTTGACTTTGTCAGTCAGTGTTTGGTGCATCCTCTATTCCGCTTCCCACTCCGCCCCCCAAGAAAGGGAGCATGAGAAGAATTTAAGCAAATTTGAAAATGCAGCCAAGATACATACTTCCATCTTCTAGTTCAGAAACACAAAAGATGCCACTATGTACAAGCTGACATCAGAGCCTTGTACACCACTCGTAACACAAGGCCCGATATTTACACGTGTTCGCTACATCAGTAGCCTTTTGTCTCTCTGGGGAACAAAGATGACAGCTGGCTAAGAGAGTACCTTACTCAAACATGAAACTGGTACATGAAACTTGCCACAACATAGGACGAGTTTGACTGGTCTGTGAGGATACCTGAAAGACACAGTTGCCATAAGCAGTATCTATTTACCTATTCTGGAAAGGTCACACAATGGAAATAGGTTTTCCTGACTCCTCTCAGACAGCTCCATACATCTATTACATAGCCCTGACACAGCCTTTGACTACAGAGTGAGAAGATGCCCACCTCATTTTCACCAATTAAAACATCTGTCCTGCCACCCAAGGGCTGAGCTTGTAATATGTCACAGAACCATGACATCTGTATTCAGATATTTTAAAACTCATTAGCCAAGATCATAACAGTTCAAGGATCCGTCCAATATTTAAGTGCCGTAAGTTACTGAAAAGCATTTCTCAAACTATAAACAGTAACAATGAGCACAAATTCTCTCTCAAAAAAAAAAAAAAAATCAAACGGGGTCTCCTACACAGAAGCTGCAAATGGAAAGCAGTAGAAGCTAAGTGGCCTTTCCACAGCGCCTTTGATTTAGCAACACAATATTTTGCAATTACAAAACACAGAGCTCACACGGGAAGTAGTTAAAACAGTTTATTATAAAAGGAGAAGGAGTCACAATAAGGAAGACAGTAACACCTATAGTGTATAACTATGAAAGAACAGCCATGCTGGATCAGAACAAAGGATACTCTAGGCCAGGACACTTCTCCTACAACAGTCAAAAGTGAACATCTTGGGAACAGTGCAAAAATAGACAAGTAAACAGCAGTATTTCCCAAAACACCCTTCCAGTCTCCAGCAAACTAACACTTTAGACACTTTCTGAGCCAGGAATGGTGCCTTTATACTTAACAACCTTTCTTTTCTGTTCATTTGTCAAGTTCCCACTTAAATTTAGTTAAACTTTTAGCATTTCTTGAAGCAAGACAGCTTGAATGTCAATGCTTATTTACATTTTGCATGAAGAACCTGTAGCTCTTGTACTCAAAATACAATGAAGAATGAATAAAAATAACTTACTGCATAAACACTGTTATTGCTACAGAAAAACTGAAAGGGAGGAACATAAAAAAGAGTTTTATCACACAGAAGAGGCTTGTCTTAAAGACGATGGAATTTTAAAAGCACCACAGGAATTTATTACCATAAATTTATAAACACAGTACTTGATTATTTAAAATACAGTTTCCATAAAGAAGCTACAGAAGCTTACCACAGCCTTGAAATGCAGGCCAGTCTGAAAATCAAGGTCATATACACTTACTCTGAGCCAGCCTTGCAGGAATCTCACACATTTACAGGCAAACACACTCTCCTCAGGCCACTTCCATAAGGCATGAACAAGCAAGACAACACACCCTCAGTTTAGTCATGATGCGGCTTCACACTGCACACTCAGACTCCTATCTATACAAAGCCCTTAAAACAACAACAGTGAAAACTTTGAGTCCAAACTTAAACTGCACACACAGCAATTTAGGTCAAAACCCAACTCTGTTTTTATTCAGGTTACAACATGCCCACTTTGCAGCAGACAGCAAATCTCAGGTTTTGACAACCTTCCAGCACCATCCTACGTTTCCTCCACAGTTTTTCATTCCTTTGGCTCACTCTCTACCCACTCACTTTTTATGCATCACTCTTCAAACATTGATCATACATCTTGTTCAGGGAGAAATATACTAATCTTTCATTCCTCTGCTCTATTTACACTACCCGTGCTCACGCCAAACAGCATTAATAAAGTGATGTCCCTCCAAGCGATTTTTTGGGGTCAAGAAGTTACTCTGCTCACACAAGCACACTGGCTGCTCTCTTGTGTAAGTACAGCAAAGAATGTCGGAGAAAGCTGCATAACTTGCCACTGACACTGCTTCCACCGTTTGTGGCAGAAGCTGGTAGGTGGGGAGGAGGGATCACACTACAGAAAAAGAAGACATAGTCCCGTGATTTAGGCAATTTAATTATAACTCAGAGAACTAAGCTCTATTCCTCTCTTCTACACAACGAGAAAGTCCCAAACCTTTTTCTTATCTAAGCATATGTCACACATTGCATGTACTTTACCCTTCAAACATTTACTTGGAAATAAAATCGAAGAGAATCATGTACTGAAAACAGACCAGTATAAAACTGCTGTATATTCTGACAGAATGGAAATGGATATAGACGTCTTGAACTGGGCACAGAAAATTAGCGAGCAGCATTCACATTGCTCACAGACTTTATGTCTCTTCCTATCAGCAGGTCTTTAGTTTGGTGTTCTGGGGATTTTTTTAGACTATTAGAAGTTCACACTTGAGCGACTCTCAGAATAATAGAACAAAAATCATGAGAAAAACAACACCATCCTGAATAAAAAGATTTGAAGCAAAGTCCCAAATTACATGGACTAACAAGACCCCTGAAGATCCACCCAATTAGTACAGCTAACAGTACTACAAACTAAATAATGAATCAAGTCAATAAAAAGCACAGGTCCTTAGATCATGCAGTGACACACATCAGCAGTACATGCATAATGATGGAATAATCTTCATTCTCTCACTTACAAGCAGCTACAAATCTGACTTTTTAGTTCTAAAGTGTTATAGATTCTTTTTCAAAGTAGACAGTTGACTCAGTTCTAATATGTCTCAAAGGAATAAAAAATAGAAGCCCAAACAATATCCACAGTCAATCAAGAAACCCTTATTTCTCAGTCTCTGGCAACCAGCAAACTACTCATATTTGGAAGGTGAACTTGAACTCTCAACAGAAGGACCTACAGAGCAATAAATTAATCAGCTCAGAGTGTGGGCCTACGTAGGCTACAGGGCATCCAGTAGTATGTATGAGCATATAATTCATGCCATGCCTAAGCATGTAACATTTTCAATTCAAATCCTCTGGTTTTGGGAAGAAAAGAGATTCATGACTTAGAATCTTGACTCACAACAAAACAAACCATGGTAAATCAATACTTAAACCAAATGATGCACAAATATTTTCAATCCAGGAGACAAACTGAGGGAAACTCTTACACGTCATTCATAGGTTGTTTCTTTGGAGATTAGGGCAAGAAAGTTTCTAATCAGATGTGGAAAACGTTCGAATAACAACACACAGATACCAATGACCTTAATGTTTTCCAGGCAGTAGTTTCCATTTAAACCAAGAAAAACGAGGCGGGGGGGAGGCGTGGGGGGGGGGGGGGGGGGGGGGGGGGGGAAGCCAGCTCAGGCAGTACGAAAACACATTAGTTATTTCAAAAATACAATTAAGACACAGAACCAGAAAATTCCACCGTATAACAACAGCAGCTGACCAACTCTCGGAATCAAACACAGGAGCCAAACACGATCCCCGAGCACCCACCTCAGAGCAGCACCAAAGACATGGGCACTGCAGCATGCGCTGAAGGTCAACATTTCCAGGCCCTGCTTTTACGGACTGGTTTTACGTATGCTTCCCCTATCCACCTCAAATTAACGGGGCCGAAAATCGCCCACTGAGCCGCGGTTCGCTTCAGGAATTAAAACACCGAGGAGAACTCCCGGCCGGGGGAGGGGGCCACACGCCACGCTCCGCTCCGCTCCGCTCCGCACGCCTGCAGCGACACAGCGGCTGCCGAGGACAGGGATGGAGGGAGGCAGAGGCAGGCAGGGATCCACCGGGCCGACGGAGCCCGCTGGGCACCACGCCGAGCGCTGACAGCACGTTTCGTCCCCATCCCGCTCCTCTGCCCCCGCGGCCGAGCCAGGGCCAAGACGCGCTTTCTCCCCGAGCCCTGTCAATCCCCCCTTTTACACCCACCCCCGCCCGAGGTGCGTGTCCGTGCCTGCCCTTGGGGCAGCTCCTCACCTGCATCCCCGGCAGCCCCGCCTGCACGGGGGAGTGAGCCATGGCGGCGGCGGCGAGGGAGGCAGGGAGGGAGCCGGGTCTCCTCAGGCGGCTCCAGGGCACAGAGCTGAGCTCATCTCCACGCTCTCTCACACACAGCACCGCCGTCCTCCTCCTTCTCCTCCTCCTGGCCCTTCCCCCGGGCGAGCAGCGCCTGTGCGCCGGCGGTGGGAAAGGGGCCGTCCGAAGCCTGGGCTCTCCAGGCCGCCGTCACGGATGAAAAGGCGGCAGCGGCTTCCTCATCCCTCCTCCTCTTCCTCCTCCTCCTCCGGGCCGTGCCGGCGACACGACGACAAACCTGAGGAGGGAGGAGGAGGCGAAGGAGGAGGGGGAGGAGCGGCAGCGGCGGTCCCGCCTCCCCTGCGCGGGTACCTGCCCGGGCCGCCCGCCCGCCGCCATGGGCGCTGAGGAGCGCCATGCGCGGGGTGCCGGGTGCCGCTCCTGCCGCCCCTCGCCCCGCGCTCCGGGAAGGGCACCGCAACGCCGGCGCTGCTGTGCTGCAGGCTGTGCTGTCAGGAAGCGCTTGACTTCCTGTCAGAAGCTGCAGGAGCCCCGACCCAAAATGCCAGTCGTCCTTCTCCTGTAGTTCCTAAGCGGGAGCAGCGTGGGTCAGCACTGAGGGCTCTCCCACGCAGCAGAAGCTCTGCGTGCATGCAAATCCCCTGAGAACTCGACAATGTTCTGTTCTTTGTTACAACTGGGATTTAGCAGCTCAGTCACACAGCTTCCCATGTGCCATGGAATGCCCTAAGATTCTCTCATTTTCCCACCCCGGCACAAAACCTAGGGAGTTTCATGAGTGTTAAAGTTACTGAAACCTGTCAGCCGGTGGGGCTAGGGATCCATAGGACAGCGCGGTTCGCTGTCTTTTCAAGTGGTTTTCAAAAAGGAGGTGAGCATCCACTGCAGCACAAATTGCTTTTCATTAGATAATTCACTAGAGTTTGTACAAATCTCTTAACTGCAAGAAACACTTTAAAATATAAAACGATCTTATTGAAAAGTGATTGGAACTTCCACTGAAGTTTTTCCTATAGTTATGGTATTCTTTGTTGTGTAATGTGAGCTGAGTTAATGCTACACAATCTTGTTTTCCTGAGACTCGTATACATATAAATGTTCCTAAGATCTCTACCTCAAAGTATTATTCAAATAAAATTAGCCAATACCGTTATGCAGGCAAATAGGTGTGCACACACACAAACACGTTGGTTTTTTACCTGAGAAAATAAACTGAATATACCAGCCCTTGAGTACAGTGAAACAGGAAAGGATGATGGCTAGAAACTGTATAGAAAACTGAATTATTGGATTAATTTTTTTAGTTGTTCATGAAGGAGTTGATAGTTTCCTTAATGCTGGCATGGAGTTTAGATTCTGTGGGGTTTGGCTTCAGGAAATATGGACAAGTTTCTACTGTTTACTGGTATGTAATTTTCAAAGAAATGTAAAGTCTTTCCTTTCGAGTTCTACCTCAATCAAAAATAAAATAACAGTCATGAGAATCGGTATCAAAACTTTCTATTTAGATTGTTTTCTAAAGCATTTTTGCAATCTTCTTTTTAAAAAAAGTTTTAGTATCTCTATGGTTGCTGCACTGTTTGCAGTAAATTTTTCTAGCTTGCTAGGGAGAAAGTCAGTGGGCTACAAGTGAACCTTTTCCTTTGTCTCATGAGTATCATTGAGCTTTTGCTACATCACATAGTATTAAAAATCCTCATTGAGAAAATGTCAGTTTTACCATTGCCTACACAGTTTTATTTTTGCTCTTTTCTATATAGTCATTGCAATACAGATTTTATCAGCTGCTTTACCTTTCCTGCAGTTGCACATTCAGTGTGGAGTCAAAATAAAAGAGGTACACAAGTTTTCTCTTTTGTATTACGAAAGGTATACAACTGTTATTTTCTGTCCATGAGTATATTACTTGGGACTTAAATAATTTTCATATGGAACATATACTTGATTTGCTAGAGTTGATTCTGGTTTACCTTGTTAATTCCCTTTCTACGTTTAGATTGCAGATTCTCTAGCTCAAGACACATAAGCACAAAAATGTTCCCATGCTGCTCTGAAGTGACTTCCACCTTGTAAGCTCCAGGCCTGGGGCCACTGTGAGGTCTTTCTGTTGCTTGTGTACCCTCACAGATTTATTTAATCTTAAGGTTTTGAAGTTCTGCATTATATGTTCAACAAGAATCTGTGCCTGAAAAATTATTGTTTGAGCCATGGAATAAACTCTGTGGGCAGATTTTCTTGTCAAATGCAGGAAAACAAAGGAGCAGGTTCAAAACTTAAGTCATAAACCAGATACCAGATACCATGAAGTCAGAACAATGTATTATGTCTAATATCTTGTCAGCTTCTAAATTTTATACTGTATCCAATGTTCTGATACACTTCCAGTTTCTCCCTGGACTTGTAGAAATTTTAAACAAATACTTTTGAATGTAATTTTAAAATAATGAATGCGTGTGTTTGCTGTTCATTTTGTAAATGCTAGTCTTTCAGTCTAAATTTCAACTCCATCTCACAGACTAAATAACAAAAGCCTTGCAAATTTTCCTCTCCTTTTCTCAACCTTTTGTGGGTTTTTAAAATCTTTTCTGAGAAAAAGAGATTTTGTGTATTTTAGTCCAAAGAAGGGGTACTCTTGCAGAAATCTTTATAAAAATAGAATGATTACATGATATGCTGGCCAATCATCCCAATTCAATGACTGACACTACAAAAATAAACAGTTCTTATCATTAAGACAGTTCCCTGAAGTATCTTTTTGAAGCCAGATGTTCCCGGCATTCAAAGATTCAATTTATTTTATGTGTCAACTTCTCAATAACTGGTTTGCTTTCAATTTAACATGATACTTTGAATATGCAGAGATTTTCTGCCTTGCTGGTTATGTTTAACCCATAAATTGTAACATTTCAGTCTCCTTTTCAGTAAGAAAAGAATTACAAAAGAAAAATATAATTACATAATTGTAAAGGCCGTGACTATGAACTTCTGCTTATAAATACCTGTGAAGAAAAGACGTTTTCCTTACTGACAAAGACTGAAACTTCTCAAATGAACAATGTAAGACCAGGTGATTTCTAAGGTGAAAGGTGCACCAGAAACCCAGCTCTTTTTTAATTTATAATTGTAAAGGTGTGACACTTGCCTGTATCACACGATGTACAGCAGTTTTAACAAGGCTCTTCACAAATGGACCTTTAAGAATTTAAGTGTTCCTGGGGCAAGAGGGGAGGTCCTCACATGGGTCTCTAACTGATGATAGAAAGGAAAGAAAGTCAAAAACATTTCACAGTGAGGGGTGTTAGCAGTAGGCTGAAGCAAGACCAATCTTCCTCAGCGTATCCGTCTTGCTCAGCATATCCATGAATGACCTAGGAAAGAGACTAAAGAAAATTGACAGTCTCATATTGCCAATCATCATGAGGAAGAAACTAAAACAAAGCCCAAGGAGTTGAAGAAAAATCTGAGAGTGAGTGACTGCTGAGTGACATGCCAGCAGATGGGGTTTCAACATTGAAAATGTGCTTCTTCAGCAGAGTAGAAGAATGTCAGAATATGAGTGCTGTAAATATCCTTAATGTGGCCCTACAGAAAAGCAGCTTTCTGGGCAAACTTTATAAACATTAAATAGCTAAATCAGTGAATGAAACCCCAAAGGTATAATTAATGTTCATTTCTGCACAGAGTCATCCTGCTTATGGCTTCTCTTTTCAGACCAATGCCCAGTCCTTTTGGCTTTCCTTTCTGGGAGATCTGCTCAAACAGCAACTTACTCTCCCAGGAATGAACCAAGGAACCAGACAAGAGTAGGATGCAAGTTCTTTTTTTTAAAAAATACATTTAGTGCTAAAAAGCACATTTCCCTTTAAATAACAAAAAATATCCCTGTGTTGTCCAGGACTGATATTTTCCCCGCCTTTGGTTGTGTATGCTTCACAAGATTAGTTTCCAGTGTACTTCCAAACTACGCAGCAATGATACACCTACAAAACATTGGGGTTTTCTCTGTTTCAACCAAAATTTTAAAATTTCAGTTTTCAATTTCCGTTGGAAAGGGTGTCCCTTCTACAAAGTTTGCGATCGAGCCTTTCTTCTTCTCAAGATGCCATGGGTACCCCTGCAGCTGTGTATTTCTTCCAGCAGAGGAAGCTTGTGTAGTTTCAAAAGCACACAGCTTGCCTTCCGCAGCTAGATTTGACTGTGCATTTATGTTCTGGTTCCACGAGCCACTTGCCAGAAAATTGTTTTGTCAATTACTGAAGTAGAGCTGCAAGTTCAAACAATGGCATTCTACTTCAGGTCTTGTGAATGCTGAGGGGGGAAAAAATTGTTTATTAAATTGTGTTCCCCAAAGAAAAGGCCTTTTTTTGCTATGTTCGTATAAAACATGCCAGTTTATATATTTCCCTTCCTGCAGTGATGTTATTCATATCATTCATAGAAAACTGCAGGTTTTTGAGATTCTCATTAATAGAAGAAAATTCACTTTCTTGTAGTACTGAGAATCATAATGGATTAGCCAGAATGAGGCAGGAAATGGAAGAAACATCTTGAGTGTTATATGCTGTTTATTAATAATGAGCAGAATATAAGTGCCTGAAAGTATTTTAGTATTCCAGGCAGACAACTAAAATTAGATGGAGACCTAGAGCTCGTTAAGAAACATGAGACTGATTTTATTGTCCTATGCCTCTGCCCCTGAGGAGCATCATTGCATTATATCTAGCTTTTTATAAGCCTTTCTCTTAGCCCCTTGTCACACAAACCAAACATATACAAATGGAGGAAAACGTACCTTCTCTGTCTTCTTCTCACATTTCACATTTTATAATGGAGACATCAGTTCTTATCTCAGGCTAATGTCTGTGTACACAGCAGACTAGCAAAGACTAAATGGATCCATTGTGGGTGACCTTTAATGGTTTTAAACTAAAATAGAGTCGATTTAGATTAGCTAGAAGGAAGAAGTTTTTTACAATGAGGGTGATAAAACAGTGGAACAGGTTGCCCAGAGAGGTGGTGGATGCCGCATCCCTGTAAACGATTAAAGGTCAGATTGGATGGGGCTCTGAGCACTCTGGTCTGTTTGAAGATGTCCCTGTCCCCAACAGGGGGGTTGGACTAGATGATCTTTATAGGTCCCTTCCAGCCCAAACTGTTCTGTGATTCTATGACCCTGTAATCATGCTGAGACACTCACCCTAGACAGTCCATATCATCACAGATGTGAAATGTTTGCTTGCAGGCTACAGTTGTCCCAGAAGAAAAAATTGCACTGTATCTCACTGATAACTGGTAAGTAGTGGTCTTACAACTGACTGCATCATTTCACTATTTTAATTCAAGAATTATCCCATTTTACTCGTCATTAATTTCATTATATACCAAGTGTTACCTGTAAAATCTTGTGTTGACAGAAGTGTATTGTATTCATCTGTTGAATAAGTAAACATATGGATTCCTGCAAGTACCCTTTATCACTCTGGGGTGTTGTTACCAAATTAAAATCATCATGATGTGATGAGTTTTTTAGAGTACAGCTTTGTGCTGTGTTTAATCCAACTTAACTGCAGTCTACTGCCAAAGTGCTGATCCCACTCTTCCTTTCTCCCAGCCCTGGCTCTGGTCCTTGCATTAACGATCACATGCCCACTTGGTGATTTGGATCAGTTCACTGATCCCACAGGAAATGCATCCACATCCTGCTGGATTAGTCTCCTGTGGCAGCAGGAGTCTCTGGGTGTCTCTGGGTGTCGCGCAGCAGGGACATCGTGTGTGAGGGAGCGAGGGAGGGAGGCCAACATCTCCCGTTCACCGGTAGCCCACAGTTAGCTGAGATGAGCTAGGAGGTGAAACTCCATCCAGAATGTCCTCTGTGGAATGGGATGGTGGCTCCAGCTCTGTCACACCACAAAAGCCACCTTCTCAGCTTGCAGGAATGAATGCTGCTGCCTGTGGTTTCAGCCCAGAGCTGTGTAGTCATAGCAGTTAGTCTGCACAGAGCATGTACAGAAGGAAACAGTGGAGGGATGACTTTGCTGACACTAAACCTCTTTTGCTAGGTAATCAGAGACACTCAGCCTGCAGCCTTCATGGCCCAAAATTTAACACCCAAAAACAAAAAGCCAGAAATCAGATACCCTCAAAAAGTGAGCTTGTTATTTTGGGAAGGTTTCTGTTAGGAAAATAAATTACAGGCCATGAGCTGTTCTCTAGCATTTCAACCTGCCATCATCCCCACCAGGCATGTGTGGGGGACAGCTACAGCTTGTAACTGTGCCCCACAAAAATGCAGCTCCTATGCATGTACCTTCCTACTCTGCCCATCATTCCCATTCCACAGTCTTCTAAAAGTAATTACCCAGTAAGTTCCTGTTGTGCTCACAATGCTGTGATGTGATCCAGCCGTCTTCCACCTCCTCCTGCAGACCTCCCCTCATTCACAAAAATCAGCTGCAACCTCCCACTTGCACCAGACCTTTGGCAAGATCCCAGAGCCTTGCACTCCCTTGGCATCTGTAGTTGCCAGCTCAGTTTTCCGACTCTCTTTTCCATGAGAGCAGGCTTCCTGGAGATTTTGGACTGAGTATGTCTCCTCTGCCAGCTGAGGCAGTGGGTACCTGATGCTTTTACGGCAAAGAAGAGCAGATTTTACTGTTCCACATCAGCACTACTGTTCTTCCCTGCACAGAAGCAAATTTACAGGGTGAGCTATAGGCTCTATTTACACTTCAGTGGAGTAGCAGAGCTGCACAGTCTTCCCATCACACAGTCTCCTGACAGCAGAGGGATTTGCCTCAGCATCACAGCTGCAGAAGGCCACAAATCTACATTTTTTTTCTGGTGAAGCTTAAGCGAGAAAAATACATATAAGCCCTTGAAACTGCTACCAAGAATTGCCATCTCGAAGAAATGCAGAGATGGCTCTTCTAGACACTTTGTATATAGACTTACTTGGGTTAAATGCAAATTTCTGCTACACTCAGTGTGCAGCACTCACCTTGACATTCTGTTCTTCCTGGATGAGGTTCTAGTTTCTTATCTGAATACTGCAATTTTGAAAGAAATTTACTCTCAGTTCTGCTCATTCTGCATTTTGCACCTGGAATATATCCTGCCCCAAAGTACGTCTTCTTCTCAAACTCCCTAGGTGCAAGTCATGACCTTCCCTACCTTTCTCTTGAGTAATTCTTCAGTACCAACTCACAGGTACTGTGAATCAGGTATTATAGGTCATTATATGTATATATAGGTATGTATATATTTATTTATATTTATATGTATGTACATATATCTATAAAATCATATATATATATATATATATATATATATATATAAGGTGATGTGGTTATGTGCACTGATGGGCTTAGGCAAAGCATACTGATTATCAGCGCAAAAATTCTCATCAGCTTCACCGGACTCTTGATTTCTGCTGTTTGTAGGTAGTACATAGGCTTCTCAGCCCATGGCACATCTTCCTTTTCACCTGCATGTAGGCTGACACTATTGTCATCAACTTATTTCCATGAGCAGTTTTCTCAAAGAATGCAATACAGCCCTATGCTTGCTTTTATTTGAATTTATGAAAGTAAAATAAAAATTTCTAACTTGTTCCTTGTTATAGCTCAAGGTTTTACTATGTGTCTTTACATCATTCTTCCAGCAAAAACACAAGATCATGTCGTTTTTATGTTCTGGCTGTTAAGCAAAGAAGCACTTTCAGAAGATGCGTCTCTGTGATTTTTATACACATGAAGTGTTTATATTTAATGACTTGAGTGTTCAACCAACTTCTGTAGAGATTATTTTTAAAGCATTTCAGTTCAGCTTTAAGATTATATTCCAGGCTTCCCAAGAAGTCCATGTGAGGATGAGGGTGCAGCATCATTAGGGAGTTTAACTGCTCCAAGACTGTCCTTCCCAACAACAACGTCTTTCTTTGGCACTGGCATCATTTCATGTTGCCTTAGTCTGAGCTGGAAAGCACACCTCTCCCCTACAGAGATCCTAAGCTGAAGTTTCCTCCGCTTTCCATAGGGCAGACACAGTGGAGGACAGAGCAGGAAGGAGCAGCTCCTACAGTCCTGGCACACAGCTCCTTGGCCCCAGTCTGAAGATCTGGTTAGAAGTGCCTGAGGAGCTGCCATCCAGTGACTTTCCTAACTCCTCCCATCCCAAACCTTTGTCACTGAGCATCCCAAGCTCCCACATCGGCCCTGCCCAAATGATTTCAAGCATGTGATGCCGGGGTAATGCAAATCTCCTCTGAGCAGTCCTGCCTCCCAAAGCTCTCCCATCCAAGTCACAATTCACTGCAAATCCCTCCTGCTTTGACGAGCTCCCCAGGACCAGTTGCCTGAAAATCCCTCCAGGGGCTGGTCGCAATCCTGTCAGCCCTTACGGCAGCAGCATCCATAGCCCCACAGGCTATGGAGGTTCCTTGTTGTCCTCTCAAGGACTATACCCGAAGCTCTTTTCTAAGCATGTCCGAGTTTAACTTGAAAGTTTGCAGGATAGCTCTAAAACCTGCATCTGTATACACTTGAGAAGATGTCAGGATGAAAAGTGCAGTGCTTAGGAGATGTCTAAAACTGCATGTTATTCAGGAATGAGCTGCTCTTCCAAGAAACTCCCTTAATGGACGGTGTCTAGCTGGCATGGGCTCACCAAGAGCCCTCTCAGAGAGCTGGGGCCCCTATCAAATGCAGTGATTATGGCTTTCTCGTTAATGGCAGGGTGGGCTGAGTAGTTGTACAACAGATTAAGTCTGGGAAGTCACCCAGGAGGCAGGAATCTGAAATCAGTGCATACTTAGTCTGTCAGAACCAAATGCAGCCCAATTCAGCCCAAATTTGTATCCACTTAAAATAATGGTTTGCTGAAGTGTCTACACATCCCTCTATTTAACATGGTGCTGTTTTCTCTGTGGATGAGTCCACTGTGCCCACAGAGTCAATTTTGCTTTGTCTGACTGACATTTTGCTCAGTTACAAAAACTCCCCCAAACTTGCTTGTGGCTTTGTTTCTTAGGGCAGAGTTTCATGCCTGGGGTTTGAGTCCTGCAGTTAAATTGGATTAAGCACAACACAAAGCTGTAGCCAGTGATTTTATCATCTTTGAGAGTAAGAGTGTTGAGTGCTGCAGCACAATCCGCTTTATTCTTGTTCTTTACTATTCTTCAATACCAAGGTCTCTTTTTATAATACCACCTGGGATTTTGGCAGTTTTAATAAGTGTTTAAAAGTTTAAAAGAGAAATATTTTCACCAATGCTGCCCGAGACTCTCTCTTGCTAAAATCCACCCAAATATTTTTTTATTTTTCTAAATGTACAGCAGCCCCATGGTCTCCAAAAGCGATCCTGATCTGTGCGTCTGATAGAATACAATAGTGATCTAGGTCTTTTCATAAGATAATCTGAAGCTTGTGATACCTGCGAGCGAAAAGTGATTAAGTTCAGGATGTAGGGGACTTTTCTGGATGTGCCTCTCTGTCCCCTTCCCTGCCACTGTAGCGTATTTTTCTGCCACCTGGTGGTGGAAAATAAGCTCCTGGGGAGGGAGCCCGGGCTACACTTCAGAGAGATTTGCCTGAGCAAGGGGTCTAGAGTTGGCAAAGAAAGAAAGAAAGGTTGAGTTAAGGCAGGAAAGTGTCGTGTATTTTATATCTATCAGTATTACTGGAGTCTGCAGTCACAGACTGGCACTTCACTGCAGAAAGCCCAATCCGGGCAAAGCAAAGAAATCCTTCCTGTTCCACGCGCTGCCTCAAGGCAGATGTAAAATGGCTCTGGGCTTCTCTGATTCCTCCTGGTTCTGCCATACTCCCTGAGCTGGAAATAGATGGCACAGAACAGCATCTTGGGTCTGGCTCGTACAACGGAGGTGGCAGCAAGTCAGGGAGGGAGCGAGTTCATCACCTGTGTGCTGTGGGTGCTGGAGCAGCCATCTGCTCTGAAGCTGTAGTGGAGAAATGATGAGTCACATTTGCAAGGAATGCATGAAACAAACAGCTAAAACCGAAAACCAACCAAGCAAAAGATGCTAAATCCCAGCTTGGGTTTCCGTAACTCAGTCAGGAATGTGTTGGTGAGTGACCACTGGCTGGTCCAAAACAGGGGGAGAAGATGGTCTGTGGCAGTAACATCTTGCTCTGCTACAACAGAGAATATAATGACCATTAGTCTCATCTCCCTGCTCCCTGCAGGACAGCAGGGGCAGATGTAGAGAATCTGGAGGTTCTCTTCCCAGCCTTCCCAATTTCCACGCTCAGTTTCTTAAGCAAAATCTCCCCCTCCAGGTTCAGCGCTCAGCCAGGCCCTGCCACCCTGGGACATCCACGGCTCTAACTTGAGTACACTCGTGTGGCAGTGTTCTACTCCTACCCTCCCATGTTTGGGATCCGATTTCAGCAAAAATGCATTCAATATCATTAATTCGCTTAGGTGGTTACAGAACTGATCTCAGGCACTCTGTTGAACTAAAGTACCAGCCTAAAGGAGCTGAAAAAATTGAATTAACCTTTACTTGAAATATTTTTTGTACGATAAGACCTTTAGGAGATAGAACTCCCATCTAAGTAGAAAACATTTCCAATTTTCACTACCAAGGAAGCATGGTATGGCTCCAGGAGAATTTTTTTTTTTTTTTTTTAAGTTTGCAAGGTTTGAATGAAGTATTTTTCTCAGCTGGGAAAGGACTATGTTCAACTTAGAGTAAAAAAAAGCCCTTTATGGGCTAAAATGGAAAGAAGCTCAGACAGGGACATACATTGCAGTCCTCTGAATCTCACAGGAGGAGGATAAACACATTTCACATGAGCAGACAGCTGAAATTTCATCTTAATCTCATGAGAGTTTTATCTGCCACTTACAGCAGCAGGTCAAATGAGGGGTTGCAACAGCAGTTTGAGAACGAGTGCTATGAAAGTGCCTCACTATTTCATGCTTAGCTCTTGCATAATTTTTCTTCGTTATTTTATTTAGTTATGCAGCTTCTCGAGTTTCAAATTTTAACTCCCCCTCACCCCCAAAATACAGCAATAGTGTTACAGGGACAGAGCCGCTTTCACTGCAGATATTCTCCTTATGAGTGTTCCAGAAGGTCTTATGACCATTTTGGCATTGCAGGGAAAACCAGCTCTTTCTTCCCAGTACACCTGCCAGCAAAGGCAAACCTGTCTGATTGGCATCTGCAATGATTAGGAAGTAGTTGCTGGCTAGCCAATGTGACACCCATCTGCAAGAAAGGTCGGGAGGAGGATTCCAGGAGCCTGTCAGCCTGACCTCAGTGCTGAGGAAGGTTATGGAACAGATTATCTTGAGTGTGATCGCACGGCACATGCAGGGGATCAGGCTCACCCAGCACTGCTTTAGGAAAGGCAGGTCCTGCTCGACCAACCTGCTTTTCTTCTACAACAAGGTGACCCGCCCAGTGGATGAGGGAAAGGCTGGGGGTGTTGTCTACCTAGAATTCAGTAAAGCCTCTGACACTGTCTCCCCACAGAATTTTGCTGGAAAAGCTGGCAGCCCACAGCTTGGTCAGGTACACCCTTTGTAGAGTTAAAACCTGTCAGGAGTGGTAGCAAATGGAGTTACATCCAGTGGTGTTCCCCAGGGCTCAGTATTGGGAACAGTCCTGTTTAATATCTTTATTGATGATCTGGACAAGGGCATCAAATTCTGCCTCAGTCAGTTTGCAGAGGACACCAAGCTGGATGGGAATCTTGATCTGCTGTAGGGTAGGAAGGCTCTGCAGAGGGATCTGGATAGGATGGATCCATGGGCAGTGGCCAGTGGTATGAGGTTCAAAAAGACCAAGTGCCAGGTCCTGCCCTTGGGTCACAACCACCTGTAGTGCTACAGGCTGGGGGCAAGTGGCTGGAAAATTTCCTGGCAGAGAAGCAGCTGGAGGTGCTGGTCAACAGCCAGCTGAGTGTGAGCCAGCAGCGAGCCCAGGTGGCCAAGAAGACCAGCGGCATCCTGGCTTGTTGCTTATTGCATCAGCACTCGTGTGGCCAGCAGGACCAGAGCAGTGACTGCCCTCTGTACTCAGCACTGGTGAGGCCACACCTCAAGTCCTGTGCTCAGTTTTGGGTCCCTCATTACAAGAAGGACATTGAGGTGCTGAACAAGTTCAGAGAAGGGCAATGGAGCTGGGGAAGGGTCTGGAGCACAAGCCCTGTGAGGAGCAGCTGAGGGAGCTGGGGTTGTTTAGCCTGGAGAAAAGGAGGCTCAGGGGAGACCTGATCCCTCTCTACAGCTGCCTGAAAGGAGAGTGTAGCCAGGTGGGGATCGGTCTCTTCTCCCAGGCAACCAGTGATAGGATGAGAAGAAAGGAGCTCAAGTTGTGCCAGGAGAGGTTGAGATTGGAAGTGAGGAGAAATTTCTTCACTACAAGAGTGGTTAAGCATTAGAATGGGCTGCCCAGGGAGGTGGTGGAGACCCCATCCCTGCAAGCATTCAAAAAATGGTTGAGTGTGGCACTTCATAACAAGGTTCAGTGGGCAGGGAGGTATTAGATCAAAGGTTGGACTTGATCTTGCAGATCTTTTCCAACCTTAATGATTCTATGATTGTTGTAAACACACAGCTACTCTCTGAAAAGCACAGGTCCTGTTTTGCTCATCTTCCTCTCCTCTCTCCCCCCTACACAGTCAGAGCAGCTGTTAAAGTCCCTGGGATGCGGACGAAAGCCCACCCCTAGGGTTAAGGTAGAGCAGAGCTTTGACTCAGGACTAGGAAGGAGCATGGGAAAGGGATAACATTTATAACAGCAACATTAGAGAACCCACTGAATTACAGCTCTCATGTTACCCTTGTGCTGTGCTGAATTACACAAAATCCTGTCTTGCAGTGGTGTCTGTAGGAAGAACGGTGTTGCTTGAATTAGGGGGAAATGGGGCATCTTTGATTTTCCCGAACCTGTTCCTGGTGGAGGAGGATGATTTTACTTGTTACTTCCCCTTTGATAATTTGTCTCCCTTTCACACTTTAAGGCAAGGCCCAGTTATTTTATTACCAGTATTGTAGTCTCTGCACAATGATCAGTGAATATGATGCTAAAGTACAATGTCAAGCTGTGAAAGAAAAAGGGAAAAGCAATTTGTAGAGTATGTATAGGTGGCTTGCAATTGCTTCCAGGAAATTTTTAAAAAACCAACAACTTTGAATAGACGCTTGGCTATAACTACAGATAAGTTTTTTTCAAGGATTATGCTGCTAATCAGCCAATTTTTAAGAACAGCAAATGGCAGAGGATGGATTCATGTAATTCAGAGAATATGACATTGAACTATTTTAGGTCAAGTGTCATTAGGCTGAGCTAAGGAGGAGCATGGAAAAAGCATGGAAGCTTTACAGTATATTTGTAATATTATTAAGCATACAGACATGCACATTCCTGTATCTACCTGGCCACACAGAGTGCAGATGGGATTGCTAGAACAGGGTTTCCTATTTAACTACTCTTGCATTTTTTAAGGGTTATTGTTTGTTTAAGAACTGAATTTAGAATGATCAACTGTTAATTTGATTGACTTCAGTCTGTTTTCTCTGTAACAGAAAATTATATGCAAAAGACCCTCTCAGCAAGTCTGATAGTCTAGACAGCAGCATCCTAAACTAAACACTGTCAATATTCAGAGGTTAACTGCACCTCTTAATGCTTAAAACCAAGGAACTGAAAACACTCAATTTCAGTCCAAAGACCAGTTGCCTGCACACGGCTTCTGGACACAGTCACAGCAATGCTGACAGGAGCTACCTGGGTAGGCACATGGATATTTTAACTTTAATTACTTAAATCCCTGCTGAAAGTGATATTAAAGTCTTGTCACACACAACTGTCTCCATTCTACCTTACAGGTAGTTTTCATCTCATCAGAAAGGTTCCCTATCTAATTTTACAGTATTGTTTGCTTTCTAACCATAAACCACATCCATCATGTTGTAGACAAGTTACTGGGCTTGCTAAAGCATGAAGTTCCAACATCTTATGGTATAAAAACTAGGCACATGACCTGTATTCCAAAGGGGAAAAAAAGGTAGTGTTAAAATGCTAAATAAACATTTCACCTGGCATGGGCAAAGCAGTAGGCAGAAGATGCTATTCTGTTGAGATACAGTTAGGAGATAATTTATTTTGCCTCACTTGCATGGCAGAAGAAAAGCTGGCTAGTCTGCCATAAATCAAGCTGGTATAAGACTCCCTTAACTCCTCAGAGGATGGCAGGGAGCCAGTTGCTCCTGTGGCTGTTACAGGAGACCTTCAGTTCCATTGGCTGGGGGACATGCGGTATCTCAAATCCATAGGAAAGGCTATCGCCAGATGACCTTAGAGACCAAGAGGGGATTACTGCCTCTGGGGTAACACGACTATTTCTAACACAAGTGAAGAGCACCTTGGACTTGCCTTCTCAAACTCCATTTGTAACTGTCTTCATAGGTGAGGGACTCTGTGCACATGGAGGCCTAGGTGCCAGCAGCTCCAGTGGGAACAGGGATCACAGGGGCCCATGCACCTGCAGTGCAAGCAAAACACCCATTGCTTGAATATGGATGGCTGTGTCACCACTTGCAAATACCAAAATGGAATTGCTCTAAAATAGGATAAGAGTATTGGAAGACAGGTATCAAAGCAGCTGAAAGTCTGGCCAGGCTACTGGAGGGGCCAGTGAGTCCAAGCTGCTGGAAAAAGTGTAGCACGTAGGCCTTAAAAAACAAGAATTACCAAAACAACATGCAGACCACTGGCACTCCACTACATGGAGCACAGGACTACAGGAGCAGGTCCTGTTAAGCAGCGAAATTTAGTCTCCCCTAGCATGAATTTGGTAGGTGTTAGGGTATATTAAGATAAAGAAGACTGGCACTGATCCATTAGCTTTAAGTGATGGAGCCTGTAGACAAAGGTAGCAGAGAGGTGGTATCGAGTTTTGCTAACATGCAACTGTAAACCATATTCTTAAAACACTTTCCTTATTTTGTTATAACACAGGTTTTATTGCTCTTGCTTGTTCCAAAGGTCATTTGCTGTTATCAGTTTACCTGAGTGGACACTTCTAATATTAATTAAAGACATAACAGGAGTTAAAAGGGTAGTTAACAGGCAGATAAAGCATTACACCCATGTCCAAGTTACTGCCACTTGGAATACAGACAGTATTTTAATCTGATCACTGCCAGAGCTCTGCTCCCATTATCTGTAAGGAAGTATAAAAGAATTTAAGGCACATGTGACCTGCTGCTTTCAAGTAACAGTGATGGTAGAGAGATCATGCAGAGAGCTTGATTTCCATTGCTGTTTCTTGACAAATCTTGTTTCTTTCATGATATAAAATTGAAATGCAGTATAAAAATACATCTTTTCACAGGGTCCAATAGTTCCAAGTCTAATTTAAATATTCTAATCCTATAATATTTAAGATTGAGGTACATTAAGAGTGCAAATTCTGCTGGAGTTTCTTCAGGATACCACATTCAGTACAAGAGAGAGACTAATAGTTTCTTATTGCTTCCCTAGAAAGACTGAACTTTAAGCTCAAACAGTTTTGCATAATGTCTCCCACAAGACACATGATCCAGAGGTGCTGTTACTGATACCCTGATTCCTCTGACTGCAGGGAGAGTGAATGGGATTTCCATCATTTACAGACACTCCTTCAATACAGCTTTTACATTCGAGAATCAGCTTCAGCTTCCTTTACATTGTCATCTTGATCCTTCTTGTCTTCTTCCTTTTTTTCCTCACTGAACTGGGCTTCAATCTCATTTGGATCAACATAGGTATAAAAAGAAGCCATGATAGCAAAGATGACGCAAACTACCAACAGCAAGGCAGCAAACAGCACATACTCTGCCCACTGTAAAAAAAAAAAAAGCAGAATTTATCCATCAATATTCATTTGTCAAGAGTATTACACCATTTTAGTATTTTCAGGAAGTAAACTCAGACTGTGAAACTGAGTATATACAACAAGTATCATATGGCTTACAGGACTAAGTGTTAATGTGTGCACTAGATACTAAAGCAACTCAGAATTGAGGCTCTTTCAGCCATTCTATCTTCACTGAAAAGACCAAAGTTCTGTGAATGCTGAAAAATTCTGTAATATCCTTTTCCTGGAGGAACTGGGAATTGAATGAAAGACTGAGAAGGAAACTCAGCCCCCTCCTTTTGGTCTGATAATCTCACTCTAAACCAGGCTGGCACTGATTCTGCTTCCACTTAGAAATTTTTACTGCTGACCTACTGACCACAAATGTGGGCAGAGATCAAGACCAGAAACCCTACCTGAAAAGCCTCAACATCCCTGTTTCATGCTCTTCCTGATTTAATTAGCTGAAGTTGGAGACTGCCAGACCTGTTTCAGAGACAAGCTCTTCCCTCTCTGAGAGCCATTTCAATTCATTACGGAGCACCACTAATAAACAGAAAGTCTTGTACAAGTGCTCTTTACCAGAAGAGCCACAGTTTTTATGCCCTAAAGAATGAGGTTTGAAACCAGTGGAGCCAGAAGAAGGGATGTGGCAAGGCTGTGGTATGCAGGAGAAGGCTTATTAGCAATTAACAGAGTTTTGGTAGGCTTTGATTCCATTAGTGCAGAATTTCAGCTCAAAAGTTCACAGAATTTCTACACCATGACAAGAAGTTTACTGCAGAGATGCTATAAACTGCTGCTTGCAAGCAAAGGAGCCTGACAGCAAGAGTTAAGGATGGCAAACACTAGGCAAGTAGAAACCTTTGCTGAAGAACTATTTGTATTATCTGCCACAATTCCCCACTGGATTAGAACTGCTTTCTCACAGTGTAATATAATAGCACACCTACTGCTTGCATGCTTACCTGCTTGTCGAGTTTGGATGCCCCAGCCACAATAAGGACAATTATGTTACCAACAGCCACAGTCAGCAGCCATCCTGCCTGCAGCACTGACTTCATGTTAGACGGGGCCTGTAGAGACAGACATTTAAGTTTCGGTGTTACCACTTATTTTCTGATGCATTTACTGCATTCTTTACCTTACAATGAACACTGTTTCTCCACAGGGAGGAGGATTTCTTTGTTTGGGAGGTTTTGGAGGTGGTTGGGGTTTTTGGTTTGTTTATTTTTTGACATTAAGAATTGCTAGAGAGCTGAACAGGTCTGGAGAAGGCTTTGAGGAGCAAGAGACCACTAGCACACTAACTATAACACCTTTTACTTTATACACACTGAGGAACTAACAGGCATATTTCACATCTCAGTAACACGTGGCACAATGACATGAAGAAATTGAGTGCATCACCTAGCAAGCCATGCCTTACAACATTCCCATCACTGCAGTTTCTAGATTCAGAATTAAGAGAAGAAATACACACAGCTAATAAACTGGAGTCAGAAGACAAAGAAATTAAAAGTGTATAATTAAACTGCCAATAAAGGCTGTATGGAGTAACCTGGTGTGGAGATAAGGTGTCAGTACTTCTTGATTTTATGTTTGAGAGCTCTCCAGTTTGATTTTACCGCAGCAGGACAGTTGCACTTATTTTCAATGGAAAGATACATGTGAGAAGGAAATTTGAGGACTGGTAGTCAAGTCTTCAAATGACAGAATTCAGCATAGCTTAATGGAAAACACCAAATCGTAGTGAAACACAACCAACTTGCATCAGCCTGTACAGTCCTACTAGGGAGCTGTGAGGAACGCAGCTGATCAAAGCAGCAGCACAGAACCACCACTTAAAAACAAGAGGTCACCAAAGATGTTAACTTGCACCAAGATGCTTAACACAAGAAGAGAAATACCTACCTGTGAGTATGAAAATTCCAGCCCAGTGACAGAGAACACTACTTCTGCACATGTAAGAAGAAAATACTGAGGGATCTGCCAAGCCATATGGACTGTATTTGGTGCAATATCTTCAAAGTATGTTACATTAAGTTTGTAGTTAGTACACTGGAAATTAAAATAGCATGTTAGGAACAGTAATAATGAGTGTGCACAGTAAAGGCATTCTAAGCAGTTCTATAATCATATAGAAATTTTGAGGTAAATAACAAATATTGCATATGAAGCACTGCATACCTAGTTACAAAGTATAGTTTTTTTACAGTTGACTTTGTGCAAATCTGTAGTGTCTAACAGGGCTAAAGATTTAGGGCCATTAGTGGTGATCATGAATTTTTGCATTGTTATTATCATAACCATCATTATTTTTATATTTAACAATGGTTTTATGTCCTGTTTAACATACCAGAATTCTATCGTATATACAATTAAAGACAAGAGAAATAATTCTGCAAGTGGTTTTTTAAATTAAAACACTTTTTTTTAATTAAAATTTTTTAAAATTTCCACCTTGAAAGTATCAACACGGAAAGTAATTCTATATTGTCCATCCAACAACAGTGGCAACTCACATCATCAACTGAAATGGTATAGGCACCACCAAATCCAAATTTCTTTGAAAGAACTGTACAAGTGGCCGGAGGGATTGAAGCCTTAATGATAAATGACCTGAAAAAGAAAAAAACCCAAACCCCGCAGTTCAGACCATAGGTGTAATCAATTGTGTGTATTGCATATTTAAAAAAAGGTCTGTGCCCTTTTCCCAAGGACAAGTATGTCTAAAAGATTAAATTAGGATAAACGAAAATGCTTACCAGTCTTGTTTTGAAATGACGCTGTAATTACTGACAGAAAGAGGACTCAGTACTCCAAAAGCCATGTCATCCATAGTAACATTGACAGGGAAAGGGTAATTGTTTATGAACCTTTAAAATGGAAGAGTGATTAAATACTGCACAAAACATGCATTAGTCAAAGAATACAGGTTTTACTTTTAATTATATATTGGCAGCACAACAAGTATCAAGTCTTTTCATTTATTACTTTTTTTTTTAATCAGTTAACATTTTGGAAAGAACTCTAAATATGTTAAAGTGTAGCTAATACAAAAAGCAAGTTAGACCCCCATCAGCCCACTGCCTTAGGAGATCATCAAAAGCAAGCCGCTACTACAACCAGTAGGTGATGCATCTGCAAGTGGGAGATGTAGAAGAAAAGCAGAGAAGGCAGAAGTAGGAAGATACCTCTTATCCAAGATTAAAAAGGATGTATAGATCTGTAATCTATGCCATTTCTCCAATAAAAAAATCTAGGCAATGGAACGAAGTATACACTTCCATTTTTAGCTAAATTACACCCAAAGTAGGTGTGCAAGTTAACTTAAGTGAATCATGACTCAGAAGTCATAACATCCCCTAAAACATCAAGTGACGTGTCCAGCAAGAGGTGAGTTCCTACGGTATAGAAAACTATGTTCAACAAGAAGAGTCCACTCAAAGACCAATCACACTACTGTCAAAATTTAGACACAAAAAAACCTCTACCTGATGAGATTTTTTCCTTCTTCTGGTTTTGACGTAACATCCCATATCTGGTGGAAGAGACCATTATCAAACTATATTGTAGGCATCAGAGAACAGCTTAAATATGCACTATTACACAGCAGTGGGAATTAACAGAGGCTTCAGAGCAGGACTCCAGACCTTCCTCTTTAGGAACCTGCTAGCACACACATCTACTAGAAAACACTGTATGACCACACATCTAAGTCTTGGTGAAAGGGTAGTTGTCAAGGTAAATAATAAATTGGTAACTTTTTAAAAATTACACCCTGGTGTACTCTCTACAGCTCACGAGTATTACTGGTACAGCAGCAACAAGGAGAGACAAAACAAGACAACGGAAAAAAGCCATCCAGGACTTGTCCTCTCAGCTTCACACACTACACATAGATAGCTGTCAAAACGTTGATGTATATCTTAAGAAATAAGCAGTCTTACCAAACTGGAACGGATGCTGGATTGATCCAATTTAAATGCCAAAGTGTAGCGTTGTCCCTCTAGCAGCTCCAAAGGCTCAGTTTTATTTACAGATGCAGAAATTATGTGTAATGATTTCAGCTTGGAAGTCTCAAATGTCATGTAGCCAGTCTACAAAGGGAAACAAATTGCCATGGATTTCTGTGCAACTGCATATTTGTCTACACTTTTGAGGGAATGTTATGGGCTCTGGGGAGGGTCAGAAGTTTACACACGTGTTATTTCTGAAGTGCCAGAGATCATGAACATCCCCTAACTTTCATTTTTGTTAGGTTTTCTGCATCAAGCATTAATACCATTTGATCATTATTTTTTATTAATTTAATTTGTTGCTCAAGCTTCAGAGTTACATGAGCTTGCCACAAGCATTATGGAATAGCTGTTATATTTTCCTGTTTCTTGCTCTGGATGAATCAGGCTTACCATAACCACCAAGTAAAACTCTATTTAGCCACAGAGGTAGCACCAGCATAAACTGCGATGCAGTATTTTACAAAAAGCAGAAGTGACATGTTTTAAATATTCAAAGCACATTTAATCAACATAAAATACTTAAACCATTAATAAACATGTTAGTGCTACACTAAAATAAGCCTTTTGTTTTATAGGATTATCAAAAACACTTTATAATCCACATCTAGATTATAAAATGTCTGTAATAGGGAATAGAGTATTCTATACCTTTCATTTTCAGGTATGTACAATGGTTACATCAAGTCCCTGTCAGTATACAGTTTGGGTGCCCTTCTCCTCACACCTCTGTTGCCATGTGAGGCAAATTTAGAGGAGGTTGGAGTAGGATCTTTCCTTTTCAAGGGAAACAGAACTGTAGGCTATCAGAGAACACACTTCCTAACATCCCTGACCAAAAGCATCCATCAGAGGCACCACATTGTCCTGTCAATAGAACTACCAATGCTGTGCTCTGTTAGAACCTGAAAAAGTTCTTTGGCAGCAAAATCTGAAGCTTAACGTGTGATGTAGCCACAGAAGAAGCTCCCTGTTCAGGTAAGCCATCCCTCACAGTAATAGCAGTGACTCACTAGAGCTGAATGGACATTTACTGAAGAAAGGGGTTGCTCTTAAGAAATGGAATCTTTTTAGCAAGAGGGAAATTTTCAGCTAGCTCCAAGTCACTGTTAAGTTTTTGAAAGTTTCTTGGAAAAAAACCCAGTCTTGTCAAAACAAACTGGTAATGCTTCAAATACTGACATAGTTACCATTTTGTCACTCACTGTGTTTTCAGTAACAATTCATTCCACAATACAAAGAAAAAAAATCGTTTAAATTATTAGAGTAAAAAAATCCTAGAAAATAATCCATTTTGAACCATCAGTTAAGAATGACTTTGACTTACTCTATTAGATTTTTTTTTAGTTTTAATTAATTTTAATTAATTTTTAAATATTTCTCATCTGCCCTTACTTACCGCCTCATTAGGTGCTACATCCACACTCTGAAGCTGAGGCTGGAACTGAACTGTTGCAGGAGCAACACCTAGATTCATTAATCTGATTTGAGTTTGCTCAGCTGCAGGGAAAACTGGATAGGTTTTCTATAGGACAGAAAAAAGAATAAAATCAGTGCCCTAAGTTACATGGAAAAAATTGCTATAATTACTGTAATCTTTGTTATTTCATTTTGAAGATTGGCATTTGCCTGCTGATATGTGATTGTCTGAGGGATGAAACTTGAATCACGTTTTTTACTAGTCTCACAAGCTGCCTTAGGAAAGAAGTCTCTCATCCACAACAGACACCTCTAGACAGCTATTCAGATCTTGGGATGCAATGGATCACCACCCAGAGGTGTTGCAATATTCCAGCTACAGGGGAAAGCTTCATCTGGTTCAGGTATGGCACCTCCCTTTGGGGCAAGGAAGGTTAGGGGAGACAAATCCTTCCTTCAACAAGTGTCATCTTTGCTCATACTGTGATGATGCTTCCCAGACTGTCACACTTCACCTCTGGTTTAAATATCAGAAGAGATCAAACATAGAAAGCAGCCCTCTGGTAGACCAAACAAATGTCTGGTTTTCAGCTTTTAGCTCAGTTTAAAGATTGATGTTGCCTTTCATGCATGATTTACATTAACTTCAATGTGATGCTTTGCAGGATGGTGTTTGTTGCTAGTCAATTTTACTATGCTAACCACAGTATTGCAATATAGTTCCACTCTCTCTACTTCTATGCTTATATGATTGGCTCCAAATTTAGGAGTCTTGGTTCAGTTTCCCCTTTTTTTCCTGAATTAACAATTAGCAACTAAATATTAATTGGAAATACTTGCATGTGCTGAACTTACATCTATTTGCACTTGCACAAGGGCAGCAGCAACAAAAGCCATAGAGGCGAGGAACATCCCCACAGTCATCTTCTTCAGGGGCCTAGTAGAACAAAGGACGCATGAAATTTAAGAGAAGTGGTAATTCAAAGCTTCAGCTGCTTGTCGTTGTTTTTCCACTCTGGAAAACTCAAATGGCCACAGGTAGCACATTATCACCATTTGAAGGGCTGATCTTATTACAGAAATTGTTCTGCTAAGCTGGGTACCTCTCAATTCATAGTTACACTATCAGGAAATACATCTTTCCTGCAGCATCTTAATAACCTGTTACTCTGCATCTGCTGGGCTCAAACATTGACTGACCATAATTATTAGGTTCCTGAAAAAATCTGTTTTTGCAGGAAGAAAAAACCCAATCCAGTACAGTTGTTAGCTGTAAAACAAGAAAGAGACAAGGAGATATGCCATTCAAAAGAGATTAACAACTTGTCGCCATATTGCTATGTTTAAATAAGATTGAACAGAAACAGTCAGGGAAGTTTGTTGAATTAGGAGACATCTACTGGCATTCAATTAAGCTGTAAGGATAGATTTAGAGTATATATTTCATTTGTGGCATCATTTATCCAGTGTAGAATGTCCACAAATGAATGACAGTGTTTCCAGCACAGCACACACCCGAGATTTTTCAGAGCTATGTGGAAAAGCAGCATTGCACTGTAGCTCTCTGAAAATTGTTTAAGAGCTGTATTCTCTTCTGCCTCTCCAAGCACTCTTGCAAGTGCTAGCCACTTCATTACCAACACTGAAAAATAATGTGTAATGCCCCCAACGCTCCACCTAGAAGCATCCAGTGAGCCAGACTCTCAGCTGAGACTGAAGAGGAAACATCTCGTGTCTCAGTTACTTTTAAGCCCAAAACTTAACAAATGCTAAGGATGTATGTTGTATTTCTATTTGCTATTCTGCAGGAGGGATAGGGGGTAGACATGGGGGATATGGAAAACAATCAAGATCATCTCTCCTGCAATCAAAAGATTTCATCCTTAACTGAAAAACATTGTTATTTTACTATAGGCTTCTCCTCTTCTAGTCTGTGGTGCCTCTCCATACCATTTGCAGTATTCTGTTTTTTTTATATTTTCATTTCTTTAAAATATTAACCCATTTAAAATACACTTCTATTTCCTCCTTAGCTGACTGCTTGCTCTTGTTACATTAGGGCTGGAAGAGCCAGTTAAAGAAACCACTAAAATAAGCATCTCTTGAAGTCAGATAATTACATCAACTTACGTAAAATTGATCTTGCATTTCTTGATTAAAGGATAAACGAAATAGTCTACAACTGGGACCATTATAACAATCAGGATTGGATTCACAATCTACGGAAGATGAACATGAGAAAAAAAGTCAGTATTTTTCAAAGTGCTTTTTTTAAGTAAGGGCAAAATGTACATAATCTTTTATAAGTACTTGAAATTGGCAGATAGAAAATTACCGTACCTGCATTTGGTCTGGTTGAACTAGAATACCCTGGTGAAGAAAAAAATAAATAGTTTTTAATATTGTGACAACAAATAAAACTCATCTGAAAAGTGTTAATTAAAAAAAAGGAATAAAAAGTAACCTACAAAATCCCCATTCATTGCTGTGGCTTGCAGTGTCCATCTTGACCCCTTAATAAGAGAAGAAAAAATTAGATGTCACAGTAAATCAATGTTCTAAAGTTTCTTTTGAATTGTTTTTATAAGTCAAGGGTTGGAAAAGACACTCAATGCAACAAAAAGTAAAGCTAGCTTGCTATGGGGGTATTCTTACTCTGCAATGTAAACATTTGAACAAAGTGAGCCTCATGGCCCATTCCAGTTCATTGACTCGTTTTGTGAAATACAGCAGAAAGTAACTTAGATGCAGAAATCAGCTGGAGAGAGGGCAGGGACATCCTGTGCAGGGCACTACCGTGTGCTGTGCACAGAAGCCACCCTTGGGCCCGTGTGCCGCTGGCCAGAGCCCAAGCAGCCCACACCTCCCACTCATCCATCCTTCCTTCACACAGCCCAGAGCCAGCGGCCAAGCCAGGTCTTGATCTGCCTGGAGCCCTCTGCCCCAAAACCTGCCTGTGGCTGGGACAAGCGGGGCTGACTTTAGGCCTGAGCCCAGGATGAGACAAGAACCCTACCTGCTGCATCTGTGGCGAGAGCCTTCAGCCACCCATGACACCCCACTGTCCGAGATGTGAGTTATGACCCATGTAATGAGCATTGCACTCTGAATTTATAGCAGGGCTGCCTAATTGGAACAGGTCACACTGACAGCTACAGCTCACGGGCACTAGACTGAAGCAGTAGGATATAGGGAGTCTGGACCAAACTTCCTACCATCTGACTTGGATGAGGCTTTCAACCCCTGGTTCTCTCAAGCTTCTTCCTGAATTCATACTTCAATGCTTAACTATGAATGATGCTTTTGTGAGTCTTGAGCACCCAGTCCACCAAGTGAATGGGAATTATGGGCTTATACTTCTGCTTGAAGGTGTAAGGTATTTAAAACAAGGTGTGAGTGATTAAGCAAACTGGCATCCAGATAATTTGAACCCTGGTTCTCCAGATCATTTAGGGTCCTAAATTTCATCTGACAGCTGACAGTTGAAGAAACATTAGCACTAAGAAAGCTTTAAATTACTGTTTCATGCCCTGAGTCCCAGGCTGATACATGATTTGGAGAGGCCTGTCACTGAATCTGTCCTGGGTATGCTCAGATAAACAGAGATTGCCCCTAGCTGCAGATCATCCTGTACTGACATGACTCAGTAGCTACCCTTTTGCAATAAAACCAGGATAAAGAATTTGTTTTTCCACACTCCCATAGGCACCTTTTATGTCTGGTGACCTCAGCGTACGTAGAGTGACATGGTACAGTTGTAATTACCAAGCCAAACAGTTTCTACTTTACCTGCTGGTCAAAAAGCGCCCAGAACATGGGGAGAGGGATGTAAAGGAAAAGCACCTTCAACACCATCTTCGTCTGAGCAATCAGTTGTTTCTGCAGAAAGTAAAAATTACACAAGAGGAATTGGTTTAAAAAGAAGAAGGGGGGGAAAAAAAAAGAAATTCAGATTGCTACTCACATCACAGCAACAGGTAAAGACCCATCATGTCATGTTTACCCACACATTAAGCTTTGCATGTTGTGGGTACATCTGATGATCTCCGTTAAAATAGTACAAAGTCTGCTTGTGCGTGTGTGGGAAGGGCTGCTGGTTAAAGGTCACTCAGAGAGACCTGAGCCTCTTTGCATGTACACTGATGGCAGCACGAGATCCAGCACTTAGTGCCACGTTAGTTTGCTAGGAAGGAGCCATTTGAATGATAGGCAACTGAGGAATTTCACATATGAACAAAGCATACAGGCAAAAGGAAGATAAAGGTGACAGGCTAAGGTTTGTGCTGCCACTGATAACAGGACAGAGTGGATAGTAGGCAAGGGGCAAGTTGGGAACTATGGGATACAAAGCTTTGAGTCATGATAAGAAATTGTACTGAGGCTGGAGGGGATGCAGTATTTAGCCACTTAAGCTGAAATTCCAAAGCATAATTCTGATGTTTCATACCAGGGCAAGTATTATCACCCTTTGCATTGACCATGACAGGCAGCACCATTTCCCTTTTCCCCTCTGCAGTCATTACACCAGCATATTTTGTTTGAGGTCAGTTTACCATGAGATACAGGAAGTTGAGAAGGAAAGATAATGCCTGCTATTTTCCTAACCAAAACCTTAAATGTTTGTATTTGTTTGGCAAGGGAAAGTCTTTTCTTCACCTCCCTTGAATTTCCCTGGACAGCCTATGATTACACAGAGCATTGACTCACACAGTTCTGCTTTCTCCCACAGGAGCTGAGGTGATAACCTGCAATGCCAGGAGAGCACGGAGGTTTGGCCAGATCAGCTACTATTTGCCCAGTGCATGAGGCAATGGATCAGAGCAGACAGAGAAGCTGAGTGTCAGGGGATGTCACAGCAGAGGAGGCTCCCGCAGTACTTACATCATACTTCTCACTTGCCCAGTCTAGCCAGTGCTCTCTCTTGGGGAACTCCTTGCTGCGATGCTGAAACCTGTTTTTGATGGCAAACTGAGGAGAGACAGAATTATGTTTAATGTCACTACAAATACTTAAAACACAATAAACTGTTTTGTCATTAGAGATTATGCTCCTGGCTTCTTGTGTTTAGAGGCTGCTAGAGGTGACTTTACTTTGGTTAATCATCTAGGGGAATATTGTTTTTAAGGCCTCACACTGCATATCCAGCAGAGCATGTACTTGGGGTTAGGTGGACCAAACAGCTCAGAGCAGTCTCTCTCAGCGTGGGTTGCTGTTAGGAGCTGCAAGATCTGCCCGCTTCAGACTTACTTATGTACAACAATAAATAGAGTAGTGTCATGTGCACAGGTTTTCAGAGCTGAATGTCTGTAGGAAGACATTTTACTGTGAGAAGCTACATCTTGTAACTACGTCTCACACCCTGACATTGAATATACACAAATATAGTCCCAAACAACTCCTGAGATTTTCTGCATGGAATAACATGCAAGGCCGAGCTGGGCCTTAGGAGCAGCACTCTAAGCAATGGCCAAAGTCACCTACAGAGATTTGGTTTTGACAGTGCTTACAAGATAGGCAATAGGCTGGGCTGTATAAAGCTGTCAGATCTGTATGGAGAATGAAGAAGCTCATCCGAGAATAAATCTGATCTCAAAGCTGAGGCACTGCAAAGTTGGCACATGCTGTGCTATTCATGCAGATTCCACTCCTTTCCTTGCAGGATGACACTGATGTGCAATCCCCCAAACTTCCTTAATACAGTGGGGACCAATAGACCTCTGCATTGTAAATAATGTTATTTTAATAAGGAATAAGTTTTTGCTGATAAGATGTACTGATAGCACTGCTCTTGACTCAGCTCAAGGCATGTTTGTCTCTTTCTCCATAAAGATGCACAAATGTGGAGGGAATGATTCCCAGAAGCTGGGATAAGCTTTTACATAACACTGACGCCTTATTTTGTTTCCTTTGTGTATCAATTCACACATAAATCAAGATATGCATAAAAAGACAGTCTAAATCTGGAGGTGTCAGTAAGAAGCCTTCTGTAATAAAGGAAAAACTTCAGAAACTTTCCTCATATTAAGACGGATTTCTGATTTAGGCACGTTTACAGAACACTTCTAAGAATTGTTGCCAGGGATTTGGGGAATGTAAGCAGTACTTACCCCAACGCATTTGGAAACTTGAAGCATTACATTTCCTTGTGGTTTAACTTTCTTGTACATTTTGCTTCCAATTACAAACACAACTACAATAGGCAAACAGAAACCAAAAGCAACTCAGGATTAAATCAAAATAGTAACAAATATTTTGGTATGGAAACTAAGTCAAGGAGTTAAATCAGGGTGGGGATAAGCCTCCTAAGAAGCAATGAAATTGTCTATTCACATGCTATCATACAGTAAGGTAAATCAAATTAATACAAGCAGATTGCTTCTATTCAAGACAATAAACTAAATCTGGAAACTCTTATGGTAAGTGCTCAGTGGGAGTTATCTCAATTAAAGGAATGGTCAAAACAAGGACCATTTAGAACCTTGACTCTGGCCTTGCTCTAGAAGCTCCTTTTCAGGAGCTCAGGGTGCTGCAGTTCACATCACACAGGGACACGTGAAGCTCTGCCTGAACTGCAGGACTCGCCAAGGTGTCCTGTGCTCCCAGGCCCAGGCACATTGCCCAGCCTCATCATCCCACGTGCAGGGGAGGACACAGGCAAACCCCCTCAGCCGCTGTCCAACCTGGGCTGGGCTCACGGTCAAGGCGAGGTCACTGGTAGCCAGGTGGGCTCCCAGTCAGGACCTTGAAGGACCAGGACCATGAGGGATACTGTAGTACATCATGGCACACACAGTTTCTTGGTCAGCAGTAAGGCTCAGGGAGTGACCTGTAGCACAGCTGGTAAAAATGCAGGTGTTTGAGAAGTATTAACATATCAAGTATTGTCCTCCAGTGCTGGGACAATTACCTCATACAGTTTACCATCCCGGACTAGAGATAATGTCCACAACACACATTTGCTGAGAGTTCTCACCCTACATTCAAAAGATCTATTTGTACACACCAGTAATCCAGGAAATATAGGCAGTAATTTACATCATGCATAGAATTCAAAGATACATTCATGCCTCACCCCAGCCCCATCAGACTCTCCTGGTAAATCAGTCTCTTCTGTAAAAGCGAGTGCTTCAGATTAATCCCACCCACCTCCCCACCCAAGAAAAAAATTTAAGTGAAAAATCGCAGAAATGATCAGGTACTGGTAGAGGTCAATACCTGGAGATTTCTATCACACTTTCATTATTCTGAGATTGTTATCATCTAATTACCGAGGCAGCAGGATGGCAACAGATTCACCTACCCAAGGCAACAGCCATGAGGATAGCAGGAACTCCAAAAGCTAGCGGGTAACAACGTTGTTTGCTATGAATGCCACACTCCGTAGCTGAAGTAAAAAGTAACATAAAATAAAAGTCCCAGTCAGCACTGCTGATGTTTTCCATGTGGTTTCTGTTCTTTGCATTCACTGTTAACTCATGGGAAAACAACAAACCTGTCTGCTGACATCATCGGAGTGGAGGATCAGTATTCAACTTATCTTCCATTATTGAAAAGGGGAATTATGTGTCACAGAATGGCTGAGGTTGGAAGGGACCTCTGGGCATCATCTGGTCCAAGTGCTCCACTCAACTAGGGCTACCTGGAAGTAGTTGTCTAGGACTGTGTCCAGATGGCTTCTGAGCATCTCCAAGGATGGAGACTCCACAACCTCTCTGGGCAGCCTGTGCCAGTTCTTGGTCATCCTCAGAGTGAAAAAGTGTTTCCTGATGTTTCCTGGGTACCACCCACTGAGGAAAGCCTGGCTCTGTCTTCTGCATTCTTTCCCATCAGGCATTTTTATACTTTGATAAAATCCCCCTTTGCCTTCTCTTCTCCAGGCCAAACAGTCTAATGCCTCTCAGGATCTCCTCACAGGAAATTTACATCTAGCTTTACACTGAGACATGAAGAATTACACTAAAAGGGTCAAAAGCATGTCCTTAGTGAGAAAGGAACTAGATTACAAAAGTCTTGGGATAAGTTCATAAAGGTTCTAGTAATGTAAGTGTTGCTTGTCAAAGAAACATCCCAGTCACCAGCCCCCTCCCCTCCTTGGCATTAGTCACAGATTTGACTCTATAGACTTCAAGCACACATCCTCAAGTGATGCTCAGAGTATGAACATAGCTACTAGCAGTATAAAATAGAAGACTAAACAAAATTATTACATTCTTCACCATACTTCTTCTAAGAGGAGAATTAGAGAGTATGGTTTGGAAAAAATGTTAGCTTGTGGATAATTCATGTCTTGATTTAATTGTATTAAGTATCTGGTTAAACCTTTACAGGAAATAAGAGTTTATCACTTCCCTCAGCTCAATTTGTCATTTTTTCCCAAGGTATTTTTCACCCTGTATCAGCAAGGAAGTAAACTATACGCTGTGCGTTATGCATCTCTCCTTCCTTTTTTGGAAAGGATAGAATTTGCATTAAGCAAACATCTAAAACTCTTCTACAGAGTCTTTCCCAGTCAAGAAATCCAAAGGCCGGAATTTCAGCCCAGTGCTTTAGGGTTATTCCAGAATTCACATGCTGTTTCCTTTCTTTTGAGAAAAGCAGCCTTTTGAAACTGCTGGCAAGTGCCTCCATACAGCACCATCTGTGCAAGCTTGCCACAGAAATCCATATGCATATAGGTTAGCAAATTGCTCGATTCTGTTTATGATTGTGCTATTCTTTACAAGCAAAGGAGAACATAGCTTTCTTATTTAACAATATGAAAAATTATTTATTTTGTCACCTGGATAAATTCAGTTTTAAACTGGCTTGTTTTTGAGAGTACCTCATCTCTGAGAAGCTGGATGACACACTGAAGACTATTTGCTAGATAACGCCAGCGTGTCAGGAAACAGAATTTTAATTTAAACCTCACTGGACTGCAATCCAACACTCCTTTTCTGATGTTTAACAATTGTAAACAAACACGTAACCTTACCTCTGAGATTTGGGGTGACTATAGTAGATAGGAGACTTCCAGCATTAATGGACAAATAAAAGAGAGAGAAGAAGGTCCTTCTTTGCTTTTCCTACAGTAAAAACAGAAAGATGTTTAGAAAGGCTTAGCCACAATCACATGGATGAGCCTAGATCAAAAAATCAGCACCTCTGGTTTCAAAGTTCAAAACAAATAATTAACTAGCTCCTTCTTCAGCTCCTCAGGAAAACACTGCAGTAATGTACCTGTCTAAATATGTATATTATTAGAGTACTATAATAGTCAAACTTTAGTTAGAGTATCTGTATAACTGAAAATCTGAAAGGCATTGTTACCTGATCTTCTTCAAACTGATCTCCACCAAATGCTGACACACAAGGTTTGATCCCACCAGTACCGAGGGCAATAAGGATCAAGCCAATCAT
Source organism: Lycocorax pyrrhopterus obiensis (assembly GCA_014706295.1). Taxonomy (NCBI): domain Eukaryota; kingdom Metazoa; phylum Chordata; class Aves; order Passeriformes; family Paradisaeidae; genus Lycocorax; species Lycocorax pyrrhopterus. The sequence goes on along the minus strand of JACSVZ010000001.1, from coordinate 40,265,635 downwards.
GGACAGAGCACTGGAACAAAGGAGAAAAGAAAAAAAAAAAATTTTTTGTGTTCATTCTTAAAGCATACGTAATAGAGTGGTTGAAAGAGAGTTGAAATTCAAGTAGCATAAATTTAAGTTGTCCCATCCTTCACCAGCCTGGAAAATAAAAGGTGTACAAGGCAACTCACATGTGCAGTGCTACACTATCGGGAGAGCCATCCCGGTTGTGATCCGTCAGGTCATTTATGGAGCCCACAGACAAGACTGCCTGCCCAATCGTATAGACAATGGACAGGTAGATAATGGTCCTGTTGTCAAGAGAGGAGAGACATTTTCTTAGATGTGTTAACACAACTACACACATAAAATGTACACAGATAATTACACAGCTAATGCAGACTTTTGCTTATTTTAAAGATTTGTGGCAATGAAAACAATTAACGGATACAATAAATTATGGACTGAACTTGTCAGAAGCTGCTATAAAAATCTGCCCACACACAATATTTCTATTCATTATTATTATTTTAGGTAGCCTTATTTAATTAAACATGGCAAGATGACAAATGGATCCTATAGGGATCACTAGGTCACAGGAAACACTTTAATATCTTCAATGGTTGCCTTTTTACTAACCAGCTCAAGAATGCCATTTTCATCTTTTTATATGGTGAAGATCAAATGGACTTCTCTTCAACACTGGAAGATGCAGTTTACACTGATTTAAGTGTCATTAAACATTCTCTATGTTATTTTATATTTTAGTTGCAGGAGTAAAGAAAGAAGAAAAATTAAAAACCTACTGCAAACGTGGAAATTCCCCTGAAATACTGTTTTGAACAACAACTCTATACCCCCACTCTCTTGGCTGTAAGTGTACCAACATTTTTACACTCAGATCAGAGTGAGAGCAGCACTGAAGAGCGCATGGTGCAGGCTTTCAGCCTGACTTCCTCTGCCAGGAGGTGCCTAGGATGGTAGTATTGCATAATCACCAGCCCCAACACCTTGGCTTTAGGGTCCAATCCTCTTTTCTGTATGTAAAAACATACTCCATTATAGCTTTGTTGGACCTTAAGTACATGGCTGTGGTTCAACCCACGTTCACTTGTGTCCTTGGGTGGACCTCCGTTCAATAGGCACAGATGTGGGTCTCCAGTTTGGAGGAAAAGCAGGAGAAACACAATGCAATGATGTGAAATTATTTAAAAACCCAGTTTTCAGGAGTAGTCCCAAACCCAGCTCAAGGCATGACAATGAAGGACAATGCTCAAAGACCTAGAACAATCTGACTACTCGACAAAGGCAAGAGATCCTCACAGCAACCTTGGAGCAGCACTCTGACACAAGAGGGACATTGACCAAGTTCCCCTCACTTTAAAACAAGGTTTCTCTGACTTAAAATTGCCCTCGCCTGTAGCAGAGTAAAAAAAAAAAAATCTGTAAAGTGGGGCAATTATGAGTCTGCTGTTTAATGGTATTTAATAGATACAGTGGAATGGGTTGGTTTTTTTTTTAATAGCGCTTCCATAGAGTTACTTTAATTACCCAACAACCTGGGAAAAAGTTTCCAATTGAAGTTGAACCTGAGCTGATCAAGAGAGAAACTTCTGGTTTTTATTTGTGAGGCTTATAAGCCCACTGCAAAGACTTACATAATTGGCACTGCATTGATGACACACAATTTAAAAAAGTAACCATGATTTCTGTACTATTTTCCCCAAGAATTTCACATCCAACGACATGTGAGCAGGTCCCAGCATGCTCCGTGACAGACATTGCACAAAGTACATGGACTGTGGAAGATTTGAGCCTCTCCTTTAAGAGTGCTTAGCAGTGCTTAGGTAACCTCTGCTTCCTATTGTCATCATAGTTTTTTTTTTAATTCTTGTTTAAGTCTTCCTTGTGACAGCTTGCTGCATTTTAGGGTGTTAAACCCTAATGCTGTTTCCTAAAGCATGTTTTTCCTTGTTTAAGCCACCCTAACAAGCTCTTGTTAAAGGTCTGGGCCTTTCAGTTGCAGCACTGGTGTATCCAAGTACCAGAGGAGAAGAGATGCAAGGTCTGCAAAGTTTCACCTTGATAAAACAAGTAAAAGCCAAAATACATTTTAAAAATAAACCACAGCATCTAAACAAGCGAGTACACAATACACGTAGGCTGCAACCTGCTAGACATCCAGCTAGTTGCAGTGAGTTTGCACTGCTCAGAGCAGCTGCACAGAGCACACAGGGCCGTGGTCACAGCCCTGGGCTCCCAGAGGCTGTCACTACAGCAGAAGAAGACAGTGCCGCTGACTGCACAGCACATCTCTAACCTCTGGGAGACCTTTGGCAAGTCTGCTCACATTCATGGCTCATAACCCTCCATAAAATCTTTATTGTGCTTTTTTTCAGGCAAAGTAAACACTCTTAGAATCAAAACATCAGCAATGGAGAGTGAGATAAAGCTGTTGGAAATAATCTGGTTACATTTCAAAGCACGTCAGTGGTAATTTCCTGGCCAGCTAGCCTGCAGTTAAAAACACAGAAGACATCATTTAGAGAAAGAATTGCTACTCAGTAAGACCTCTCACGGATCTGTCAATTCTGAAATCACACAGTATTTTAAAACTTATTCTAAGGCCCACTTAACACCAGATAACAGAAATTCACTATTTCAATGGCCACTTGCAACAAGTAAAGAGACTGTCCTATGTAATTATAACCTCCAGTATCTATTTTCACAGCTTGGTGACTAGTCTCCTTAGTTTAGCTTACATTTTGTCTAGGTGAGAGGAAAAACATGCAGCATGCTGGGAAAGAATGCTACTACCCTTAACCAGCTAGCAGAACCGGAACATTTGTGGATTCACAGTGCAGTTGCAAGTCTGAGCTGAATCAATTAAAAGCTCAAGCTTTGGTGAAATAAAACAAACTATCCTGGAGTAGTCAACAGCAGTTCTGAAGCTGTTGTTCAGAGCTGCTGTTTTAAGTGATGGTTTAAGTAACACTGATTTCAGGTGAGCTTTCAAGATCTTTGGTTGCTTTCTGAGGAAGCACTCACTTGAATTTTCCCAGCCAAGAGTCCGCAATGATTGCTCCAAGGATTGGCGTCAAGTAACACAGAGCAACAAATGTGTGGTAGATGGCAGTGGCCAAGTTGTCTTCCCAGTGCAGGAAATATTTGAAATACAAAATGAGCACAGCTGTAGGAAGAACAACAAAGCAAAAGGTTACAAACTCAAGTCAGGCCTGGGTAATGGTCAGCACAAGGAGACAAGGGACATACCTTTCATGCCATAGTAGGAGAACCGCTCACAGAACTCATTGATGACGATGAAGAAAATGCTCAAAGGGAAGCCAAAGCAGAGCATCTGGAGGTAAGGGACAACGTGAGCTCAGAGTTGTGCAACCCAGACTAACACTCTTCACTGCAACCCACAAGCCTAAGCAAGCTCAGCATGGACTCAGTGGGAGTGGGTAGGTACTCAGGGTCTGGAGGCTGCACAGGCTTCTGTGGGATGACAGTAGTTTACCTGAACCAAGAGTCAGTTCTCACTTTCCCCTCTTTGTCCCCAGAGGTCTGCACACTTCTCATCTGCCCTTTGCAAGAGACCTTTAGCAATGCTATAAATGACCTTCAAGTGTTGCGCTACGCACATTTGAGGTCTCCAGCACCTAACCCTTACAGCAATCTTGACTGGTATCTGAAAATATGCAAAAAGCCAATGTTTTTGGAAAAATAAAAAGTCAAAACCCAAAGCCAACCAAATGCACAACGCCAAACCCCTGCAGTACACCAGTTAAAAGTTCAGGACTATTTTTAAGCACCTGTAGTTGAGACAAATAAACATTTAAACTTCTCATTCAAGCAAATCTCTCAGGAAAACTCCTTATCCTTAAAATGCTGTGCTTGATGAAGAATCCTTCATTTCTTCAGACCTGATGATAGAACAGACTTTATTCGTAACCTAAAATGGCATGGCATTGGCTGCCAGATTCACTGAGCCTTCACCTGCTGCAACAGGCATGTCCATGGTCATCACCACACAGCTCGTGACAGAGTTCTTGCCATTGAGACAATGGTTAAGAAGCATACATCAGGTACAAATCTGATATGGCCACTAGAACTGGAAGTTTATCTTCTGATCACCTACTTGGCTTAGTGGATGAATATATGATATGTTCATTAATTTCTATTAAAATTAATGGGACACAGCTTAAACATAATCCTGCCTTTTAACCTTTTTTTAATGGATTTAATCCTGCAAGCAGCAAAGAATCAGATTTTAAAGACGTTTCAGAACACTGCAGAGGCAAAACTGTTCTTGTCCATGCTCAAGTTTAATTAAAAAATGTCATTGTTTGGATTACAAAGGCTTGGAAATTAAACTAATCTGTATTTCACATGAAACAGGGAGAAATTAACTTTGCAGCTCAAAAGGAAAAAACCTTAGATGGGGAAATCATGCCTGACACATTTAAATTGGAGAGCCAGTGTCTCTGGCAAAGCCTCAACAAACACAACACTTGGAAACTTGAGGGCTACAACAATTTTTTTGGGAATATGGCAAAAGAAATGAAAATAAGAGAGTGGCAGGAGCACTGTTGACTGATCTGACTCAGTCGTGAGGATGCCTGAGCAGCTGGAACAGCACTGCCCTTTGTTGTTTGCAGAAGCAAGTACATATTGCATATCCAACCCATGGTTTGACAAGCAGGCTTCAGAGGAAGAACCCAGTCTCAGCTGAGGCAGGTGCCAGATGGGACTCCTCTAGTTTTAGAGCACACAAAATTTGAGTCCTACATATAAACTTGTTGCTCTTGATTTATCACATCCTCCATGGGCAGAAAGAGGTGTCTCCAAAGGAAGACCATTCACAGGTATCCCAAAATTAGGTAAAATTTCCTTGAAGTTGCCCATTTCCTTCAGCTGAAGGCAGCAGGAGGTTTGGACAACTACCCCCAACCTGGGCACAGGCATTGGTGAACTGGAGTTCACACAGAAGAAGGCTTTGTGCCTTGTCCACAGCATTCCCCTAAGCCATGCAAATGGTCATGGGATGGAGAGCCACACCCTGAAGTTTTGTTTCAGCACATGTTAAGTTAGTTACTGAAACAGTAACCCAGGCTGCGTGACTCCTAATTGGGAATAGCCCAGATGGAGAGCAGAGAATGTCTGTTCCTGAAGCAGAACAAAGACTTCCCCATGTCTGTCCTGCCTATAGAGAAAAAAAAAGACAGAGCAGTCCTGGCCCAGGACAGACCCATCTCCACCTGAATTTCACAAAACCTCACTAAAATCTTTTGACCACTTTGGGGTTCTCACAAACCTCCCCAGTGTTTTGCCATCACCCTACCCAACAGCTTACGCTTTAGGAGGGTGTTACATGCTGTCTGGGGAGGTCACAATCCAGCAAGCCTAGATTTTTGTTTCAAGATACTGGTGCTTTTGTGCCTGGTGGAGCTGTCCTGCATTCCCATGCTGGCACAGCAGCCACTGGTGGGTTTTTACTGGCTGCTCCCAAACTGGAGGGGATCTGCATGTCACAGCTGGAGCTGAGCATGAACACGGGCGTGCAGGAGAAAGCTACTGGGTCTTTCCCACGGTGACAGGCCTTCTGTTTTTCCAAGATGCTACAAGCAAGAGGAGACTATGCAACTAATGCTTGCTAATACATGATGTGTACTTGTCCTTGTTTTGCACTGTACTGTCCTCTGTTACAGTATACATATGCCCATATGTATATATACATATACACATCTACCAACACCTTTTCTGTTGTTACCCTCATTGGTCAGGAAGCACTGGATCCACCACCAAACAGGTAACCTGAATGTTTTGTTTTATAATGACCTCTGTAACCTTGGGGATGCCACCACCCTGCCCTGGGGATGCCACCACCCTGCTGCACAGCTTTGACTTTGGCTGCTGAGGAAGCCACTAAGCCAAGGGAAAGTCTGTGGAGTAAAACCTTGCAAGATAAGAAATGCAAAGGCAGGGATAGGGTTGCTGAGACACGTGTCATTAACAGTTCAAAGATTCAAGAGCAGTGGATGATGATAACTCAGCCACAAGAAAGATGGGCTCCAGGGACCAACCTCCTCCCTACCAATGTCTGCTCCGTCAGCAAAGGCTCTTCACATTTTATCAGGGTGCTGAGCACACTAATGCTTAGCTAGAATTTAATAAGTTACTAGGCTGCTTTTGCACGTGTTGGCCAGTAAGTCATTATATTGTATACAATAATGTATATATTATTGTATACATTTAATGTATGTTTATAGGGTGATTTTTACTTTGGGTACTGCTAACATTACCAAAAGAATATAAGCCAAAGGGAGTCAGTAGAGCAACTTTTTATAAGGGAAAACAATACTTACCGACTTGCCAGTAGTTTTTCCACCTGTGGAGGGAAAAAACCAAAATACAAGTTAATGGCAACTTGTAAGTAATACTCCTTTAAAATCAATGGAAGATTCAAAAAAGTTCAACTCTAAATAAACAAACTTAATATAAACACAGTACTGGTCAGGGTGAGTAAATTTTCAGTTTCTTAAAGGGAGACTTTTCATAGTTATTAGGCAAAACTTCCCTTGATAGCCTTTGGGTTTTCAGGGTGTGCATAAAATCATACACTGCCAGGAGAAGCTCAAAAGGGCTGATGAGTCAAAGCATCCCATGGCTGCTTACCACACATCATTCAAGGTGGTGGTAAACCAGCCACCCACAGATGATAAATCCTGTTACAACTCACTCTTGGGGATGTTACCTTAAAGGCAAGTCAAGATTAAGGAATAGGCTCAAGATGCCCTGCCAGGGATGGAGGTCAAGTCCTGAAAAGGGACTTTTAGAGGACTGAATATACAGCCCCAACTCAGTGATCCATGTTAGCAGGCATTCCCAAAACCTGAATATTAACCTGAGAAGACCTGGAAGCACAGAGAGGTCCCACTGAGGGCAGCAGGAGCAGATAGCTGCTTGCAGCCCTGAAGTCACTTCCAGCTGCTCTTAGCAGGCCCTCTCCCCTGGCAGCACTCCAAGTAGAGTCCTGCAGGGCTTCCTCAGATTAGGAGACAGGCTTGAAGGCTGAGCTTTCACTGTGTCAGATAATGGCCTTATGCCCACATAGTGGATGTCAACATTTTCCATAAAACCACATGAGCAAGCTCATTAAGATAAGACCAAGTACAAGATGTGAACTTTGAAATCCCTGCTTGTAAATCAAGTCTGCCCATAATACATCTCTATAAGAAAAGTATGTTTACCAAAATCATCGTTTAGTCCATAGTTCACAACATACGAAAACAGCTGACAGCAACACTATAGTGTTTGACACAATACTAAACAAGGTAATTTCCAGAAATCACTAAAACAGATTGTTGCAATTCTTTCCTTCACTGCTGTGGACAAGTACCTTCACAACAGAGACAGAAGTATTATGCAGGTGATTTGAAAACATCTTTTCCTAGAGAGCAAGCGACGTTCTGAAAGTGCTAATGCACCCAGTTCAGGGCACATGCGGGTATACGAGTTATTCAAGTTATCGGCAATGCCCCTTCCACAACCCACATGAGCAGATACACTGAACGATACCAAGGTGTTAGCAATAGCCTATCTTCCTATCAGCTCCTTGGTTATTTCCACTTGTTGGCTTTTCCAGCACATGTGCATCACACTGCCAGTTTTTCATGACATGTACAGAGAAGATCAGTCTGGGCAGCTCACTCCTGTCTGTTGGGCAAAAAATATCTAGGGTCTTGTTGTTGGTTTGGTTTGGGGTTTTTTCTGCTTTCCTGATGGTGAAAGTATCAGCTCTGCAAGAAACCTTACACAAAAGACATAACAAAGGCAATTTTTTTCGCACGACATCGTCTGACTTCAATGTTCAAGAGACACAACTATTTCTAAACATTTTGATTTTACCCCTCTATTCTCCTTTTACAGAGACGGTTGGGGAAACTCCAGATAGCATCAAAGGCAACCTTTTAACACAGGCACCTGAACTAACTGAGGACTCCACTGTCAGGCAGCTTCAGGGTTTGACCTACATAGCACAGAGCACCCAGCATTTTGCATCATTTTCAGTGATAATCTGAGGTTTGCTTGTGGCATATCGGAGCAGTCCCTCTTGAAGGGGCAACCTTCAGCCCCTCTTATTCTTTGCCCACAAGGAATGACCTGCAAAACTGCTCATTTTCACCACCAAGTACTGAAGAGCTCCACATTTTTCAAAATAAAGCTCTAAACAGTTGTGCACTTTGTATTCTCTTCAGATTCTTATTATTTTTTAAGAAATGTAAAGTCAACAGACACTCAGTTCTTGGCTTCAGCACCACATCGAAATCATTATCAGTGGGCCATTCTCTCCTTCCCAACTTTGCAGGCCAGGTGGGGCAGGCTTACAGCTCCAACCCCTTCCCACCAGTGTGGTTCCTCCCCTGCAGTCACAGAGATGTAGTGGGATGCTGTATCCCTTGCAGCTCACAGTCTGTGACACAAGATGGGAGCACTTTGCCTTGCTCCATGCAGCCATCACAGCAGCTCTGCCTGGATGAAATGCTTCTTGTCTATGGCCACAACAAATCTATACACACCCATACTGTCACCTGGGATGTTTCTGGCTCCAGAGCAAGCCTACGGTCCTGACACCTGACTTGGGGCACTGACAAGCCTATTGCCTCTGCTCTCTGCAGCAGCCTTACAGCACCTTCACAGAAACTATCCAAGCAAACCTATAATGCAGCAAGCCTCATATTACATGAGCACACCCAGCTGCATTCCATTTCTTTCTCTTCACAGAGCTGTCACCATTTTCCTGGTTGTCTGCCCAAGCCAGCAAGACTCCAGTTCACCCCTGGGCAGCACCACTGACAAGTTCTGCCTGCTCGTTACTACAGTTGCTTGTCCCCAGAACACAGATTTCCTTGCTGAAGATGCAATGGCACTTTCTTGGGGTGGTTTTTTTGGGGGGTAGAGGGTGGGCATTTCAGGTTCCTTCCCTCTGTGAGACAAGGTTTCTCCAGCCCAGGAGCTGCTTGCTATGAGACACCAATGCACTCAGACAGACACTGCAGAACCAAAGGTCCAACAAAGGGTAATGGAGAGATACATCACAAAAAAGTATTTTTTGTTACCTCTACTGCTCAGTAGAGCAGTTTTGACAGGAAAAAATCTTCAGATTTAATTAGCTAAATGGGTTCTGCCCTTACCTCAATCTTCCACCCGTGTATCTATGTATTTAAAAAACACTAGGTCAACCCTAGGTAAACACTCTCGATGAAAAAGCGTTATTTAACATCTGCGAGATACCACACTTGTGCCCAGATCTTAAGCTCCACATGCCTTAAAAGCGTAGTGTAGGATAAACCTTACCGGCCAGGGGCTCAGCTCAAAGCGCTTACAGAGACCGAGGCACCATCGCTCGGCTCTCACTCGGGTTTCAAGGCAGGGTCATATAAACCAGGATAAAGCGTTGCCAGAGGGAGAACTGCCCCGGAGGAAGAGGGAGAGTAGAGACTCAAGAGTGCCCGGGGACTTCCTCAGATCGACACCGACCAGCAGAGCCCAGGGCGGGCGGGACCCTTGGCTATGCTGGCAGCTCCCAGCCCGCCACGATCACCAGGCTGGGAGGGAAGCGGCTTGAGGATCCCGCGGTGCTCAGCCCGGGGCGGCATCCCTCCCGCGGGCCGGGGACCGCTACCCACTCCGGGCTGCCCCATCCCACACCTACCCATGTCGCCGGCGCGGTCCCGCCGGAGTGCTCGGGGCTGAAAGACAGAAGGAAAGGCGGGAAAGAGGGAAGGAAGCTGCTGGGGGCGGCCGAGCTTTAAGAGCGGCAGTGGGGCCCCGCCTGGCCCCGGGTGGTGCGGGGCGGCGCCGCGCAGGTGTAGGGGCGGGGAGCGGGTCACTGTCTCCGGGAAGCCGTCCGAGGGCTCACCTGGCCCTGACCCGCCGCGATCGGCCCGGGCTGCCCGAGCGCAGCGCTCCGCGGCGCCCCAGCGCTCCTCCCTGCCGCCCGCTCCCCTTAGGGCTGCTAAACGAGGGTTGTCACCTGCTGCTCGGGGCTTTCTTCGTTCTCTGGCCGTCAGGAAGCACCGAGACAGTGCCATCAGCTGAACCGAGCGCTGTGCAGTGCCGTCAGCTGCACGTTGTCCCTTTGATGTCAACGGCGTTAAGGGAAAACTTAGGAAGCGAGTAAGTGGAATACGCACTATGTGGAGGGTGGCTTTCTGCCTCGTTCCCTCCTCTCAAACCAAGGAAACAGACTGCCTCGACTGCTGCTGCCACCGCTTTCTAATGATCTCTGACCTGCGGCTCCCATGAACTGATGCTTCTGGGAAGTTGTCCAGAGAAGATGTGGATGCATCCCTGGAAGTGTTCAAGGCCAGATGGATGGGGCTTCGAGGAATCTGGTCTAGTGGAAGGTGTCTCTCTCCATCTCAGGACATTGGAACTGGATGAACTTTAAGGCCCCTTCCAACCTAAACCATTCTGTGAGTCTATGTTTCTATGACCCAGTTTGTTCATCACTTGGTCAGTCCATAGCGGATACCTGTCCCGTGTGCCATTTGTGTCACCAAGCCACAGGGAAAGCCAGGAGAATGCACATCAATACAATGTGCTGTACATTTTCTGCACGCACCTTACTGAGCCGTGTACATGAAATAAATGGATGAGAAGTTTAGCATGAGAAGAAGAGCCAGAGTGCGAGGCCGACGAGAAGAGTAGGTTAGGGAAGCTGCATGTTACTAAGACCTGAAGGAACTCAGAATGCAGAAACAGTAAAGTATTAGCAGACATTGCCAAAAAAGAATTTTCTGAAAGAAAAATAAACTCCTTCTTTGAGGCTTGAAGATACAGCGTTACACTCTAGTTTATGCAACCAATCCAATAGCATTTTCTGTGGCATGCAACTTAATAATTACCTGCCTGCTGAACAGGTTCATTTCATCTTGGCTACAAATCAAACAAGCATTGCAATGCATTGCAATTTGGAATATCTACAGTCAGCAATTCAGGTGCTAAAGAAGGCTGCTCTGATTCGTGATACAGAGCTACAGCTTAACCTGGGTTTCTAAAATTGTGTCTGTATGGGAGTAATCTACTCAAAGGAGCTTTAACCTCTTGGCAGTTACCTGTACACTTGACTGTTAAAATTTATGAATAAATTCTTAAGATAAAACGTGAGTAGATGGTTATAGCTATATTTATAGCAAGTTCTCCCGTAAGAAACATAAATCTTGCTGAATAAGCTCCACTGACACAGCTGATGCTAGTCATATATCACTTCTCAGTGGGATATATATATGGCCACACAGCACAGGCAGTGTTGCGTTTCTCTATTATGGTTACTCCAGCAAAACAAGCAATCTGTAATGCAGCAAAGAGTGCTGAAACCTCTGATGGCTTGTTCATCTACAGAAATAATTGAGATATTACCACCATTTGCTGTTAAAGTATGAAATTAAAGATGTTATTTCTTTCCTGAACAATGGGAAACTTCCCATTGCATGAACAATGGTGGTAAAAGTGTAGTTCCCAGGCACATCTCATATAGACCCATGCATTTAGTGAAAACAAAGGGTAGGCCTTTGATGTTTCTTCCTAGAAAGCAACATACAAGTGGGATGCAGAAAGTAAGAAAAAACACCTGTTCTCTCAAAAATTTGGGATAAATGAGCTAGTTGGATCACCCTGGCTTTCCCTCATGTTATCTTTCAATATTTAAGGTCTCTATTAATCCCCAAAGAATTCACCCTGATGAGTACACATTTTAAAAGTACACACAATTGCTTCACAGCTATTTCTGAGGTAGATTGGCTTCTGCTTTCCTTTAGTAAGTTGATGCCACAGGGCTGATCTCTGTGGAGCTATTTTATGGTTGTACTCGTAGGAGGGACAGAATTTGTTCTCAGAGGATTTAAGTTTCCCAGTGAGGCTCACTTTCTAGGAGAACTCAGAGCACAGCAGGGCTGTTAAAGACTCAGCAAACAAAAATGCAATTCTGCTTTCTTCTACAAAACTCTGAACTCACAGAAGCATGTTTTCAAGGTGTAATAGAAAAGTCAGGCAACATAACTTCGAAAAATTAAGCATGTTTACCTATGAGGGAAACTGTCAGAAGCCTTGCTGAAGTCAAGGTAGACAACATCCACTGCTGTCCCCTCATACACCCAGGCAGTCATGCCATCGAAGGCAATCAGGCTGATCAAGCAAAATTTCCCCTCGGTGAATCCATCTCCACTATTCCTCATAAGCTTCTTTCCCTCCACATGCTCAGAGATGACAACCAGGATGAGCCATTCCATCGCCTTTTCAGTGACTGAGGTGAATCTGTGACTGGCTTGTAGTTTTCTGGGCCCTCCTTCTCACCCATTTCCAAGACTTGAGTGACCTTGACTTTCCTCCAGTCCTCAGGCACCTCTCCTGTTCTCCATGACCTTTCGAAGATGAAGAAAAGTGGCTTAGCGTAACATCTGCCAGCTCCCTCAGCATGTGTGGGTGCATCCCATTGGGGCTCATGGATGTATGGGTGTCAAGTTTGCCTACTTGATCTCTAACCCAACTCTCTATGACCAAGAGAAAGTCTTCCTGTCTCCAGATTTTCTTTCTTGGCTTCAGGGTCTGGGATTCCTGAGGGCTGGCTTTAGCAGTAGTAACTGAAAGAAGGCATTCAGTAACTGCACCTTCTCTGTGTCCTTTGTCACCAGGGCACCCACCTAACTCAGCAGCAGGCCCATGTTTTCCCTCGTGTTGCTTTTCCTACTCATGTACTCAAAGAAGCCCTTCTTCTTGGCCTTGATTACAAACAGGCCTTAGCCCTTCTTGTCTCATCCCTTCGTACTCTGACGTTTCCATATTCCTCCCCAGTGGCCTGTGCCTTTTTCCACATTCCAGAAACTTCCTTCTTTGTTTGAATTTTGCCAGAAGCTCCTTGCTCATCCATGCATTTCTCCTCCCCTCTTTCCTTGATTTCATACTCAAAGGGATGCACCGGTCCTGAGCTTGGAGGAAGTGATGCTTGAATATTAACTCTTGGACCCTCCTACCTTCTAGGTCCCTAGCCCATGCGATTCCTCTAAGTAGGTCCTTGAAAAGGCCAAAGTTAGCTCTCCTGTAGTCCAGGGCTGTAATCCTACTTACTGTCCTGCTTCTTCCATACAGGATCCTGAACTCCACCATCTCATGGTCACCACAACCAAGGCTGCTCCCAGCCTTCAAACCCCCAACCAGTCCTTCTTTCTTAGTTCGAGGTCCAGCAGCACAAGTCTCCTTGGTGGCTCTTCCACCACCCTTTGATGCAGAGCATCAAAGCTCTGCAGGAACCTCCCAGGCTGCGTGTTCCCAGCTGTAATGATCCTTCCACAGGAGGGATTGTCCCACATATTGCTCAGTTAAAGGTTGTAGCTTAGTCAGTAAGATTGTTTCCTTGCATCTCCTAGGAAGGAAGAGCATGATCGTTTCAGAGGAGCTGGCATGGTGAGTCCATAACATGGAAGAGTTGATAGCAACTATTCATTATTTAAGGACTAATAACCTGAATTAAGACTGAAGTATTTTAAAGAAAATTAGGGCAAATTGCTATCTGTTCAGATTATGTGTGATTTATAACTATTAATAGATGTTTTTGACTCATTTTTTAGATTGGAAGATCTAAAAAGATCCACAACCCATTTGGCTTTCATGATGGTAGTAGCCAAACACTAACACTAGTCACTTCCCAGTAACTACTCCTCCCAAGATAATGCATCCTTTCAAGAAAAGTTTATTCCTGCTTTCCAGATAGGGAATCTTAGGGAAAAAACAGTTACTTGTTTGCTGTGACTTTTCTCATGCACTGTGTCATGTTTTGCTAGCAGAGCAAATAACAGGTGGGATGGTCTGAAGGAGATGGGGACTGCTGGGAAGGAGGGCACCAGGGGTCCCTGAGAAAGGATCTGCAGCAGTTCAGCTGCTTTCAAGCAGCAGCAGTACAGCTACTGAGTGCTGTGCACACAGTGACATAGGTTGGTATTTGAGATGCTCACTCAATTTGCATGCAAGGATCAACTCTGGCCCCAAAATATATAGACTTGCTTCTTCAGGAGATTGCTAAACCAGACCAGGGACATGCAGAGAAAGAGGTTTCTACCAACCCAGCTTGCCAGCCCAGCTCAGCAGCATTTCACAAGTAATTGTCTCCAGAAAAAGGAAAAGAGTTCATGGGCTACAGTCCAGAAGGGACTTGGCTTCTCTGGCACATCTTTATGTACACACACTGAACATGTGGGTGGAAGGTAAAGCAGGGGACTGGGAACTAGAGCAGAGAGTTGTGCCTAAATAAAGTAAACAAGTGAACTGTATTTACCTGGAGCTGCCCCAGACTGATGGCAAAAGTCCTGTGCCTGTGACAACATGAAAAATTAACTAATACGGCAGATACAGACCTAATGAGTTAATGGTAAACGATACATTGTGAAGTCACTCCTGCCAAGATGTGGGTTTGTTCCTTTTCTTTTTGCTGAAAACATAACCTGTGGTTGATAACTCCGATTGTTTTGTTTCCCTTCCATTTACTCTGATAACATTGTTTCCTTGGTAGAGACAGATTTACCCCTTGTCCACTTCCTCTTTATATCCATCTCCATCATGACAACACCTTTGCTGCTGTTTCCTCCCATGGGTTTTCCCCTTGGGGAATCTGAAGGGGATCTTTTGTGAAAAGCCTGGATTTAATAGGGAACCTTGGTTCTGGAAACGCAGGTCTGAATGGAAACTAGCCTTAGCTGACAGTTGCAAGGAGGTGTTAAAAATCTTTCCTTTGGACTTAGAGATGTGACCATCCCTTCCACCCCTGAAAGGCCCTTGTGGATCCAGCCTTCAGCCTGAGCCTTTGTACCACAGTCACAGCCAAGTGCAGAGCACACTTTGTGGTGTGCCCTTGTGATGCATCAGGCATGAGATGAGGAGAACAGAAACACAGGCAGTAATCCCAGTTTTGGTGCTGATTTACGGTCAGATGTTGTGCAACCCATCTCTGAGGCTGGGAGATTCTCCCTGCCAAGGGAGGGCACTCCCAGCAGGTATGTGTGGTAGACAAGTAGGAGTGTTAGCACAAGTATTAAGGGCAGATGGCAAGGCAAGTAGGGCAAAACAAAAGAGCTCCTGATTCAAAACCTTTACGTATTCCTTTCTACTACAGATAAACACCTGTTTCTACCCTTGAAGTATGTGACCATATTCAACAAAAAAAATAACAACAAGGGTATGAGTATCCTGCACCCAAGCTAGGATCCAAGCCTTTCACTGGGTAGTGAAAGCTTTTTTTATTCTGAATTCTGTACCTCTGCTTTTCTTCATGTTATATTGGAATTTGCCTGACACACAGCATCACCCTCTCCCACCTAAGGCAGTGCAAGGATGCTGAATGTTGTTCAAAGCATCTTGAAACCACCCAAACATCTCTTCAATGTTTTTTTTTTCTTTGTATTGCCATATTGCTGTTCTTCTGAAACTTCAGATCTGTGGTGTGAGGCCTGACATTTTTGATTTTTAGCTTCTTATTGCATTGTGTCTGCTGAGGTTTCACTACTAGTGTGTTTTTAGCCAAGCTGTGGTCTTCTTTTTTTCTTAAGGACAGCACATGAGAGTGTCAGCAGCACAGCAGCTGCTAGGGCTGGCTGGATTATCCTGTCAGCTTATGCAACCAACCCTACAACATGAATCACGTTGTTGACTGGACCACGCAAGTACAAGTGTCATCTCTTGACCAATCTGTGTTTTGACTCAAGCAGATGTTAAAAGACTGGAGTTAAACTGACAAAATCTTTAGGAACTGATGTGAGATTTGTATTTAACTTGTGAAGATATTTAAAGGATTATTTTTAAGTGATGCACCTGACACACACACACACACGCACACACACACACACCACCCCTGAATAAATCATCTTACAAGATTTCAAGGGAAAACATCCTAACAGCCTTTGACTTTGTACATCCTTTTTGGTGTGGGTGAGGCAGCACCGATACAACAAAGCATACCTGACTTCAGATGACATCAATGTCCGCAGTGGAAATAACATATTTTGAGTTCAGGTAACAGGACAAGATCATATAATTTTCTAGAGATGCATTTTCCAGTGTTGAAATTCTGCAGCTGGAGACCAAGAGCTCATACTGTCTACCTGTTGAAGCCCTGTTAGAAGTTTGCAGATCGACTCATTCCTCCTGAAATGGATTTTCGTGTTATTTACACAGTCATATTTTCACCACAAATCTTTCTTCTTTCCACTACCCAGAGCTGTCCTGTGTATTGTTCACATTTAAATGAAAACTTTAACAGCAGTATCTGACAGAATTTAATGTGCAATTGGATTTTAACAGATTAATTTATCTCACTGCTCTCTCGTGAAATCTCTATAAAGCCAATTTTTGTATTTCATCTTAGAAATCTTGGTCAGTTTTGTTGCTATTGAAAGATCAAAGCGTCCAGGGCTCAAATGGATTAATTCACCTGTGCACTGAGGTACCCCTGAGGGCTTCCCTGCCTCTCTACTTCTCTTTGGTCTTTTCTAGTAGCACCTCTAACCTTCTCTAGGTAGTCTCCTTGTTTTTGTAATACTTGTCCAAATAAGCAAAAAGACGTGTTATGATTGATGTATGCAATTATATACTGTTGGCGTTTTAGCAGTTCTCCTTTTGGTTTTTTTTTCTCCTAAGGAATTTTCCCCCATATGTGTTGCTAGGAGACAATAATGACCGGATACTTAAGAGAGAAAAAAGAAGTGGCCACAGCTCAGGGGAGGGGTCCAGCTGGCTACTCTCTCTTTTACCTGGGGGTTTCTCCTGTAGGGCAGAGATACCACGAGATTTAGACTGGGAAAACGGGGTTGGGTGCAGCCCCTAGGGCTCTTGTTCTCTCGATGTTCGGAAGGGAGAGAGGCTGTGGTCGCTGTGGGGAGAATTCGTCACCACTGTGGGGCTCCATCTCCTGCTGCCTTTCTTCTACCATGAGTAGAGCCCTGCTCGTAAGAGTGGCCATTGCACTGGGACCTTATTAA
Source organism: Lycocorax pyrrhopterus obiensis (assembly GCA_014706295.1). Taxonomy (NCBI): domain Eukaryota; kingdom Metazoa; phylum Chordata; class Aves; order Passeriformes; family Paradisaeidae; genus Lycocorax; species Lycocorax pyrrhopterus. Next base: position 40,248,626 of record JACSVZ010000001.1, on the reverse strand, counting down.
TACCCTACCTCACCAAAAGAAAGGACCTTTGCCATCCGTTCAGGTGCCTCAGTGGAAAAGACTGGGACCCCGACCCCTGAGCCCTGACCCCCTCCCAGAGGGCGCATTTCCCTGGCTGCGTGCGGCAGCTGCTGTGGAGGAGCCTGGCTGCCACTGCCCAGCTCCGCTGCTTTCTGCCGCTGCCTCAGGCCTTTTTTTGCTGCACTCTAACCTCTACCCCCTGCCTGCCGGGACACCCTGCAGCCCCTGCTACAGCTGCGGAGTTTCTGCTACCTCCTGCTCGCTACCCCGGGTGAGTGTGCCCTGCTGTTCCAGCCGCTGCTCCGAGGCTCCTGCTGCAGCCCATCTCCGCCATGTAGCCTGCCCGCCATTACTGCGTGAGGGAGGACACGTCTGAGCTCGCGCCACAGCGCCCCCTGCAGGCGTGGGGAGCCATCGCACCCGCCCTGCCCGGCCGGGAGCCACCGGCGCCCCCTGCCGGCTGCGAGCGGAACTGCACCGAAGGGGAAAGGGCCCGAGAGCCGAGAGAGGCTGGCACTGGGTTCCTGGGTCTGCTTGTTGCTGCTGCCTTAGTTATTGTTGTTGGTTTGCCTTGTTATACATCCTAGTAAAGAACTGTTCTTCCTTTTCCCATATCTTTGCCTGAAAGCCCCTTCATTCCAAAATTATAACAATTCGGGGGGAAGTGGGTCATATTTTCCATTCCAAGGGAGGCTCCTGCCTTCCTTAGCAGACACCTGTCTTTCAAACCAAGACATATACTTATTGTCTTTGTTCTTGACACTCCTGAGCAACTGATTCCCAATCAGCACCACAACACAATTCGCTTTGTTGTGTCACCTTCTAGAACAGGGAGGTCCTCTTACTTTCTCACACTTGGAAAGCCCAGGATCTGCTATTACTTAGCAGGAGTGTAAACAAATGCAATAGGTCAACCCATTTTCCTGTTAGGAGAGTGGGAGATTCTGAAAAGAAAGAAAAAAAAAAATAAAAGAAACCCCAAACCTCAACAACAGAAATCCAACCAACAACAGCTTTTTCCTTCTTGCAGAGGCATCTGAGTAAAATGCATTCAGTACAAAGGTTATAATATGACAGTACATAAACCACTTAAAATTACATAATATATTTCATAAACTGAAACTGCAGCACATAAATAATCTACTTGTCAGCATAACATGTTGCTGGGTCACTTGCTGCTTCCCTCAACATAAAAAACTTTTCCAAGGAACAGGAAACTGTCTTCCAAGAGGAACCAGAGAGAAGAGAAGCAGCATATTCCCATTGAGCAATGATGTTATGCAGAATTACAGGGAACATACCTAATGACAGGGAAATAGTTTTTTAGGAAATCATTAAGAATTTGACCATGAAGGTTAATACTTTTTCTAAAGGTGAAGTGAATTGTGTTAGTTTTAGGTATTTCAGCAATTGGGTTTTTTCCTTGGGAACCCAGTTGTAAGGGCCAAAGATTGCCAACAGCATTTTCAGCCTCTGCCTACAAATAACTTTGTAAATACAGATTAATCCAATTCTTAGGCTGAAAACTGGAGTGTGAATTTTGGAGGAAACCCCACAGATACTTGAACACATCCCGTAAGAATATTTTCATGTCAGGACAAAAGCAAAGCCTGGGATCTTACTGAGTGCTGCTCAAAATGGTTGGACTTCTTCCTGCTCAGGCTACACCCGTTGTTGGAATACACCCAGCCATTTCTTTCTTTTAGGCACATGTTTATTCATATGTGTTGAAACATATTCCCTTTGTCAGAAGCATCTCTTGGAGACACCAATAAACAAATGATTGTCTATGGCCTCGTAGCATATTCCTCATCAAAAAAGTAGCATCAGCAACACAGGAATTTTAATACTGTAATGAATATGACTGCAATTCTGGTGCTGAAAGCTATCCTGAAAAGAGTGAGCAGAGACACTTTTTGGTAGCTCAATCTGGAAACATCTATTTTCAGATGTTTTAAAGAACCCTAATCCTGGCAGATGGGTTCCTTTCCACCAGTGGGTCTTTTTATCTTTGTTTCTCCCTCCTTCTCTCATAAGATTGAAAATCAAATAGCCATCTCTCACTTTCTGCCTAAAATCCTTTTGCTGAGGGAAGGATGCAATGGGAAGGAGAATAAAGGGTGTAACATGACTGAGCTCTTGCAGTTTCCACTGCTTAGAATCATAGAATCTACCTGTCTTTTAAATACCTCCAGGGATGGTGACTCAACCACTTCCCTGGGGAGCCTGTTCCAACGTATTACAGCCCTTTCAGTGACGAATTTTTTCCTAATATCCAGTCTAAACCTTCCCTGTTGCCACTTGAGATCCTTTCCTCCTGTCGCCTGTTACCTGGGAGAAGAGACCGCCCCCCATCTTGCTATAACCTCCTCTCAAGTAGTTGTAGAAAGTGAGAAGGTTTCCCCTGAGCCTCCTTTCCTCCAGGCTAAATAATCCCTCCACTCATCAGAGAATGTAGGTTTTAGACCCTTCACCAGCTCTGTTGCCCTTCTCTGGAGGCACTCCAGGACCTCAATATCTTTACTGCAGCAAGAGACACAAAATTGAGCACAGGATTCTTCCGGTAAGCATGGCTGCTAGGTATGGAGAGGGTAATGATCACAAAACCTACCACTATTTTTATAGTAGTTTAAACGTTTAAAAATAATATGCTGCCTAATCAAAGGTTACATCTTGTTCTATATATTGAGCAAGACTTAATTTTCACTGCTTTCTGAGCTGTCAAAGTTTGCAGAGTGTGTAGTTATTTTTTGACTTTGTATTTTTATAAATGAACAAGTTTTGCACAAAGAGCTGTTATTAATCAGACAGTAACAGGCCTAATGGGTTGAAAACAGGGGTTCAGAACTCACAGCTTTGCTATTTCTTTCTTTGCTATTGACACACTGACTCTTCAGTGAATTGTCCAAACTTTTCCATCTGTAAAAACAGAACAGTTATGAATCTTTGCAAATATTTTCACACTTAAAATTTTTACTTCTATACCCCAAAAAGGCTATATAATATGATGATACCTTGCATTCTAAAATATCAAGTCTGCTTATAATGAGCTCATGGAGTTATCACATTGTAAATCTTGTGATCCCACACACATGCTACATGAACAGCTTGTAAAAGAAAGATTTCAAATTGCTCAACCTAGCCAACAGATACACTACATATGCAGGAAACATTTTCTATAGTAGAAGTCCCTTCATGATGCAAAAGCAGAGCAATCTTTCCCTGTAATCTATACTGAAAAGCAAAAGAAAAAAACAAAAGAGGGGAAGTGCATGCAAGCAGAATTAATTGCTCTATTTTTTGTTTGTTTGGAAACGGATGCAGAACAGATTAGCCTGCAATGTAGTGCTTTCTTCCATAAACAAGCAATTACATTTGGTCAAAAGCAAAGCTGTTTAAAATACTCCTAGCTAGTTATAGGTAAAAGCTCAGAAAAAAGTAGCCTAAAATGGATGGGCTTGTTATTATGGAAAGGCCTTAAGACCATTAAACAGTTTAGAAATAGGTTGTAAAATCATCTTCCAGAGAACAAATGTAGCATCAGTTTCTGAAATTGCTTGAACTGGAGTGGCTGAGAACTGATACTTTTTGTATCAGAAGTTAATCCAGGCTTATCCATCCAAAACTGCGGAAGCTTCAGATGAAGCAAGTACTAGAATAGGGCCCACATTTATCTGTTTCAGTACTGGAGTTAAAAACTTTTAAGTTACATATTTAAGCTTGCATATTGCTACTAGAAACCAATGCTTTATTAATAGCAGTTTCTAGGACATTTAAAAATTCTTTTTACCTAATATAATACTGATCAGAAGTGCTGTCTTTACCAATTCCTGCTACTGCTGCAGCAATGCCTCTCTTTTGCTTATGGGAAAAAAATCAAGTATGTTCAAGCAGAAATGGTTTATCTGCATTCTCTCCACAAGAACAGAAATGCCTTTTTCATTAGTGTACATATTGAATTGTTTTTTACTTCCTGATTTCCTTTCTGATAAAATCATATTGCTTTTCTATTACCACCTCTCTTACTTATTGGTGTGTCCCAAAAAGAAGTATCCACAGATACATTAAGCCTCATATTGAAAAAGATAGATTTTATTCCGGTTTTGAGAACATTTCTAAAAAGTGGATGAGAAAACCTGGTCAAAGAACAAAGTATCATCCTCTTGCTCCCATGTTCATTCACTTACAGTTCCTGGAGACAAGGAGCAGTTCCTGCATCCTACTAAAATAACTTCCTATTCCTTCTGTTATCAGATAACACGAACTTCTAACAGTGCCTCTCAGCCATAGTTGGTTTTGGTAATATTCACACTGAACTTCTCCTTTATGGTTCACTTGGTAACAGCTGATGCTGGGTATGTGCCTGAGGCTTGAAATACTCCATCCAATAACCCTTGACGAGTTCCTCTGAAGGACAACAAACCTTTCCAGAAAAAAAGTGTTACATTGCACTCAGCTGAGACCACAGATGTTTTTCATAGGGCAAATGTTGCCTACTACAGAAAAACCCCAGTATGTTCAGAAAGCTTGTGCAGAGATGGACACTGTCCCTCCAAGGATCCTCACTAACACCCCCAATTTGCCACGTGGGGTTATTAATAAGCAGGAAGACAGATCTCTGGTGCAAGATGCCCATGTTCAGAATGGATTGAGGTGAGATTTGAGACACCGTTGTAGCACAAGTGCACAGTTCAAAGTATTTGTGTCTGGCTCACCTTAAACATGATGAGCTGAACCATGACATATCAAGAAGATGTTCTGTCTGGTGCTGACCATAACTATTGTTTGAACATCAATGCTGCTGACACGTGCTTTGAAAGAGGAGCTGAACACAGTGAAGGAATTTGGCTGACTGGCTTATCCACAGGGAAGAAAACTACCCCTTTTTTTCCCCGTGAGCAATGCCACCAGATCTGAAAAGAATGAAAAACGGCCAAAGAGGAGTGTTCAGAGACTGGGCCTTGCAGATGGACTGGTGAGGAGGAAGACCAGTGGACTTTATCTAAAGGAAGCAATGATACAGACAGAACCAAAAATATTTCAGCAGCCAGGCTGCTGAAAATGAGCTGGCCCAAAAGTCAGGTGGGAAAGGTCAGTCCAGGCAGAAGGGACACACTGTACCTGACTTATCTTTTCCCTTCTCATGATTAAACATGTATTTTTTACATGCATGTTATGCAATGCAGCTGTACATTATGAAACCATTGCCACATCCTCCTAACAGGTGCTGCCACATTTTGTATCAGGGTGAAGTTGGAGTCATATTAATTGTGTTTTAAATTATTTGGGATAGAGAGGTGCTATTTAACCTTCATTGTAGTGCCTCACTGTTTTGGGGTTTTTTAACAGCAGTTTGACATATTTGGTAACCACAACAGACAGAAGGAACAGAGATGATAAACAGCAGATGATCTTTTATGAAGTGGTTCAGTTCTCCTAGCAAAGAGGTTTTAAAGAATTAAGGTTTCAGTAAGGGAGAAGCCAGGCCTGAGGCAAGGTGAGAAAGCTGGATGATCCCTCTTATCATCCTTGTGGGTCTCTTCCAACTCAAAATATTCTGTGATAGTAAGATGCTAATATTGCCAATAAATAAAGAAATAAAATATGTATCAGTTATTTTTTATTATATGACCAGAAAAATGGTCCTGATGACAACTGTATATACAAATTGTATGCAATACATAAAAAAGGGAAAGAACACTTTAGTGCAGGTTTTGGGCAGGAATTTGTAAACTTCAATGGCAATATAACACATCCTGCTAGGAAAGGAGGGAGATCTGTTCATGTTTTAATTTACATATAGTGATAGGATTAGCTTAGGATAGAGTCAAGCTGATACATATTAGTCTTAACTGAAAGGAATAAAAATTAATTAAAATATACAAGATAAATGGATTAAGCAAATGGTGTAGAAACAGGTTGAATTGAAATGCTTCCTATCAAATATTTAGCTGTTTGACAAATAACTCCAAAGTAATATCATGTGTACGTGACTTGCAATTTGGTAGAAGGGGAAAAAAAAGCCAAAATGAAAGACTTAAAGCTCCAGGAGGACCACACCTCAATAAACAGCTTTTACAAATAAAGAAGACAACAAAATATACTGCAAATTTTGTCACATGCTTATTAATTTAAATGAACTCAGTTTGCAGCACAGCCCCAGCCAGATATCTGGAACGTGAGCCAGAAGAAGAACAGCTACAAGAACTTGCAGCCACTCCCAGGACATCATTAAATGGCTATATGAAGTTTGAACAGTTTCTGAATGACAAATCAGGACACAAGACACATCAGGGGTGAAATTCAGTTGACCAATTCCAGCTTCTAAGAACTTCAGCCTAGGACTTTGTTGCTTTTGACAGGATCAGACAAAATCCAACTTTCATGCTGCATGGACCAAATGACATACCTGTCTTGTAGAAGCTGATAAGTACCACCCAAAACTGAGATAAAGTTTCTCATTGCTACCTGAAAGGAGGAGGCAGAGAAAAGGAACAAGACTGAAGTTGTAGATCATTCATGCAAGACCCTATTCTCTCAAAGAAGCATCCCAGGAATTTTTTCATTTATAAATTTCAAATCACTTCAAACACTAGAAATATTAGGATGTAGTTGCCCGAAAACTGCTTCTTGAGTGCTTGTGGTACAAGTTTCCGCTGTGATTAACGCCTGGCTGAAATCTGGCTGCTGAACACAAGTCTTGTGGTCAGTACCAATGTGCTGTCCTGAGTTAAAACCCAGTCAACAAGAAGACCACTTTCTAAAATCATCATGTTACAGACTGCATTCCTCTGTTTTTCCAGAACGTTGTTATAAAAAAGCCATGAAACAGAACAGGTTAACAGTAACTAACGTTAGCTCATAACAGCTAATGATTTCAGGATTTCAAGTTTTGGTTTTAGCATTTAGACTGAAGAGAGACCATTAGCTCTGAACCACAGGTTAACTATATCTGAAATAAAATTGTAATTAAGCAACACTGCACCAAGACCTTTGGAATTCAGCACCATTGATAGTGCTTAATGGAGTTGTTGATAGGGATTAAGAATCTGATTTGAACTTCTAATCTCAATTTGCCTTGCTGCAGTATCCCATCTCTGTTATGGCTTCCTTAACCAAACTAAAAAAGCCTCGCAGCATTCTCTAGTCACTTAGAAAAAACTGGTTTTGGGTTGTACACTCCTCAAATTTCAACTTGGTAAGTTGAAACGCTGTCCCCCAAATCTCCTACCATATATTCCTTGAATTTGGATTTTTGCGGCTCTTATATAAATTCTTCAGTAAAACATTTTAAAACCTCAGCCCCAGTGTCCACCCAGTACCAGAGTGGTTTAACAGTGTTTTCACAGGTTCTGTAGGACAGGATAAAACCACCACAACACATTCTGTTTACATCCACTTGCTGCAGTAGTTCTCTTCACCACAGAATTACATTAGGAGTTTGTTTATGGGAAGCTCCACGTTCAGAAGATTCCTTAAATCCATTTCACTGGTGCTGTTTTCCAAGACATAATGTGTATATTTAATTTCTTTGCCTGTTCCTAGAAGCATGACTTTGTAGGTGATAACACTAGCCATAGACACTAGCATACTATTGTTTAAAGGTATGGTGCAATTAAAACAGGCAAGACTGACCTTTGTTTTCATGCAATTTAAATAGGTGGGGTTTTTTCACATTTGTTTCTGGAATACCAGTGAAGATGTTGAATAGTACCATAATGACACCAATGTGTTTGGGAAGTCTCGTGGAAAGAGTCCATCAATGGTCTCTAAAAGCATTTGCCAGGCTGCACTTCAGCATTTGGACACAGCTCTGTAATGGATGCCCACCCCGGTCACACTGCTCCACGGAGCTGAAACAGAGACATTAAGAATGGTTTCAATGAAACAGGAGTGAGAATTATTTATGTGAAAGCATGAGCAGCAGCACTGTTGGAAGGAACAGCATGAATTGATAACTGAGGACATGACTAACAGCAATTAAACTAGTAAAGGCTGAGGAATGTGCTGTTTACATCAAGACCAGGAGATCTGAGCTCTGATAAGGCCATGGCAGGATGACTTGTCAGCAGAGGACCCGAGGTCTGATAGCAGGAGGATGGCAGCAGGGTTCCCGCACAGTGTGTGCCTGCTGCTTGTTACCCCAGCATGGGAAAGGCCATAAAGTCACAGAAATGAGGAAACACACACAGGTAGCAACCCTCCCTACGACTTACGGGTGATGAGGTAAGCAAGGTTATGATGGAACATCACACTATTCTAGCTGAAGGATATAAATACCTGCGTGGCTCTGGTATTTGTACCTGGTATTTAACCCCAGCGGGCAGCTCAGCCCCACACAGGCACGTGTGCATCCCCCTCCCCATGGGATAGGGGAGAGAACTTGAAGGGTAAAAGTGCAATAACTTGTGGGGTTGAGATAAACATAATTCAGCAAATAAAACAAAAACCCAAATCACTGCCATGCCCCCTTCAAACAAACAAACAAATGAACAAAAAGAAAAAAAAAAAGCTAGAAGAAGTCAAGCAAAGATAAAAAAGCCTCGAATCAAGAGAAGTGTTGCCAACAGCCTAATTGCTCATCAGTGACAGATGCCCAGCCAGTCCCCAAGCAACTGCTGCTCTGGCCGACCTCCCTCCCCTCCAGGTTAATTCCTGAGCTCAATGCCATATGGTGTGTGATGTCCCTATGGTCAGCTGGGATCAGCTGTCCTGGCTGTGTCCCCTCCTCCCAACTCCTTGTGCACCCCCAGCCTGCTCCCTGCTGGGGTGAGAGGCAGAAAAGGCCTTGACTCTGTGCAAGCACTGCTCACCAACAGCTAAAACATCCCTGGGTTATCAACACTGTCTGGCACAAATCAAAAACAGCCCCATACCAGCTACTGCGAAGAAAATTATCTCTGTGCCAGCCCAAACCAGCACAATGAAAAAGTTTTCTACTGCCAAGGAAGAGCCCCAGAGACGTGGCACTCACTCAAGGGTCACCACTCCTTTTCTCCCTCGGGGACCTCCAGCCTGCCTGGAGTGGCTGCTTTGACATTGGCTTCTTGGTGCTTGTGAGCACAGGGGTGTGAAAATACAGCTGGCTGAAATCTATAAGATTCAACATGAGTGACTGAAATTGGTTTTGTTTAAAATAAATACCAACTTCCCTTTCCTTCTGGCCTTGAGTTGAATTTTGTCACATTAATTTCATCCTGCATCTTTTTCTGTAAGCATATTTTACTACTGGCTGAGTCATTTTCCCCTGCAGATGTGCAAGGCAAGTCAATCCTCCAGTTCTGAGCACACAGCTCTTCACCAACACATTGCTGCCTCGTGCTTTACCAGCTGGTGCATTCCTTCATTTCTGTTTCAGTTCCTAGGTTTTGGAATTATCAGTATCTCCAAAACAGATAAAAAATGATTTTAGTGTAGGGTGTCACCAACCCTATTTTATCTTTCTCAAGTAAATACGCAAAAAAAAAAATCACAGTCACATAATTTGTCTAGGCACATTCAAATCACTTTTTTCAAGGCTTTATTGTGTATTGTGCATGTATTTTTATCGTCTCCTAGCACACTGTGACGAGCAAATATTCAGCTGTTTCAAATTATGCCTGCAGAATAAGGATCCAACACTGCTGACATTGAGAGAAAAAAGCTTTAAGCAATCTGAAAAAACCCCCAAACTTCTACAGGCTGTTGTTGATGAAGAGAGATTTTCTTTTCTGTCACAGGCCTTTTAAAAGTCTAAACAGTTATGTTGACAATTCTTCCATCTCATTACACCAATTATAAAAGGCATTGGTCCCCTAAGTGCCGTGTTATTGATTACTATGGGTAATGTGGCTACTAAAGCTTCACTAAATGAAACAGCTCTGGGATTGTCCCTGCTCAAGCAACGTTCACGGAGTTCTGAGAGTTATGGAATGAACAATGAATTGAACAGTTTTGCTGAACTAAGGTCCTTTTCTTAGAGTCATCTGCACATCCTTGGGAACTTCTTATCTTTCCCTTTTACAGTCCACGCCACTGAAAAAAAACTAGGTTACTTACCAGCTTTATCAGAAGTTTCACTTCTATCTTGGTGCTAATAATGTTGACTAGAGCAAAATAATGCAGTCACTTTCCTTTCAGATTTCTTCCAGGCTTCAGAATCCTTTCTTTTTTTCCCCAAACATTAAACGCTAACTCAAGTTTACTTATTCAGTGGCAACCAGCATTTTCTTGTATTTAGTCTGGAAACTGCTCTAGACTTGTAGATATCTGCTTTTCCTCATACACTTGGAAAAAAATCTGACGTGTTACTTCAATTAATTTGAAAATTACATTTCTGTAAAGCTGCTTAAACCTTATACCAATTCTTGAAATATTTAATTGAAGCAAAACTAATTTAAAAGAATATTTATTTTGGGAGATGAGTGTGTTCTGAAGACCTCAGCTGCAGTTTTGCCAACTATGTTCACAATTTTCATGTTCCCCATCTTAATTTGTCACATCAAACTTCCACATTTTTGGGAGTCAGATATCATAGTGACAAACATAAACAGATTATACAGCACTAGCTACAAAAACCACTATCCCAAGAAGCTACACTTGCTGTTCAGGTATCTGGTGTCAATGAATTTTACAGGGCAGAGAGAGACATAAAAAAACCCAAGATGTTCTAAGGATTCACAGTGAAAGATTATTTATCTAAATCCCTTCAGCCTCCTCTTTTCACCTTTCCAGCTAATCTTTAATAGCACAATCCAAATCGCAAAACAGAACCATGCAGCTAGAAAAACTCTCAGTGCCTTTTTCATTTTACAACACGTAGCAGTTAAACAAGGTGTAGCATTCCAAGGCATTTTACTAATATCAATCACACCTTGTTTTTGCAGAAAAAAAAAAAAGTTGCAAGTTTTACATAGAGAGAAGAAATGATAAAATCCCTCCTTAAGCAGAAAATGCCAGAAAAAAACCCCCTAATATGTACTACAGTTAACGTGAAAGGGATATACTGCCTAGTCTCTAGATATAATTTAAATTAATTTTTTGTGTCTAGACCAAAAGATATTTAGAGTATAAATGGCTTTTAAATAACTTATTACATATTCACTATAATACTTAAGAAAGGAAAAAACCACCATCAAAATATTTTAAAGATGTTAAAATGGTCACTTCCACAAATACCATAAAAACAATTGAAGTTTGTCATTATCTGCCAAAGCTTTCAGTTTTTTCTTCCCCCAAGAAACCCCAGGACTTCTAGTCTGAGCACAATCAAATACATAATTTTTCAGTCCATGAAAAACCACTGAACAGCAGTCTTCACAAACTTTAACAGCTAACATTCATGACAGTGACTCAGATGTCTCCTTTGTACTGAAGTCTTCTCATAAGGAAATCAAAGGTAAAACACTAGATGTTTTCATTAAGATCCAGGTCTGTCTAAATACACTGTTTTATTTGAGATAATTCCATTTCTTCAAATACTATTTAGAAAATACTTGTACCATTTTCATCAGGTGTAACTTACTGCTTACCATGTCCATCCTCAGACTCAACTGCAAAGACCCCCATGACCTATTACAAGTTGCTGTTGTGTATGTAACTGTGGCAACAGTAAAACACAGCATGCTCAGCACCTTGAAAAAAGATTTTTGAAGCGTATTGAATGGGAAAGGTCCAGTTTCACTTGTCCCTACACCTCCTCATCTTTACTGTCCTTAAGCCCAACCTGCCCCCTCATTCCTGTGGCTTGGCTTCCTGTTCCCTGCAGTGCACAACAGGCTGTGTCAGCACACACTGATGCAGTCGAGTGGAGGGGTCTCTGCTTTAGCCAGCGTCTGTTTGTATGTCCTCAGATCCACAGAGCCTCTCTTCCCCTCGAGGTTCCCACACAGTGCCTGGTAGCCAAATGTCAGCCCTGGTAGAGTGCTAAGTTATGTTTCTGCCATAGCCAGGGCATCCTTTTTTTTCAAATATTTGATCATTTCAAGATCCTGCACTTGTTAAGTGGTGAAGTCCTGGACTGTCGGAGGTGACAACCCTTGTCACCTGCCCATATTCTCCCACATGCCTTGCTACCCATGACCATACTTCCTCGGGACATACCCCTGTGTGACATTCTTGAATTAACCTTAGGAAAAGTTGGAAAAATATACTTGAAACACGCCAGCAGGAATATTTTAGTTACCAAAGGGTATTCAAGATACTGAAGTTATTGTAAAAAGGGAGAAAACATCTACCCCACAGGAAAAGGGGAAGGTGCCATTCTTTTTTTGTCCACCAATTGGTTCTTGGAAGAGAAAAGGGAAAATGTGTAATTACTCATTGTCTTCATGAGATGGTTCCCAAAGTGCAGGGAAGACAACAATGCAGGGCCCAAACACCAGATTAGGCTCAAGGCCAATGCTTTTATCATAGTTCTCCCAGGCAAAACACAACCAAATGATACACTGCAAATCTGGCCTTTAACAAGCTCTCAAATTTGATGTACAGCAAAAAAAATACGGAGCATGGCAGTGATTAGATAAACTAATTCTGTGAACAAGTAAATCAACACTGTGACCAACAACTGTCAAACAGATAATAACTATCAGTTCCTTCTACAACATGCTGTGGTCAAAGCTGTTATCTCAAACCCTTCAAGCCTGACACTGGGTGCCAAAACAGGACTGTTGTGATTTAACTTCACCCAGCTCACTCATTCCTCTGCAGCAGGATAGGGGACAGAATCAGAAGGGTAAAAGTGAGAACATTTGTGGGTCCAGATACAGTTTAATACGTAAAACAACAACAACAACAACAAAAAAAAAACCAAGAAAAAGAAATTATGCAAAACACCCTCAATTGCTTGCCAGCAGCTGACCAATGTCCAGCCAGTCCCTGAGCAAGTGCTGCTCTGGCAAACTTTCTCTGCAGTTTTTATTGCTGTGCATGACACCATATGATGCAGGACATCCCTGTGGTCAGTTGGGGTCAGCTGTCCTGGCTGTGTCTCCTCCCAGCTCCTTGTGCACCCCCAACCTGCTCTCTGGTTGGGTGAGAGGTAGAAAAGGTCTGGACTCTGCAAGCACTGCTCAGCAACAGCTAAAACATCCCTGAGTTATCAGCACTGTCCAGCACAAATCAAAACCACAGCCCCATACCAGCTGCTGTGAAGAAAATAAACTCTAATCCAAAATCTGCAGAGATCCCAAGTCTTTATAAATAAATTAATCCATATTGGATACTTAACTCACGTGTTACAGAAGTAACAACAGAGAAAGGAAGCTGGTACAGAAGGGATTATTCAGGAAGGAAATGTTCACATTTACTATTTTAGTATATATAAAGCTGAAACAGTAGAGGGTGTGTTCCCTCATATAAATGCATCATGTGAGATTAAGCCTATAGACACTGTGTTTATAGAGTTGAATATGTGTTAATGATTAATGATGTAACCCTGTGTAAACCTACAGCAACATTTTGTCAACTACAGTTTGCTGTTTGTCATAGGCCAAGTTTCAGCAAAACAGTTACACATGTATTTAGATGTGTGTGTGTATATACATACACACATACACAGAGACACAAATAAATACTCAATTCTGAATACATACCACATTTATAGGTTAGTTATCAGATACGTCTTCATCCAACTGCGGTCTCCGTGCAAAACGGAAGCTGTCAGTTCTGTTCCCAGAAAAAATGAGGCAACTGAAAGAAGCCATCGTGATGTACACAGTATCTATTAATACATGGATACAGAAGCCTTCCCAAAAGGCAAAACAGCTTTATAGGATATGTTCTCCCAATAATGAAATACATTTTGAGGTAGGTGTTCCTACACCCATTTTCACAGATGAACAAAAGTGTGAAGCATTTAGGGCAGAGGAGAAGAAAAGCGTCTGCCTCTTACAGCATTACAAGTTCACTGTCTAGAAGTGTATGATTTCTTTCCTCTTTAGGGAAAAGTATTTTAAACAACCAGAAATTTTGTTTCAGAAACATAATTAGAAAAAGCAGAGTATATCCAGCATTTCACTGCCAGGATGAGCTGCTTTAGAAAAAACCTTTGATGAGTAATGGCAACGTAACTGTTTCATACTATGCTACAGAAAATGACGGAAAACCTCATGTCATAAGGAAAAGAGGATTTCTACTGTCATGTGATGAAAAGTTTTGAAGACCTCCTAATATTAACCGTTCTGGTGAATAACAACCTGTAGTTACAGTAACATGGTACTTGAGTCAAATGTGAGGGACTCGAAAGTGATGTCTTAACTAATGATTTAATTCCCTTTATTGACAGGGAATATGAAATAAGCCCTACAGGTGTCTGCATCTCATCTCATATGCAGGATGCAAAAAGCCTTTTTTTATCAAGCTTTTATTTTTCCCAAATGTCAGGGATAAATCTAAAACAAAAAAACGCAGCACACAGTGAGAAAAGTAACTACCTTTTTCCTTTTAATATAGATGTAGTACAGAATGTTTAATTACAGCAGGACAGTGCTTCCAGTTAAATAAAATTAAAAACCTTTATTTCCCCCAAATATAAAATTACTAAATTAATGTCTTAAAAGAATAAGAATATGGAAAAAGCTTTAAATTATACCACCATTTACCACAGTAACCATGATTACCAATTACATACTCCATTGCTTTGGCAAAAAAGGTTTTTCTTTTAATAACTGCATATAAACCTAACATAGCAAAGACTGTATACATCTTTATATTGCACTTATTTATATACAGGGATAAATGAACTGTAAAGTCTGCATATACTTGGAATGAGCATATTTTCAAAATAAACTGAAAGCAGAATGGTAAGAGCTGGTATGAATATTAAAAAAATGCTTAGAAATGTAATACATTTATGTACAGACTGTATGGACTGTATTAACAAACAATATGTACATAACAATATACTACTATTGATATTTTAGTGTAACTCAGTGTTCATTAATACAGACCTTTGGTTGTATTTAGTTGTTTAGTAAGATCTAAGCTCGCATACCTCCAAAACGCAACAAGGTATAAAATAAAGCACAACAATTTGCCAAATGGTACAAAAACTACTATTGTCAGTTCCATTAAACCCCAAAAACTAGTGTCTCTGTCTAGCCCCAAAATAGTTCTTGTACTTGGAATCTCTATGTGCCATACACAAAAAGAACACCTGAATGTTACATATCTGCAAAATTACATCCCACAACACTTTTTTTTTGTAATGTGCAATTCATTTTAATAATACTTTCTAATGAAAAACAGAAGCTAACTTCAACTTTATAATTTTCCAACACGCACTTCTGCAATGACATTGTGAACACTTTTAAATCTTACCAGCAAGGTTAAAAAATATATATGTGTGCCTCCCTTACTCTAAAAGACTATTACCAGTAACTGCTACTTGCAAAGTGTGCTCAGACATTCGTATGAACTACGCAGTTTGCACGTGCCCAACATTTAGCTTCAAGGTCATCCTGAGTTTGCACACAATGAAGCAAATCCACAAACTTTAAAATAAACAAACATACTTTCCTTTACAAAACAATCATGCAACTGAAGAAGAATTGGGCATCCCATGAACTGTTGTGCTTGTTGGAGTTCCACTTATGGCGTTGAAAATGTGTAGCGAGTTGGGCATGACACTGGCCTTTTCTTCCACCGGAGTAATCTCAAAAGGAAAGACATATATTTACCAAAATGTTACAAAATGACACAGGCATGTCTAAAACAAATAACCAATTTCATGATGTGCTGCTTATCAACTCAACCTCCCAGTACTTTTTCAACTGCACAAAACTTTTTGATGACGGTTACTCTTTTCAGCCATCTTCCCCTAGATTTAGAAGTTACTTCCCCAATATCAGCCTCCTAACTTAGATATTACACTGTCCTCTGTAGAGGATGGTTGTACAGTTTCTCTCATTCCTCCTGTTAACTTTCAAAAGGAGTTTCATAGTGACAACAAGCTCACTTTTTGCCTTTTTTGGTTTTCCTTGTTTGACTTAGAGGTATGACTTGAGCATTTCTTACAAAAAGCTATCGAAGCACCGAAAAGACTTAGTTCTTACCAGCTATAAACAAAATGATGCTAAAATTAGAAATACCATAAAAAAAGGAATTATATAAAGATTAGACATACTAAGAGAACAGAAGCAGAGAAAACTAATTACCATCCCATCTGATCATATTGGCAAGCAGCAGAAGAGAAAAAAAGAAAAATCTGTTAAGATTCTTTTATGCATTTTTGTAACAATGTTTTGCAGTTGTTAAGACTTTGCAGTGTTACATTACAGCTAATAGTTTATTCAGTGATGCAAAGCTCTTTTTTCCCATAACAGCAATAGGCAGACACATAAAGGTGACATTTGTAAAGAAAGTGAAGACCTTCATGTTTCTAAGCCTTTAGGGAAGTTATCAGTCTAATTGAAAAAAAAAACCCGAAGCAAAACAAAGCAAAACCACCACCAACATTGCATGTTTTAATTATGTACCACTAATTACATTTGTATAAAAAGAACACAGTGATAGGCTACTAGTACATATTACTGCAGTCAGTGCTGTACTTTCATATTCTGTTCACAGTATCTTATGGATATCAGTTGTTTGTCTAAATGTAAACCAAGAGAAGAAAGGGCAATGTGATTTACTCCTGATGTTTCAGGACACGCTTTTTCTGATCACCAATCTTTGGAAACTCACATACTTCAGCATTTTTTAAACATCTAAATCTTCCACTGAGTTCAAAGTATTTTTTCTTGTGCACAAATTTTCATTATATTCTTTTACTTTTTCCTACGCCGGGGGAATGCTAATCTTGCATTTATCATTAAGTTCTTTGACCCAAACGCTTGCCTCTCCTTTCCAAAGGGGTATTCTCTATAGCTGTCTAATTCTCTCATGTACCTTGTTCATCCCAATCAGCTTTCCAATCCGTTATCCTCCATTCTAAACCCTCCCCTGCTTATCAATAAATCATATTGAAATATAATCAAACTGTCCCACTTTTGTTAGCTAAGCAAACTCTTTTTCTGTTCCACAAATCTTTCAAAACTGTTTTCTTCTTCTACTGTTTTTTATTAAAAAAACACATCCAACCACATAATTCTGGAAAAATTGTATCACTTCCTATAAACTTTGGTTCACAATGTTCTCTATTGATGTTAGTTAGAGTTAGCTTTGTCATAAGCTCCTCTCTGTGACAGAATATCAAAATAGGAGAAGGAAAATAAAGCCAATGTGCTTCATCATAATTATATCGTATCACAGAGCTACTCAGAACACAGTACCTGAAAAACCACATTGGGAAATAACGGAAAACAATAAAGCGTGTGAAGTGAATTTTCAACAAGTGGCACATTTTTGAATAGAAAAAAGTTGCCTTGAAAGTTTTGGATACCATCTAAGCAAGGGTAGAATAAAGGCAAATCTCTCTTAAGAATTATGAGCCATTCTCTGGTTCTGGAAAAAGGTTATACAAGTAACAGTGGATGAAAGAAAAGCAGCCTGAAGTGATGAATATGATGAATAAAAATGTCAAGAAGGCAGGGATCGAGCACTGAACTTCAGCTCTTCCTGTCCTCCTGGAAATAATATCTTTGCCTTTGAAGTCAGAAGACATTTCTACCACGGAACCCAGATGCAAGGGTTGAGTGGTACATCTCACTCCACGAAAGTTCTGGTTTTCCTTCCCCCATATTTCTACCTCGTCAGTATTGGACTTCCCTCAAGAAAATATACTGGAATACCTCTTGAAAGATGTTTAATTCTTTGCTGCAAAAGCAATTATTTATATCTCCAAAAATCAAACGAGAAAGGGCTAAGCTTGCAGATCATATATATTTATTTCATTACATTTGTTTTGTCTTTATTGTAGTCTTCCTTGCCTACAAAAAACCAGGCTGGTGCCACGAAAATACACAAACAAAAAAAACTGAAGGACTGCAATTTCATGACAGGCTTATAGTCTGATAGAAAGGAAAAAAGAAACAATCCTTTGTGTAAAGCATTACATACATTTTCCCTATTGTTTCCACATTACAGTTACATTCTGAATGATGGTATGTATAACTTAATTTCAGCACATACTTGTTCATGCATTATTTCAGAAAGCTCTTTTGCCATTTCTCTGTAGTTGGCCTTCATTTCTTCTTGATATTCCAACTGATCTTCCTTTATCAGTCGTTCATTTACACCCAGAGCATGCCCACAGGCTTCAACAAATTGCCTGATTTAGAGAAAATAAGGAAGTTCTCAAACAGAAATCCAAAAGATTGATTTAAAATGTCAGCTTAAAGCATGTTTTTAATGAATCAGAACACTTTAAAAGTTAGAAGTTTCAAAAATAATTTTTATGAGTCTTGGAAAAAAGATCCATTTTTTTCTTCCCTCTCCCCCATCCCCAAGAAAGCCCAAACCCTCCACACCATACCTAAAAACTTCCTTTAGTAGCTTTACTTTATTGTCTGGATATCTTTTGGTGTTAGTGTCATCTAAGAAAGCTCTTGCATATGCTAATGGACCAGCATTAACCTAAAAAGAACAAGAATCAAAAAAGAGTCAGATATCTGACATAGTATCTTAGCAATAACAGATGCTACAGGTGTCTATTGGATTTGATTTTTTTTTGTAAGAATACATTGATTTAAAAAAAGCTGGACTTACAAAACAAGAAAACTGTTAGAGTTGGAACATAAGAGCAGGAGTTATGAGTTACGAGCAGGAGTTCCAGTGCTATGAACCTGTTCTGGCACAAAGAAACCACTTTGGTGATGTTGCAAGGTAACTGCAGATATAGCCAACCTGTCACCTCTGTTTATGAAATTAGGGTGGGAAAATGAGCTAAACCTACTCCTGTTTGGTCTGCTTATCTATTGAAAACAGTTTTCCAAGCTGAGAATTCTGCAACAATCCGCAGAAGTTTAATTGTGCTCTTATGGCAGCTACAGGGGAAGTTAAATTCAGTGACTTCTGACTCATCCTTACTATTCCTCCATATTATCAATACATGCCACTCCCTTTTCATCCTAAATACTAGCTTGACAACTTACTGATCCTGGAACCTTGGTTTGGTTTTTTTCCCTTTTCTGCAGAATGTGACAACTGTTCATTTCAGATGACTGTGTTAACAGTTCCTCTGTTTCGAATCAGTTTAAAATAACAGAGCAGCACTTTTGTCACTGCATTTTGAAGATCCTTACCATATTGACTTGTACTTGCTACACCTGCTTCAGGTACCCTATTTTGGTGAATCTGATGGCTTCTTTATACATTCTTGCCTGCCTCAGGCAAAAAGAGATGTTGTACATGGGGATTTTCTACTACTACCTTCCTCCTGTGTATTATCACTCACTTTTTATCTCCATAGGGTACTTAAAAAATATGCTGGACCTACTGTGGGCAGACCTACAGCTAGGCAAAATATGCTACTTTATCCTCATATTCGTCTTCTAGCAGTTTCAGCTTCACAACAAAATCTGGTGGGGCTTGGAACGCAACACATTCCAGAGATGAATCTTAATTCTTTCATGTAACTGTCTCTGATCAGTTGTTTATATGAAATATTTTTATTGCTTTTCCTATTCAGGAAGTAACTGCAGACAGTGAGCATATTTCTAACTTAGGACACTCTTGAACATACAGAATAGAAACTAATTATAAAATGCTATGTATATAATTTTTCAAGGACAGAAGCAAATGAAACAGCTGCATGGCAAAGGTCTTACCTGAACACTGACACTTCCCTGTAGCTTCAGCTGCAATTTGATCATATCTACTTCAGCTGAAGAGCAAAGCTGCCTAAGCTCTGCAACTTTTTTACTCATTTCATCAATGGCTACTTCAATTGGGTTTAAATCAGTGTGGTGCTGGTACATCACTGGAATGCGCTTTTTCACGTATGGGAAACAATGTATAGCTGTGGAAAGAAACAAGTTTAACATAGTTAGAAAAAGATTTTTTAATAAGCTGTGCTTTGAGAGAATCTTATGCTAAAATCTCATTTTGATGTAAATAATAGCCCAATTTAATAACTTGTATAATTAGAAATACTGCCAAATGGACACGGAAACAGAACACCGAAATGTAAATATGCACAGCTTTACATGCATTACAGAAAAGAAAGATTGTTGTCATTACTGCTACTAATACCCATCAGGAAATAAACCACTGGAACTTAATT
Source organism: Lycocorax pyrrhopterus obiensis (assembly GCA_014706295.1). NCBI lineage: Eukaryota > Metazoa > Chordata > Aves > Passeriformes > Paradisaeidae > Lycocorax > Lycocorax pyrrhopterus. The sequence goes on along the minus strand of JACSVZ010000001.1, from coordinate 40,228,465 downwards.
CATATGAGAACTGTAAAAAGAATTGCTTTTCATTCACAATCTCAAGGAAGAGAAGAACAGAAAGAGCAAAGCTGCATTTTCTATTTCCTCACAAGTACTGGCTATGGACAACTAACATTATAAACTCACTTATTTGTTTTTACAACAATATTAATACAGAAACGCTCATTTAACAGAGACAAAACACAAAAGTTTTTTTCTAAGAAAAAGGAAAGCCAGACTCCAGATTCAGAATTCTGGAAGCTTAAGGAAAAGGATAATAATTTTGAGGATTCCCCACAGAAGAAATAAATCTGAAAAACCTAGTTATGGCCAAAACTATGAAAAGGATTTTAGCTGATAACTATGAAGGACTTAATTAGGTGAAATGGAAAAACCCATACAGACCATAATTAGACCATGTGAACTAATGCTTGCAGTCAAAGCATTCCATTCCACCAGTACCTGTCAAAATAGTCCGTCGCTTACACTGTTCTTCTACTCCTCCTTGTCTCTTACCACCTTGAGTGAAAGGCATCTCAAACATGAAGCGACGAATGTTATGAGTCCTTTCAAAATCTGTTTTTCTCTCCTGCAACTCTTTTTCTTCAAAGTATGGAATTACGTGTGTAACTTGAATATATGCATATTTTGAATCTAAATCCTTAGGATTTACCTTAAAAACAGGACAAAAAAAAAATCAAATAGCTACATTGTGAATAAAGTGGATCTAACAGTAGTCACACAACTTCCAGAAATTGAATTTGGTCTCTTAACCTCCGAATTATGGAAAACATGGGAAATGTTCATGCTTTCACAGGGGTTTCCTGTATTCAGTTTTTAGCAATTAGGAAGAAAGACAGCTAGATGCATTACAGCACGTTGTGGATTTTTTTGCTAGTTTTGGTTTGTTTGGGTTTTTTTTTAAATCGTTCATGATCACGAAAACCAGCCCTTGCATCAAGTCCTCCTCTCCTTTTAAAGTTCCAACATTGAAATGCCCACCGTTGCCGCACTTTAAGGCCAAAAAGCACAGAAATTTTTCAGTCAAGGATTCAAAAGGATCCTTATCAAGGAACAGAAAGAGCCATCAAATTATACTAAGAGGAAATCACCATAATGTCTAAGGGTGAGGAGAAAATCACCATAAAGTCTAAAAGGCTGACGTGTGGAAAACAGAAGAACTTCCAAAGAATGACTGCACATGAATGGGCAGGAAATACAGCTAAAGTTAACATGGAGTATGATCATAATCCGAATTTGTTCTAAGATACAATCATTGTTTTGAGAGGTAACACTACAGAAATTAAGCTTTTTGGTTGTTCTAGAAGGCATATTTAGTAGGAGATAATATTCCTCTCATGCCTTTCAAACAGTAGAGTTTTTAGACGCAGATGCTTGCGTGCCAAAGGAGTAACAGACAGTGATCCCATGGTATCTCAAGTGAACTAGGGAGAGCAATATATTAGAATTTTTTAGAGAAAATAAAGATCATACTTTTCCAGAATCCTGAATCATTTTGACATTTTCAGCTCCAAATTTGTCGGAGTAGAGTTTTTGGAGTCTTTGGGAAATTTCTGAAAGAGGTGTGAGTTTGGGCTCTTTGTAGATGTATTCTTTTCCATCTTCATCCTCGAAGAAACCCTGTAAAAAATGAAGTAATCAAAATCTTGGGGAATAAAAGATACAGGGCAATGACTAAGATGGACATGGTTCAAAGAAAATATAAACATTTAACATTAGTATTCAAGCAAACATAAATAGACAGAAATTAAAATCTAAGTAAAAAGGTTTCCTAAGAGAATAAAAAACAACAGAAAAATGTAATTCTCTACTACAACATGAGTGAAAGATAATGGAAACATAGAGTTTAAATTTTAAAAGTTTGTAGCAATTCTATGGTGTGCCAAGCCTTTGAGATAAGTTTCCTTCACTTTTATTTAAAAGTGAACTTGCAGCACTGTTTCACTTCCCAAAACTGATAGTCTTGCCCAACAGGACTACATGATTCACAAGTAACTATTTTGGCAAAAGTTAACATAAAACTAATCTGAAAATTTTCATTATGTGGTAATAAAAAATTAATTCCGTAAAATGAAATTTAATTCTGCAAAGATATTAATTTTATGATGTACTATTGGTATATACTTCTTTATTTTATTATACATAGCACTGGTTTTAAAACCACAACTAAATGCTCAATACATGGAAAGTGAAACAGTTCGTTGGTTTAAAACAACAAGCCATGTTGAGTTCATGTTTGAAACCAGAAAATAAATATTTTTGTCGTAAACGAAACAGACAAAATAGAAAAGCACAACATATCATGTATAAACACAGGCTAGATTGACAAAAATACCCACACCAAACTAAGGTGAAATGCAGTAGTTTGTACTGCATTGCTTGCTTTGTAAGCGGTTACTGTAATTACCTCAACATCTGTTTCACTGTCTGTAAACTGGTATTGCTATAAAGTCATAAAAGACAACAGAATACATGTAAAGTTATACTGCTCAGAGTATTTTACAATTCTCCATGCTCAGCTGAACAATTAAGCAACTGGGCTATGCATGTAGAGAGTGTATTACTTGATACTGCGTGATACCATAGGGATACAGAGGCATTCTAGACATGTACCAGAGGATGTGAAGCTGCCAATACACAGCCAGAACTTTGGTTTGAAGCATGCAATACTGATGCATAGAAAAGAGTGATCCGTTCTCTAAATGGAGCTTCATGTTACTTTTTGACTTGCAATGGCTATTAATGCATACCCATCTAAGAAGCAGCCTTGCAAACCACACTGTAGCACTACAGACATTAAGTCAATACATTGCTAAGAACTGACATTACAGAAAACTTACCGCTGCCTTAAGGTAGTAAACAAAAGAAGAAAAAGGAAAAAAGGCAAAAAATTTACTGAGGAAAATAATAAGAATTTTACTGGAATTGATAAATGTCTTAAAATAAATTACTGATGGTGTTCCTTTATTTCATACAGAACACATTCCTTGTGCTTTTTATGTCACGGTATCAATACAGATGATGAAAGAGTAAACCTTGTAAAATAAATTCAGGTTTTTCTTACTGCATAAAGCTGATCAGCGAAAGTAAGTAACACTCACTTGTCCAAAGAATGCTACCCTGAAATAAGTTCCCAGCAGTCTCTTGCCTGTATGCATAACTTCCGTAACTTTACTATATGCTCGATGAAGGGTGTCATATAAGTGAGCAAGCCTCTGAAAGTAAAAGAAAACAATAATGAGGGAGAAGAACAAAGCAGAACTTTCCTATCTTAATATAACAAATGATGCCCTTGCAGCCAGTAACAACTAAAACCATTTTTTTATTGAATGGTAATATTCAATATTTTATGGTATTGTTTTAGCACTTTCCTACAATATTTATGGTAATATTTTAGCACTTGTATCAGAATGATGATATGTAAGACTAATTTTTAATTATTTATATTTAAAGAAAAAAATTTATTTAAAACTAGAACAAAAATTTCAACACATTCAAATTTGAGTTACTATTTTAATACTCTTATTATGTGATGTCCAATGTGTCATGAAGTTGGACTTGAAAATTCAGGATTTTTTTCTTGCTCAAATTTACTTTTGATGAATTAAGTACCTCAAAGTCTCTCCGTTTTTCATAAATGGGAATTATAAGTTTATATATGTCAGCAATGAGTTCATAGCGTTCTGCCTTCCAGAGTCCATCAGCACACTGCTCCAGCAATTCCATCAGCACATCCTAGATTTGGATACACATTCGAAAATGTAGAAATATTAGTACCCTTAAAAAGCACAGCAAATAATTCTACCAAAGTTCTTCCCAGTGAAAAGAGAAATCTTGCCCCAAAACAGAATTATCTACATGTAGTAATTTAAGTTATTGTGGCAAAAATTGCTAAAAGGAAATAAAACAACACAGAACGGTCTGAGTGTACACACACACTCTTTGTATTTACCACAAACAGCATGCTTCTTTTAGATATTTTTGGGACTTCCTGAGACCTGCTTCTACTATTCTTGCATCGCAGCAGTGAAGGCAGAAGATGGAAAAAACTCCTTTCATGCTTAGAAACTACCCTATTCCACCTCCTTCTTCCCTTTGGTAGCAGACTAAGTCAGCATAAAGACATCACTAAGAAAATCAACTTTTAACACTGAGAGCAAAGAGACTAAAAAATTATACCCTTATCCATGTGCTGCAACAGACCTTAAAACATTTCCTCCTTTCCCTCAGTCATTATGGGGCTGTACAGCCTCCCCAGTATCTCCATCCTCAGCAGCCAAGGGGTGACAACCGACAGACCAGTGTCACTGCTGGTCCACAAGGGCTGTCCACAAACACTGTTTTATGACACAAGTCTTAATTCAGACAGCAGAGGGCATCCAGATGTAGCAAAGAAGTAAAATTTTGTTTACAAAAAGAAAAGAACATAAAGAGCAGAAGCTTCAAGTGGGAGAGCTATGGAGCAAAACAGCACAACATTTCTGAGCCACCTGTCTCAATGCTTATCCATTCTCATGGGAAAAGTTCTTTTCCATCTGTGCAATCAGTTTCACTTGACACCTGTGAGAATGGCCTCTTGCTCTTTAATGGTGCTCTTCTTGGAAAAGTCTGATTCTTCTACTAACCAGTGCAAGAGCTGGACTTTTTCCAGTTTGCTGATACCTGTCTTGACTTTTGGGGGTCAGTACTGGACACAAGGTTAGAGATGGGGCTCCACAAATGACAAGTTAAAAGGGGAAAACCCCACTTCCCTCTGCTTCTTGACTCAATCCTCTCTCTAACACAATGCAGCCTGCATTGACCTTTATTTCCACAAAGCCACACTGATGACTCCCAATCAAGTTCTTGTCCACTAAAACTTCCAGGTCTTTCTGCAGAGCTGCTGCTCAGCCTGCACCAAGATTTTCTTTCCTTTTTTTTCTTTTTTTTTGCTGGTGCAAGGCTTTGCACTTGTCTTTGTATGGCCTCGAGAGGACACTGTGCTCCTGTGAGGCTCTTTCATTTACCCATCTGCAAATTAGGATAATGCCTTTCATGGAATGTCACAGGCAAACAACTGTTTTGATGAAATGCACACAGTAGCCTTGTTAAAAACGAAAATCCCAAACTAAATTTGTTTTTTTTCATCTGGCTAGCTTAGGTAACTCTGGCCTCAGAGAGAATTCTTTTAAAATGAGAACTAAATTGAGAATTCCAAGATTTCAATTTTTTTAAAATGAGAAACCGTATAAAATCTTAAGAAAAATTTCACTTAATTAGGAAGAATTTTTATAAACTGGAGAATATGGAAGATGTTGCATCCCTTTTATAAACATGAAGGGATTCTCTCTGATCCTCCAATACTTGTAATTGCTCCTTTGGAGATTTAACTCTAAAATACCAAGAAAACAGGGAAATCTCAAGTCTGAAGGGAAGAAATTCCACATGGCTTGTTACCATGCATATGAAGAATTCCCATCAGAGCATCATTTTGCTAAGTAGTAGTAAAATACAGCTTGAAAGATGTTTCTGCTTCTTGACTTCTGTACCCAATTGATCTGTCATATCATTTTTTTCTTAGACAATACAGTTCTGCTTACATATGAACATACTGAGGAAACACTGCATATACAAATAGGTTCCTATTCCTTAAGGAACTACGTGGTTTGAAGTACTTCTGTAAAATACTAATAATCATAATTTACCCATGATTTTTAGTCTGCTAAAGCCAAACAGTTCTTCTCTATTGTTACTCTTGTTTTTATTACTATTATTACTTCTCCCCATTACTACTTTTCCCGTGTTTCAGATAACTTTCAGAAGTTATCTGAAAAATAGTAACTGTTTTCAATATTTCATCAGTTAGAGTACTACATGGTTAAGTTTAGAAAGGGTTGCATGCAGGGAAAAAATGAAATTTGGCTTGGTCTGATCCTTCTGCAAGCTGTACAGGCTTACAATCTCACTCTTGGCTTACTTCCGTTCCACGGAAATACTGAGAGATGGAAATAAATTTGTGTGGGGTTCAATGACCCAGAAAAAGCAGTATATTCTTTTTGCAGGGAGTGAGTAATAAGAAAAAGAATAAAGATATTCCAATTTTAAAAAAATCCATAATAATTTAACTCTGACAAATGGTCTGGCAGGAAAACAGTGACAGAAATTTCCAACAAAACTTTCCATCAGCAGTAGTTGCTGGAACTCCTGATCTTCGACAGCTTAGAGCAGCTTGCATTTTGCTCTGAGCAACATGCTAAATTTCATGCTGGATCAGAAGAATCAATGATTTAAAAAAGACAGCACAAAAATTGAAAAAAAAACCCCAAACCACAAAACAATTTGCACAGTCAAATAATATTGTCATACAGCTTCACCATACACTAATTAAAACACAAAAGAAAAGTATTTTTGTTGTACAATTATGCTTACAAACCAGGGGGTTTTCCAACCTGACTGCTGCCAGTAGTGGTCTGTCCCTCTCTTCCACAACCACACCAGCAAATACATATCGTAGACATAGTTTTTCATAAGCAAGATTATTCATAATATTTTCATATAGGCTGCTTACTCGTAAAATTTACTGTAGAACCAGCACAGATGGATCAGCAAAGACACAAGGAACGAAACTTAAGCCAGAAAAAACACATGGACATGAGTCTGGTGTCAGTAAAACGACTTTCATTGTTATGGCATATTTGCTTAGGAAAACTGTAAACAGCAAAAACCAGTGAACTCATTTCCATGATTTCTAGTGGAGTAATACCCTAAATCCAAGTCAGTTTGACAAAACAACAGATTTTGCTAACTTTAATAAATAGCCCACATTAGTGTTCATCCTGTCAACTAGAGTAAAACCCCATTTTGCTTTTATTCCAAAAGTGGTGTTGAGTTGATGTGCTAGCACTATCTTTAAAATATATGTATATAGTAAATTCTCTAAACCTGGGACACCTCACAGAAATTTTTTATTTCAGCTTTAGGGTAAGAATGGCAGATCAAAAAACAATTATTATATCCCTCATATCAGTAATTCTCCAGATTGAAACATAAAAATTGCAAAAAACCTCAGCCCTTCCATGTATGTAAATTCTAATATTTTTATGTTTACTTACTTCATTGAAGTGAACATCTTGCATTCCAACATCCTCCATCATTGAAGCTTCTTCATCTATATTCGGTGTGATTACTCTGAAAGCAGTACAACCTTGCCTAAACATCCCTGTCATTGAAAAAGAAATATAGGCAAATTTAATTTTCTCCAGAAGGATAACACTGGGCCATTTTGTGATTCTGCATAAAGCAGAAGCCATGCTTAAACAGACCAACCACCAAATAAATAAAGAAATAGATCAGCCTCCCATTGCATGATTAAAATACAAGACTTTACATTACTGTGAATGTACAAATGGGTTTAAAAAAACCCAAAACCATTAATATCTGGACCCTTACCTACCAAACTCAGTAGTGTTTGAATCTTCCTACTTTATCTTAAATTTGTGTCTAATCTACTCCACCCTAAATCTAAGACACTCAAGGTAACTTTTACAGCATTTAATTAAACTGCCATGAAGTCATGCTGGAACTGTGTACAGGGGCAGGACCTGGCACGTCATTTTTTCCAGTCTGAACAATATGAATGACATTAACCACAAAAAATGATCAAGGGAAGGCAAACCAGATTATTCAAACACAGAAAAACAGGGAAAAAACCTAACAAAATAGCAATCTAACTTCCTTTACTGAAAAAAATACTTAGCAAAAATGGAGTATAGAATGTCCTAACAAGAAACCTATCTCTTCTACGCATCCTGTATAGCTCTTTTTTGATTACATCAGATTGCTGAATTAAGAAAACAGGATTTTCTGTATCAATTAAAGACTCAAGGGCGATCAGTAAATGTTATGGATTTGCACATACTTATTTCACAATTCATTCCTACAAAGATTCTTTCTGCTCAGGTAGGAGTTCTGATCACCAGAGGTTTTATTGAATGATTGCCTCAAATGCAAGGGACTTTTCTGCTCCTGGAAGTACCACAGGTAGAAGTTTGACCCTCTGCATTACTGAGAGGAAATAAATTTTATATGAGAGTATACAAAAATAGCAGATCACCTAAAAGACTCACAAATTAACCAGGACTATCACTAGTTCTCATCAGGTATCATCAGGCTTCCAACTGGACACAGTAATTTCTCCTAGCAGTGTATGTCAGATTCGGTCTCAGAGAAGGTTCTGAAATCACTGGGCCAAAGGAAATAGCCTATACACTACACAAGCATTTGGCAAGAAGCACAACAAGAACAGAGAAAAGTCATCTTTTAGACTCATGATTTTGCTTCATTTTGAACTGTCATGCAAAGGCAAAGCTAAAAACCTGTGAACATGAATTTGCCTACTAATCCAAAACACTATCTCAACACCATAATTGGTCTTAACCAATTCCTGAAATTTTCTTCTAGATATCTCTTTTTTTTAATGAAATCCACATAATCTTTTATTTTCTCAAATCCCTGACTGAGACCTCTTCTGATCCTATAGATGAAAGACAGTTTTCTATCCTATCTCAAGGGTCATCAGAACCCACTTTCACAGACAGCTGCTGGTACAGAGTACCACAACAGGGCGAAACATTCTGAGCACTATTATCATTGATTGAACATCTGAAAATTTGTACAAATTTATTTTGACTCCTCTGGCAATGCCAGGTTTCCCTAAAGGCACTGAGGGATTCCTTGTTGAACAAGAATATTCACTGATATCTTTCCTTTAGAAAGGATCTGATCTGAGCTATTAGCAGCTCTGGTGTAAAACTATAATTTTTACTTTCCTAAAAATTTTACTTCGCCTTCATCTGAAATGCTGTCCCTTAGATATGCAAGTATACTCTTAAATACGTGAGTATGCTACCTGGTTAGGTCAGAATTTTTTCCCTGGTGAACACAGAAATACCTACAACTTTGTCAAGGAAACTATTGATTTTCCCAAACTATAATGAAAAAATATACTTGAATCCATTAAAATAAGGTTTTGAAATCATACCTTTTCGTGTGAGATATTCTGCAACCAGTGCTGCAACATGGACATAGCACATTGCTGCCTGAAACAGAAAGAGTAACAATCTTTTAAAATACAATTAAAATGGGACTATTAAAAGCAAAGTATGTAAGGAGAGCCCCAGCACGAGACAATTTCTTCAGTTTTCCTTTTTGCTGCTTTACAGGAGATGTTCTATGACTACTGTAAGAATTCTCCACCTCATTTATGTAAAACAGTAACTGCGCAAGTGCACTCATTCCTTCTTAACCAGAGCACTGAGTGGCATGGACAGCAGTTCACTATCTAAGAGTGACCATGGATCACAAATCACAAGGTAGGAATATCATGCTGTAATAAAAACAGATGAATCTCTTTTTTGGGGGGAGGTATTTTAAGTGTTAAACTATTAAAGATTCTACTCAGCATTTGGTAGCCCTTCTGCCCTTTGTCTGCTTTTTGGCTCCATACAAAGAGAAATGCAGAAGAAACTGGTGACAGACCATTTGAAAGCAGCAAGAGAGATGTGACCTGTGAATGGAATTTGAAGGAATTTGGTTGGTGCAGTCTGGAAAACAGAAAAAAAAAAAAAGAAGAGGGAGAGAATAATTTTCAGACATCTGAGATTTTTTATGAATTTGACACTAACCACTTTTCTCCACAGAAAGGACCTTAAAAAAACCGATTTGGGATTCTTGTTTTACTAAAAAGGCTTTCAGCAAAGTGTTACTCTAACTGTAATTATCAGTTGAAGGGCTTCTATATGGAGGCTGCACAACCTCAGACAATGGAGGTGAAGGAAAAAGGTAAGAATCTGCCAGAAATTCTAACTCATACCTTGTATAGAGTTGAACTTGGTCATTTACAGACATCCTCATCTAGTTGCATAGTCAAAGATTCCATGATTTTAATTAAAAAAAAAGAAACCAGAACTGAAACGGATTAAAACACCTTGTCTTCTCAGTTAGCTGAAGTTGTTCACTTCAAAAGACAAGCTAATAACAGAGTAAAATGCATGCCTTCCGTTTTGCTACCATGTAGAAGAAGAGGATTCTAGTACTAAGTTAGGAAGATTGCAGCTTCTGTTTCTTGGAGGTATTTACTTGCTCACATGATGCTCATTTTAACAGATGTTTAAGAAATTCAATGATTTCATACAAAGCAATTTACTTTCAGATGGAAAAAACTTCCAGAAAGAGACAAAATTAATCTGTATGGATAAAATATTTACATTAAGACATAATAATCCCCACTCCCAATTCTCCTTTTTGCTAGAACTTAGTATTTTAAGAGGACAGTAAAATCAGAAAGCTTTCCTTTTTTTCAAACAACACAAGAAATTATTTGTCAGTTTTAAGAACATTAGCAGGTTTTTTTAGTAAGTAATTTGGAATAAAATCAAGCTAATTCTGTAAAGGCAACTGGAGGGGAATTCAAGGAGTGGCTTTAAGTGCTTTAACAAGTAATAACAAAGATATTTTTAAGCAAAAGGCTTGTCTTTCATGGCTTGCATTGAGCATTCCATTCTTAGTAGTGTGTCAGCTATAGCAGTTAAACATGTTCCTTACATTAATAACCAGAAATTACTCACAGATGTACTTGGGTAGGACAAAAACTTATCAGCTATTGAAAGTAATCTACTAACAATTCAAAGTTTATTAAAAATACTTATTATGTTACACACTAACAACTACATATAGTTCATTCCCGTTCTATAAAGATAAGCTTAAGCTTATTACAAAGCTAAAACTAGTTTGATTTTTTTTTCTCTTACCTCTGAAAGATCTCCATTCTTAACATGGATCCTTGCCATGCTGTCTAACCACGTCTTCCTCAGTTCAGGTGTACTGGCATAAGACTTTGCCAAACTGTACTGGAGGTCTACAAGCATTTCTGGGTCATTCTCATGCTCCTTCATCTGAGCCGTAGCCATCAGTACTGTGCGAATCCGTTTGGTTAAATCCTTGACATCAGAAGGGAATGTAGTGTGCTAAAACATGGAAAAGTCAGGTTAACTACTACCTTTTCCTAATCTTTGCACAACAAAATGATAAAACATAATTGGAAAAGATGCTATGAAAGAGTCTTCAAGCATCCTTCTACAGTACGGAAATAAGAATTAAAACAGACCTTTATAATTCTGTCGTTATTGGCACAATTATTGATGATGGAAAGAGACTGCTGAAATCTGGTTCCTCCAATTCCAACCACATCAGCAATTAACTGGCTGACTGAAATAATAACCTTGACAGAAACAAATACCTTGTTAGTGCATATTTCATTAAATACCCTTGAGATGTACCTATGAGGCAATTACAAAGGAAGTTTTGTTCTTTTTAATTGAAAAATAATGTTTGGGGGTTTTTTTTTCCCAATTACTTGTACAAAAACATAGGCAAGAAAAAAGAGGATTGTGTAAATTCAAAACACACGACTGACTGCTAGGTGAACTAGCCAGCGGTCATTAAACTGGCAAACTACTGTTCCCAACTTTGTCAGGACACACAGTATTCTGATTATTTGTTTTATTTTAGACTTTTACGTGCTTGTTGCTGCATTCTTTTCCTTCTTTAGGTGCAACAGGGTACACCACTTAACAAACAAAATAACATCTACAAAATGGAACACTCGTACTGACAAATAAAATTTATTTCCTGCAAAACACAGGGTCATCCAACTGTTTCTAAGTATTTCCTTGTACTGAATATATTTTTATTGCCATTTTCTTACTCTTAGTACCAGCCTTGCTTGAACTCCAAATAATTTCTTTTAAGTATGTATCTGACAGGGCTTTGCACACTGGTATGCAACTGTGTATCTACAATACTAAAAAAAAAAAAACCGAAAACCAAAAAATAAAGAAGATATACTAACTTGCAGATGTGTTCGAACAAAGGACTTCTTCCCTGTGTAGTCAAAATTATTTCTCATTAAAAAGTACAGTAACTGTGAAGCTTCATTACGAATTGAACTCAGTTTGGAATTACAGTACTTCAGAATTTCATAGCACAGTGCAGAACACATATCAGCTCGACCTTCATAAAATGTAGAAGGAAACTGAGGAAAAAGAAGAAAACAAAGAATTTGTTCATTAAACCTAGAGTCAGATCTTGATGAAATAAGCATGTCAAGAAAAACACAAATATATTCATATCCTCCAACTGTGGAAAAAACAAGAGTTATAGTAGTTCATGACACAAAATTTTTACAGCAAATCAAAGGACAAGCATTCCACACTGTTGAGATCAGATCAGTCCTTATTCACTAATTTTATTTTGGGATGTTAGTTCTAAAATTCTTACATAGTATATTGTTAACTAAAGAACTGGACAAGTACTTGAAGATGAATTTTTTTTAAACTTCTTACCTTGTAAATAAGTGCCCTTAAAGCACTGAATACATTTTTCAATGCTGTTTCAGACTGATTCTTTTGCAGGAAGCAGAGGTATACATCAAATACTTTCTTCATCAGTGGATTATGTCCGTGATCAGTCAGTAGCTGATTCTTTAAAATGATAGTGAGAATTTAGGAGTTTTGTACAGCAATACATTTATACTACTCTAAGAATATATACAGATCATCAAAAAGCAAGACATTTAAAAAATATGATCTCTATGGCATTACCAAGATGTTTAATAACACACATACACCTGAATTCTAATTAACTTCATTAATTTTGCTTATAAAGGAAGTGTTACCTTCTGAATAGACTTATAGAACACAATTGTTTTTATCATTTGTTAATTAAATCCATTACTGTTAATAGTTTTTTGAGAGGCACACTCAAAGCACTAACAGACTTTGCTTACACTGGCTTTAGCAGCTCAGACAGTAGAATTTTCTCATAGCAGTATCTCCTACTACAACATGATTCTGCAAGGTCTTGCACCTTCTGCAACTCACCTTGGAGCACTCCCCTCTTCGTTGTCATTACTATATACAGGCCTCCAAAGGAGTGGAGGAGGGTAGGTTCAGACTGGACATAAGCAGGACTTTTTTTACAGTGAAGGTGCTGAGGCAATGGAACAGGCTGCCATGGGTAGTAGAGGATGCCCACTTCATTGGAAGGTTTTTCAAGGCCAGGCTGGAGGGGGCTTTGAGCAACCTGGCCTAGTGGAAGTTGTCTCTGCCCACGCAGAAGGGTTGAACTACATGATCTCTGGAAGTCCCTTACTACCCAAAACATTACATGACTCTGAACTGATGTATTTTAGTGCAGTTTATTGAATAGAAGCTCCTGATTCTCCTACTTGTTTTGTTTGGACCTTTGGAATTATTCTGGCATACTCTTGCCTACTTTCTTAATATACAACACACAGATAACCTTGAAGGATTGTCATTCCAAGCATGATAGGTTGATAATTAAAAGATTATCGTTCATTCCTCTTTAAATCTTTATAGCTAGGTATTTTCATTTTCAATTCTGTCACGAGGTCTGTGGACAGAACCGGCTTTAAACTCTATTAATTAAATTACCAGAAAAAGGAATCTCATTGTAAATAAGGTCATGTTTTCATAACTAGATTAAAGATAAGACACTAAATTTGAATCTTCAAGCAAGAATCTGGATACACTGCCCTAATTAGAGGAGAAACAAGCTAGAGTTATCATCTCTCCTTTCTATGGCTTCGATTTTTATGTCTGGAAAATCTCAGAAAAACAGACAAGAGGGTTAAGTAAGTGGGCGTGCTATATAGAGATTCCACAGGAGAGCTACCACAACTGATACAACTAAAAGAAGTCTTATTAGTGGAAAAATTGAAAAAAGTTACCTAAGAGGAACACACAAATCACTATTAAGGAGTGCATTACCATAACAAGCAGCCAAGATCAATATGAAAGTCTGAGAGTGTCCAGTTACGGTTTTGCCATACATCTTTCACCTCACATGCCTTTAAAAGACACTTTTACCACTAATATTAGGTAGACACTAAAGCTCCTAGAACAATTTTTAAGAAGTTAGGCTGAGGAAAGAGCTTTTCCCACAGATTACTGCTGATGTATGATGTGTAACTGAAGACAAAGCATTTTGCTGTGAGGTATCAAGTTTACATGACAATAATAAAATACAATGCTAGAAAAACAAAAAATAAAATGCCAAATTAATAGACTACAACATATAATTTAAAAAATAGTTTTAAAAAATATTTCTTCTCAAAGATATTTATGGGAGGAGTTAACACCAAGTCATGAACAAACCTTAAAAGCCATTGTGAACAATGATAGAGTGTCCAGAATTGTAATGCAAACTTCAGTGGCAGTATTTGCTTCAAGTAAAGACTGGTGAAGGACATCTGCATCTGAATGGCCATAGCCTACAGAAATTCCAAATGAAGCTGTAAGTGCTGAATACACTCATTTAAATGTTTCTTATTTCCAAAAGACTTGCTGAACTAGGAAAAGATTAACAGGTAAAAAGCCTGACAGAAGTTAGTATTCAATACAGAAAAATAATTCATATGCATTTAAATAGTTTCAAATATGGTCATATAATTATTCTAATATAACTTGCACAGGATCAAAAAATATATTAAGTAAGAATTTTAACAATAGAAGCATTAAATAGCAGTTAAAAACTATGAGCTAGTTCATATATATGCGCATGTATACACACATGTATATATATATATAAAGGTACACAGTTATATATATATACACATATATATTGATAAGTATTTCAGTAGGATGAAGTTACAGCTGAAAATATGTAATTTTGGTAATTTAGTGATGTTACAATGGTCTCAAAGTTAACCACAAGTCAACCATGATAAAAATACAAAATAGTAAGAGTTGAAGGAGTACAACCCCATACTTATATGCAGTTTAACACCCAAGTAATGAATTCTGCTCTTGTAGCAATACCATGCAATAGCTCCATATTCAATAAAAACATTTTTTCACTTCTAGCTCCATAGTGTATTTTAATAAATTTAAAAATATATCCTGCTTCAGCACTGATAATAACGTGTCACTTCTGTTCCCTAACACTGGTCTTTAAGTACCAGATTGACAAATGTACCTGGGTTGCTTAATAAAAATTTGGTCTGGGTCATGTTTATATGTTAGATTTACAGTCAACTTAGCATCACTAAATCAATGACAAGGATGACAAACTTGTTGAGATCAAGTAAACAACGGGAGAAATGCCATACTCTTTTATAATGACACCTGGCCACTTCTTTCTGCATCTTCTTGCTTCCCTGTCTGAACTACACATGTATACCCGTAACCACCAGTTTCTTTAGATTCATACATTCTTTCTTTAAGCACAAACTATACTGAGATTTCTCAGAGATGAGATATATCACTTACACCACTATTTCAGTTCTATTTTCTTGCTTAGGTGGTTAGAAAGGGAGAAAATATTTTATAATTTACACTAATAGACAACTATCTTGCCAAAAAATCTTGATTTTAGAAACAAGGAAAGCAACTATTTCCAGCAGACACTTCCTTCCTTTATGTATCCCACATAGAATACCTACAAGATTATTCAAGCTCTGAATGCTGCTTTGGATACATGATAGAGGCAGACTGACAACTAAACAAAACTGGAAGTTAACAACAACAAGACCAAAGATATAAAAATCAATTTCACACTCGATGTGGTTTTTACAGCAATATATTTTCAATTTGTAAAACCTTGGTCAATAGAAGGTGTAATATTCTGATATTTATTAAATGCCCATTAAAAAAACCCACCTATTATCAGTTTAAACAAAGTTATCTGAATGAGACACCTTCCTTCATAATTTCCTTCAGATGGAAGAGAATAGAAAGTTTCTTTTTACATAAGCATGCATTTTTTAAAATCTTTCAGCTCACTGTTTCCTAAAAAATCAGTAAACATTGCCAAGTTCTGAAAGCAAGAAATCCTTTTGCACAGGGATGTGCTATCTATTTCTCAGAGTTTTTTTTTTAAAAAAAATCAGTCTTTATCTACAAAGAATTATACTGTATTGAATGTGTAGCCACATAGTGTAAAGGCTTTCTTTTGTGTATCAACAACCATGTAGAAATGATGATGAAACAGCAGTAGCAGACTGACTGTAAGAAAAAAAAAAAGTAATTTCTACAGATATACTTGTCTGACATTTTAAAAGCAAGCAATTTCATTTCTTTCATTTAAACAGATGTGATAATGCATTTATGAATAGAGAGGTTTTGTGGGATTTTTTTTTTTTTGCACTTTTACACAAGACAATGTGATAAGTCTTGTGTAATTAGGCTGTTTTGTGATATATAACAGAAAAAGAGCTAAAAGATTTTAAGGGACAGTTAGATATGCTTTGGTAAATCAAAGAATGAACACAGTGAACATACAGTTAACTCAAATAATTGTTTTACTGCACACAACTCTTTTCAATACCAGTGTTGTATTTTACTGGATTAGTCAACCAGTTTCATTGTTTTTTGAAGCTGAAAATTGAAAAATGGTGCTTTAGAATACTTCACATACAGTATATTGCAATTTAGAAGCAGAATGTTTAAAAAGATAGGCCACAAGCAGATTTAGTTTTCGATACAGCAGTCTATACAAGCTGACTTCAACCTGATTAAATCTTACCATTGTCTACAGAAATTCCAAGAATACTTGATATCTTTCTCACACTGAAAACAGAAAAATCACTTCATTATTGGACGCTTTTTCACTTCCAGACAAACTAAATCATGGGCTCATAATCTTCGTAGAAATTCTACGAAACTTATTTCTCCTTAGGGGATGTCAAAACATGGAGATATGGTCAGAGTGCACATATTTACTTTTAGACTAGTAATTTATAAGACCAAGTAGGAGAAAAAACCTGAAGCCTAATAAAGCAAATAGGAACAAAAAAAGGTATATTTTGTAACTACGTGCAGCACAAGTTTGAGGTGCATGTAACTAAAAAAAAATTAAAACACAGTTTTAAGATACACTGTAGTTAACCATGCTCCATGTTTTGGCATCAGCCAGCATTGATTGTTCTATCATAAAGCAGAGAACAGACCATCAACTGATTCCAGCTATTCGTTTGACCTAGAACTGTAAAAGTCATTGGGATGCACTGGTGTGGCTCTGAGACCTGTCTCTGGTGTTGTGGTACTGGTTGAGGATGACAGATGTTACCATGTCATGAGACTTACTGTGGTTAAAAGTGAGAGAGTTATCCAGGCTGCTCAGCTGCTGCAATCTGGCATGCATCATTCCTGTTCTGTTACGGGAAACAGGCAATGTCTGAGATTTTCGATCATGAACTATGGATCCTAACCCCTCCTGGTTCCTGCAAGATGGGTGAAATGGGATAGAAGCAAAAGTTAGACATGTCAAACTGCAGCAAGACAGGAAGTGCTGTTAGTTAAGCACAAGAAGTTTTATAGAAAGAATTATAATGCAACCTATTCACTGTTTTCTTCATAAAACAAAAATAGGTAGCTTAAAAAAAAAGCATCACAGCAAACTCTTTCTTAAAACCTCAAAGCATGAAAGCAAAAGCACACGAGCAGCCACTCTTGAAGTGCTAAATTTACTTCAGAGCTTTTGAAAAAATAAATATTTGAAAACATAAATATTCTGAAAACATTCAGAACCCAAAATTGAATCCTCTATATTGATTGCAAAAATTTTAGCAAAAAAGTTACGACACACAGCGGTAAAATTAGAAAGCAGACATGCAACAGGAGAGCAGGAATTAACTCAGATAGTATCATATACTTCTTACCCAAGCAGGAAGGGAGAAGAGCCATAGACTTTGTTAAATTTGCAGCAATCAAATGAAGAAAACAGAAAAGTGATCTGTGTTAGCAATCAGTACAGGCTAACTTCCTATTGTGTACCACCACCAGAGCTGATGGAAAATAAAAACCAGTGCTTGAGTTACAGAATTCCCTGTTCCCTTTCATTCTCTGTCACTTGTGTATTTTAAGAGTACGTGCATTGACGGTGATATACTTCAGTGTAGTGACAATGTGAAAGACATGAAAGTTACATTTACTGGGAAAATTCACAACACCAGATGATTTCAATAGCTCAACATTTTCAACATTAACATGCAGCACACAGACCAGGTGATCAGTAAACAAAAAGGAAGAGTGGTAGTGTCCTCTACAAACTAGTCAAACAAAGTAGTTGGAAGAATTTTTACAAAAAGCCTGAAAATTATAGACTGCTGTAAATCCAGAGTTTGACATACATTTGAACACAAAGATTACAATCAAAACCTTAAGAAAGCCAGATTTATTTTTGAGTTTTTTTAGGTTATGTGAAATTTTTTTTTCCAGAAAAATCTCCAAGGAGATAGTCAAGTTTGTAGAAAAAGATTCACATTATCTAAATTAAAACCAAAAAAGCCAACATTATAGTTAGAATGCATTACCATCCAAAGTCAGCAACAACTTTCTCACTGAGCTCAAGAGGGCCAGTATTTTAACCACACCAGTTTAATTATAAAGGTATTACCAAGTCAACCACAGTGTAAAGCCTAAAGAAGTTGCTATCTTTTACTCCATTAAAAACTACTTCGTATTAAAAAAAAAAAGCAAAGATATTAAAATAATTCAATAGAAGTTTCTGACTCCCACAGATTTTCTTCAGACTTCAAATTTAAAAACAGCAGCGTTGGAATGTTCACTACTCACCTTCAAGTAAAAACATTATATATACAAAACTTCTAAAACATTTCAATTTACATGGTTTTACGGCCAACTGAATAAACAAAACAAATAATAAAATTTCTTTCCCAAAGACATTATTTCAAGGAAAAAATGCTGTAAAAGATAGCATTTAAGGGGTGGATTTTAGTCATCATTAACAAAACAGCTCACAGATCATTCTAAAACAAATACCAGACTTCCAGACAGGATCCAGATTTGTTAATATAGTAACCAGTTACTTACTTCAAAATCTTATGCATCATTTCACAATAACTCTTCTACTCGTGCAATTTATTTGTTACAGAGGTTCAAGGCATATTGTACACACTGTCATTATTAGCAAACAAGACAGTGAAATTTAAATTCCACACAGTACCTGGCTATGTATCGTTTTCCCATGTACTGGAACTGATGTAAGCACACTCTGCAGAGAACACAAGTCAGAGAAGCCACACTTAAAACAATCTTTTCTAGATTTATGCACATTGGAATTATTCAACTATTATTGTTAACTTTAAACTCTTACATCATAAAACTTCTTTATTTCTCCCATGCTTAAAATTCCCTTCCAGACCCCAAGCCACCCCACGCCAAGAAAAGGTACACATGGCTCTTCTAAAACCAGCCACATTTATGGCTGGTGCTTCTTCGCAAATTGGGATCGACAGCAAAAGGCCCCTAAGGCGGCTCCAGAGCACACCTATCCCAAAGCTCTGAATCCAAACAGCCACTGAGTCTAACAGTGACAAGGCAGACGGACTAAATGGTGAAAAAACAAAACACCTTAGAAAACTGTACACATCAGCTTCAAGTGCTCCATCTTGTACAGATTTTAAATGCTTAGAGAAGTGTTTAGCCCCAGCTCTCACAGGCAAGATTTCAGTATGTGACACGAGGCTCACAGTCACAGTTATCTACAAATGGACAACAAGCCAGGGCAAGTAACACGACGGAGGGAAGCAGAGATAATCAGACATTGCCTATTTACACAAATTTTGTAAATTGTGTGTAAGTGCTCAAAATAAGGGCAAAACATTTTGCTTCCCCCCCATCCTGGCCTACACTCACTTGGTTACAGATTGGCTTTTTTTTGTTTTGTTGGGTTTTATTTAAGGTCTCCAGATTCCAGGATAACAACACGGTTTCTGAAAGAATTATCTCCAAAATGCTTTTATAACAAGATGATGACAAATTAACAACAAACATTTTTCATTAAAAGTAATCTATACTACTGGTAAGTGCACAATACTAATGACTAATTAACTAGAAGTCATATTTTCAAATCAAGATAAGTGGTGTGAGTGGAGACTGTAATACGGATTTTATTTTACTCTTTTCGCACTGTAAGTATTTATTCCAGTAATACAGAACACAATGCAACATCCCTTGTTCCTCCAGTAAGATGTTCTAAAAGTTCTTCTTTAAAGTGTAGAGCCAAAATGAAAGCCAGTTTTCTGGCTCTCTCTTCCCCATGCCAGCTGAGAATGAGGGAAAAGACTGCCTTTCTGTCTCTTCAACTCAGCTCCATTTTTTACTGAGATCTTAAGTAGCTTAGCTGTCTCCAAACTGCAAAGTCAGAATGGTGTTTGCCTTCCCCAAACCTGTTATTCTGAGTGCAAAATAACCTCAATTCCGCTTTCTGATATCTTCTTGTCTTTTAGCTTTTACGTTTTTCAGATGGAGTGTAAGCTGATAATAACAAATGGTGGACCCATCCTGTATCTCTTCCCTTAGAGAACAGCAGAAGACACACGAGGAACGCTAGGAGCATGGTTCTGAAATTACGCAATTCAATCAATTTTGCTATGCAACCATATATTTGCTATTTAACAGCTGATGTTGCAAGATGGAATTTAATGCAGAAAGGTAGCAAGACAGTTGGTTCCTCTTTCATGAGCACTGCAATACTCTGAGGACTACTTGTTGTTGAAGAACTTTCTGAGATCCTTTCTGTATAGCCTAATTCCAGAGACGATCATGGAATTGGACAGACATGCAATTGTGGACATCGAGTTAAGGACTTCTGAACAGACCAGGACAGTATTATTTTTAAAAAAAAATACATAAAAACATTTACACATGCTTATATCCACACTCATGTTGTTAACAGAACAGGAAAAACTACAGTTGCATGACAAGCACAACAAAAACTTACTCTGTAATTGTGAAAAAGTCCATGAGTTCAGATTTTGTAGCCTTGTTCCAATATGTAAACAACGCGTCTAGGAAAATGAAAAATATTAAAATACAAATTAAAGGCAGAAAACACACAAAAAGATTAAATAGAACAGTTAACATCAGTTCTTAGTTTTCATATAATAACGATACAGAGAACCTAGAAATGGCTTATGGGGTACAGGTAACAATTACTATTTGAAGCTTTCCTTAAAGCTGATTATACAAATGCACATATCAATTCTCCAAATGAGTTTCTGCAATATGATGTTAATTAATTAATCCTTAATATTCCCATCCAATTTCATAGTTTAGATAGTAATAATTGTGTAGTCTGTAGTGCCTACAGCCCTATAACAATTTAAGACTTTACAGTATTTCAGACTGTTAGTCCTATAACCTGCTTCTTTACAGATTGGTCCCAACATTTTTTTTTTAATTAAAATTTATTATTTTTTTTCTTTTTCTAAATTACAGTATTTTACTACAGATAGTTTTTCAGCACAGGTTCCACTTTTTCTGTTATGTGCACAATTTTCAAGTATGGCTATGTATGTTCTACAAAGCTTGCAGTTAAGTAGCCAAGACCTGGTCTCTTTCCCCTGGTCTCTAGGTAAAAATGTTCAAAATTAGGTAATGAAGTCAAAGTTATTACAAAGATGTATGACAAAGCTTATTTGACACTTGTGTTCCAGAATTGAGACCAAAAAAATCCCCACTGTGGTCATGTAAACTTAAACTTGAATATCCATGAAATTACGATGACTTTTTACATATTTCAAAGTGTAAAATAGTGAAAAAGATATCTTTGAGTTTTATTATTGCTTGTAATACAAACAAATAAAATAAAATCAATGCAATTACATAAAAATGTAATGGAGTGATTGGATATTGAATACTTACTAACCTTTCAATACTCATTGTTGATTAAGTGGTGTAACAAATCAGACTTCATGTATTATATAAACCTGAATTTTAAAAATTAACAACTAAATAGGCACAGAGAATAAATCAACTGTTTTTGACACCACAAACTGAGAAAGTCAATGTTTTTACCAAAAGGACTTGGACTTTTTAAAAAAATATTAATCACAGAGAGGGATGATCCTAATAAACAAGTAAGATGTGCCATTCATGCAGTATTTCTATACCTCTGTAACTTTCTGCAGGAAACATGACTCTTTCAAAAATTCAATGGATCATCTCACAAACACCCCAAGAGAATGAAGAAGCACTAATATCCCCATATTCCAGAAATGGAAATACATACAGCAATCAAATCATTTAGTTCCTTGTCTTAAAGCAAGTTCTGCAGAATGCAGGAATGAACTAGATCAAGACACTTCTACAGAACAACGAATTATTCTTCACCTGTTTTTCAAACCAAACTGTACAATCACACACAAATACTCACTTTCTTAAAAAGTCCTTTAGTTGGCCTCACCCTTTGAATAAATAATGAATACTTAATGCTTACAAGGTTTCAGTCAGATTTTAATTTGAGCAATCACACATATCTGTAAAACGCAGCACAGCATGGTACCTACATTTAAAATATTCTGCTGATCTCGAAAAGTTACTGAAATAACAGGCACAAATCCAGCACATTACTTTGAATTTATAAAACGCAGGAGGAATTACTTACCGTCTGACATACTTCTTAAAATGTGAAGGAAACACATGAGCAGACTTTTGATCTCTGCTTGGTCAAGTTTGTCATATCGAACAACAGAACTTCCTAAAGTGCTGCTCTGTTGGTTCTGAAAAGCAAATAGATGTATTTTGGCTGAAGAGTTCTTAAACTGATAATAAACGAAATTGTTTTCAATTGCTTTAATAACTCCTGCAACAGAAAAAGGATCTCAGAATGGAGACAAAAATGTTTCATGTAGAGACAGGTCACTAAAACACACATTACACACATGAAGTATACCAAATTAACCCTCTTCATCTTTGTTTGTTTATAACTCCTTCTAGGTATAATTTTTTCCCCCCCAGAAGGAGAAGTAAGAGGAAAAGTCACCTAAGAGTGATTATTAATCAAGGTAATTTTACCTAGATGCCCACATTGTAGAAACCAAGCCTGTCCCTTCTGCTTAGATTGAATACTTGAACCTCAAGAAAAACATACATGAAGGGCAATAGTATGCATTCTGGAAGATTAACTACTGCTAAGTAACTTGCTCTTGCCCTCCCCTTGTCCCCCAACATACAAACAAACCCACCCAAACAAAAGCCAAACCCTCTCCCTATTTCATTTTTTAATGTAATTCCTATATTTGTGGGAAGTTTATCAGCAATCCACAATACTATCATCTGTCTAAAAAGAACAAAACTCTAATTGGTCTTTCAAAATGTGTACGTACAAACAAAATGGAAAAATAAAAACTGTAAAAATATATAAATTGAACTTTGGGCAAAGACTTACTACTAAAAGAGTAATTTTCACACAGTCTAGTGTTACAAAATCCTCAGTCTGAAGCTTTTATAGATATACTATATAAACATTTGTTTAAAGTATAAATTATGCCCTTTATAGTGCCTAATTCTCACATCCAATATGCCACTTATGCAAATAGAAAATGAACCAGACATTTAGTAACTTTTCTGTAAAGTCAACAGTCTGGTATAATTGATCTGTACAACGCTCACTATAAAAACAATTCACAAATACAAAGGTAGACTCAAGGGAGAAAAGCACTTGGTTTCACAAACAAAGCAAAAAGTGACAGTACCTCAAGGGTAGAACAACCCTTCCCAGCATACTCCTAACTGAAAGCAGGAGACATACTAACCATGAAGGAACATTTCACAGCAATCACAACCGCTGATTGCCGAGCCCTTCAATGCATTATGTTGCATCCAAGAATTGCTGTCCTAAAACAATCTGTGTAAATCTGATACTAGTAAATGTGTAACTCACATACTAGTCATTGAATGGACGCATAGTGAAACTGAATGTGAAACTATGATGAATACCAGCCAGAAGTTACTGTAATTTAGGAGGAGGTGGACACCTCTATGAGCCTGATTATTGCAGAGTCTAAAGACCTCAAAAACTGTTTATCTTTGACGTATCTCTGGTGAACAAGGAAGTGCTACTCTACAGCTTTTTGGATACTGTAACAGAGCAGGCAATTAATGGGTGACAAAGCAGAAACAGAATTTGAGTTTCCTAGACTTTCAGAAACTGCCCAGAGCACTAGATAATATTCCCACTAAGACTGCTGAACATCTACATGGATAAAACTTGGACTATAGCTACTCAGAAGCTTAGTTTAAAATCAGGTCAACAACCTATAAAGTATGCACATATTGAAATAGAAACTGATATACTTCCAGTCTATTCTGATTCCACAAGCATAATGCTACAGATTATTCTGAAAGAAAATTAGAACAAAAACATGGCTCTTCACTAATGATATCAAGCAATGAGCAAAAACTTGGAGATAACATGCACTGAACAACTGATCTACTAGAAAGAAAGTTCAGAAAGCAACAAATACGAAGCCAGGATTAAGTATTACTTGGGGAAAATATTAACAGCATGCAAAACATACATCCTGTGTTACCTAAATTGGCAGACCAGAGTAGAATTTTCAAAGGACGTTGACTCCTTTGAAAACCCTTTTACTCGGTGAAATCACTACACATTAGTAATTAACAACATGACAACTAAGTAATAGATGAGAGCATTGCCATTTAGCAACAGTGTATACCAAGATTCTTATTACCTTGGTCGATAACAAAGAAGATCTTTTAGTTCTATTAAAGATCCCAAGACTCAAATTCTGTAGATATTTAAACTGATTGGATTTTTTATACTTAAACTAGATCATGTGCATGTACTCCAGCTTTGACATTTAAACATATTTTACATGGTTAAATTGCATATATTGGGTTTGAGGTTCAACTGTTGCAAAGAAGCGGCAAAACTACTGACCACACACTTCACTCAGAAGCTTAACTATACCAAGCACAAAAACCAGATACTTCTTGTAACTGAAGAGAGAAAGTAGTATGCAAAATTTTCTCTGGCAAAGCTGGGATTGTCAGAAGTGAAAAATCCATAGTAACACGGTTTTTCTTTGGAGGGTGAGAATTTTCTTCTTCTTCTCCATTTGGGCGCAAAGCATGAGCAGAGTGCCTTCTGAGAAGCTTCTCTCTCTGCCACACGAAGGCATGTCAGAGTCAAGGGGAAAAAGTTAACATGTTGTGACTTGCACAACAAGAGCTAAGAAAATGAAACGTGATCAGTATCAACACAAACTCTAGAAAGACTGGACTGAATACCTCATAGCTACTGCAGCCAGAGCTCCTAATTTTTAACAGCTTTAAAGTGAAATGATTTAGAAGAAGTCAAACTAACGTAAAAGAAATCACCCAGAGAAAGCACAGCAACTATTTTTTCAACATTTTAAAAATGCTAAGTATATTGTGCATAGAAAGGGATGGAGTGATGGTCTCCACAAAATCTACGAAGCTGTTCTAACTAGAATTCAGTCCTCTCAAGCAAAATTTGATACACCTCATCTAGTGCCTTTCTGTAGCAAAGGAAAAAACAACTGCTTGCTTATGTCTCTACACGGAAAATCTGTTTGCATTTTCTGTGAAACAGCTCAACAAATGCAATGCAAAAGGAGTTCACAGGATAATTATTTTGCAAAAGAAAGACTTATATAAAATACTGCTTTAAAGTTATTCTAGAAAGCCCATTCACAGAGATCAGACAAGTTAACTCCTATGAGACTTAGGGTGAAATTTCAGGAATACACTTTTGGCATTTATCTTGGTTTGTTTTTCTTTTTACCTTGTCAAGAGAATTGCTCTTGTCACTGTGTCTTTCTGGGATACTGTTTCCTGAGTCTGTACTTATAAGAGAGCCTCTTGAGTCAGCGTTCCTCACGCTGTTAATATTTGGAGTTGATGTGGTGTAGGGAGAAGCTAAAAAAAAAAAATAAAACCACAAACCCAAACAACATAAAAATCTCAAACAATATGTAAAAGTCACACCATAGTTTAGTCAGACCTTTAAAACCACCATATATTTTTAAGAAGGCAAATAATTCCATTTAGTTACTTTTAATGAAGACAAACTTATTCTAGAATTTCAGCAAAGGATATATGTAAGTACATACACACAGACTTACGTACAACTATGCAGATACATGCATATAAAAAACATATGTAGCAATACATACACACTTCCATGAAGAAGCACGTCTATTTAAAAAAAAAACCTTTCCCATTTTTTATATCTTTACTATCACCTTTGACAGGGAATAAAGCAGCCCCACTCCAGAAAATAGCTTTAGTTTCATATAGAAGAGCAAACCCCAAAAGATCCCAAAAGACAGATTGCATGTACAGACTGAAATCTGACCCACGCTGAGCACTTGGCTCCATTGTTGATGAAAGGAGCAGTAACATTCCACCATACACGCAGAAAGCAACCAAAGGTGGACACACAGCATTTACCTCTGGTAACTAATGAAAAATTACACCAATTCCTTGTTAATTATTTTATTTTACTTTTTTTAAGTGCTTACCAATGCCAGAGATAACACCAAATAGATCTTTAGGAAGATTGTTATCCAGTGTGTTTCCTGATTTTTGTGGTGTTACTAACTGACTTGCAGTTGGCAAGATCTGCGCATCATCCTTTGTGCTCTGTTTGGAAAAGAGAGGAAAATGTGATTATTTTCCTGCATTATGGACTTAGTGAATATGACACATCTTCTAGAGAAATATTTGTTATGTATTTCTTCCTTAAATTTCGATTCCTATTAAATATGCTCAAAAGAATGGAATGAGATGTTCACATATTTGCACAGACTTGGGATACCCTAAAACTTAAGACACCTCAGGAAACATTGAAGAAATGAGTATTCAACTGAATTTCAAACACTATAAAACAGATATTTCAAAAAGACTTATTTCAAACACTCAAATATTTCTCTTGTTGGAAGTGTTTGGGAGATTTTTTTCTTAATACCAAATGGAACACAACAAGATACAGACAAAAGTAAAATTCACGAATAATTAAATCTTAGATTCAATAATTGTGCGCAACCATATCAATATACACCCTTCACCAATTACATATTAATTAATTCTCCTGTAGCCCTCTTGCACTATAGCTCTTTCAAAATCACTCTCCTTTAGGGTTAAATTCTTCTCTAATTTCTAGAAATTAACAATCTTTTTGTGGTCCATTTGTTTCAATGTTGGACTGACTTGAAGAATTCTGAAGCTTATAAAGCTCCTTCTTTGCCAGGAGTATGCAGTGTTTCATGTACATGTTACCAATAAATTATGATAAAAACAATTCAGAATACCAAACAGAAATTGTCACTCACATTGCTGGAAGGGTTAACAGGAAATGGAGACACATCCTTCACATTGATCCGCTGAACATTTTCTATGAGCAGACCGAAGAGTGGCAAATACATAGTGGCTATTCTTGCTTGATGGCCCTAAATAGAGTTTAACAGTTCATAAAAAAATTACAGTTTTAATTTTCAATCACCAATTAGTTTTAACCTATTCACTCCTAAATTGCAAAAAAAAAAAGCACTTAATAAATATTTGCCAAGCCAGAGTCCACAATTCACAAGTTCATAAATGGCAAAAGCAGTGATCACTGTATTTCATTCTAATTTATAGAAGGTTGGTAAATTTTATTTACTGTCTCAATATAATGCAGAAAAACTCCAAAATTAATGTGATTTCAGCTAAGACTAACCAAGTAAATTAATATTATGTTAGCTTGATAAATTAATGATACCTTTCATTACAATGTTTTTTGCTTCTCCACAACACCACCAATGTTAAAAAAAGCCAGAAAATTAAAAATCACTCAAAATTTACCACCATGACTTGTAGTTTTCTTATACTCATTTCACAAACAATAGATGATGGAAGGACAGTTGCCAAATATTAAGAGCTAATATTTAATGAAATGAAGAGCTTAAAACACACTTGTAAAAATCTGATTACTTTAAGCACAGCAGTTAGATTACACTGTGCTAAAATGCCAACCCATATAGGATTATATTAAAAGGTGCTTTGTCATTTCATTCAGTAAAAAGATGGAACTTGCAGACTGATTTTGATACAATTTTCACCACAGTCTGAGCAGAAATAGCTTTGCTGCAAATTAACAAGGGTTTCTTCTGTGAAAGAAAAAACTTTCTGTATGTGTGCACACCTAATCTCTACTATTTTGTACTACTAGCATAGCAATACACTTACCCTGGTAGCGTATCTATCATCAAAAGAATGCTTTATCATCAAATTCTTGAGCACGCTAATGGCAATCTGCCGCACATCTCTGAACTCCTGTAAGGCATTGCCCACCTCCCTTAGAAGCAGTCCAACCAAGAAGTGATTTTTACAGAATTCATCAGTTAATGAATAGTCCAGGTGAAGGTCTGGAAGTAAAATACAAGTTCCACATAAGGAATGGTTTTATTTAATCAATTTATCAATCAACTTAAGGCTGAAGTGAAAACCAGCACATCAGACACAGCAAAGTCAAACTGCTCTCTCTTCAAAGTACTTTTTGTGTAATAAAAGAATCCAGTTCATTTACGTATTGAATTTATGACATCTTAAGAGAAACTTCAGCTTGAAGGGCTCATTTATTAGAATGTATATATGTTTACAATGTCAGCTGAGGAGGTGTGCAAGAGTTTCTCATGTTCACTGTCATTGCTCAATACAGTAATCAAAAACCAGATACTAATCTCAAAGCAGTTTCATTTTCCAAAGAATTCTCAGTAAGGGAATCCCTTAAGTCAGAAAGAAGCATATCTGAGACAGCACAGACATTATACAGGCTTTCCTGTAACTCACTTAAGAGCCAACCACATCACCTGAGATATCTTTTGCTCAACACAGCAAAACAGAGCCAGAAACACTTCTGATAAAGGTCCTCTTTCCTGGCTGAACTCCTAGTTCCCAGGGAGCAGCATTCTACACTGTTCTTTATTGTGCAATCAGAAACACTCTTCTCTGGTTTTGCTATTTTTTTAGGTTCCCTAAGCCAACAGCTCATAGTCTCTTTTCTATGAAAATATTTATGCAGCGTTACTATCCAAGACACTCCCAAAGGCTGAAAAAGCCAAAGACAAAAAGAAGTTCTAAGCAGCCCGTGGTGTCAAATCTTGCTGTAGCTTGTTCAACCATGATGAAAGTGTTAATTAGTTATACTCAACTTTACTAACATAGCAGAGTCTACTGAATATATATTTCAGAAAAAATTTAACTTATTCTACAAAAATATGTTAGGCAGGTTTACTTGTTACTTGTAAAAGCACCTTCATTGCCTCTGTTTAGTGATTTCTGCTGTAGTTCAGTGCCTGGAAGAAATTAATGTGTCTTCACAGCCACAAATGCAACAGCTAACATATGACTTGTTTTGGCACAAGGCTGGATGTACCAGGAACCCAGCTGGGCTACACATGACTTTCATGACTGAGCTCCTACACACACACACAAAAAAAAAGACTCACAAAGTGGAAGCAAGAAAAGCTACAAAAGAGGAATATAGAAGCATTGATCAAGTATTCAGGGACAGTGCCAGGAAAGCCAAAGCTCAGCTACAGCTGAAACTGGTAATGGACATCAACAGCAACAAGATGTTTTACCACTACATTAGCATTAAACCACCGAATAAGGAAAACATGGGAGACTTGCTAAATGGGGACTGTGATTCAGGGACAGTGGGCTTGGGTAAGGCTGAAGTACTCCATAACTTTGTTACTTTATCCTTCACTGCCATGATTCCCAGGCCTTAACAGTCCAGAGACTGTCTTCAAGAAAGAGAATTATCACAAGTGCGTAAGGATCAGGTCAGGGATCTCCTGAGAGACCTCCAGTCATGCAAATCCACACCACCAGATGAGATGCTGAGAGAGTTAACTGACACCATTGGAAGATCACTCACTATCACTTTTGTTAAGCCATGGTGAAGTCATTTTTCAGCAAGTGAAGAAGAGTGTGACTGGGAATGGCCAAAATTTACTCAGGGTAAATCATGTTTTAAGACTGGTAAACCTGTCAGTTTTAAGGGGAGAATAGCCAATGTCAACATGGTCATTGTATACAAACTGGGACATTCCAGTCTAGGTGAAGAGACACCCAAATGTGAAAAATAGCTACATGGATCACTGGGCTCAAAGGTTGGAGGTTAATGGTTTGTACTCTGCTTGGAGACAGCTGCAAGAGGAGTTTCCCAAGGACTATCCTACTTAATACTACTTCATCAATGACCTGAACGAGGAGATGGAGTGCACCCTCATGAAGCTTGTGGATGGGCACAGTCCATATGCTCAAAAGGGGAGAGCCGCATTTCAGAAGAATCTAGATTCTACAGAAATGGCAATTAAATTCCACAAGGGAAAACACAAAATTCTGCACCTGGGATGGACAAACTTCCTGCAATGGCACCAGCTGTGGAAGGACTAGCTTGGGATCAGCTCTGATGAAAAACACCTAGTGGTCAAGATGGACTATAGCTTCAACAGGAGTTATCAAGGCACCCTGGCAGCAGTGAAAGCCATCAGCATTCTGGGCTCTATCAGCAGGGTCATAGCCAGGATATCAAGGCAAGTGTTTATTCCCCTTTACTTGGCATTGCTTAGACATATCTGTAATACTTTGTGTGGTGTTTGGGCCTCTCAGTACATGACGGTTCTGGAGTGAGCTCAGTGAAGGACCACCAAGATACTTAAAAGGCTGGAGCACATGTCCTGTCAGAAGAAACAGAAGGAACTGAGCTTGTTCCATCTAGAAAAAGGAAGGCCTGACACGATCAAAGCAGGAAATTGGGCTACAGACCTACTCAAGTCCCTTTAAACCTGAATAGATATATGAAAAGAAGTAAAAAGCACCCCAAGTCTCACACTGCACGCCTCCCTACAGGAGTGCTGCAGGCTTCCACAGCTAGTGAATTAAAAGCTAACTCACGAAAAAAAAAAAGCAAACTTAGTAAACATAGCAGGAAAGGGAGGCAGACTAAAGGATGTAGTTTACCATGTCTTTCTTTGGAAAGACTACTCTGCTAACTAAACACTTCTTTTAACTTTCAATGAAAGGATTAAAACTTTAGACTTCTATTTAACAATTTCAAGCTTTCCATCATCTCACAGACCTGAAGTTACACAGTGTACATGTCTAATAATAAAAAGCTGACATGTAAGAAATACGCCATACACTACTTTGGAAGAATTTACCTTGGTATCTCTGAACTCTGCCTTTTCCAAACGGCATTGGTAGATTCAAAGGTATGTAGTGCTCATGATTACAGACTACACGAAGAAATTCAAATTTGAATTCAAAAAGAGTCTGCAAGAATAAATTATAAATTAAACAACCAATGCAGTGATTTGAATAACATATTAAAAACAACTTTCTAACACAAGAGTGTCTGATTCATGTCAGTCTTGCACTATGATGGATATAGACCTGTCAAAGTTCCACATGTCAGCACAAAATAATTCCAGAACAACTCGTACTTAACAACTGGTTCTATTTACTATTCCCATTGCCCAAAGTTTACGACCCTACTCTGTATTGATGTAAGAGAAGTTTGGACACACAGCAGAAATTCTTTGGGCATCTGATACATGCTATCACCACTCCAGTAAGTGTAGCTTAAGACATTCAATATCAACCCTTCTAACTTGAGACTTCTTGCACTCATGCTTAAAATTTCTGCTTAGTGGTGCACCCCCACACCCCATCACTTTTGTGATTTACATGCTCTAGGGTGGTATTGCACCTGAAGATGGGAATAAAAATATGAAAAAGTGGTTTGATGGAAAAAAAATGCTCTAGGCACAGAGCAGGGACTTCTAATGTAACCGGGAAAATGCCTGAAGACTTAGTGCAGGACTCTATCCTCATGTATCAAGA
Organism: Lycocorax pyrrhopterus obiensis; assembly: GCA_014706295.1. Classification (NCBI taxonomy): domain Eukaryota; kingdom Metazoa; phylum Chordata; class Aves; order Passeriformes; family Paradisaeidae; genus Lycocorax; species Lycocorax pyrrhopterus. The sequence continues at coordinate 40,196,720 of JACSVZ010000001.1, read as the reverse complement.
AGAGACAACACTTAAAAATAGCTTGTTTAAAAACACTGAGTACCTTCGGATCTCCTGGGGCAAAGCAGCTGATGTAGTTATTGATTTGCTTGAAAACAAAGCCTCTATCCATAAAAGTGAAACACCTCTGGGGAGAACAAGTAAAACCAAGATAGAATTGATTTACTACTGTCTCCACATTCAGTGATTATATTTCTGTATTTAATAAGTTTATTTTCCAAACACATCATTGACATTTCAGTTTGAATATAAAAATCAATAAAACAAGCAAACTAAATATATGTGTACATATATGAATACCAAATTTTCCCTTAAGAGTGCTGAACTTAAACAAATCACAAATCAAAAGAAGTTTGAAAAGAACTCTATCTTGACAAAAATGAAAATGTTATGCCACTAGAAGTTTTATCTACCATTTTAGTTCCCATCCTTTTTTCTCCCTTGTAGATATTATTGGCTGAAAAATGAAAGACACTGAAAGTCTGTCTACATAAAATGCATGCAAATGAAGCACTACTGAAAACTTTTCCAGATGATGTTCTTAAAGGAAAAAAAAAATTCAAAATACATTTTGAATAAAATACAAATTCATTTCTTAAAATACCAAATTTCTGAATGGATGTCATCTTGATTACAGAAGATGCAAATTATACTTCAATGCATTTTAACATGGACATAAAATTATATTTAAAAGGCATTATGCATATTCAGCCTCATATGAGTTGGCTTGAAGATACTCTAAAATCCATGCAGAAGCAATATTATTGAAAGAATAACTACAGAGTTCAAATCTCTTGTGTACCTACTTTTATAAAGGCAGCAAGGCTATGGTTTGCATTTTTTGAAGCCTCTGGATTGTCTCTGTACTTCTGAGTGATGTGTGGCATTAGCATATTAACAACCGTTTCCACTGCATGATGAAAGGAGGCAGAGAATCTCTGGTTTCTCAACAGCTAGAAATGAATTCAGATGCAATATTTAATACAGTTTATAACACTAGAATATATCAGAAAAATGACTTTAGATAACATATAGATAACCTGGCAGGGAGAGAGGAAACAGTTTTCAAACCTTCTCATTTTTTAGACTGAAGGGGGAGAAGGAGCATTTGTTTAAAAGAAAATATTAAAACACCCACTAGCATCTATTACTGAAATTCAAGCAAGGCAGTCTTTGATGACCAAACCACATGTATAAAAGCTTCTAAGTATAATGCATTGATACTGTTCTATACTGCAATAAAAAAACCTTAAGAGGGAATCTCTTTAATTTTACGCATTTTCCTTTCCAAAGCAGACACCAGCTGATTCACATATAATAACTGCATTATCAGACAGCCTTTTCTGTCTTGAAAAAAACCCAGTTTTTGCTGTTCTTCAGCTATCTTGGTAAAAACTCCTTTGCCTTTCACCATTGAGGAAATTGTCATCCATGCTTCTTTATTTCTCTTACTCCTCAGCAACTTCAAAATCCCAGCTCTTCCGGCTTCAGAATCTTTCCCTGTTTTTAAGCTTCCACAATCAGAACTCTTTTCTCTTACTTTTTGGTAGTTTGCCAATTAGCTTAAAAGATTTCCTCTTCTTTCATCATTTCCTTCTTTCCACTCACCACCTATATTATCTTCATCAATGAATTTGTACACTCTGACCAATATTGGTCAGTAAGTGCTCTTCAGCTTTTTGGCACTGCAGTCTCTCTTCTATTTCTCTCCATCTTACAACCTTTACTAAAGGTTCTGCCTTTTTTCTGAAGGGACTTAATGTCATATGGTGTGAGGCTGACAACACTGACAAAAATTCTTTCAATTGTATGGTCATTATGTCTTTTCTTTTTGAAAACTGAAATCAAAACATCCATGCAGTCTAAGTACTTTTATTTAAATAGTTTTTTGAATGACATTAAATGCAACATTCCTAGATAGAACAAGTCATTGCCAAGGCCCCGCATAAATCAATGGTTACATAATCTGCTCCCTTTGTGTTTGAATTGCGCTCCAAAACCTCCAGCTCTAGTTTTAAAAAAATGAAAAAACAGACATTAAGGCTGAAAAGGATCCCTTTATAAATATAAACAGTACTCATCCACGAAATAACAAATAAGAACTAAAGATTGTGTTTGTGGGTATACCTGTGTCCTACAATGCCCTTGTAGCTCAGTCTTTGTTGAACAGTAATTAAACACAATTCTTGCTATAGAAATAACTTTGCCACATAGAGATACGCATCTTTTAACCAGATCTCATAAGCAGGAAACATCTGAGTGCATGTTGCATTTATTACATTATCCAGAAAGACAGAAAAAAATCTAGCTAAATAATTTATTTTATATTTAAGGGGCTTGTAAATCAAGATGCAATATTCAGGGGTGAGAATACTTGCAAACTAGAGTAAGTTCTGTCTGCTCCCCTCTCTTTCACATTACAGAGAAGGTGACAATGAGGTTACTTGAACTGGGACTCAAACTCTACTGATCGTACCACATAGTATCAAGTGCAGTACTATGAAGCTTTTTTCATTGTACAACTGTTTTCTCCCTCATGTACTTCAGACTTCCAGATATATTCTAAATACACAGTGAAAATAGTGATAACAATATCACAACAACCTGATATGTTACTCAGCTGAGACTAAGTTGTATACATGAAACTTTCATGACTTGTTTCAATCCAAAAGTAAATAAACTAAGAAGTTGTCACCAGTGCAAAAACCACTGTTTACATGCTAAGCTTGTAGAAAAAGGCATTTCTAAAATTTTAGCATTCTCCTTCCGGCGTAGGAAACAACACAAAATTAAATATTGATACTTCTTACTACATACAGAAGACTGCAAATTTCATGACTCACTGTTCTCAGGGTCATTTTATATCACAGTTACTGTACTACTCAGGAAAAAGCCCACATGTGTTTGGATGGTGCTTACATCAAAGTTCACATGTTATCTACTGCTCCCACTTTCTTTGTACCACAAGAATTACAAATTCCTACCAGAGAGTCTGATGATTTACACAGACTGCTCTACTATATGGATTTTAAGGCATTTCCATTCTTTTATATTAATGTTGAATCTAGTCCTGTAGTTTTTTCTAATATTTCAGCTGTTTTCTCCTGCTGCTTTCCTTTTTCTCTCTCTTTCTCAAAAAAAGGTTAGTATTTACATATCAAAACCACACACATATTTTTTCTAATACGCAATAAAAATAAATGATTGGAGAAAGAAGAGACCATATAAATCTTCCTTCAAATATTTTTTGCCAAAGTTGACATACCTTCACTTTAGAGTTTTCTATCAAATGCTGAGCCATTGATTTTATCAGAACTTCAAAGAAAAACCATGAATACTGTAGAGAAAAGAAAACATTCAGTAAGATTGCCGGATGCATTCAACAACTATTTCAATACACTTAGTTCCTGTTCTTCAGTTATGACTAGATATGAACATACAGTAAAATGTACAGTTCAACACATACCTTAAGCAGCTTGTTACTCGTAAGAAAGTCAGCAGATGGCTTTAAAATTGTTGTCATCGATTTTGTCAACTCTTCATGTACTGTCTTATATTCAGAAGCAACATAGGGTTCTGCTTTATATGCATACTTGGGGAGGAAAACCAGAATTTAATATGAAATTATGGCATAATACAAAAGAATTGAAATTAAATAGATGCAACTGAATTTAAATATACTCTTTCTTAGGGAAATAAAACAAGGAAACATTCAATTTACTTTAACCTACCTTGACATAGGATCTCAGGTAGCTATCCAAGCCTTCTTCATGACACTGAGCAACAATATGGATAATAACCCTAAACAGAAGGCAGAAAACAAGCAAACCTATAAAGAAAGCTGTGATTGCAACAGCAAAAATGCTACTCAGTAACAGATTTATGTGATAGCCCAGTCATCACACAGGCTCTATGAACCACTTAAAATTCTTTACCTTGTCACGTTGACTGCAACTTCCTCTTGAGTTGCTCTAGTGAGAACTCTGAACAACTGGTTTAGAACAGTTGGCAGGAAAGCTATCATCACATGGCCTTCCATAGCATGAAGGCTCTAAAAGAAAGTAGTAATACTGTCACTCCTGTGAATCAAGTGCATTTAAATCACAAATTCTGAAACAGTAAAATTTATTGCAAGTCTTTTTCCAAAAATACATGCTGCTTGCACAATTTGGTGTTTATTACCAAAAACCCAGCATAGAAAGCACCTGAGGACATTTTCCAATATAAATATTTAGTGAAGGTTTTCTACATTAAAGTAAATAAGGATACAAATCAGGTGTTATTAACAGCATTTTAGAAGTACTTATTTGTACTTTTCTGTTGAAACGCAGTCTAGGTAATGATTCTGTGAAAAGTCTGCCCATGTGCCCAACAGCACACTGACACTGCCATTGGTATATTTTGCTATTTCAGCCACCAATGCAGACATTTAGCAAACAGAAGTTCCACAAAAACATGCAGATTTCTTACCTGTGATTAAGTGCAATACTAATTATACTAGTTACTGCTAAACAATAAACTAGCAACTATGTTAAAACCCAGGGTGAAATAAAATCCCTAACCATTTAATGCTGGAAATTGGAGAGTGAATTATTGACGACAACTTCTTCCTGATATGCCTTTGCATTCCATCACATGCAAAAGATCCTACAGACATGACCACCCTAACAGAAAAGGCGGTGTAAAAAATTCATCCTACAGAGTTTTATGCCACAAAATTCCCTGGAATTAGAGGGAATTTGACAAAACAGAGTGTATCTGCTGAACGTGCATGCAGATAACACGTCAAACATTTCCATTTAGTGTTAAGTGTTAAGCAGCTGTCTTGTCTTTGACTGTTTGCCTGCACATCCACGCTATTCAGGAGACAAAATGGTCTTTCTTCCTATATGATCTGTGTCAGAAAAAATTGAAGTGGAAACCATGCACTCTATTGATCTAATCCTGAAAGAGAATGGAAGACATGACAATGATGACCTTCTAAGCAAAATTTTCGAAAAATTAAGAGTCATGATTCCTTACACTCTCCATACACAGTTCAATTTAATTAGACAAACTAAGCCATTAGTGTTTTGAAATTACCACTCATAAGGCAGACCAATACTGTCTCATTATTTCTTTGTAGTTTCCTCTTACATTGCAATTGTAAATTTATTTAAGGCAGAAAGTATCTTTGTGGGTTTTTTCCACAGCATAGTCCATTAACACGAGTCATAGTCACAGTACTAATGCTCACACTGAAAAATGAGACCTATAAAATGTCTGAAGCTCCTAGGTTTTGCAAAAGCATAAATATATGATATAATCTGTTATTCACTGCCATTTTATACCTTAAGATATTTTACAAGATCAGTTCCTAGTGCACGAGCTCCGGACTCTGTTTTCTGACAGTACTGAAAAAAATTATGCAAGTGCTGGTCCTGTCAAAGACAAAAAGAACAATAAATTAAACAACATCTAACTTTACTATCTATAATCCATTTACAATATTTATAGGTATAAATACATATCTTTCTCCACAGATTCAATTTTCAAAAATAATAGTTGAAGTGCACTATTCTGAAGACTTATTTAGTCTTATTTTTTTTAATGAAATTTCCAGTGTATTTTGAATACCCGTTATACAAAATGCCACCTATATTTGCTTCCAACTGACATGCAGAAAACAGCATACTTAATTATCCCAACCAATCATAATATGTTTTTTATGAACTGGTCTAACAGGACTCATTGCTTTGCAGACATGCCAGTAAACAGCTTTTATACAACTATGACCTCTCATCTAACTGGAAAATTCAGACTGGAATGGATGACAGGAGACAAAAGGCTCATATTTTGAACAGCTTCCATTTAAGATCTTCTGTTTTTCACATTTGATGTAAAAGAAAGAGACCATGAGAAAAGCCCAAGAGACAAAAAAGAGATCAACATACTGAGTTTAAGAATCTTCCCACATATTGTATATACATACTATAAACATACATTTTTCCTAAAACGCTCTCTAATTTAATTTGTTTTGTAACTCACCTGTGTATACACAGTTGACACCAGATGAGTGGATATTTTTAACAGTTGTTTGCCTCCATCTACCCATTTAATTTCAGGACCAGAATGCTGCACGCACACATGAGGTGAAAAAGTAAAATAATGTAGCAGTATATTAAAGTAAAACAATTAGTTTACAGTACCATTAACAACACTTCTTTCAAAAAGAAAAGAACAGGTTGAAGAAATGTGTGCAATGAATAAAGTCATAAAAAAAGGAAAATTATGCAGGCAATATTACCAAAAGCATTTATGAAGCTTAAAATGTTTTTTAAAAGTCCCACAGTATTTTCCTTGATGGCTAACAAAATTGATCCTCTGTAACAGATTTTGTGTTTCCCCTACAACTCTGCAAAGAAACTTCTGACTAGAGACAAATGTTTACTAGTTTTCTTAGAAAAATAACACAAGAATTTCCACAGATACTCATAAGGTTTAAAACCTGACATGTGTCACTGACAGGTAGCAGCCAGTCCTTCCTTCTCATCCCATTTCCAAGGAACTGAGAATGAGAATGCTGACCCTGAGAGCCAGTTAGGGAGAGATTTTATTGCTAAATCTATAACTAGTCATATTGGTCCTAACCTTCTACCCATGGGCATGAGCAGAGACGAACAGCAGAGGCATAAAGAATACACCTACAACGTGAGAAGATGAAAGATGCGAAGGAGACGATGGTTGGAAAGCTTACAGCAGAGTTTAAAAAAGAACAGGTGGTAGAACAGGAGGAGAGCAGCACCTCTTGCTGTTAATTTTAGGTCTCTTCCTCCAAAATTAGTCAATTTTGTCTCTGCATTTCAATCTCTTTGTCAAATTCCCTATCACATTTTCGTTTTGTGTCCTCCTTGGTATGATTTTTATTACTACAATTATGCAAGCTTTCTGCTTTGAAAAATACAACCATAAATTTTACTTGTGAAGCATAGAGATCACAAAAATCAAGATGTGAGAATAAGACTTGTTCAGGAATAAAGGACTTACTGAAAGGAGACAGCATGAAATGCTAAAAAAAATTTAGTAAAGGACTTCAGATTATTTGCATACCTCCATAAACTCAAAATAATTGAAAATGTTTAAAAATTACTCTAACTTCTAGTTACTTATTACTATAGAAAATGAAACTTAAACATTTCTTAAGTATATCAGCTAAATAACAACAGAAGTAAGTATGTAACAATGTAACTTCCTGACTTTTACAAGAATTTGAGTCAATCCGCCCTAATACATTTTTTTTTGTCTCCCATTTCTCTTTGGGTTTGTTTGTTTCCTCTAAGTCAGACATCTAACTTTTGCTAAGCATTCCATTTCAACTATAAAAGAAAATAAAATCTACTAGAAAATTACTTAAATCTTATCTGCAGGCTGGGGAATCACAACCAAACCTTCTCTCCACACTGGGGTTTTTTTTTAAGATTGGAGTAATTTTCAGTAACATACCTTTCCAACACCCACTTCTTGATAACTAAGATAGCCTGATGGAAGATTTGCTGACACTGGGATTTGTTGCTCATTGGTGACCACTCTTCCATCTTTTATCAGAGGAAGCCAAGAATACCCAACTATAGAATATGAAAGGCAAGTAATTTTACATATTACGAAACTTAACATAAACCCTTACAACAAAAGTCTTACCAAATAATTCTGACATGTAATTCATGAAACAAAAAATGTTACTGTAAAGGCCAAATAATTTGAACTCAAACAACTACAAAACACTGAAAATGCAAAGCAATTGTCACTGATTTGAGAAACACCATACATTTGATGGACATTCTAAACCATGATTTGAAACATTTAAATGAGAAGAAATATTTCATTAAATCTTTCAGTCAGTACTATGTAATTAGAAAGCATTACATGGATCACAAAAACCATGGGTTACCAGATAAGCATACTTCAAAAAATTTCCCTAGTAATTACTGAAAGTAAAGCATTCGTGTACAAACCTTGCGTTTCAACAACATCTTTCTTCTTTGTACTCCCTTTGCTTGAATTATCACAGCTGACATGGTAGAAGGTGAACAACAAATGGTGCTTTTCATGTAACTGAGTGGGCAATTCTATTTTAATCTGAAAGGCAAAGAAATCTCTGTAGAAGCTTTCAGCTAGAGCACTGACATGTTTTACTGGTTCTACATCTGAAAAGCTTTTCTAAGTTGTATGCTATTCGAAGCAAGACCAAAAAACAAACCCATGAAACTTACTTAAAAAAAGCCCTTAGAAAGGGGACCTGATTTAACTGAGAATTTTGCCATCCTCTAATATTTTCTTGTATTTTGAAACTTACATAGTACCTGACCTGGTAGAAGTTACCTCAGAAAGGCAGCTTACCTCATCATAAAACTCTGGATTTTGATGGTGATGCAGAACAGCAGCAAATGCACTTCTAGTAAATACTGGTCCACCAGGCCTACCATAGATACACTACGAATAGAGAAAAGGAAAAAAGAACAAAAAGACTCTGTGACCCTTTTTGCTCTCAGCTTTGGATGTTTCACCCAGAATTTGAAATATGTTAACTCGTATTTAACTTGGTTTCTTTACATGATGTGTAGTCTGCCTGCTGTATAGTAGAGCTGACACTGTGATTTCACTTTGGATGTCTCTACATTTCTCTACTTCTGTTCTTCCAGGCACCTTTTATACACTGTGGTAGCTCATAAAAATGGAGCTTGGCTCTGCAGTTGATCTAAAGCTTTAATGTTTTAACTCACTGAGGAGCAGGCACAAGCTACCCTTGTTTCCAACAAGTTTATTCCTGGAATTTTAGTAAAGAAATATTAAAGACATTAAATGCTCTGAGGACTCTTTAGAAATCTCTTATATCAGAAACAAGCAAGCCATCCAGAAGTTACTCTCAAGCCACCATCCCAAACTCGATCAGTTAATCCAGTACTACTGTGTTACTTAGCTAACTGCTCACTATTTACTTCTATCAGCCACAAAAATGAAAAGACTGACCTTCAAAGGCAAAGAATCCTCTTCATCAGAATCCTTGAACTCAATGCACACTGCAATATTTCTAGCCTAAAGCAGTTGTTAAAAAAATAAACCCAAGCAATTAATCATAAGGATCATTACAGAAATAAATACACAAACAGTCTTAACCAACCCCAAGAAGGAAGAAGGTACAGTTTTCCTCTACTCACCTTTGCAAAAGACTTTTGACTGTCATATTTTAAGTGCTTTGGATAAACATAAAGATGATTGTTGTAGATGGTAAAAGGCTGAGTGCATTTTGGTATACAGGGAACAAACTCCTCTATTTCAAATGCTGTTAGCGTCTTGGTACTGTTTTCAAACTGTTTCATGGGAATGTATGATGAGTTAACATAATCTGAAAATACATTGAAAAAAACAAATAAAGCACAGAAGAGGAAAAAGCCTGAATGTCCATTTAACAGTGTTTGTTAACACTTACTTGGAAAATCTGGTGACACATTGTCAATTGTAACATCCAGATTTCCTAAAATAACAGGAAGTTTGGCCATCTTTTCAGGTCTGTAGGAAGGAAAAAAAAAAAACAAAACCACCTCAGTCAGGCTAAATGCAAATCAGATGCCAGCAAAAAAAGATAATAGGAAACAGAGGCAAAAGTAATATCCTGAAATAGGAGTATGAGAGGAAAGGTGGTTTGAGAGTGCATGACTGATCTGGTCTTGCTTTTTGCCTAGATACACAGTTTTCCTTTAAATTCTCAGAAAAAAAAAAAAAAAGACTTGATACACGACTGTGTCAAAGGTAATGGCAAAGCATGAGTTTTTCTTTCTTTAAATCAAAATGAAACACTTTGTCCACGGCAAGTTTTGTCTGCCATGTAGTAAATCACTATCATTTGCACCAAAGAGGGAACTGTAAGCAAGTTTTTTAAATCTCAGCGGCCAGTGATAAGCATTCATGGTAGTAGGATAAACCCAGGGGAAGAGGAATCAGCAAGTTCCTACCTCCTCCTTTTTCTAGACTAACAATTCACCCTGCAAAACCCACCAACTATAGATGTTATCTTGCAGCTATTTCAGAAACATGAAGTACAAGTATTTTCCATGCCAAAAACATGCAGAACCCTTTATTAGTAAAGACAGTCAGCAGCACAATTTTTGAAAATTATTGCACAGCAAGTGGATGCAAAGTTTTCCCAAAATACAATCCCATGCTGTGAAACAAACTTATGGCTGGAGTCGAGACTCTAATTCCAGTAGATACGCCTTAGACATTAGAACCTCTTTCTTACTGTAATTCCTGTGAAATACTGTACATGGTTCCACAAACAGGATGCTGTAATAACCAAAAGCACTTCCTTAACTCACAAAGTGGTGTGGCAGGATAATTTACTGTTCATTTCAATTCCAGTAACAGCGTTTAGGGCAAGGAGTATCAGTACACAGAGCAATTTCACTGCTATGTAAAGTTCAATGAAACCTTCAGCCACTTGCTAAAAGTGAGCTAAAATATCTATTACAAACCTCATCTCCTTATCAGATTTGGTAAGCAAGAAAAAAGAAACTATATCCTGTGCCTTTGTGCTTAGTGATTGTTCAAATTCGTACCACTCCTGCTAAGTGTTCTGTAACAGAAGTGGAAACTTCTTTGCAAAGCAGCAGAGATAGCTCTATTATTTTACATCCTATTTAGTAAGCGGATTAATGACTTCATGAACATAGTCATCTGTCAGTAACATACTCTTAAGCCTTGCACACAAACTGATGAAGACTTTAAGAATACTTTGGAAAAAACCCGATAACCAACGTTCTGTTATTTAGCCATCCTGAGACACGTGCATTCGCGAGGAAGGTGGACTGGAGACTTGCTTGAATCTCTTTCCCTGAGAGACAGCATCCCCTGTCCAAGATCAGGGAACAGATGATTTATGCTCATACTTGTTTTCCTTTGAGAAACAGAAGAGCATATTGTGCAAACATAACTCCTAGCACAGAGATACTTCAGGATATGATGCTGATTGCATGTTATGTGTGGGATAATACTTCAGTCCTGCTTGTAGCCCCCAACCACTGTAAAAGAAAGATCTGTAGCTTGTTTAAAGGCCTTGATTATATTTATGCAGATTCTGTATTTGATGTGAAAGACACATATATATACATACATCAAAATATTAGATGTTCCAGTTCAAGACCATAACAAAATACGGTGTGGCTTAGGGTTAGGAGTGAGGGGTTTTAGGTTGGTTTGTTTTTGTTTTTTTCAAGTGGGAAATCAGACTTACTTCCTGAAATCTGCTAACAACTTCAACATGTCTTCATTTGAGAGTTTATTACTGTCTTGTCTGAAGAGAGCAGAAAATCTTGCATTTTTGTCCAGGGTTCCTGAGGCATCTTTAAACAATGTCCTGAAAGTAAAAATCTTGCCTTCAGCTGAGTTTACGAAAGTGTTGAAATTAATTTCAAGAAATTTCTTTATTACAAATCAGAATATACTGCATCATCCTTCATATTAAGCATTTAATATTCTTGTCATTGTAGGTGAGTTTAACATATAAATAGCTCAGTCTAACAAAAAAGTGTGAACCATTTCATTTTAGTAACATAAAAAATATTGGCAACAGAAAACAGCTGGCAATATTAATAGTTTTAATAATAATGCAATGAATCTTTATAACTTTTTTCCTACTACAGAGCTGAAGTGTAAGTTTGTTACAAATCTTCGGTTAATTGAAAGCAAAACAAGAAATAATTTAAATAGCACATTAAGTTTTACAAGAAGGGAGATGCAAAAAAACCATGTTAGAGAAAAGTTAGTAAAAAAATACAGATTGACAAGATTTGTCCTCACCTAGCTGCCCAGGCAAAAGGCATTCTATATTGACCTAATCTCTGGCATGCCTGCTTAGCATTCTTCAAAACTTTCTGTGCAACCTGCAAGGGACATAAGATTTGAAAAGCTACATTTTTCTGAACCATTAGTACACAAAAAAACTCCACATATTGACACTGATATGAATTAGAAAATCTTCTTTAGAAGATTAAAGATTAATCCTAAGTATTAATGCCTAAGTATGTGAGGAAAAGACAACTGATAATGCCTCTTAATGATTCATTTCAGGTTAAGCACAGCCTGCTGATTTCACAGCATTTCGTGGGTGAAAACAGACCCTTCTACACTTCTGATACAAAATACTTAATTAAGCAAGAGAAATATTATTATATACAGAATATAGATGGAAACTTGGAGCAAAATTCGACTGTTTTTTAAAACAAAACCCCAACTACAAAAAAGAAACCCCAACATTTCCTCTCTCACTTGCTCCCCTGCCTATATCCACCTCTCACCCTGCGCACCAAAACACATTCCTGAGGAATAAGTAGTACAGTACTCTGCAATATTTGTATTACAAATACACACAGACTGTGGGGTATGACGATCACATGGACAACCCTATGTGTGGACATTGCAATATTGTTTACATTAAAAGTTTAAATTCTTGATTTTGTTAACTTTTAAATGAACAAAAACCTCCATTATATAAAACAAACACATATAACAATCAGAGCTAGAAAAGCACTGGTTTGAGATGTTCAACACTGAGCTGAACCACTTGGGCTTCTCTTTTCCAGAAATCAGCTTTTCCTATGTGTCCACACAGAGCAAAACAATTTACCAGAGGCAAAACCACCTACAGAGTAAAACTCCCTGAATATCATCCCTGATCTGTGCTGTTGATATTATAAAGAGCTGATTCTACTCGTGTGTTTGAGCGAACTCTCCATTACCCTTTCCTGTAATAAGAGGGAAATAGCACTCGGAAGCACAAAACCTTGGTAAGTAATCATCATTAAATCACTGTATTCAACATTTAAGGGGAGAAAAAGTGATTTTTGGCTATAGAATTTGCTGCTTCCATTTTCCCTTTTTCTTGTCCAGAGTAGCAACTTTGCAGGGAACCGGAACTCGCTCCCTACACTGACCCACATGGAGGCCTACATAGCTGGTACTGTTCTACTTTGTTTCAGATTAATACAGTACAGTCCCTGAGAAAAAGAACAGAAGAAAAATTCAAACCAAACATTCATTCGTATAAAATCATAAGCAACTGAACACCAGAAGGCGTAAGTTAATATAACCATGAGCATTCCTATTGTCTACTCCCATTGTACAAGGCAACTACAAGTCTAGAACTCGGCATCAAATGTGGGAACACTTGGGCTTACTTAACCTCCTCCCATGGCTCAGGCCGAAGCACACCAAAATCACCCACTCAGTTCAGGTTTATTTTAACTCAGTAACACCCAACATCAAAACCAGACTCCTAAAATACAAAGCTGCTGTTTTCCAACAATAGCTGGGGGGAAAAAAAAAAAAAAACCAACTCAAGCATTCCTGGAAAAACAAATCAGTAGGCTGATCTATATTAAGACCAAGTGAAAAATACATGGTTTTTTACATGTAGCTTTGCCAGATCAAATTTGTAGGAAAGAACACTGTTGCTCTGCAGAGACTGGAAGTTAACTGTTTCTTCTTAGCTGAAAACAGGCAGAACATCAACAGTAGCTGACTCTGCTTACAAAAACACTTTTCTCTTGTACGCTGGTCCAGCTATTTAAGCATAACTGTAAATCAACAAAATTAAACCTCTACTTTTTCACTGACAAACGAGAAGTAACTAACAAAACTTCTTGTAGATATGTTTCAGAGAACATCAAAATGTTATGTCATCCTGGATTCCTGGAAATTTCAGATGTTCCAGTGGATTATTTCCAGAAGTGATCTGAGGTTCTACCAAATCTGCAAAGCATTTTATAGATAAAACCAGAAGCTTAATCATCTCAGTGGTTCTGGAGGAAAAAACCAGCCAGTGTGCAGATAAGGTTACAGTAAACTATTGTCACCAAAAAGTGAGACAAAAAATGTCAACAATGTTACACTAAGATGCATTAACTAAGAGAGACATACAGTTCATTTATGATCTATATTTAATATTTCACTGTTCAACAATTTTCAACTCAACTTGCACAATGAAGTCCAATATTCTTTTGTCAAAACAGTTTACTTAAAGACATTATAAAAATTACATTGTCACGATTATAAAAAGTGAAATAAATGTTTCCAATAAATTGTTCCTTTATTGATAATGTAATAATAGTTACTGAAAATAATTATAATGTACTACATCAAATCAGCCAGTTATATGAATTTACTATGAAACAACTAAGATTTTGATTTATATTGATTAATTTGAAATCAATCTTGTTTGCCTCAGCATTTTTTTCATACCACAGAAGAAAATAACATACCTTTGATGAATCTGAACTTTTCATATATGGTTCAGCACAATGTGTAATGCTTCCCTGTAATACCTTTTCTATTCTAGCCACAAGGAAAATGTCAGTATGAGGGCACGTGACTGAGAATATTCCCTAGAAATAAAATGAGAGATAAATATAGAAGGAAAATGCACATTTTACATCACACAATAGAAAGCCAATGAAATCACGTAGGAAACTTGTATCCAAAATCCTACTAGTTCTTCAGGTTACTAGTTCTTACCTGCTTTGGATATTGCAACACAGTTTCATGAATGTCCTGAATTCTGTGTAAGCTATCACCACTGCCATTCACCATTTGTTGAGATGCACTGGACAGCATGTGCCTGACTGAGGCGTGGTTCAAATCAACATGGAAATCTGCTGAAATCTTCCTGTTGTTTTTAATATCAAAGAGTGACAATGTGACAAAGAAAGGTTCTACCTAGACATTAAAAAAAAAAAAAAAAAAAAAGAAAAGGAATCAAGTATCAGTGCTGGCATCTAGATCACTGCAAAAACGTGTATGAAAAAAAGATAAGTAATATTTTCATAAACACATATGGCCATCACCCTAGGTATTACTGACAAGATGTAAACTCTCCACTATCCAACAAAAATATTAGCAGCAAAGTTACTTTTTGTAGGATTTAGGCTTTCATTTTGATTTAAGAGAGTAAAAAATCCCCATAATATAAATTTCTCAATCACAGCAAGGAATCCCTGCCATTAAGGATAGTGTCAATCAAATATTAAGACATTCATTTCCGAATTAACAGAAAGTAATTAAATTAGTTATTTACATTTGTTGTTGGTCCTTCTTCATTTTCTGCAACGCAGCTTTGCAAATTAAAAGACAAATCATTACACCTTACAAGAATTTTTTTTCCAAATTTCTCTTCAAATGGCTTCACTTCTGGTTCAATACTAGAAAAGTCAAGTTTCTTTAAAAAGAGAAAAGAAAAATTAAGATAAGTTGGTTTTCATCTCAAAAGGATCAACATAAAAAACCCTGCTTCCTTGTAAGAAGTCTAACCTGTGCATCTGGATCCAAGGCAAAAAGTTTAACTCTGCTTTCAGTTTTCAGCTTGATTTCTGCTTCTCTGGTACTCTGTTCAAAATAAGAAAAAAGTCTTGGTATCACACTACTAAAATGGGCTTTAATTTCATGCCTTTTTCTGTGATGTTCAAAGCTTCACACATTTTTGATTCACGCGTTCATTTCTCCCTTACTGAGCTTTGTACCTCCTTAGTTTACATTGACCCAACATGACCAAGCAAAAAGCGAGAGCCTCTTCTCTAAACACCTTTTTCCAGTCCTAGAAGTATAAAACCTTACATCAGCAACACGTAACCTTCCAAGCTCATGAGAAGTACACTGCAGTGTAACTTTAATATCTGCCTCCTTAAACAATAACTTTCATAAACCCATTTCATTTAAATAAAAACACACAGTATGACTGTAGGTTAAAGCTCAGAGCTATCCTGAGACCATAAGATTGCTCAGGAAACAGCAGATCACCTAAATTAAGAAACACCATCATAGCTCTCTTTCTTTTTTCTTTCTCTTGGTTGCTTTTTTTTTTTTTAACTTTTCTTGAGCTCTACTGCCAAAGAAGTGGTTTTCCTGTGGGTAGCTGGAGAAAACCCAAAAACTTCCAAAAGATAAACTCCTCACATTTAAAAGTTACTTCGCAGAGTTCACTGTACACTGCCTGGGATTTGTGGATACCTATCTATTAACAGTAAAACAAAAGTGAAGTGGAGCAAAATAGAATGTGAAAACTGATGGTATACGTAGGTTACCTTTTTTTGAAAGAGGTATTATTTAAAGAGTATTCTATGATTTTTAAAGTCACAGAACATGACAAATGCACATATGCATGTGCCAAAATTATCCATGCAGGAGAAATGCCATTCTTAAAGTAGCAGCTGGCTAAACAGGGATACAAAATATTATGTTACAGGCAAGTGTTTCTTTTTGGATCAGCCTGTACGGGTTAAAAGAAGGTACAAACCCAAAATGCTCATCACTGACCATCAGCAGGAAGTGATCTACTGTCTATATCTGCTTTGCTGGAGACTGAAGGAACTTCTACTATGTCTCAAGAGAAAGAAAAAAAAACAAAACAAAAGAACAATCCCTAAGAGCTCATAACCCTATTTTTAGGTTGATAATGGGAATTTAAAAAAAAGAATTTGACTTGATGTATTACAGAAGAGAAACTTCTGAGGTGCTACTTTGAATATAAATGCTCCAATGGTTTTTATTTACTTTACTTTGTTAACTTTAACACAAAAAGAAGAAAAGAGGAGAGTTGCTGTGAAAGAGACGACCCAGATACTCAATACCAGCAGAGTACTGGCAGAATTAGCTTGTTGAACTACTGGTATAATTGAGAAATACAGGAAATGTGAAAAAGTTCAAGGATGGCAAGAAAGTTGTGTGCATGTTTTGCAAAGGTAATATTTAGTGGCAAGAATTGAGGAGGAAGATTACCTAGCCATAGGAGCTAGACAGAAACTGTTTCAGCTAAAGCATCTTGAATAGTTTTAGATTCTTTAGTGTTTTGTGCACTAAGACCAGATGAAAATATGCATTTTTGACTAACAGATGTGGGGCAGTTGTCAGAACTCAAGAACTGAAAATGCAGGTAAACATCAACCATGCAGCACAGCAGTGGCTTTGTAATTTTATTTCCTCATCTGTAAAACTGAGACAATATTTTCCCACCTCAAGGTATTCTGGGACCCATAATGGTTAAGGAGGTGCTTGGGCACACTGATCATGACAGTCACAGTTATTTCAGAGGTCTAATTTGTTTTAAGATCAATAAACACAACAAAAACAAACAACCCCAAGAAACCCCAACCAACCACAAAAAAAAATCCACTACAAAACCCCTATATTCACTCTTGGTACTTAAATTACAGATAAATGGAACATGAAATAGGTACAAAAGAGACAGATTGAGACAGAAGTGTGCACATGTATGCACTGAAGTGAAAAATACCATCTTACTTAGTTTATGTTATAAACTAACAGCTATTGATAGAAGAATGAAGGCTTGGAGATGTATGTACTCACAAGGGTTAAAACCCTTCCTAGGAAGTCTGTTTTTTCCCCTACTGTCAGGTGCTCTACAATCACCCCTGAAGGAATTTCTCTCGCCTCATAAGGATATGAGGTCAGCTATTGTGAAATTCTCCTCCTGGAACCAACAAAAATAATAGAGCAGCTATAAACTCTTCTAAAAGAAAGCCCAATGCCTTGCAAGGCTTCCACTGGGGAAAAAAGAACCAAATCCAAACAACAGCTGAAAAGACAAGGCAAGAAAGAATAAAGGACAAAAAAAATTCCTCCAAACAAACACCATTTATATAAGGCAATCAAGTTATGACACAAAGAGTAATGCAAATGGGCAGAGTTTTCCCTGTACTTTTCGTCAGGAAAAAAAAAGGCTAGGAAAATACATTAGAGCAAATTACCTTGAAAGGCAGTGTTTAGTAAAGGTGCATTAGAAGGGGAAATAAAAAAAAATATTTTGAAGGAAACAGAAATGTAAATGGGTTATAACCATGGAATAAATAATAATAATAAAACATGCCAGTGCTAAGCTAAAATAATATTCGAAAAAATAATGAGCTTTAAGAGCTGCACACTTCTGATCCAAAAGTTATGAAAACAGGAAGTGGCAACTGTAGTACTAGAACTACATGCAGGTGCTGCAGCCCTGAAGTAAAGTCCCCTCTGGAAGGAATATGGACCATAAGCACTATAATAACTGACTATAAAGAAAGAAAAATCTTACATACAATAAGAGCATTCAATTCCATACTTATTTATGAAATAAATTTTCATAGCCTCATGCAAATATGCTGTTTGATGCTTACAGCCCTTCCAAGGAAGCCTTGATTATATGCACCACAATCCCAATTAATTTCCAAGTACAGCCATAGCTGGTGCTAGATTATCACAGAACAGCTTTTTGTGTACATGTGCTAAATTGACTACAAAGCACTAACAGAAAGAATTAAGTCCACCAACCAATTTGGGTGCTAAAAGCTTGTTAATGTCTTCTGAATGGATCCTTTGATATGTTAGCTACTGTAATAGATAGAATTTGCTTTGCTTGTTCTCAGTTCATAAGCTGCACTACTTTCAGGAATAGTTACTAGGTCAGACAGATCCTCAGAAAAGAAAGGGAGAGCATTCCAGAGAACGGTCAAGCAGAAAAGTTTCAATACTCCAGGCTGTACCACACAGAAGAAAGAGTAAGGAAGTCACAGGAAGGAGTTTGGATTCTGCAGCTCCAATAAAAAAGGTCACCAGTTCCACTTCTTGGGTGATTTAACAAAAATTTCTCCCTTACAAAACCGATTGCAACACACAACTCACGGATTTAACTGAAATAAAGTTTTTCAAATGGGCTGAGGAAGAGTTACTGTTATTTTCTATTTGTTTCCATTTTATTTCATTCTTGTTTCTACCACACTTCCCTAAGAACAAAATTGAAAAGCAAGAACCATGGCAACACAGGAAGTATCCATGGACCTGCCAGTTCATTACAAACACAAACATCTTAAAATACATTCACTTCATCACTGCTATTAAGCTGCTCTGGATTTCTAAGTATAAAAATAAAACTTGACTTCAGTATAACTAGATTTCTATAGAAACACTTCAGCACTTACCTGAATGCAACAAACCGATACAAAATATAATGAATTAATAAAATAACAATATATGCTGCATTTAAACAGCATATCAAGATTTAGATAGGAAACTTCAAGACAGTATTTAGTTTCCTTCCAAAAGCAGAAAAAATAAGCTCAATAACCACATCTATTCACAAAAGAGTTTCTAAGCCTTTCAAGTACCACAAACTGACTGGAAGCTACAAGCCAATGCCTTACCTTTACTGAAAGTTCGTGTGGCTAACTTACGTTTACTATTTTATATCCCAAGTTGACATTTACAATATATATTACCTTGGCAATTTCAGGATAGTAGTTATCAAAACTACTTGATGAGCTTTCCAGTTTGCTTTGTTCATCATCTGAAATTATAAAACCTCATTTTAAAATAAATATAAAAATTCCAAAGTGCTCACAAAACTCCATAGCAAAAGAACTCATTTTTTTAAAATCTCCTACCCCCTCAAAAATGACAATTATTAACATAAATAGGTTGTGGAGAACTGCATCATTTTGATGCAGTGACTTCTTGAAAGATATAACTATTTACAAAAATTGTTAAAGTAGCAGCTATTTCTAATCTCACCAGAACACAACTTTAATTTTAATTTTGGTATCTGCAAGGGGCAAGGAGATACTCAATGCACAAACTTACAACTCCTTCCACTATGCATTGTAACTTGACTTCAAAACAAGTTCCCTCTGTTCATTAGGTTCCCAGCTCTACTCACCAACAGTTACTGGATTTACAAAGCAGCCATTCATTTTAGCTATAAACATCTTGCAGTTCTAAGGTCAACTAACGACTACAGACTAAAATGTCTTTCCCAGAGCTAGATGCTTCTCCTTTTCAGATTTGCTTTTGTTGCAAACATCACACTAAATTCTGACAGTCTTTGAAGACTGTGAGATCTCATTTTAAACTCTAATGATCCCTTTTTGGTACTTTGTATAAAAAACCAACCTTCTGTAATATCCTCCAGGTTCTTCTGGATATGCATACAGTTGGTTTCACACCAGTTTCCCTCCCCATCCACTCTCAAGAGGAAAAGTGAATGAGAGGACATCTAGACTATCCTCTTGTCACCGAAATACTGGTGACATACATCACATTCCTTACAGACACCTGCCTTACCTATTCTTAAAGGGCTCCAACAGAAAGCAATCTATTTCAATACTTGCAGGAAACATTTGTGGTCAAGGGAGTTATATTTAAATTTAAGCCCCACACTGTAACCACAATTTCTACCTACAGTGACCACGGAACAGATTATTTCATTTTCAGCAGCATTTTACACATTTCAAAACAAGTCCATCCTAAGTTTCTTTTTTTTCCTTAAACTGCCTCAGTCCTGATTTGACATTGTGAGTTCTACTTCTCTAGACTTGATCAGCCTCATAAATATCTTCTGGACTTGACTCAATTGGAATCAATACAGAACAGTACTATTTCAATGCCCAAAAGGTCAAAACGCTCATCAGTTGAAGTGGACAGTAAAAAGGCCTGTAATTTTTATGATCAAAGAAAACAAAAAAAAATGTAGCCACAATTAAGCCTTTCTTTCCAAAATGCATGTAAGATGATGTGGTCACATAACTGCATTAGCCTTGCTAGAAACCCTGCTTACCTTCGTGGGACTCGCCATTTCTTTTTTCTTGCATTGCAGCCTCAAAGTTAAGCTGAAGGATTTTGTTCAGAGTGTTTATCCACTCTTCCATTTCAAGTTCACTGTCTGCAGCTAAAAGGTAACTACTCTTGTCTTGCATCTTGAGCTCAAATGCGAAACGTCTGACTTTATTGTTCTATAAGAAAATAAAAGACCTGTGCAGCACTTCACATACTGTCTAACCACAGCCAAAGGAAGTTATACATATTTCAGATATTCTACACAAAACACAGTTAGATATTTTGAACAAATGTATCATAATTACACTTTCTGGTCTCTGACAATTGACCTTTTGAAGTTATTTGTGGCACTGCAACAAGTGAAAGTAGGAAAGGGAACAACCAGTTTTCCAATTTTCAGTCATCATTCTGCTTGCAAACATTTTATAAAAACCCAAAAAATCCAATTTCCAAATATGAATTCTTTATGTACTCAGATCACCTAGAAATGAAAATAGCTAATGTCTGCTGAAAAAAAAAAAAAAGTAAAAGCATGAAACTATTATATTTGAGTGACAGCTGTTTGCACACTGTGATTTTACACTGGAGATAAAATTATAATCAACATCAACCCCGAATGCCTTGATATTGTTAGTCATATAGATATACACAAAGTTGGGAATCAGTTCCTCCTTTTTTCCTCAACCATTTCTGTCATCCTTCTCCGCACAATTTAAATCAGGCTTTTAAATGCTACTTAGCCTGACTCATGTTTCTGGGAATGAATTCAGAAGTCTTAAATGAAAATTCTATATTATCATCAATTTAGTTTTAAAAATCAGTAATTCATTAGATAAACATTAAAATAAACAGTAAGACAGACTTAATGGTTGGGGAATTTTTTGTTTAAGTTAAATGCCAAATTACATATTAGTTTCACTACATCTCAGATTCTTCAATTAACAGACTAACTACTAGTTGACAAAACAGTCAGCTTTCTACCAAAGATGAGTTTCTGTTAAGGATACAAACAGAAGTGTGGACTTCAGACCTAAGGCAATCTTATCAGCTGAAATCAGTGCTGAAATAAACGAAAAATCCTAAGAACAGTAATGTCTAAGTTTCACAGTATAAAACCTGGACACAGGCAGTAGAAGTCACATATCTCAGTTTTCACAAAACACTCAGTTAGAGTGACTATACCTATACATATGGCTGGATGTGTGAATAGATACACCGCATATATTATGTGCTCCACATCGCTGATCAGAAAAGTCTCTATGTAATTTAGTATTAAAACAAAAACCCCAACAAAACAAAACCAAATCCAAAAACACCAAACAGAATTCCGGGAATTCCAGTCTCTTTATTTAAGTTCGGGGAAAAAAAGAAATCCACCAAAACCAAAAACCCCAAGCAAACAAAACCTCCCTACTGCACAAATTCAGAATTCCTCATGATACAAGTTCCGGTGAAGAAGCATATTCTGTTCTAACTTCATGTCTGTTAGTGAAGTCAGTATTTTTCTCTCAAGCATCTAGTGTCTTTGAAATAGGAACGCAATAGGAAGTAATCTCCTCTCATCAAAAAGACTGCCTCTGAAACAAGTAGTTTCATCCTGAGAGCAAAATCTCTGCTCAAGAACAACCATTTCTATGAATTCCATGTCAGACAACTTCAAAGTACCATGGCTGGGGTCCTTACAAATCTTTTCCTGTATTTTCCTCTTCTGTTAAGTGGAAGTGCAATTTCTACTGTGTAGGTACCACTTTTTCCCTGTAAGAGTTTTTAAATGCTAACTCAACACCAATAATAAGTAACAGTAAAACAATAAGATCAGCCAGAGAGGATACAGGACATAAGATAAGATAATAAAACTACATGTCTGGAATAGGGACGTTACAATACTTGATAGTTCAAATCACCATTTACTTGCCCCTCACCAACAATTCAAGCGAAGAAAAAAAGCTATTTCCAGACCTCTTTATTCTAGCCACTGAATGACCACTTGGCTTCTTGGAAGTGAGGACTAACTGGTTTCGATTTTGCACCTGATGCTAATTCATAATTAGTCTCAAATTTTTACATGCAGTTTTGAAGACCAGGTGCCAAGATAAACTCTGAGAGTACTGTGCAATACAGAACAGCATTAGACACAGCCAACTATAAATTTTAAAGCATCCAAAGTACAGTTTTACTTAAAGATTACTGCATCAGCCCTACTTGCAGAAGAACCAAGGAACAGTAGTACTTTTTTTTTTTTTTTTTTAAAGCAAGCTTCTGGCAGAGTCTGAGGAAACTTGAGGTTAATTGGATTGAACTGACGGAACAGAAAGTATGGAACAGTATGAAAGTATGCATGAGAAAAAGAGATTTTCAGGTTTTAAATCCCAAAACGATAGAATGGTTAGAAGTTAGAAGGGGCCTCTGGTCGTCGTTTCATCCAACACTCCCTCCTCAAGCACAGCCAATTAGAGCCATTTAGCACAGGATCATGGCCAGGAAGCTCTTGAGTATCTCCAAGGGTGGAGACTCCACAACCTCCCTGGGCAGCCTGTGCCAGTGCTCGGTCACCCTCACAGTGGCAAACAGTTCCTTGATGTTCAGAGGGATCCTCCTGTGTTTCAGGTTGTGCCCATTGCCTCCAGTCCTGCCACCGGGCAGCACCGAGCAGAGCCTGGCTCTGCCCTCTTTGCACCCTCCATCAGTACTTGTACATATTGATGAGACTACAGCTGTATTTAGGAACCACTTTTATGTGTGTTGCCTTGTTTTAAAAACACAAATCAAACTCATTTCAGTAAAGTTGGCCAGAATTGTCTCTCTAAGGCAAAATAATTGTATCTTGGACTTGCAACCTAATAAAATTTATTACAGTTATAAGACTTTCATACTAGTTACCTTTTAAATGTGTATCCAAAAACAATACTACAATATTTGAGGAAAAAAATCCTCTGTAACGCTTTTTTATCTCTTCGTGTAAATCTTCAAACAACTTTACACTAAAAAATATTATTTAAGAAATACATTTTTATTAAACTTCACCTATTTCTGTACAAGTTAAAAAAAACCCCTAAGTCTCATGGGGTTTTTCCAGGTAAGCTGTGCCTAACAGAACAGTTACATGCTGTGCTATAAATACATAGCAGAATCACAAAAAAAAAAAAGAAATATAATCTTTTCTTTGGCACTTGCTACTGACAAACATTTTACCAAAGCCCTTAACTTTTCAAAATAAAGAAAAGCACAGAAAAGTAACATTATAAAGGTCAAATGAAAGCATCTGGAAGGGTGTTTGAATTCAATACAACTCCCGCAACAAAAATCCCACACAAGAAGCTATGCAAAACATCTTACAGCTCATGCAAGCACAAAATCTAACTGAAATAAACTTCAATTTTATGCTGTCATTACTTTGCCAAGTTTGGGGTTCTTTGTGCATATGCCTTAAAATTTGGTTTGCTAAATACTTGACAACAACTAGCAATTTATATTCTTTTCAAAAAGATTTCAAAAATTCAGTCTCCTGCCCTTTGAAATCTTGTTCACTGCTTTGACAAGATGCAGCATATCTATTTGTTCCTCTGCATAATAGGTACTTATCTACATTCAACAACACTTATCTATATTTTAAATAAAATTTCATTTGCTAATAAATACAGAATTAAATGGCAAACAGGCAGAATAATTATAATTACCTGAACCACTCCCATGCATGAATCTAGAAATATTGATCCTTTAGGTTCTTTTGATATTTTTTCATCTTTGTAGAAATTGAGATTATAGGATCCATCACCAAGCTGGCTTAAGTGGAAAAATCTTCTTTTAAATGACTAGTGAAAAGAAAGCAGGGAAGAAGAGCAGTGACAACACTAGTACTAATCAGCTTCCTATTACAATACTCGTAAGTGCTATTTACATAGTAGTTAATAGAAAAAAAGCTTTTATTTACAGATAACCTAATCAGTATCCACAGAAAATAAAACAGAAACCATTAATTAAAAAAAATTAACTTATGATATCTGCAGCAGGATTGTACTATATAATTTGGCAGTATTTTTGACCTATTGAAAGGCATTTAAAACTGACTCTATAATATACATGAGGCAAATTAAAAAATTACCGTTTTATATAAAATATAGCAATACAAACAAACAACAACACTCCCTCCCAGTATAACACAGTCCCTTTTCTACTAAAATGACACCAGGGTACAGTTAGGAAAATTTAACTCCTCCCACATACTAGTTTTTTCATGGGGGTTTTTTTTCTGATTTACATATAATAAAATAAAAGCAAGATTTCAGATACATAAAGTACATACAAGCTTCCCTCTTTCTTTCCATACAATTTTTTTAGAACTAAACCACATACGAATTGATGTCTCTAAGACACAGGGACATTTAATATCAGTGTTCAGTTTTTTACCATATCTAAGATATTCCTAAACTTACTCTCATTGTCACACTGATTGCACTATTCATGTTGCCTTTGTACAGCCATCCTTGTTTTGTTATTCCACCCTTCTGAGACCCAAGAGATGCTGCATCCTGGAGATGAAGAAAGGAATATGGGGAAAGGAAGCAAAAAAGAAGAAAAAAGAAAAGGTAAACTTTTGCATCACAGTCCATGTAGTATTTATCAATAATTTCAGAAGTCATTTTAGAAGTTGGAATAACTATGTTCATAACATAATGATAATAATGTACCACGAGTTCCTGTTGAAATTCTATAGCTTTTTCATTATTTTATTTAAAAACCTGGGATGAGATTGACCTCATCTAACTTTTAATATGTAATCTGGCCACTTCTACAGGCTTTATCTACAACCAACAGGATGATCCAGTTTATAGATAGCTAAATGTTAGTCAGGACAAATCCCAATGAAACAGGTGAATGAGAAAACAGTCAAAACTTAAAACATTTACTTACATTCATTTTGTAACCTTTTCCACAGAATGTAAGGAATTTTTACCAACTTCTATTGCCAAAAAGAACAATGCAAACACATGCTTATCCAAAACTTCAATCGAGATTTCTCAAACCATTTTGCTTTACATGCAGTACTTCAAAGACATTACTTCCTTAAGAATTTACAGAGAATTAATTCTTGAATTGGATCTGCCCTTTTACAGATCAGAATCAAAGCTTTGCAAAGAGAACAAGACTGAACTTGGCAGTAATGGCAAGTACACAAACAGCAGATCCAATGCATGCATCACACATCACACCCACTGCCTGTACACCCCATCCATCTGCCAGCGGAGGGAACTGAATGACTGTATCAAAAACCTTAGGATGTTAACAACTACCAAGAAGCAGCACTCTGCTATCAAATCGGATCAAAAAGACAGATTAATAATTGCCACAGAATAAATATTAAATTTCCTGTTCCAAGTAACCTTTTAGAGTACTACCAAGCTGACTTTAACATGGTTTCCAGTTGATGAATCCCATCTTGAAATAAAACTATTAATGAATTAGACATGTAGGAAGATTTTCAATCATCTAGAGGAGAAATACTCCTGGTAATTTTTTACTGAAACATTCAGAATTAGCTGAGCATCCAGCTGGAAACAAAATCACAAAACATCCTCAAGTACCTCAAGTACTTTTTCTAATGCCATTTCTCAGCTGTTAAGAAAACATGCAACAAAAGTGATTACATAAGGTGGAGAGAGTCACTAGTTCAACAACTGAACATTAAACCAAATCTTGGAATAATATGAATTAGTTGCTGGAACTAAATCAAGGAACATTCTGTAAAAAGTTACTAGGTAATTCATTCACAGCTTATTTAGTCTGTCCAGCTTGCATATTCATAAGCATATGCACATGTGAACCTCAAAAAACTGTGAACAGAAGGCAAAAGATGCATCAATCTGACCTTTAAAAATTTAGTCAGCTTGGTACTCCTGAAGTTAGGCCCAGTAAGGATGACATGGTCATCAACTATCAGAGCATCAGATATAACGGCCCAAAGGCATAGACCAGAAATACTTGGCAAATCTTCGTGTGTCCCACAGAGCCTTACCGTCCAAGCAACACAGTCATCTTTTTTCATATTTTCAATTCATTAGTCCCCACCCCTGTTCTATTACCTAGATAATTATTTTTCTTGTACAAGAATTAAGATGCAGAGACAACTTAAAACACTGGGTTTCCAAATATGACTCTGTATGACTCTTCACCGCCCCTGGAGTGAGTTATCCCCAAGGAAAGGGTGGGTTTAAACCACCTTTACAACTGTAAGGTGATGAGTAGATGATGAGTTATTGCTAAAACCTGGCACAAAACAACCAATGCTTTTCTGTAAAAGCACAAACCACACATAGGATCACTTTGCATGACAAAAATTCCTTCATTACCTGTGATAACAAAAATTAAGATTTAGCTCTTTTAAGACTCCACTTCCCAGTCTCTGAGGTGCACGATTTCCCAACTCTTTCGAGCTGCATGCTGTTTTCTAGCAATAAAACTGAGCGTCATTTGGGCCTCTCTAGTTACACCATTTCTTTCTGTCAGGCAGAATTCCTGCCAACAGAGCCAAAAAGCTACTGAATCTTTCCAGCTGACCATCTGTCAATACAAAGGAACTCAGGATCCAGTTGTTAACACACGACTCTCACACTGAAAACATACTTCCTGTTTCCAGCTGGTAAGGTAATTTCCTCACTTTTATCATTACTGCTGCACACTGTGCCTCATTTTTTTAAATGATCATTCCCACAAACTTGGCTCCAAAGTTTATTTCAACAGCAACTGTTTCAACAAAAACAATCCCGTATCTTGATCCCACACCGGATTGAAAAATTCCGTTTGCAAACATCAACCTGATGGCCTGATAGCCCGAATTAGTTTTGGATAGGTAATTTTCTCCTTTTTAATGATGCACAATTAAACTAATCTTTATCTGATTTTCCTCCAATTTTTAATCACTTGAAGTTTTTTGCTTTCTATCATTCTCTTAATAAATCAGCTTTCTTCAAACACTAACAAAAGTGAAACAAAAAGACCAAATAACTTTCAATCTAAGGTTTGCATCTGTGCTTTTTGGCATAGAAAGATATTAATGTTTGAAAGAAACACCTCTTGCATTAAGTCTTCCCTTGATGAAAGAATTTATGGTCCTCCCCACCCTATTGTCCCCCTAACTTCCCTTTTCCTCCTAGCACGTCTTTTTCTTGTGTTTATTTTCCAAGTTCCTCAAAGAGCAGCAGACCTCTCCTGCAGTGATTGTACTTCTGAAAGAGATACCGTGTTCCTGCCTGTTCTTCCAGGACACTGGGCAGAAGGAGACAGGCAGAGCTCTCCACTTACACTTCCTAGTAAATGCATACCACCTGCTAATAGCCAAATTACAGTTTTTCAGTGTTTAACTAACTCTAGCCATAATATATTTCCTGATAAGAACTATAGTCAATTATATATCCATTTAATTTTTAAGTGTTTAATTATCTGTTTTCTAAAATCTTTCTGTTGTCAGAAATACTACCACAGTAAATAATGCCAAGTCTTCTAAATGTCAGTATAATAGTAATCATAATTATTCCCATCTTACAAATAGGAAGCTCTGGATATAGATGCATAAAGTTATTTGTCCAAATATCACAGTGCAGATTAATAGCAGTGCTGGATAAATGGCATCCTGGGATCTCTGATTGGGAATCTATCTACTCAGATGAATTCCCCAAACTACTTCTTCACATTTAATCCTTTCATTTCACATGCAGCAGTTCTGAATACCAGGAATTCAGAAGCAAAGTCATTGTCAAGAGGTAAAAATCACAAAAAAGAAAAATTACTTTATTTTAATTCTTGTTTGAGATGTAAGAGTTCAAGTACTCAGAAGAAAAGAAAACAGTGGCATTTAAAATGTGTTTTGAAACAGGGTGCGGTAAAAAAATAAATAAATCACAAAAATAACAGAGGCAGTTGCTGAAAAAAGGTCTTTGGCATTTGAAACGCACTTGAAAATTCCTTGAGGCTGTACATCTCTCCCTAAGTCAACGACACAAGAGAAAATACCTTGGAGTTTTAGTCAATTTTTTAAGCTTTTGTTTCCATGATAGCTCTCCAAGTCTGATCCTATACTCAATTTGTGATGAACTAATTTTAGCTCACACTGCATGCTACACTGTCATGCATGCTGAAGTGTGTGTGCTGTCATGTTGGAACAGATTCATCTATGATTTTACTCAATTCCATGATGAAACTGCATGAAACGTTTCTCTCTGGGAAACTGTCTACATAGACACAGTACAAAACAGCTTTTATGACAGCTGAAGGATTATATGTCACCAAGTATTAAAA
Organism: Lycocorax pyrrhopterus obiensis; assembly: GCA_014706295.1. Classification (NCBI taxonomy): domain Eukaryota; kingdom Metazoa; phylum Chordata; class Aves; order Passeriformes; family Paradisaeidae; genus Lycocorax; species Lycocorax pyrrhopterus. Next base: position 40,167,803 of record JACSVZ010000001.1, on the reverse strand, counting down.
CTTCAATGTTATTATCTGTCAAAACTTTTTCTAACTCACATGACAGATCTCCAGAGAACAAGGTTATTTGAAAGGAGATAGGTAAAATAACTGATTTGTTTCCCCATCAGGTGGTTCAAGCGAATCTCTGTTCTCATGTACTGACATCAACACTTAACCACAATGAAACTCACAACCTCTACACACCCAACATTCTTTAATGAAGATAAAGGAAAGTAAGGAATTACTATTATCTCACCTCATCTTTATCTGCTTCTTCATCCACTTCATATAAATGAACAGGAAGCTTGTCTGGCTTTGTCCCTTTACTACAAAAGAAAAAGCTTCTGAAGTACTAGGAATTTTGTGATTAGTTACCTATTTTATTGATGCAAAAATTAAGATGTTCTTTTCCTACTGAAGAGGAAAAAGCACAAGAATAACTAAGTAAAAGCATGTATTTTTCATTAACTCTATTCCTTAGAGGGCAATTTTCCTCATTTGTACATCTGCCCACTGTGTTCCTTTTGTTCTGCTTGTCACTGTCCTAATGTGTAAATGAAGAAAACAAATGCCTTCTCATTCACTGCACTCCGAATATCTTATGAGTAAGAATTCATACCTACAACCACTGCCTCGTCGCAGGACAACGCATTTATTTAAATTCCTATTGTGGTTTCTGCTCAGGGCAAGTAAAAAAACAGGTACTGACTTGTACAAAACCTGTGAGTAGATCAGAACTTTTCACAGAGAAAGGTAACTATTTCTTAACTGATAGATGCAGAGGAGCAGTTAGGGAAGACACAGATCTTCCAGTGGGGGTATTCAGAGTATTTAGCTACTCTCAGACATTCTAAGTTAAGGTTTTAATCTCTATACTCTTCCTAGAAAATTTTGAAAAAGTTGGAAAACATTTCTCTAGCAGATGGTTTAGAAAGTTTGCAACAGATGTAGATTAAGCTTTTACTTTGAATCATCCTGTGAAAACCTGCTCTAACCATCTCAGTTAGGTTCTATTCCCCACGCTCTCAAAGCAAGTTCCAAAAGCTGCCTTTGAAGCTACAAAAACAGGATATTACCATTTTAGGTTCATCTAAACACTAGCCTGTTTTAGTTATCATTCTTAAATTCACATTGTCAATGATACAATGTCTTGTTTTGACTTGCCTGATAATAAGGCAATGTTATGAGAGTACCTTTCCAGAAAATGGTTTAACATGATTTTATACATTCAAGCTCATCAATTCCATCCAACAAATCTTTATCATTTCTACTGACCATTAAACATTGATAAAGCATATTTCAGTTTACATATTACATGTAGTAACATACTTCTGTAATAAATAAGTCTATATTAAATGCAAAGTTCCTTCAGAATTTCAGTTTATCATACCACTAAATAACATACTTACTTTGGAAGCTGTCGAAACTCTCCTGAGTAATCTTCATATCTATAGTTAACAATATGCCAGTCTGAATTGTAGGTTTTGATGCACTGTTTTAATGAAAACCAAGTATCAATATTAACTGGAAGAGGATTAAAGGCATTCATTGGACACAGCACAAGAAAACCTCTTAAGATATGTCTGTTTATGAACTACTATGGTTACATGTCAACCTCTGAAAATTCTGTACACTTCCTTTCTTTTGCAACGATCTAATGCAATATAGCTTTTTGGAACAAGTTATATGTTTTAAGGGAAAGTTATCATCTGCCAGACATGTATTTAATAAAAGCAGAAAATGGTGAATGCACTCAGCATCTTCAGTCATCCAAAATGTTAGAGCAGTATTTTGCCGTAGCTGAAAACATGGCCAAGCCTTTAGAAAACTCAGCTGCAGATGAAAACATGACTGAGCCCTTAGACAACTCAGCACAAAAATAGACACCTTATTAAAATAGAATATTCAATTTTGCACATACTGATACAGAAAACAAAAAACATCTCTTCCTTTAATTTATACTTCCAGTGCAATTAAATTAATACTTAAATTTAAACTACATGCTTGCAGTGGTTGAAAAGCAATTATGTCATTAGGTTCTGATCTAGATCACAGGAAATACCATTTTACTCCACCCATATTGTTACAACATAAAAGTACTGATTTATCTTGGCTTTGAACAAAGTAACATAAAACTGACAAAATCTGTTGACTGAAACCATTCCATGCAAAATTTTATGTTACACAATAAACCTACGTATACGCAAACACAGCATCCAATAAATCGCAAATATTTTCTTTATATTTCAAAACACGAGTTTAATACTTGCCAAGCAATTGTTTCTGCAGAAACTCATTAAACTTCATGAATTACCTCTAACACTCCTCCCTCCTCTTGTCTATTCTCTTCAAATTTATCTCAGAAATGTTTAGGTTAGGCATTAAGGGTATGTATCAGTGTGGATAAATCACTTTGATGTAGATTCAGCTATCTGGAACTCCTTCAGTTTTACTAGAGTTACAACAGACATTTACTTGTTTCAGATGTTAAAATATCAGCTTAAAGCATTTTTCAGTAGAAAACCAGTAGATAATACAAAAAAAAAAAAAAAAAGAAAAACAATTAAACCTTTAATTCCTTAAAGGCTTCAACAAGACAATAAACGAAGAGCCAAAGGAATGCCAACACAAGCAAACAGTTCTGAGAAACTTCAGGGTTGAGGATGTTTCTCCTACATATAGCGTACAAGTTGAACAGTCATAATGAATTTCGGCCTCCACCAGTGTAACAGTTCTGGATACCTCTGTTCCAGCAATCTGTACAAGATCATTATGAACAAAGTAAGAATGGCTGGTGTGAGACACTTTATCAGAAAAAACAAGTCACAATGATTAATTCCAGATTTACTAGTGGATCCAATATTGTACTGAAATCACCCACGTTCATCTGGAAAAGCCAAAAGCATAATGAAGGTGGGGGAGAACCATCTGCAAAAGCCAATCATGCAAACAAAATAATTAAAAGCTATCCTGTTATACTTCTTTTACAGCCATGAATGGAAAAAATACTAGGTTTCCCTGGAAATTTTGCCTTGAAATAATTGACAAGTAAATGGCAATAAATATTTAATTCTTTTTCCAGGGCTTATTTTTCTGTTTGTTTTAAATGGTAAATGAAGGAGAAGAAAAACAAGTCAGGTATAATATTGTTATTACACAGCCACAGGTAATTTCAGTATTACCTCAGTTACGAACAGGCTCTGAGCTTCCTTCTCTGCATTTTCAGGAACTGTTGAGCGAATGTATCGACTCTGCCGCTGCAATAATGCTGTCTGATAAATAACAAAAGCAATTAATGAAACTTGCAATTAAAGGGAAGATGACACATTATGGCCACACTCATTTATACCACTATAATGAAGAAAAGCTCAGCAGAAAACATCCCATGAATATGCTGTTTCAGAATAGCCAATTAGGGAGAATTTGCTTTCATTCAAGCAAATGTGTTCCTTCTTTCACAATAAGGGCAAGACTGGAACCAGTGAGAAATAGATGCCATAGGACAGTTTCTTCCACTATATTGTCAACATAGGGAAGAAAATACTAGTAAAAAATAATTCCACCATGACAACATAACTCCAACATTTTGAAGACAGATATTAAGGTAGTGTTATTACTAGATATAAAAGCTATTATTCAAGGAAAGTAAGAAAACCACACCAAAATAAAAGAGTAGTTCAACTGCAGATCTCAAGTGACAAAAAATGAGACTAGCACTGTCTAACTGCAGGTTTAGAGAGAAGGTGTGGATCACTGAAGTATACACACACTTCAACCTCCCAAGTCAGCACTTATTCCTACCCTATGCCAGAATTCAGAGAGGCATAGAAAGGCTGCCAGAGAGCAGGAAATCTCTCTGTGCCCATGCAATTCTGCTTCTCAGACCTGTGCTGAAGTAAGCCTTAGGATACTTTACATTTTTAAGTGAAAAAGATGAAAACTTAACAAAATCTTCTGGACCACAAAGGAAAACAACCACACAGCAATAGAACTTGTTGTGCACTATGTGGAAAGGAATCTCACAGCTTAGGCCACCAAAGGTGAACATGAGAGTTTACACAGCCAGGGCCTGGAAGGGGGTTGTGGTCCCTCACCTGTTAGCTATACTCCACACATCCAGGAAGGATCAGATAAAAATATGACAAGAAAAAGCTCCACATGTTATGTTGAAAAAGAAAGATAAGTACATTATCTTATCTCTGCTGAGAGTCTGATCCATAAGGCGATTATCTTGGTCATTACCAAAGCCTCACTCCATTAACTGGGGAGGGTATTTGAAGTACGAATATTCAGCTATAGTAAAGATAGAGAGGGAGAAAAAAACCATCCCACAGTCATGGTCAAGTCATTCATCTAGACCAGAGCACTAAAAAGTGACAATGCCAACTGCTTGGGTAGGAGAGGTGGGGAGGTATTAAAAGCAAATACCACAAACCCCAAAATATTTCATGGGACCAATAAATCTTGCAAACTACAGTTAAAAACTAAAAAAACAAAACTGGAAGAAGATACACATTTATATGCTAATAGCTTTTAAAAATGAAGTTATCTTAATTCTAGAAATATCTTCAAGCCATATTAAGCATTCGTCTTCACAAGCTATGGAAATAAAAACTTCTATTAAGAGTATTAAACTACCTTAAGAGCTAAAGGCCAGAATGTCTAGATACTCTTCCAATGAAATAGTCTGATATTTGATGAGAAATTATTTATACTTTATATAATATATAAATATTTATACTTTATAAAATATATAAATACGTGCAGTATCTATATATTTGCTACAAGCATACAGTTATACTGTACTTTCCCCCAAAAAAATTATTTTAAGAAAAAACAGAGACTAAGGTGGCATCTTAGCAGGCACTTTTCATGGGAAATCCATGACCTCATCAATCAAATTTTAGCACTGTAGCATAATTTGGTAAAATTGAATTAGCTGAACATACTTTTAAAACGTCTGCTGCTGTTATCCTGCTACGCAACTATCAATACAATAGTAAGGGCTTTTTTCTAGTTGTTCACACATAAAAAGACTTTTATCTTAGTACTGTATCAATATCAGTGACAAAACAGAAGAATTTGACTTGTCAATTTTGGTCATATTGCTAATTGTCTTAATGCACCTGCCTCCTTCTCAGCTCATCCATCAGCTGCAGTAGTGCATCAAAGAGCCAGGAAACGCAATGAGTGAGGTATCGTGACTTAGAGAAAATTCCTAAAAATAATTACTTAAGCAACACCACGACATTTTAAAAGCAAGCATGCACATAAATAGAAATTATATTCCAAAAGAAAATTTAGGAAGGAAGGATTGTCTTCTCAACAAACTTTGTTCACAACTACATTGGCTGAACCAGTCCATGGAAGTGAAACTTTTCAACTCTCTGGGTTTGAGTGATCATTTGATATATGGCAGCATCAGGAATTACAAAGTGTTCTTCTCACGCTCTCAAAGAAAATTAAAAAACCCTTTCAGTTACTCTGCTATCAAAACTAAGGAAGGCCACTTTTAACACGAGCCAGGACTCACGCGCACTTACTGAGGCACACACTTAACAGGCTCTTCTACCGACACAACTTTCTGACTGAGTGCCAGGGATTTAGGACGTGTTGAGGTTTCAGAATAGGCCACAGCAGCAAGAACATTCCACCACGTCAACCAAGGAGTACTTGCTACTCGACACCTGATGGAACATGGGTAGTGAACCTGCCCACAAGGAGTGCAGACTGCAATGGATGTTCTTTCTGTCCCAAAGTCGCGTTTGCCAGTGAGGCTGTTACATCTTGAGGCTCATGCTCAAGATGCAGAGACCGAAATTGTCCTAAAAGATTCAGTGGAAAAGATGGCAAGCTGTATGCAAGATCCTGCCCTTAAAACAACCACGTGTCAGAGGTGACAACCTTTGTATGGGAAGTGTCAGATCCTTTGTATGGGAAGTGTCAGAACTTGTATTATAAAGTAATTTCCAAAATAAATCGATTTAGAACAGTTGGCTACATTTTGTGCTTTCTAAAATGAGGACACTACTTGGACATTTTTTTGCTTTTCCTCTACTGAAGATGTACCTTCTCATAGAATGACCTGGATTTAGTTTAACTTCTGCAACGTTGGCATAACATCTATTTTCAGAAGGACTTAACTCGCATTAAATAAAAGCTAAGAGCTTTAAGTGAAAGTGTGTTAAATCCATATGGCTCAAACCCAAAAATAACAAAGATGAAACAACATCTAAGCTAAGCACCAAAATGCCTTAAAAATAACACTGCAATAACTTTGTAAAGACAAATTTAATATGGGTAGAAATGCACCCACATTTTATTTGCTACAAGCAAATTTAGTCTGTATTTGGATTATTTGACAGGCAAGGGGGAATGGATTCAAACTGAAAGAAGGCAGGTTTAAATTAAACAAGCTGTGGATGCTCCTTCCCTGGAGATGGTCAAGACCAGGTTGGATGGGGCTCTGAGCAATCTGGTCTAGAGAAAGGTGTTCCTGCCCATGGCAGGGGGTTGGAACAAGATGATCTTTAAGGTCTCTTCCAACCCAAACCCTTCTATGTTTCTATGATTTCCCTTAAAAATTGAGGTAGCACTCAAAAGTTAGGTATTTTGAAAGAAAAAAAAAGGTAATTAGATAAAGGGTGACTTATTGCCAAGTACACACTAGTACTGCTTTGGCTTAAGGTTTCTTTAAATAATTTAGCCACTGTGCAGTTAACATAAACATCACCAATTTTGCAGTCATTGAGCATATGACTTTAACGTGACCACCACCACCATGAAGGTGATCTGTTTTAAACTAATGCTATTTAGTTATGAAGCCATTTAATTATTGAGCAAATTACTGAAATTTGGGTGAGAAATTTACAACAAGCCATGAAGAGGCACAAACTTGGATACAAGAGTATCCAATGGATATGGTCATTCAGTGTTAAGAAGGAGATGTCTCTTCCCACCAAGAGGCTAGAAGAGGTATAGCCTTGAAGAACTGGCGGCATTGTGACTGTGAGTAGCAAGAACATGAATACAGATGTCCCAATGGGTGGCAGAAAAGCGGCTGCTCTATCACCATAATTAACAAACACATTATATAGGCACCATAATGAAAACGAGGACAAAAGTGCAGCTAGAAATGAACAGGCGACAAAGCACGAAGGTACTGAAATTTTAGACACCCCACTTACTAAGAATGAAAGCAAATCAGTGATGCCAACAGCAAAACATGTCTCCAAACACAACATGACTGCCTTTACAAATTTGTTGAGAACAAGATAGGGAGTAACCTGATAAGTGAATTCAGTGTAGAAAACTCAGAGCTTGAGCTTGTGAAAAGCAGCTGAAACAATCTTCAAACGGTAAATTGAAAAAGATTCAATATATGGAGACAAAATTGCTGATTAAGAGCTCTTCTGGTAACTACAGAAAAGCAAATCTTGCTATTATTTAGATGTAATATCATAAAGGAAAAAAAAACAACCTTGAAAGAAAAAAATTACAAATCGACTTTTTTGGATTTGAAGCTCCGCACAAAGCAGAACAGAAATCATGTTCTTCTGAAACGTAAATGAACTGCTCCCAAACATATATAAAAAGAGAGAAACCATGTTTCATAACCTCAGCTAACCACGTTTGGAACAACGGCAAATGCAGTTAAGTGGAAATCTGGAAAGGTTCCTGTAAGCAGATAGCTGGCTGAAGAACAATCCTTCAAACTTTATGACTTTTCCAAGACTGGAGCATTTTCTGCTCCATCCTTGCTCAAATGTTTCTTTGGTAGTGGTTTGAGCTTAGAGCTACTTCTGACAGCATGTTTAGAGAACAGTCATACCTGAACAGAACAGGGTGAATTACTGTTGTTTTTTTCCCCTTTCCCTCACTAGACAAGTAATTTTCATCAGGAGGAAGAGGATAGGAAAGCTATATGCCGTCCAAAAACACCAGCTGCTGTGCAAGTTTTCATTTCTGATAGGGACTAAAAATTCATAGCAGTTCTCCTTTAATATCTAGCTTCTCACACCTATTAAATTAAATTTGAGTTAGCTAACTGCATTACCTGAAAAAAAAAATCCAAATCAAGCACAAATATTTCTTTCCAATTTATCTCTTAATAATTTAAACTTTAACAGAAATTCAATGGTGGTATCATCAGTGGTGCTTCTTTGAAAATATGCAACTTCCGTAATTTTCCAAAAATTATAGAAGTGATATCTAGTACTGAAAGCTAAGTATTTTCTGTGCCATTTTAAGTGTTAGTTCTAGGGCTGTGCTGAACAAAAAAGCCTTACTCTTAATGTCATTATAAATTAACACTGCTGGGCTTCCTTTCCAGGCTAGGGTTTTTTAGATTGTAATCAATTTAACCTAAGTGTGAGGAAGAACTTTGTAAAGACAAAAACTGAATGCTCTAAAAGGAAATAGCTTGAACAGGTTTCTAGACAATGGTAGGCGTTTCCACCTATAAACAGTTCTAAGTGTGTTTACAGGTAGTTCCAAATTCTCTAGCTCACTATTTTAAATTCATCTTGAGGGAGATGAGGCCAGCATCAAACATTTGAGCCACGGCTTACCCAAGAGCTGCCCACACACTGAGCGACAGCCACAAGTTAAGAAAGAGGAATTAAAAAAATATATGCGAAGCTGAATGACAAACAGAGAAAATATGCCATTATTTAAATGATTCAAATGATACTGGCAACTATATAATGACTCATGATTTCAAACCCGTACATATGGCTATGGAAAACTGAATAGGGTTAAACGGTTTAACTTAAAAATGAAAATAATAAGCACTTAAGAGTTCTCGGTTCTCTGACTAGGGAATATTTTCTTAATACATTAAATGACAGATTTAAATGCTTTGTGTTGTTGAAAACAAGCTAGATAGATCAAAGTAGTACTGAAGAGTCATGTGTACAGTAAAAATATTTGGATTAAGTTTGTGCCAGCAAGTCTTCCAAGGAAATAAAAGCTTGATAATACAGTTTGATAGTACAAACCAGTCTTCATCTAAATCATGTATAAAATGAGACTCTGCCAAAAACTCTATAGGGGAAACCCAGAAAATTTGTTCAGATATTATATTGATGAGAGATAAAGAAACAGAAGAACTGACTATATTCCAAAACTGTGACTACTCGAAGGAAATCTTACGATGTAACATACACTTTAATGACTGCCTTGATGAAAATCTGATCACAGAATCCAAACAAAGGATGACAAAAGACATTACGATTGATGACAAAATTCAGTCATTCCTTTTGAAGGATGAAACTGAGAACTATGGACTAGCTTCATTCATACAGGCCTGAGGATAAGAATTGCAGAAGGTCACTAGAAATAGCAGTTAAACACTTCAGACATACCCCAGACTGTTCAGACAAAATGCCTGAGGATATTCTTAATAGGTTTGTTTCTTCTCCATTGATAATTCAGAGCTGCTTACTGGAACGACCCTGGTAAGTGAACTGGTCAATCAGGTAAGAGCACACTCAACAGAAGTAACTTGGATTCCTCTTGATCTGTGATACTGAAGAGACACACTACAGAAGGGGATTTTGGTGGTGTAGCCTACTCATTCTTTTCAGTCCCAAAGCCAACACCTGGTGTAGGGTATCATCCTGAGTGATTCAGTATTCGAAAACTTGTACCAGTACAACTTCCTTTTCAAGAAGTCTTATTTCCATCCTATAAACTTTCACATGTGGCTGAGAACACATGAAGTCCAAATTACTCTCTAAATAACTGTACCTTCCCAAACCCCTAATTTTTTAGCTCGGAGTGGGAAGTAGAGCTAGTCATCTAAGAATCAACGAAAAAGAAGCCTTCAGACTGTACTTAAAAACAGAGTCCAGCTGCATTCAGGTAAACGCTTTAATAGGCCAGAGAGAATTCATTGAAAATTCAATGAGTAATTTATAGGACTTTAGATATCCTTCTGTAGAAATACACCAACTCATCATCAACTTTCCCCATGGTAAACAAACTTAGCTTCAGCTACTTGGCTGACTGAAATTAATTTACAGACTCTTCAGATGTCTGCACACCTTTCAAGTACAGACATTTTGATTGCAGGTATGGGCATGCGGACAAGAGACCTTCCTCACTATTTACTTCAACTCCAGTCTCTAAGATGCTTGGTAGTTATCCTAACTAGATCTACAAGAAAAAAATTTTTTTAAAGTGTACTTTAATAAACTACTTATTTAGATAAACATGGTTATTTTTAAAAGTATAACAATATTATCACAAAGTTTGGTTAAGTCTGGCTTAATTGAGTCAAAACTCTTTTATGTAAGGGGTATTTTGCTACAACACAGTTTTGGCTGGGACCATGCAGCTAAGAGTAGCAGACTGCATTTGAACAGGTTCATGTCCTTCATTACTAAGAATGGGGGAAAAAAATCAGTTTAAGAATTAAGAAAGCAGCTGCTTTTTTTAAACAGACATCACATACATCCCTTTTCCTACATCAGAAAGGGAGGGGGAATATGTACAAGTGACCGATCATCTACTTGAAAAGGCAGTAAAATTGCTGAGTTGCAGAAGCAGATATTACAATCTGGACAGATGAGGAAATTGTGCTATTTCTTCTGTACCTAAAAGAATAAATCGAGCAGGGTAATGGGACTCCTGGCAAAGACTCCATGGGGATTTTTTGAGCTAAAGAGAGTTAAGAAACAAAGAAATAGGAAGTTATCACCTCACAGCTAATACTGCTAAAAACCTGCAGTAAAAAAAAACCCCAAAACCCCCACAACAAAAAACCAGGGTGGAATAAATTACCTGAAAGTCGTCATAAGGGAACAGTAGCATCTCACGTAGAGGATCATTCAAAATCTGTGTTTTCCTCTGAACAATGACATTTTCATAGTCTATTGGTTCTATGAGCTTCGGTTTTGCCTAGGGGAAAAAAGAAAAAATCAAAATACATGCAGGTATATTGAGGAAAAATTACATCTGTTGACTTATTTTAGAAGTTACTCTTTAATAGAGTCTCTTTAAAAGACTGGCAGAATGATATTGCATCTACATTAAAAACATACAGTATTCAAAATGCAGACTTTGTCATATTATACCATAAGGGGAAGTGCAAGTGACAATTAGAGACAAGCATGCTGATTGCCTCAGAACTATTACACAAAACACAGTAAGTCAGAGCTTATTAGCTTAATCACATATGTATTCTCACTGCAAAAAAAAATAAAGAAATTACTAGTCTCTTATGTTGATGGTTACCTTTGCTTGATACAGCCCAGAAAGCTCTGATCTGGATTTAACAGGAATGAAAACAACCTTAGCTCAAAGATAGAGCTTTGTTTTAATTCAGCAGTAACCAGCAGCAGGGGCAGGCTAATTGACATTCCTCCTTCTTTATATTTTTTCAAAATTCCCATAGGCCATCTACTTCCCTCTCAGTTGCACGAGTAGCTTTCCTCAGTAACTGTGCATTGATTCCACATTAAAACCCCTTTCCGCAGATGAGGCATTACAGCTGCCTGTGCACAATCAGACAGAGAAAAACCTTCACCCTGCCAAGCACTCTGTTAAGTGGTCAGATGGCAAAGCAGGTTTAGACAGAGCTCTGAATGAGGCAGCTCTGCCTTGGAGTGTGCAAATTAATGCAATGATGGGGTTACAATCTAGCTTGACCTTTCTGCAACTAAAATTGAGCATCATCGTACCAGACATAAAATTACAATTTTTTACAAGAGACTTTACAAATTATACTTTCTCAAGATCAGTGGTACTAATTTACAAGTATGATGCATTAAAGATAATTGTAGAAGCAAGACCAGCTTCTGTCATCATTATAGGTAAGCTGACAAGACAAGCTTTACATACTGTTTTGCATAACTCATGACAATAACCTTCCAAATTCTAGCTGTACTACACAGAACAAATATCTCTATCAACAACTGCTATTAATCACTAGTATATTAATAATATTCCTGAGAAACTCTACAGGTATTTTCTTCATCCAAAATTAGGACGAAGATCAAGGAATTAGGAAAGCTTTGGTCAGAGAAAGTTTTCAGACTTGGCTCACAGGCTACTCAAAAGCTATTTGAGATTCCCTAATATGTACCACACAGTAGTTTTACTGGTAAGAAGAATGTGAGAACATAACAAAGCATAACAGCTGCAGAGGCAAAAAAAGCAAAGTCTGGAAAATAAATCTACCAAAAAATGATGAACAAAATGTAGCTTTGTCAAGAAAAATAGCCACCATTTACAATCAAATGGGAAGGATTTACTAAAAGTTCATCAGCTATATAACAACATACTGAGCACAGACCAATACTTCTAGGAGTCATGATGGAAAATTTTTATGTTGTGCTTGACATCTTTCTCCTCAGACGAGATGGAGAAGGGCTGTTCAGTTCACTCCATATTGTACTCTGACACATTTTGAGAGCTAATCACCAGAACCTTAGCCACTGCTTCATCTTCTCCTGTCATTCATGAACAGGAGTTAGCACAAAGCCAAGAACTAACATCCGTGTCCATCAGAAAAGGCTTAAGTTTATGCTCATCCAACCATCCATGGTTGGACAATTTAGCTCAGAAAAGCACAAGAGAAGCAGGCAAACACGACCTAAGAAAAGATTACATTTTCTCTAATGTACTAATGATACAAAATATTTTGGTTGCAAGTTTGCATTTGAGTGTTCAGACTGCTGCAGTGAATCCCAAGCTAATGAAATGGTGTGCTCCACACTTTCTTAGCATCTACTTCACCCAAGTATTTGAAACATTTCCTACACACTGACACTGCAAAATTACCCCTTCACAAAATTTCAGGCTGAGCAGTCCCCCTCTAACAGATTGTCAAAACCAGTTCTGATTCCAAATTAACTACAGTAACCTCACCTACCCCCTCCAACTCTTCACTAAGGCAATAACTGTCCATTACAAATTTTCTTCCTTAAGCAAGGAGATAACAGAATACAAACAGCATTTCAAACTCTGGTCTATAAATGAAGTACAAGGAAACACACCAGTCAGAAAACAAAACTCTCTTTGCTCACCTTTCTCTCACTTTCAGTGTAACAGAACAGTTACACTTTCAGTGTAACTCACCTAACTCTCTACTTATCCAGGCAAGCAAGATGCCCACCTGCCAGCCACTGAGTTTGAGCTCTTATGCAATGTACTCTTTCTTAAGTCAAACCAAGGTCTGGAGACTACTAGAGTAACATGGCCCAGTCACTCCGTTTGGTCAAGTTTGCCTTTCCCATTTCTTCTCAAGAGTTTGTCATGAGAAATTATACACAACATGCTGTGGTGACAGGTTGGTTTGAGAGTGGTACAGGACGACTGACCTCTAGGAGAAACAAAAATAAACACTGCAAATTAAACTGTGCCTAAAACATGACCAGCAGAGAAGGGCCATTTAATTTGTGTATACAATCACTCTCTTCAGTTAGCTTAAAAGATTTGGCTTCACAATTGACTTAAACTAATTAAAAACAGGCCTGACACTAGAAGGACCCTTCCTCTCTCTCATGGCACGTTTCTGAGCCTTCTCACACTAAGACCAGCAACAGAGCCAGAGCTTTTGGGACAGATTAGAAGGTGATTTGGCTTGAGAGAGTTCCTTCCAACCAGGGACCTTCCAGTCAGGTTGGGTCTGAAATACTGATCAGGTGGCTGTGTGACAACTCGTGGCAGTTTGGGGAGTTTTTCAAAGGGAAGACATACACACATGCATGATCAATACTGTCAAAAAGCTCACATACCAGGACATCTACTATCTGAACTAGCAAGTGGATAGACCACAGCCCCAACTCCACAGCCTGGTAGCAAGGGAAAGCTGTCATCTCGAATGGGTAATGGATTTTTACACAGTGCTGCACATGATCAGCATTCTCATCCACTTCTCCCTGGTGCTGAAGAGCTACATCCATCCTCCCGTTAATTCTCTTGGGAAGGTGACAGGTAAAGACTGGAAGAAAGCTAGTTGTGGCTTCTCTCATTTTACCAGAAAAATTAGAGGAAAAGGATTAATTTTAAAGCCAATGTAACTAAAGTTATTTCATGGGCATGCAAACAGACACACACACTTGTCTAGCGCAGCTAATTCTGCCCTGCAGTCACAAAAATGGTTCACCACAACTATAAAAGTTATGAAAAGGAATCTCAAAAGAATATGAGTTTGCTTACATTTTGTTTGCATGCTGTAAACACAAGATCAAAATACAAAAAAATCCTCCCTCAAGAGAAGCTTTTAAAGAATCTAAAGCTCACTGTAGCTGAGGTCTTGAATACAGACCTCTCCTATTTAATCAGTGAGGTACTGGATTTGCAGAAATATCATTTATGTAAAAATTAATGAAGAATTTGCTCCCTCAGGTTTCTCCTAAATGTTACTCATTTCTTTCTTAGTCATTTGTCAGATTCAAAAGGAAGAGGATGTTTTATCAGTTTGGACCAGATATGAAAAAAGAAAACAATAAACAACACACTGATACTGGCATTTAGCCAGACATAAAACAGTGCAAGGAAGCAGATTCTCTCAGACTCTTCTACATTTAAAAAAAAAAAAGTCTGGTCTAATATATCATGTAATATAAAAGAAAATATGTTGGGTAGTTACAGGATTGTTAAACACGATTTATGGACCAGCTGACACAGATAAAACTCAGCCCAGTCAAAACTGCAACATCAAGTTTATACGCACTAAAACTCAGTCTTTCCAATAAGGCTTAATTTTTCCTATTAATCTGCAGCCAACAACATTTTTATTTCTGTAGTCTAGGAAAATGCTAAGAGCATAGCGTTTCATGGGGTCCTGGTCTCGAGCCAGCCAATGCTATATTTGTTGAAAGATAAAAGAGCAAATTATCTGCCGTACCACTTTGGGTTTTGCCTGAGTATTATAAGCATGGAAACTTATCAGAAATAAGAAGTATTTCAAAAGAGCAGTCATGACACTCACACGGTAAGCATTTTAATCTGTCAGAATACAGTTTATATATTAGGACAAGCAGCATCAAAATTCATCAGATAAAATAAATTTTAAGCTAAGAGTTCAGTGATTGCCTACATTACATATTACAGAAAAAAACCCACAGTACATGTTTTTCTTGCATGCTTAAATTGAGACAACTGTTATTGCCCAATTATCTTCTCAGAAAACAAAAGATGGGAAGGCTAAGCACACCGAATTTTGTTAGCCTCCTGCTACAAAACATTATTTACCTTATAAAAACATGTTTGGCATATACACCTGCAAATTAACAAGTTCCCATAAGAAGTAAAATGGAGCTACAGGCACTAGCAGGAAGCAACATACAAACAGATGAACAGGTATTAAGTATTTCTTAATAGTGGCCTGAGGCAAGCCACTGTGGACATACAAGATTATTTAATACTAAACATGGGTAACAGCTCCCTGTATTGTACTGTCCCACAATAAACATAAAATAAATTGCCCAGGTGGAGGTTTTAAAAATTAATTCAAGAAATTATTTGTATCCTAGAGCTTACTTTTAACTATTGCATTTTATACTGACAGCAAGTTTCCAAGCAGAAAGATGAACTCCAAATGATCTAAATTCCCAGAAACATCATCTGTTTTGATAAGCAGTTATTACCTCCGACTATGAAAACGCAGCTGGACAGCAGATATACTCATCCAGTAACTTCTACAACAGCTAGCACAACAGCAGTTCATCCCAAGCAGGGTTTTGAGGCACCATCTGGAAAAGCTAAATGCTTTTTCCATGGGCTCTTCTTGCTTTTAACCTCAAGAGCAAAGTTATGACACAATCTTATTCAAATCACAGGGACACAGGAGAGCACACATACTGACATACTGGCACTGAAAGCAGCAGATGACTCTTTCTGTGAACCTACCCACCTAACCAGGAAAAGTTAATTCAGGCACAGCACTCAATCAAATGTTTCAATAACACATGGGATGCTTCCAGTTATAAATACCTAGTCCCCTCAATACTCCAACAGACCCTCAGTGAACTACATTTAAAATAATTAAATGAATATGACATAAATGAATATGACAAAACACCTATTACTTCCTGACAGCTGATTCTATCTCATCTCTATAACGAATACTTAAATTGAGTGCTAGGCGAATCACATCCTAATTGCACAAAAGGAATACATCCACACCTGAAAGAACGTTTTAGACAACAGTTGATGAGAAGTATTACTAGAGTAAACCAGAAGCCTACTGTTCCATATGCTTTTGAGGATTGCTATCTAATGTAATTCCCAGGTTTTTAACCCAAGAAACAAGAAATTCTGCTGTTAGAATTCGTTATAGCAACTAGCAACTTTGTCAGTCTTAGTTATTACCACACTGCACCCTGCACCAATGACAGGATACCTACCTTCACCGTGCCAGTAAAAATGTAGTGCAACATCACAGCCCAGTGAAATAAAAATGGACCCAAAATGTCAATGTGAAATGAAACATAACACCTTACTTTTTGCTTTCTGCTTGGCAGCACACTTGCTGCAGGTTACTCGCACCACTTCATCTAGCTTTCCTCAATAACTAGACAAAAGGGATCTATAATTATGCTACATATACACTTGTCTGTGTGTGTATATATATATATATAAACAGATTAATACCAAAATAGCAACTGAAATGACAGTGAAGACATTTTTTATGTGACCTATGCAAAACCTAAATGTTCTTCCCTTTAAATATTGACCTTTGTGTTGAATGCATGCACCTCATCTAAAAATGAAAAAAGGAGAGCAAACACTGGAGGTATATTATTTCACGAACATTAAATTATATAGTATTTGAAAAATTGTAAGGAGGTACTTCATAAATGGTGATAAGTAAACACAGTATTGTTTTATACTTTTTTTCTTCTTAAATAAGTACATGTGCCTTGCTGATTAGCTGCAGTACTCTAAGTATCTGCAGAAACACTAATATCCTCTCTGAGTATTCATGGGGGAATAAAAACAATTCTAAATAAAGTTAAACAGTCCAAAGGCAGGAAAGCACACACAAGATTAGCTCATATTGTACTGATGAAAATCTGGACCAGAAATCAGAACACACCCATCCAAAAAAACCCCACGTTTTACTAACAACTCTCTGAATAGAACAAAACTAAAAAAAACAGTGACAAGGAAAACAAAGTTTGTCATACTAGCACATGTGTAAGCTTTCAGTTATATACAGTAACAATTCCCAAAAAGTTACAGATGAAAATTACTAAATACAGATGGCCAATGTTTTAGTTCAATTCTTAAATGCACAGTGTGAAGCTCAAACAAGCGGGAGAGGAGACACTATAATTTGAGGATCACCCCACTAACTTCAACTACAGCCCGACAAGTAAAGAGGACCAAGAGCAGCAGCAATTAAGCATGAAATAATACTAAATAAAGTTGAAATTTTAGTACGAACTATCAAAGTACTTCTTTCTACTGCTATATAAGTACTAGTTTAACAATCCTCTTCTGAAGAGAGTTGGTGGATTCATTGCAGCTCATTTACTATGTTCTCTTGCTGTACTATTAAAGTTCCAACAGAACTAAGTGTCTAGCAGTGTTTCAGACAAAGTAGTTCTTATTTGATCATTTCCTCCACCTACAGAAAATTTCCCTTTTCCTTCACTGGAAGCTATTTTAAAACTTGAAATTCCTAAATAACGTGCACTGAAAGAATTGAAAAAATAAGTCCTTTAGCAGATAGATACTTTAACGGAAGTACTCATTAATTATTTAGATAGTTCTTTGATCACTGAAGTAAAATTTAACTGTTACACACACACTTTAGGGAGTTCAAATATATATTAATTGGAAAATATGCTGGGCAATTAAAAACTAGAGGTGCTAGAAAGTATTTTGAAGCATATGTAGTTTTCATGCTAGGTTCAAAGAGCTGTACAACTATGCTAGACAGAAGAGACTGAAAAGCAGCTAGTCTGAAAGCCAAATTCTAAAGTCACACTCCAACGATCTAGTAAACCAGAACAGCAAAAATAATTAAAAAGGCAGACAATACACGAAGAATCAAACCTAAATCCTAAATGCAAATTATTCACAAGTAAGAATGCTGGAACATCTCATCAGCGTCAGATGAAGCAGTTTTTTCATTGACAGAGAGAACTAGAATTATTAAAGGGAAGAGACAGCTTGTTTAAAGAATTCTTACCAGCACAACCACAGGACTCTCCGCTTCCACTTCACAAGGACCTGCATCCCTGCCCTTCTGCGGAGATTCTATAGTAAGCTCTTTCTTAGGATTTCTGTTTGTTCTTGCCTGCATTCTTTCATTGAAAATACAGACAGCAGCAAAACTGTATGCTTTTTGGCATCAAAGTAATCGACATGCCAGTGATCCAGTGAAAACAAAAGCTTTTTCCCAGGCACAAGCAGCACAAAGTACAAACTAGTCTAACTTCTCAGCTGCAGTTTGCTAAATCTGTTATGGTGGGAATGCATGACAGACAAAGGCCAGCCCCTAAGCATACTGTATTCCTCTGGGGAGGGAAAAGGAAAAAAAAAAGGTGGATCCATTCTAATGTCTTAAGGTTGTGAGTCAAACACAAAAGAGAATGTACCTATCTAAAATTACCATGTAAAACAGGCTGAGCCTTTCACAGCATGGAGAAAATCAAGGCTTCAACAATTTAAAAATATTTTTAGTGAAAGAATAAGTCACTTATTGACAACTGGGTCTCTTTAGAAGTATAAAACCCTAAGTATTGTGGATCTTAAATTTTTTGCATTAATGTCACTTACTCAGGTGCTATCAACAACCAGCCACTAACCAAGGACATTCTCCACGATCAATGCCCTGAACAGATACATTGCTCCTTTTTGGGGGAAGGGAGGGCATGACCTTTTTATCTTAGTGCTAAATCCATATTAAAAGTTTCACTTAACACCAAATTGCCTTCACAGTAAAAATCTTACATACTCTACAAAGATACTAACTTGAAATAAAATTCAAAAACCATCTTAATACCTTTAACCCTTTGGCACTTAACTCTTCAACTACCAGTACCCCTCTGCCTCTTTGCTCTCTTCAGCCAGTTAGCTCACTGCTGCTGTATTGCACACTATTTGTGCTCATTACTCACTCCTCACAACCCTTCAACACTGTAGGCATTCATCACTGATCAGCATCCAAAAACACAGAGAAGACAATGCAACAAAATCTTCACACATTTTAACAGAAGACACCTGAGGGAACCTCGGTCCTGCAGCCACGAAGACCAGCCAGCCATCACTCACTGCCTTTGGCCAGTACAAAAACCCTGCAGGGTGTCTCCCTTGCCTTATGAACAGTTTGCACAAGTGTCTCTTGGCCTCCAGATATCCAGGCTACAACAGTCCTCAGTGGTTGCTATCTTCATTCCTGTCCTTAATTACAACACAAACTCAAGTCATGCTTCAACTTTGCTTTTTTGACCCAACCTACTCTTTTACTATACCACTACTTACAGACACTGTTCAGCACACACATATAGTGGCAAAGTAAGAACCAGCAATTTTATTGGAATCATTTCTGTGCAATTGCAAAGCAATTTTGTATGCAACCTACCTGACATTTTTGGTATTTTTAAGCTTTGGCTACTCCAACTCCCCACACAGTAGTTTTAGCATATGCTAAATTCCTCATGAAAAAAAAAAAGGGAACTGTGATGAGCAGTTTTCTCCAGGTTTTGAGAGGATTATTTTGTTTTTCCCTTTGTTTCTTTTTAACGCTAATGAGTTGCAACCTCCAAGTTCACAAACCTCTGTAGCTGTACTTACCAAGCAAAAATACATCTGAGAGAAAATTCAGCTCCCCAGACAAGCACATCCCTATTTTAGACTCTCTGTCCAGTAAGGAACCAGACAGCTGTGGAAACTAAGCCACCACCTTCATTCAATTCTCAATTCTCTCAGGACAGTTAGTTATCTCACTTCAATATAACTCACATCCTAAATTTAACTTGGCATGAACTTTTATCTATTCTCTAATAGAAGAGAAAGTCACCTAAAACTGCAGACAGCAGATGAAGTTGTGGAGAAGCACAGATATCCTCCTTTATTGCTAGTATTTTTAAGAAGGCACAACTTCAGGCAAGGTTTCTTATTCTTCAAACCTAATGTAAGATGTTGATATCCCCTTCTCTCCACTCTCGCACAACACACTGCTATTTCAGCCTGCACTCCTGAAATTGAGTCTGAATAAGAGTTTGCCCATCCATCCACAAGGCAAGTACATGTCTAAAGAGTGGACTGAAAGAAATAATAACATTTTAGTTCAGACAATAATTATTTATTATATTTCTGTCTTTTTCTCTAGGAAATACAAGTTCAATCTATGTATCTTACTGCCACTCTCATACTGAGACACCAAACTCTAGGAAACAGTACTTTATGAAGCTTCATTAAGAGTTAAGAAGGAAACCAGCAGTTTAGTCAAATATACAAAACAGATCTTCCTGTGTAAAGCAAGGTAGACAATAGTTCAAGAACATTTAGTTACACTTTTTATTTTGCACCAGCCCCTTTTGTTTTCAGAGAACGGAAGCACAGAACAGCTTAGACGAAATTACACCATTACTTGAGGATGCAGCTGCCAAACAGGAATTTGTTTCATTGAGATGGTCTGCAATTATGCTTAACTGCAACCAGGAATGCACAACCTTATTATGCAAAAGGCATTTGTGAACACTCACACTAATAAAGACTTAAAAATTATATACGTTTTAAATAGTATTTCTTCTCCTTAATTAACAAAGGATTCTTCTTCTAAATGGCAACATTATTTTACCCTGGTCAGGTACTTCTCTTGAATGCATCTGGACTACTTTAATTCAGTATAAATGTGATTTTCTTTCCCTGCCATTCTTCCTACTCTTCTAAAAACATGATGAAGAACAAAAAGAAAGCCAACAGGCTAACATTTTTATAACATCAGTTTAAAGACATAGAAGCTATTTTTCCTTACTGAATGACAAATGTAATTTCTAGCTTGCATTTCACTAACATGGCTATACCATTAGAAGTGGTTCTTTTATTTAACAAAAACAGAAATGTGAGGCAGTAACTCTGGAACTGAATCCTGCATGAAATAGACCTTAACTGCCAAATTGATGTGTACTTCCAACATTTATTTTCTGCTGAGGACTTAGTGATTACCTCAAGAATTTAATTAATTTTAAAATTCTTAGGGGAAAAAACAAATAAACAAAAAACCACAGCAAAAATATCAAAGGAAACCAAACAAACAAAATCCCAAGAGATATTGCTTATCCAGGCATCACACAGTCAAAAGATTTAAGCTACTTTAATAAAGTAGTGTATTGAAACAATTTACCAATAACATGTTAAGATTCAAAAAGTGAAAGAACACCAGAACTTTCAGACATGATGAAAATTTATCATCTTGTTACATTACCTGTAGTTTTAACCTCCTTAACTGCAATTAAAAAAAAAGAGTAACAAAAAAAGTACTCAATTTGTTACATCAATCAGTTTGTTACCTCAATAAAGATCAACAGAATCCAGGAAAACAGCGCACACACAAAAAATGTCTCTGTACAAAAGTTGACTGCATTTTCAACACAACTCCCAAAACTGTGGCAAATTACTAGTTGGAAACCTATCTGCAAAATAACTCACATTATTATGGAAACAATGCAATTTATCTTTTTACAAACATGGTGGCTTGAAGGACTTCACATGGTACTTTTAACAACAGTAGTTTTCACACCACTTCCAGCAGCCAAATATTTGGCTCCCTTCGTGCATCATATACTCCTAAGGAACAGCCTAAGTAATTACAAAATTACCTAGGTAACAAAGTTCTCAGTATTTCTGGCATACCTCAGTGATTCATCCAGCCAAATTGCTGCGCAAAAGACAAGTTCCTCACATAGACTCTTACTCATTCAAATCACTTTTCCCTTTAAGAACTTACTTAGCTAATGCACGCTATCACATAATAAAAAGTGAATGATGGTAAGGGAACAGGCAGCATACGAGAATTTTCTTTCAACTTTAATAGAAGAAAAGATGACTACCCAGCCTCCCTGTAGGAACAACCTAAAATCTGAGTAGTTGGGTTTAACGGCCCTTCTTTTGCTTCAAGTCCTACTTAAAGTCTGCACCAAGATCACGAAACCTACTATAATTACAGCCATCAAACTTGCCTCTGTAAGCTTTTCTAGGGAAAGAACTGTCCTTAACCTGGAGCAGCTGGGGGGGGTGGGGAGCAAGAGTAGAGGAATAATATTACTGTAGGTATGCATGTCCTGTATATTGGAAAACAGAAGGATTTGATATTATTTACTAAAACCCTACACCTGTTCTCTACTCCTTTGTGGCTTTCAATTTCCTGGCAACTCACAGAATCTCTCAAAAAGTAATTCAAAAATGAGAAGGATGGATAACTGGAGGGGGGTTGATGCTTTGTTTTGTTAGAGCTTTGGGGGTTGGGTTTTTTGGTTGGTTGGTTTTTGGTTTGGGCTGGATTTTTAAGGCAGTAGCTCATCTGAAAATATGGACCCACTTCAGCGGAATGACAAGGACATTAAAAACCAGTACTTCTTGCTCTCATCTGTATTAGTACAAGATATTCCAGCACTGCCCTCACACACTTGGCAGCCTGCCTTGCAGCTGTATTCAAGGTTAACATTTCACAAGTCAGTGGAAGATTCAGTGTTGCAGCTATACATATCTTAATGCTGCCAAGTTTCATAAGTGACCAACAGATATGTGCTTCCCTGGAAGAACATATTCACAAGTTCAAGTGAAAGGCTGATAGCAGATGGAATGCAGCATGCAAGTCACCTGGCAATTCCCTGCCATCCACTCTACACTCAGATGAAACAAAAAGTCATACAAAACTCAGTTAGGAAGACTCCTTCTATAGCAAACACTGCAAATGTGTAATTTGCAGTCTCACCAATAAGGAGAACATTCTCAGCTGGAAAGAGAGATGAAAAAAGAAAATGCGTAAGACACAGATATGAGTGTGCTACATATTATGCAACTTTTTCATGTTCACTTTCTTTCGTAAAGCAAGAAAGAAGCCTATTTTGTAACAGGGAGAACAACAACCCTTCTTTGCAGAGGTATCTCTAAATCAATATGAATGATACAATCTTAAATTTTGCATTGCAGGTAAAATTACTCTCAAAACTTTATTTTTAGGGAGAGTGTTAAGTAGCCTGGACAGGACAGAGATGCTGAGATACTACACAGAAGAGATCTCGATCAAGAGTAGGTCGCATTGATGAAAAAAGGTAACACCAATGTACAGGTCTGTAGTACCACTCAAGAAGCTGGAATAAAAAACCCTTTCTTTTAGTAGCAGTATAAAGTTAAAGGATTCTCCCAGTGAGTGCCTCTATTGGATCCACAGTGATTCTGCACACTGCATTTTTTAAAAGCTTTATTTCACAGAATAAAAATTTGGATAAAGTTGTTAACACAAACATGGCATATCTCATTATTTCCCAAGTACACAGGGATCTGACACACAAGATACAGTACCTTAGTTTGGACACTCTTACACTGTGACAAATAAAAACAAGCATATAAATAAATATATAAATATATATATATATAAAAATATATATATATAAAAATAAAAACAAATAAAAACAAGCATAAAATCACAGCAGAGTTAAACAAAATACAGATTAAATTTTGTCCATGTCACACATTTGCATACTACCATATATGAGGCATCAACTTGTGATGTAATAAATTTCATACCATCTTAGTAGCATGTATCTGTTTTCAGGGAAAACCTGCCTTTCTTAAGGTCACAGGGGAAGAAAAAAAGAAAACAAATCAGTAGAATTTAGTATAGAAGACTTCAAGATTAAAACTGCACTTCTGAATTAGCTATGGTTCTGACATACCTCCTTACAGACAGGACAGACACAAGCAGACTGACTGTGAGAACAGTATTGGACCAAAGATGCCTTTTTTCCTAACTGGACAGGACCTTATGACTATCAGAAACTAAGACGGCAGAACAGAC
Source organism: Lycocorax pyrrhopterus obiensis (assembly GCA_014706295.1). Taxonomy (NCBI): domain Eukaryota; kingdom Metazoa; phylum Chordata; class Aves; order Passeriformes; family Paradisaeidae; genus Lycocorax; species Lycocorax pyrrhopterus. The sequence goes on along the minus strand of JACSVZ010000001.1, from coordinate 40,143,832 downwards.
ACACAAAAAGTGAATCAAACCCCCAAGTCCAAAGATGTCTCAAATGGAAGTGGTTCTGTGCCAAGCAAGCCTAAGGGGGAGGTCTTCCCACTCCGTAGCACCAATCTTACGTGACTTTTTCCAACAACAATTTGCTCCTAGAGGAGAATGTTAATTCACCTCTCTCACTGGGCTGAAGTAAGAGTACACTTTTGTTTGCCCCTCAACTGAAATACAGAAGTGTCTTGGACTTCACAGTGGAGAGTTTTAAGAATCAAGAACATTGAAAGAGCTAGCAGGCGGCTCCCAGCTTTGGGTCTTCAGCACAAGACCCACCTGTTGAGTGGGTCTGGAGGAGGGTCAGTGCTGAAGCACCTCTGACAGGCTTAGAGAATTGGGATTGTTCAGCTTGGAGAAGAGAAGGCTCCGGGGAGACCTTAGAGCAGCTTTCCAGTACCTAAAGGGGGCCCATGATAGAGCTGGAGGGGGACTTTTTACAAGAGCCTGTAGTGATAGGACAAAGGAGAATGTGTTTTAAACCACAGGAGGGTTGGTTTAGATGAGATATTAGGAAGAAATTCACTAGTGTGAGGGTGGTGAGGCGCTGGCACAGGTTGCCCAGACAAGTTGGGGATGCTCCACTCCTGGAGGTGCTCAAGGCTGGGTTAGATGGGGCTCTGAACAACCTGGCCTAGTGGAAGGTGTGCCTGCCCAGGGCAGGGGGGTTGGAACAAGATGATCTTTAAGGTCCCTTCCAACCCAAACAATTCCATAAGTCTATGATTTACTTTAATTCCATTTAATTTCATGACAGAATACGGTACCTGCATCTGTAGATGACTCAAATGAGTACTTCAGGCTATTCCTAAAGGAAGTGGATAAAAGTATTGAAAAAGAGGAGCAGAGAAGTCAACTCCTTTCCATGTGCTCATTAAGTCTAGACTCTAGTCTTAAAAGCCCCACCTGTGCAGCTTCTCCACCACAGAAGTCTTCTCATTCCTTAAGACCATACAAAACTTTAAGGGGGGTGGGAGGAAGGAGATTTTTTAATGGGGTTTAGGTTTTTAGGGTGGTTTGGGGGTTTTTTGTTTGTTCGTTTTTCGTTTGGGTTTGTAGGGTTTTTTCTGTCGTTAGATAGGGTTGTGTTGTTCTTTGGGGTTTTTTTAGCTCCACTCATTTTGATTTCTTTCAGCACAAGATATCCTGTTCCCCCAAGATTCCCTGCTGCTACATGCGAAGGGAACATGTTTCCCACCTGGATGTAAACTGGTGCCATACTTTTGGGTTGCATATCTTTCTGTGCCAGTCCAACCTATACTGTCACAGATGAACAATGGTTTATGCATGTAGACTTGACCAACTATCCTGATTTTATGCCCAGGCCTAAAGACTTTTTTCCTGAAGATAAAATGCTCAATCTTATCTTCTGCATGCCAGTGCACTAACTGCCTGCCAATCTGTTTCTCATAGTCCTCTCATGCATCTTTCAAAGATGTGTACTTGATGTAGGTACTATGCACTTAGTGAATATGTGCTGCAATTTCTCCTGCTGAGAGGGCAGAGGGATATAAGGAGATGGACATTCAAGTATTCTTCCCAAAGGAATCTAATCAAAACAAAAGAAGAGATTTAGCCAAAACTACAAGTCAGCACATCAGATGCCAGGTTTTTATTCAGCCAGAGCAGTAAGATGAAAGGAGTTAAAAGAAGTGCTCTAATTCAAGTGACCCATGAAAAAACCCCATGCAACAGTTAGATGCTGTACTTACACATATCTGTGTCTTCCTTATTAAGAGGCCTAATGAAGCCTAATGCTCCCGTTGCTGATGAATAAAAGCCACTCGTAATACAGTTACAAGTTGGAGCAAGTTATGAGAGTGTAACAACAGACTAACCCATACAAATTGTCTGCACACCATTACAGAATTGCTGCATAAGCTGTTTAAGCATACTAAAATAAAACAACTTCCACTTACTCAGCACAATTTCTTCCTTAGAACTCTCTCCTTCATATATTTCTACTTTATTTCTACTAGACTTTCTGCCTCATACAAACAAGTTGATATTAATTTGCAAATTCAGACAGCAAGAACACACCTAAGCTGTTTAAGGCTTTAAGGTTTATTTAAAACATAACACATGTTAAATTAAGGAGACTCTTTTAAAAAAAATTATACATATGTAGTTCACTTTGAAATCAAAATATCTGCAACTTGAATGTCTTCTGTGGAGTTATTTCCAGAATGACGCAGCTCACTGCTGTCATTAGTCAATCTTCCCACATGCCCAGACTTTGGTATATCTTAAAGATGTCACAGTTTATTAATAAACCAAATGACTCATGAGCAGCACAGGAAAAGCCATCACCAAAAAACTCAGGAACACCTAACGATGACACTGCTGTCAAGTCAACTGGTGACACAGACTAAGAAACTGCAGCTACTAAAATGCAGCAGGTTCTGTTTCCAGCCAATACCTGAATCTACCCTATTAAAAGCTGTACATGTACTATTTCAAAATGCCCCGCATTTCTTCTCTGAAATTGTGGAAGCACAATTTAAGTATCAGATATTTTCCACATCAGACACAATAAAGTTAAAGACTACTTAAAATTACTAGGCCCCATCTTGCACAAGCTACAGCTATCATACTACCTTAAGTAGGTTTACCAAACTACAAGGTTCTAAAGCTTAACGAGAGAAACGGCAGCACTGAATAGGCCATTAGGAGCAAACTGAGCCGAAACCATTTCAAGCATGGAAAAAACTGAGTTGTTTTCTGCAATTTTCAGACAAATATATAAGAAAAATTAATGTCCTTCAGCCCAGTCTGTCTCACTTCAGAATTTTCTAATTCCTCCATAGGTGCTGGTAGCACACTCAGCCCAGCTTCTTTCATCACTGAATACTTCAGGTGGCTTGTGAGCAAACCTCAAACTTTTTAAATGTTGCTAGTTCTATTATCACCGCATCATCCACCCTTGCTCATTTTCCACCTTTGTCAACCACTCAAAACAGTTGTTTGGGACCTAACTTGTACAGTAACATTTGACTCTGAGATAATGATTGCTTATACAGTGATAACAAAAAAAAACCAAAAAGGAACTTGAATATAAAATGAAATACCGTGCAATATCATTCTGAAAATAAATTTTAAGAAAACCACGGGAAAATTAAGACAAACTAAGTAAAGTAGATAAGCATACAAGCTAGTATTCTGAGACTGCATCCTTCAACTTACTACAAAATTAAGCACATTAAAATGTTTTCTCAACATTTGCCAAAAATAAATATGCCCAAGATGGGCATTTGGGGAAAATATAATTTCATTATTTTTGATGCAACTTTTAACAGCATCTCAAACTAAATTTATAATATTTTATTAAAATGAAGATGCTTATCCATGTGGACCTAAGACCCTAAGAGATCCTGTGTTCTTGCAATACAAAGTGATAGGTTAGAAATGTTCCTGAAGCTAAGATACAGCATTTTCATTGCAAGTTTGAATGACATGAAATGGACAAAAATAAACTGTACTCCTGAGAAGACATTCTCATAGGGGCTTTATTTTATCTTTCCTCCAAGCAATCAAAAGAGCAGGCCCTCTTAAGATAAAACTGTAATTAGCTTTAACTAGACTTTAGATTTAACCTCCTGACATCTGGGTTAAAGGGTAAATAAGAAAAACATACGCTAAATCAACTGCCTCTACCTCCTTACTTTCTTCTCAGAAGAGGTGATTTTTCCTTAAAAGGAGCTACTTCCTGAGAGTTTCCTATTCACAGTAAATTTTCAGGTTTTCAACACTGATTTTACAAGAGGATCAATGTATTGTTAAATTAAAGGACTCCCTGAAATTCACTGGTGTTTTGACAACAGCTCTGTATCAGGAGATATTTGATCCGAGTGGCTAAATAGACCTGACAGCAGGTACAGCCAAATAGGCTAAGCTAAGACATTGCAGCTCAGATACATGTTACAGCACAGACAAAGAGGTGAAACCACACACCCACTTGCATCTGTTGCAACAGTCACCAAAATAAAAAACAACACAAGCAAGTGATACCGCTTTTGGTGTCACTCTTTCGGTCTTGGCCGTACAGGTTCCCTTCAGAGATGAGATTCCTGGAGCCTTCACCTCGGTGCACGGCTCCTCTAGTGAGGAGCAATGTAATGTCTCCCCCTGAAAGCCACCACTTTGGAAGGGAAAGAGCTAGACAAGCTAGCTTTAATAGCAAAGAGTACAGACGTCATATAATTTAAGAGATATAAGTCTTATATAGTTCTATGAGTTCCATAAAATCACTCATCACTGTTGCCAGGATTGCAGTATCTTTCCCCTTCTTCCCATCCTTCAGAGAACCCCACTTTCCACTCTTCAGGGGTAAGCCAGTAGCAACTGCTCCCCAGCCCCAGACAACACTTAAGAAAGCAATAGCCAGTGCCAGCTCTGATTATCAAGAGCATGACCTTTAAACAAAGTCCTGTTTTTTTCTCGTAAAACCCTGACTTTTATTCTTATGGACTTCACTGGTCCAGTACAATGAACAGGAAGCCATTCTGACCCTTTGACTCCGCGCACTCCTCCATACTAACCTTCAGGTGTTTTTCCCAGGAAAATATCTTATCTTGATCCACTACTTCCAGTTAAACCAAGCTAACAAAGCCATATAGAAAAAAATTTAAAATAATACCATTATTTAAAAGCATCTAGACATTTTGGAGTTGAAAAAAATCCAACCCCATAAGAGACAGATGTGGAACTTCAGTTGTAAATGGCAGATGAAGCATACTTTGTGCTTAATCTTGCCGGTTTGTACCAATTCTGTAGGACTAAATTAAAGAAAAATTATTGCTGGAACAGTACCATGTGAAACAAAGAAGAAAAATACACAAAAAATGTCACTGCATTTTCCAAGTTACAGTAATTCATACCACATTAAAAAAAAAGGAAGTATTTCTTCATTCACTCACCTAACTATACATAAAATTCCAGGCCAGTAAGGGTGTTAGGTCTTAAATTCAATGGGTTACAAAAGTTACTGAAAGTGTTAATTACACAGAATTTAACAAATTTCTAACAATCTTCTGCATGAGACTAACTTAAAAATGGCTAACAGTGTAAAAAGGCTTCTAATACCCAGAGGAAGCCATTTTATTTTTAATATCAAACCATATAAAGCAAATGCAATACTATCATGAAGGGTAATATACATACAATAAGTTATCTTAAGCATGAAGACAGCTCAGATTATTCTGTGTTCTTTCCTAGAAGCTTGTGTGTGTATCCATGTATAGAAATACACATATATGTGTGCATACATATACACATGTAATAGATAGATACACACATATGTGCAACCACATACCTTTTTTTCCCCTTATATTTCAGTTCAGCAAAAAAAGGGCCTGAGCAGCACAAAGGCAACAAAGCTTTATGAAATTTCTAGAGAGTTTCCATAGCTGCAATTGCACAGCATGGGTACGCCAGCAAGATACAAGCTTGTCAAAATCCATCCAGCTATTTCAGTGTACCACGCCCCTCTTATCCCAACTACCAAGCCGGTGACAAAGCAATTAGCAAGTAAACTCAACTTGTTTCAAATTAATATGTAAATCCTTAACTAGCCCAATTGTGAAGCAAGCTGTGCACATTAGTTAGCTCCTGCAATTCCACCCCCTCAAGCCTAAATGTAATACACCTGACGCACAAACACGTCATTAACCTGGGGGGCACAAAGACCACAGTCTCACTTTAAAGCCTGGTTTCTTTACATCAGGAAACACCTAAAAAACCTTTGAGAGCAAAGCAGGTTCAGGAAACAGTTATTGCTCCCTTTAACGATTTTTTTTTCTTCTAGAATGCTCCTGTATCCCTTTCAGTAAGTTAAACAGAAATAGAACAGTTAAACAGTGTCAGAGAAAGAAAATACACTCGAATCCATAAGAAAAAAATAAACCTTAAATGCTGGGTTACTGCTTCCTCAACAATGCCTTCCTTAGTTTTTTCAAATAACATAATTATCAGTTGTTCCTCAGTCAAAGTGCCAAATACATTCCAAGAGTATGTTTAGAAAGATCTAACAGCAGACAATCTTCTATAACAATTACAAAGTGGAAACTCTTCAGAGCTATCAATACAAATCTAAATGATATAAGGAATATGAATCTTAAGCTTTAACACTACAGCTGCATGCACACATACATAACAAGCCACATACATGCACTAACATCCTACAATACCAGGACAAGATATATATCCATGTCTGTACATAGCAGATGTTAAATAAACATGCTATTCTGTTTTTAGTTTAGCTTTCAATTAGCAGATAAAATTATTAATGAAACAAGTTTTTATTTACCAGGAATGAATGAATCAATATTTCTGAATCTTCATCTGGCAAGCTGAATGCTGTGTATTCAAGGGCATTGTTTTCCCCTTGCTGTTTGCAAATATAACCACAGTTTCTCTCAAAAACTGTACGAATGCCTTTAAACAGAATCACACTTGTCGTGCAACCCATTCCCAATCTGTTGAATTTTGCATTTCTAGCAGCCCTGATCGCATTTGCAGAATGTCTTCTTCCGTTGCTCGACTCGAGTAATTTTCCTGTGCTTTGCAGAAATATTTCTTTGTACAATCCTCATTATGTCCCACATTTACTATGTTCCTTGACTAGAAAACATCAGCTACTGAAATGTAATCCTATTTCCTTAAGCCAAACACTGCCAAAAATCCAGCCGCTGAAGACAAAAAATCAGAGGGCGATGAAAAGCAAAGGACACCCCAGCTGTAGAAGACAGGAGGCTTTCGGCGTGTGCTGTACTCCACCACAGAGATGAAAAGATATTCCAAGGGGTTATGGAAAGAGCTCCTATATTCAGAGATCCTTAGAACATAATCAAAGATGAAAGGGAACTGCAAAGATACTGCTGCAGTTTCTGCTGCCAGCCACAAAGAATCCTCATCTGCTGCAAGAAAGCAGTCTCCCAGAATGCCTAGCACAGAGTTCGTACTGGCAAACACTTCTTTACTTGACCTACATGTGCTTTTTAATGTCTGAAACAAAAAGCTTCAATACAAAAAACTGAAAATATGAGGGGGAAGTTCTTAAATCACTGCCGCTATGGGAAGAAAACAGCATGCTACATACACTTTCTTCAATCAAATCTGTATGTCAGAGCATGCTATTATCAGTTCAGGCAAACCACAAGGGAGCTAAAGACTGTCTTTACTTTTCCCTTTGTTTCTTGTATGCAAAGTGATCTGTCAATTCCCACCTGCCAAAACCTGCATTTATTAGTCCTTGATTGCAAATAATCAATAGCCATAAAAGAAAAGGAAAAAAAATATTATCTAGTTCAGATCAACATCCACCTCTAAACCAAAAATACAGAATGAAATTTAAAATACATACATTTCTCAGTTTTATAGTGACTCACACCTGTACTGACTGAATTTATCACTACAGGACTCTACTTCACATACTGCACCGGTATCTGTTGTACAAGTACATAAATATCTTTAACAGACACTGTGAAGAAATGTTAAATTTTTAAAACTACTCTTAAGGGCAAGCAATTTGCAAAAAATTACTGTCCCAATCCACACCACAAGAGTGCTATATCACCTCGCCAAAGATTGCTGGTAAGTCTTATATTTCTGCTAAACTGAAAGTATTGAGGCGTGTTTACTTATTTACTTACCAAATTGTAAAACTGGATGAAAAAGTAATCTTACAAAATCTAAACTGTTGCAGTGGAGTTAAAACAAGCTAAATTAAAAGCATGGAAAGGAGGGAATAAACAGATTCAAGATGTCAGCTACAGATTTGCCCCCATGCAAATTTTCTTCTCAAGGAAATATTTGCAAGCTATAATGATACATTTACAAGAAATATTTCAGACTTATTAGCATTTTTCCCTAACATCTGCCTAGTTAATATATGTCAATATGCTTCTCATTACATTTCTAACCTAAATACAACATAATAACATGCAGACACATCAATAAAAAACCCCAAAAACCCAACAATATTTGACAGTGATCCAAGTAGTTTCTGTCAGTCCCACATTCACAAAAGCAGAAGTTAGACCATTTCTCGTATCGTAAGAAATACCAATTGTTTTAAGGCAGTTCTGCTAATAAGGAACAGCTTTTTGATGAGGGAGAACAAAGAAGGTCATGGTGAAGAATTTGGCATAAATTCTACTATGAAGGACAGAGATACTTCATACATAACCATGAGCCTTGCAGAGCAACGTCTCCCTACCTATCCTACTCTCTTTGAAAAGAAGAAGTAGGTCAGTGAGGGAAATGCAGTGCTCCATTCACTAAGGCTGGATAAAGACATCCTTGCAAACATGCAAGGGAAAACAGTCATGGGAATTACCACAGAAGGCACTCCCCAAAAATACATTCAAGTTAACTGTTTCTAGTGCAGAAGCCCCCTTCATTCCCATCTGAAATGTAGGATTACAGAGACCTGACAAAGTTCAGGTTACAAACACGATATCAAAAGTTAAGAGATCATTAAAAGGAAGCACTATTTAGAGGGTTTTCCATGCAATTTCAAAGACTTCATAATAGCAAACATCTCTAGCAAAAACAAAAGAAAAAGTAGCTTATGCCTTAAGAGACTATGACAAAATAGGTCAGCTAACAAGAAGTTATCACGTACTAGACAGTTCTTCCAAATGTCTAGAAAATTACCTTACTTGTAAAATACTAGGTAGGTTGCAGAGAAACAGGAAGACAAAAAAATTTAATTTGGAAAGACAAACGTGACAGAACCATATTCTAAGTCAGGCTGGAAATGACCCTGGGAGGTGTTCTAATTCAAAACCAATTAAGAGAAAATTTAATTCCAACTATATCTTGAATAAATTTAGCATCATGTTTCTACAGTACTTTAGAAACAGCAACTGAAACTGACATGGAGCAACATGATGGTAACACCAATGACATGAAAAGCACCCTCATTACAGTCTACAGCTTCCTCATGAGGGAAAGAGGAGGGGCAGGCACTGATCTCTTCTCTGTGGTGATCAGCGACAGGACCCGAGGGAATGGCCTGAAGCTGTGTCAGGGGTGGTTTAGGTTGGATATTAGAAAACGGTTTTTCACCCAGAGGGTGGTTGGGCACTGGAACAAGTTCCCCAGGGAAGTGGTCACAGCACCAGGCCTGAGAGAGTTCAAGAAGCATTTGGGCAATACTTTCAAGCACATGGCATGATTTTTGGGAATGGTCCTGTGCAGGGCTGGGAGTCAGACCTCATGATCCTTACAGGTCCTGTCCAACTCAGCTTATTCTGTGATTCTGTGGTTCCAAATAGAGCTTGAAAGGGAAATAATTATGGGGACATGAGGGGTGGGAAGAAACAACAGGGAGGAGGAGAAATCTGAATAGTATACAATGCAGTCTGCCAACAAACAGACGTTTTATTAATTTTGTGCAAAGTGGAAGTTTCCAGCTTCATTAAGGAGATTCCTCGAATTGTAATGAGCAACCACAGAAGCAGTGACCATCAGGCAGCAGTGTGACACAATGTGATGTTCACTTCAGTATCACATCTCAAAGTGAAATGGTGTTGTGATTTAGTAATGGTATTCCCCAATTTCGTGTTCCCACTGAAACACTCCGAACCATGCGCTGCTCATTCACTGCCCCCTTCTCTTCCGTGAAGGGAGTGGCTGGAGAAGAGAATTGGAGGCATAAAGGTAAAGATCACAGGCTGAGATAAGAACAATTTACTGGAAACAGCAATTAAATAAGAAAACAGTAACAGCAGCAATACTAATAAATAACAGTGTACAAGAATCACACGATTGCTCACCACATGCACCCGGGAATACCTGAACCACCGCCACACTACCCCTACACTGCAAGAGACCCCTTCCCCCACCCTGAAAAATGATATAAGGTGGTATAGAATAACCTCTGGGAACTAGCCATGCCCCCTCCTGGTTAATGCAAATATTAACCCTGTCCTGGTCAGAACCAGGACAAACGGGAGGCGGGAAAAATTCTGAAAAAGTCTTAATCCACTGGTAAAAAAACTATAGCAGAACAAATCAATATATGAACAAACCCAGACTGTACATAAGAGCAGCAAGCTGTGCATTGCAAACTGCTTTTAGCTGAGCCTGGGTTATGGAAAGGTCTTTTTCCATAAGGCAGAGAGTGCAGGGGAAGGACGTAAGGCTGTAAGGAGGAGACAACACTAATGCCTGTCTTCTCTGGGTTTATGAAAAAGGGCCTGCACCAGAAAGCATGCAGAATTACGAGCTATTTGCATCAGCATACATTGCAAATATTACACCCCTAAGCCAAACCACCCATTTATATGGGGAGCAACAAGCTCCTCCCTGCTATATACTATATTCAATCTGTACTGATTGCACCGTGAGGACAAAAAAATTAATTAGCTGTGTTAGCTCCAGATTGTTCAGAATCATGTATTTTTGAGACATGGTCTTTTGGAAAAGTCATATAGAAGCTCTAGTTTCCTTCCAAAAACCAAAATTGCTTTAAGGGTCTAACCACTCCTCTGATTACAGCAAATTACTAATAATCACTTTGCACTTGGGAACCGGAGGATTTCAAATCAACATGTTAAGCAACCCTTTGACAACCAAATGAGTTCCAAGAAGCATAATGACACAGGTACAAATTACATGTGTGTTAGCAATCAGACAGTTCTAAACAATGTTCACAAGTTTCCATTTGACAATGTTTAACATATATGAAGGTTAGGGAATCAGCCTGGGTTGATATAAAATCTTCAGCTCATCCTATAAAATTCTCACTATCAAAATGAGACCTTAGAGGCTCCTAGACAGAAAATGAACAATTAAGAGGACAGAGATCAAATTAGGGAGACGTTCCAGTTGAATGTGTTACTACAAAACATGCTTCTGTCTTCAGAAAAGCCACTGCTAAAGGAAAACACTTCATAAAGATACAGGCCCATATCTGCAAGAGAACATACTTTAGGCAGAATTCAAGCACCTAAGTCCTAGCATAAGAGCCACAAAAAATATCCTTAATCTCTTGAAACATTAGAAGTAGGTAGTTTCATTTTTACCTACAAAGTTGTCCATGACATTTAAAATGCCCAAACTGATGCCATCTTGACATGATTGAACATCTGGCTCCTTAGAGATCTTAACCCATCCTGACTGAATTCCGCTTTTCACAAAACACGACAGTATTTGTAGGTGGAGCACTACCTCTCATCTGGCAGCTGCCTGTATATTGGCTCAGAACACTAGAGATGGGGCCCTAAAGCCCCCTCAGTCCAGAGGTTAAAACCAACATCACTTGGCATTCTTTGTAGTGCCTTAACAATCCAGCGACAGTATTTCAAAGGCAACATACTCGCTTCTGCCTGAAAAAGCTGTGCTGCAGAAAAGAACTGAAGAGTAAAAAGAAGTGTGTGTAAAAGAGTTCATTCTTAATAGGAGTGTTCATAGAGGACCAGAAAGTTCAGGTTCTGCTTCCTGTTGCAAAAACTGTTTCTGCAATGATTGCTGCACACAGATTTCATAGAAGAGTTTTACCAAGTAATTCTCTTCAAGAACTAATGTTCCTTCAGAAAGAAGAAACTATGCTGAAAGTTTCTCTGTGGCCACAACAGTGAGCTTTATTTTGTCTTAAAATTCTTAAGCACTTGACTTGCCAAAACTAGTGCAGAGCATGTGTTTGAATATGGATTATCGTTAGGAACCCTCATATTTGCTCTCCAAAATGGTAAGGAGAATATGGAAAACTACAAGCTGGTCAGATTCACTCCAGTCTCCAGGAAAATTATGATGCAAACCCTCCTGGAAGCAATTTCCTGACATATAAAGAGTAAGAGATATATATCAGTTCCAGGTAGACCATATGGATTTACCAAGGACGAATTATGCCTCACCAGCCTGTTTGGCTTCTGTGATGGGATGGTTGGTTCTGTGGACTAGGAGATAGCAATGGACACTGAATGCTGTTGGTAAAAGAATGCTTCTGACACAGTCTCCCACAGCATCCTTGTACCCTAATTAGCTAGATGTGGTCTGCATGAGTGGATAAGGACGACATCCTGTTGAACAGCGAGTTGAACACGCTGAGCAGGCTTCTCAGTGCAAGAAAGATATTGACATATTGGACTCAGTCTAATGGAGAGCCATCATGGTGTTTCATGTATGAGAAAAATATAAGAGATCTTCCATAGTTCAGCCTTAAGTGAAGGCTAAAAGGAAATCCTTTGCTGTTGCAATACCTAATGGGAAGCTAAAGAGAAGAGCCAGACTGTTCTTGAAGTACAGTCATAGAACAGGAAGAAATGGACACAGAATACTCCATTTGCATAAAATTATTTATTTATCTTTTTTTTAACCATGAAGGTTGACAGCTACTGGGGTTAAAGTATTTCCATCTTTGCGGATACTAAAACCAGATTGTCACAGTCTCTGAGAACCTGCTCTAACCAGATCTGTTTTGAGGACCTGGATTGCACTAGGTGACTTCCAGAGATTTGCATTTCAGCCAGTGTATTTCCATGATTCTGTGGTGGTACACTGGATAGCCACTGAAACGGAGACAGACAAAAGCTCCAAGAGAATTCCGTCCTTCAGAAGAAAGCCAGTATAGTTACCCCAGGAGGTAGTCTTCAGAACAATATGGTCAAATTCCCATGTAATTTTGACTGAGCACCTGCACACTCAACAAGGCCCTAGGAAGAGATGTGCATCCAACAGAAACAAAAAACTACAGTGACATTAGAAATAATGAGTATAGCACCAGGCTGAAGACCAGAGGCAGTTTATCGTTCATACAAGATGCCACTAATGCCAAAGATCACATCAAAAGTAAAAGGTAACGCTTATGAAAACTGGAGCAAGATTTAGTCTGTCCGATCTAGACAATGTATTTTTTGTGTCTACTATGGCCTTTATATATTTAGAGAAGTGAGGAGGCATAAATGAAGCAATCTAAGAAATGCTATTTCAAACCTTACATAGACCTACGTACACGTGTGACACGTATTACGTATGCGCTGATGGAGAGACGCACACAGATTTAAAGCCCTGCTAGTTGCAAAATGCTAAATATCTTATCTAATAGTTTTAGGTCCCATATCTGACTGCTGCAGAAAGATCAGTCTTCTCACAGGTCCATTCTTACATGAGTAACAATACACTTTGATCCACAGATGAGCAACGGGATCTGCCAGTTCTATGCCTTAAGTTCAAACTTAACTCAAATATACCTTGAGGACAGACATACCAAGAACAACCCAAAGAACTTTGGGAAGTTGTCCAAGCCAATCTAAACTGAATAAATGACCATTTACTGCTAAGCATGAGACACAAAACACCTACCCCTTTTAACACTGCAAGCCATAACATAGGATTTCTGATACTGAAATATGCTCACTGGACTCCATCTAGTGGTCACGTAACTTTCAGCTTTCTGAAGTTGAGGTGATTATTTTGGGATCTTAAGTAACTGATACGATAACCATAACACAGAATTATTATTACCATTAGAGAGCTACAAACCAAGATGGTAATTATAGGATATTGTTTCAGAAACACTGATGAAACCATGATGGAATAAATAATGGTCAACAATACAACAGACTAGGAAAAAAAAATTAAAATCCAGTTTTTTAGTAAGCTTACTGTATTCAGGTAAGAGCAGCAGAAACTTCAGGCTCAGACATCCTTTTTTTTACTTTTAATTCATCCAAGAAGGTCATTTAGGTTCAGGTCTATCTCCTTTCCTTTGTTCCGAGTTCTGCCAGGAACAAGTTCCAACTTCCCATACGGGAGACGATTTGCTGCCAAAACATTAGGCTGGATGTATTGTCCCTTGAACTTTATCAGCAAGACTGTATACAGCACAATTATTTGATTTTTCTTTCCTATTAGGAACCTCATATTTAATGTGAGGAAAAACTGGATCATGTTGTATGCTCTGGCTGGGAAGAAATTAATGTAAAAACAATATTAAGCCATATACAATACCAGGCAAATAACTCCAAAGTGATAACAAGCCTGGCAAGCAAGAATCCCAGGACAATTTCTGAAGGAAACTAGAATAGCATCCTTCAAATAATTATGATGTATGTCATCTATTCATTAACCTGAATGCTCTTTTTAAACTCACTGACGTTTGAGGACCAACACAGATTTAAAATCCCTTCTGGACTAGCACACAGTGAGAGTGTGGCCTCCTTGAACATCCCTTCAAGACAAACATACCACTATGATTTTCATGTAAACCACCTATCAAATCAGGCAACATGACATTGCACATATTAGTGCCAGTGCAAGTGGGTGAAAATATGCCTGGCAGAAAGACGTCTGAAATACCACTTGACAACATCACTGTACTGGGAAAAACGAGACATGGGCTAGATGAGACTGCTTTCAATCTTGTTTTCACAGAGCTTCAGTTCTGTATCATTCTATTGCCTGGCTGTAGTCTCTTACCAACATGGCTACAAACAAGCCTGGAAAGGCATCAAGTGAAGGGCAAGCAGATTCTCTGTCAGAATCAGCACCCTGGTGAAGAACAGTACTTCTTCTGAAACCAGGGGATATAAAGACCATTATGAAACATTAAAGAACAAAAAGTGTGAAATAGTACTGTCAATGTGATCAAATTGGAAAATGGATGACAACCCTTCCATCACCTTAAAACTCAAGCCTCTTTTCTGAATGTTGATACCCACAGTGCTAGCTAGCATTTTCATTTGACTTTTGATTTCTTGAAAAAATGTTAAAATGAGAACAAGAACTATCTTACTGACATTTACCTCGCCGTGGAAAACACTCAGCTCTTTCTGTGGAGCATCTACTTTCTCATTCATGTATGTTTCAGCACTCCTTTCACCCTATGAAGGGCAGCCATGCCTTGGGTAACCAGTAAGGCAGCAAGATCATATATCTCCATGTCGAACACAAGCATCCAAAGGCAGTGGAGGCTCTGGATTTGCAAGCTGAAACTAAATTTTATGTCTATAAACTCAGCCACATTGAATTCCAGGCTCCTGAAACTAACTACTTTACAATTTGGGTGTTACAACAAGTGAAATGTATTACATCCTGCATTGATGTAACCAGATCTTTAAATGCTTTCTCTACTTCAATTATGCAAGCATTATCTATTCTGATTTAAATTCTCCCACTCTTTGTTGGGAGAATAATTTTATAGTAGTCAAAATATAAGCTCCTGTCTTATCTCTGAACTCAACAAGTAACTCCTCCCCACCCACAGAGTACCTGGAAGTACTAAAAACAGTTTAGTCTATGCCTTTCCAAACCCAGATCAGTATCTGTCAACATGCCATTTCTTTTTAAGTCAATAGCTACACCTGAGTATCAAAAAACACCCAGAAGTACACAGAGCAGCAGCTAAGGATGATTTATTTACACTGATGGATCTATATTACAGGCTTCTCTGAACTCTAGAAGCTATGGATCAGCATTACTCCTTCTTGGGTTTGTTTTGACTACATTTATGTGTTCACCTTTCTTGGTTTTTTTCATTTTGGGTGGTTTGGCATTGTTTCTCTTGTTTTCTTTGGGTCACGGGAAAAGTTGTGTTTTAAAGCATATTTAGATAGCTTAGCTAATTTTATGTGAGGTCACTTGATATTTCCACTGCAGGAACAAATATGTTTCTTAGCAGAAGAAACTTCAGAAGGGACTATATGAATTTGACTTTTAAGTACTGTAACATTATTCATTCTTCCCTGAAAATTTCAAACAAGTTTAGAAGAGTGAGATATCATTTTGAAAAGTGACTAATTTTGTATATTTGGTGTCCTACATTTTTTATTTTCCAGTATTCTTTCCTAGAATTATTAGTAGAAGAAACTTTTCATGAGTACTATGAATACAGTTAGGAGAAAAAATGCCAGTCTAAACCATGTTTCCTTGATTTGCTCAGAATTATAAAGCTGACACTTTCTTATGGAACTATCATTACTGAGAACGTTGTACACAACAAGGTCTGCTTTGCATTTAACCTTTCCACAGAAATACTGTGAATCTGATTTTTTAGGCAATGTGCAGTCTCAGCTGACATATTTCTTCCTCCTCCCAGTCTCCAGATTAAAAAATGAGCCAGAACTTTCATGAGGGGTTTTTTGGTGGTTTTTTTGTGTTTGTTTTTTTTTTTTACACAATTGCAGGGGTTGAATTACAAATTTTGTTCTAAAGCTACCTGGGATCCTTTCATCAGCTACTGAGCTGAAAAAAAAAAATCTAGCTGGTTCTCTAGTGGAATGGGCCTTTCTATTCAGGGAGGGCCCCAATCCAAAACTTGGCCTGGACCCAGAGGTTTAAAACTAGAATTCCAGAAAAAGCCTCCATTAGCATTGACACCAATAAGTACTGCAGCCTGAATCAGCCTACAATCTGCTTGAGCCATGGATGTGCTGGAGGGAGCACAGCAATGGGCCATAAAGATGATTAAGGAATTGGAGCATCTCTCCCACGAAGAAGGTCTCAGAGAGCAGGGACTGTTCAGCCTGGAGAAGGCTCAGGGGAATCCCGTCAATGCATATAAATGCCTGCAGGGGAGTGCAGAGGGCAGAGCCAGGCTCTGCTCGGTGCTGCCCGGTGGCAGGACTGGAGGCAATGGGCACAACCTGAAACACAGGAGGATCCCTCTGAACATCAGGGAACTGTTTGCCACTGTGAGGGTGACCGAGCACTGGCACAGGCTGCCCAGGGAGGTTGTGGAGTTTCCATCCTTGGAGATACTCAAAAGTTTTCTGGACATAGCCTTGGCAACTGGCTCTAGGTGACCCTGCTTGAGGCAGAGGGCTGGACCAAACGACCTCCAAAGGTCCCTTCCAGGCTCAGGCAGCCTGGGACTGTGAGACAGAACCATGGCACTCCTTTGCATCCCATCCCTTGGAGAGATCTTTCCTGCTGCCTTTTTTTTGTTGTTTTATTTTTGGTTCTGGATATTCACCACTAGGCCCAAGGTAACACTGCCTTACACGGAGCCCTAGTCACAGAATGGAATGGTTAGTTTCACCAGCCTGAGGTGCCAGATCCAGACTTTTTAGCAAAGGCTTTTGGCTTCTTCTTCCTCATTTTTCCCCTCACTTGGACTGCCAGGAATCTCTGGACATAGCAGGAGAAGGCAGAAGACAGTGCCTAGATTCCCCATTCCTTCTCTCATATCTGATTCATTGGGCACAGATGAGGAGATGACAAACTGTTCTAACAGATGCAGCAATCCATCCTTACACTAACAAAGAACCCCATCCCTCACTCTTTGCAGTCAGATTAAGACTTCTTATTTTCTTAATGCATCTGCAGCAAAGGTGTTATTTCTCCTAACTGGTCGCAATGGGAGGGTAAGTAGAAGACAACCCCAGGAGCAGATGTTGGATTTCTCTGACCAAACCTTTGTGGTCCATAAGAGTTTTCTTCATAAAACCCCCTTCAGAGCTTCTGATCAACTTTCTGAAGACTTCTAGACAACCTAGTATACTTCTTTCCAAAGCAGAGTCCATTCTACCAATGAAATTCTAGCCCTTGCCTAATAGAAGAAATCTAGTCCATTATGTTAAAAGGCTTAGATTTTAATGCCTGTTAATTTATTGCATTTTTAGTGCTTGAAGAAATCTCTATTTCAAGATAATACATGCTCACTTTCATTCTCACAAAAAGACCTTTACTTACAGTAAAATAAAATTTAAAAACAAAATCCCACAGCTTTCTCAAGATGCACTACCTACCACTATCTCATAGATTATTAAATTTAAGAGACCAAAGAAATCAGTGCCTCTAGACTAAGACAGAATATAAGCCTCCTTTCACAAACCTATCTATCTGTCTATCTGCCTTCTAAATTAATGTACTGAATAAGCTACATGACCAGAATTATTGGAGTATCTTCTCATCTTTAGATACAAGTTATTTCAAAAATATTTCAATGAGAAAAGCATTGTGTAATTCATGGGCTACTTGTGCAACTTTATGCCCTTTCTGCCTTGCATAATTAATGCTTTTCATGGACACAGACAATCTAAGGAGGGGCAAGGGAAAATGGATTTGTCTTTACTCTCTTAAAAATGATGGGGTACCCAAGTAAAATGAAGTACTTGAGACTGTTCAATTTCAAAATCAAAAATAAACACTAGCTAAGGAATGAAGTTTTACATACGTATTATTTTAATACATATTATTTTTTAAAGTCATTCCATTAGTAAGTTCTTCAGACACCATTAGAAATTTCAGGTCTAAATAAGAACTTCCTGGACACCAGCAAGGAAGATGTCATGACACCTTTTATCTCCATAAAGAACCAGTGGCATCAAAACACCTCTAACAATTACAAAAATTCTGATTAAAAGCAATATAGGCAATACATTTCTCAGGAGACCACAATCAAGCTTCTTGCTATCTTGAAAACTGAACTCCCCTTACTTGATTCAACAACTTATGAATAACCTCTCATTATTTTTAGAGCAAACCCACATGAATTTGGCAGAATCTCAAAGTTACCTCAAAAATACAAATATCTGGTTAAATTGACAAATTCACAAATTGTTGATCTTGCATACATATTCCTATCTCTGATGGTCATCTAATCTCAGGCACAGATTACTCACAAGTGACCACTCAGCCCAATTAACACATATGCTTAAAAGTTACTTGAACATTTACACCTATGCAACAGAAAAAACTGTTTACACTAAAGGTCTGGTTTTCAAGATGAGTGGCTACAGACCTTTTTGAAGCATTTGCATTGAAGCACAATGCAGGACAACCAATAACTTTCAAGTGAGGTACATGGGTGTTGCGGTTTGAAGCTGGCTAAGCACCAGGCACCCACGAAAAACCATCTACTTATTTTCCTCTGCTATAGCTGAGCAGAGGAGGGGGAGTTGAAAACTTCATTTTCATGAGTTGAGATAAGGATTATTGAAAAAAAAAAACCACTTTAAGGCAAAACAGGTTCAAAACTTAAACAGCATAATGATATATTATTAACAGAATTAAAAGTAAAAAGGGTAATGAGAACCAAAGCAAATCTTCAGAACACCTTTCTTTCCCAGTCCCTCCCTCTTTCCACCAACCGCGCAAGGAAACAAAACATGGGGTTTTGGTCAGTATTTCACTTCTCAAAAATCTTTCTTCAGTATGCTTAAAGAAAAGAGTTTCTTCTGCTGTTTCGTGGGATCATTCCCATGGGAGATAGTTCTCTGTGAACTTTTTTAGCGTGGTTTTAACTTCCACAAGCAGAAGTCCCGTCCGAACCTGCTGCAATGTGAGTCCCTCCCATGGGCCAAGCAGTCTTCCCACAACTGCCCAGCGTGGGTCATTTTAGTTCATGGGGTTTAGTCTTTTAAGGGTGAGCTGTTCTAGTTTGGAAGCGAAGGCTCTCTTCCTCTATCTCTAAAAGCAAGGGTCATCTCTCTCTCTGTTTGAGCTCCTAGATTACAGCTTTTCAGTACCCACGTGCTCCAGTGTGAGTACTCTTCTTCATGGGCTGTGCGTGGATCTCTGCACCACCCCATGCACCTCATGAATTACAGGGAAACAGTTTGTTGTATTATAGTCATCACCATGGCTTGCAGGAGAATCTCAGCTCTGGCGCTTGGAGCACCTCTTCCTTCTCCCCTTTTTTCCACCGACCTCAGTGCCGCCATGTTGGTTTTCCTCACGTGTCCTCACTTTTTTCTCTGACTTGGAAGAAAGCTGGTGTCTGTAAGTTGCAGTTGAGAGGTCAATCTTGTCCGGGCTCCGCATCGGGGAATTGCTCACCATGTCTCTCGCTGCCGGCCATGTGGTCCCTGCTGGCACCGCACAGCCAGCCCTGGCTGCGTGGTCCTCGCCGGCACTGCACAGGCGCCTCTGGCCTCAGGAGAGCTCCGGCTGCGCAGTCCCAGCCTCAGGAGGGCTCTGGCCGCACGGCTCCTGGTGGCCCCCGCTGGGATGGGCCCCAGCAGCCGCCTCACCACCCGTTGGGAGAAGAAAGAGAGCTTGCCACAGTTTTTCCTTTCTTAAATATGTCATCACAGAGGCATTACCAAGTTGTCTAATTAGGCTAGTAACCTGCCCATCGTCAGAGCCTTCAGCGATTGGCTCTGTGCCAGACAGAAATTTCGAGCAGCTTTTCTCCCCCCCACCAAAAACCAGGCTATGTTAAACCAACACAATGGGTTTAAGTTTATTGCACAAGATCTTAAAAAATAATAATCACAGTTGTGAAAGTCCCAAGTTTAAATGTAGATGTATGAGTTCTACTTCCATTGAGATAGAAACACCCTGATTGAGGATTAAAGGGAATGAGTAGGAGGAAGAGAGGAAGGACAAGGCATGCTGTGGTATCCCATGCTGCTTAAGATGGAAAACCCAAACCAGCATCATGTATATCTGACATTTGCTGTATTAGAAACAACTACTTATAAAGCACTTATTCTTCTATCTTAAACATAATTATCCTTACCTAGCAGGAAAGAAAAAAATCCAGAAAAGAATAAAGAAATAGATTGCAGCTTACAAGAATGATCTAATGCTGTTGAAAGATTAAACATCTACCTGTTCACACAGAAACTCAGCTGTCCTGTATTTTGTCTCTCAAGTTGCCTTTCTGAGCAAGAAGTTTAAAATTCAAATAAGTTTAATGTATTTCTTAATAGAAACTTTAGTACTGCAGTCCAGTCTCTGAATCTTTACAACCACAGTAATGTCTATCATATCAATAAGTCTTCCTTGAAGTACCAGACTTTCCAGAAATAAGTTTTCTTGTATCCAATCAAAAAGGTTTATATATGCACTCTGCAAAAAAAATTAGCACCTTTATTAAAAAGATCTTAGTCTCTGAGAATTTTTATTTCCTTTACAAAAGGTAAGCAGTACACACCACAAACTAAAATAACTTGTTAGGGTCGAGTACTAGGCTTTTTCCCCCAAGTAAAGAAAGTTCAACAGTTCAGAGTGACTGAATTAGCATTACCGTTTTTAGCGCGTTCCTACAAGATTAAATATGTTATGGCGATGTTCATTGTCAGCAACAATTTTTCCTTTAAAATCTTGAGTATCAGTTCTCATCTCCCTGTTTTCACTCATCCATTCATAACAATTTGCTTCTTCCAAATTCCTTACGTATACAATTTCACATTCCATTTACAGAAAGCTCAAGCTTTATCCATGTTTCCAGCTTTTCTGTACCCATCAGCTCCATAAGACCCCAGTCCTCCCTCTTCCCTTTAGCATTACATACCACTTTTGAATTCCTGCTTTCCTAAAGGAAGCCATCAACTCTCTCTTTTTAAGACACACAATACAACTGAAATCTGGCAGTTAATGAGGATCCAAATCCTCGGTTCATCATATACTGAGAAGCTGCTTTGGAGAGAAGCACACAAGCCCTCTGTGCACAGGGCATGTAAAATGATAAAGGAATCAGAAAGGAAAATGCCAACCCAAAATAAATACTACCTAATCCTCCCACTATTTTTGGAGAAACACACGGCAATAATACAGCATAGAATGCACCTCTCCATCTTTTCTTACGGAGTTGAGATCCACTGGAAGCAGAGGTCAGGATTGGAAAGACAGAGTTGACATAAGTTTTCTTATAAAGAAAAGAAAGAACACCAGTGAATTTGAGATCAAAGAGGAGTAGGAGTAGGAGATGCAAGCATTGCCTTTGTGATATACTGATTTTCTTCCATGTCTGAAAAGCTGAATTTCTGGAAGAGTTTTAGAACTCAAGAACTCCACCAGGTATCTGAACTTAATGTATAAAGCCCAAGACTGTCTTAAGATACAGTTCTAGCCTTCAAATAATCAAAATCTATTTTACATATCCAAATCAAAAAGAAGAACTGTATAGAGCAATTTGGGAATCACTCGGACTTCATCCTATTTTCCCATATCACAAGTTTCTTCAGTACAATATTAATTTTGACATAGGGGAAACAACTTTTGCTGCATATTTAAACATTTTCATTATCTGCATATTTGATAAAGGCATTTTACTGACAGCCAGGCAAAAGCAGATCAAATTTCATATGCCAAACATTATCTTAATTGCTTATTATCCTTAAATGTCAGCTCTAATATAGGTATATTATTAGTATAAATAACCCTAATATAGAGTAATTTTGTCACTGAGATCAGTTATCATTAACATACCATTGAACAAGACACTGATCTGTATGCAACACGCTTTGAGTAACTCATCATCACTTAAAGACATCACTTCCAATTATGCATAATACTAAAACTGCATTGAAAACTGCTCTTGGCAAGATTGCTGGTTTAAGAGACACACTTGTCATCCCCATAATCTTCCCTCTCAGACATAAATGTATTTGGGTGGCCAGAGGCATCAAATTAAGTCACATGACAAGTCTGAAGTCAAAACAACATCAACAATGCACAAGAGGATATTCAGCAAGGATGCTACTCTCAAGCAGAAAATAGTAAAAACTGAATCCAAATAATCAAGAAATACATTACGTGCCCTACAACACAGTGAAAAGCTGATTGCCAAATAACAAGATTTCATTTCAGCCAACCAAATCGTACTTGTTGGTTCAGCAAACTACATCTAACAGAGAGAATGTATGAGATGTCAAATGCTGACAAGAGAGCTTGCTTCATTCTGTGATGAAAACTAGCTTGGCAAACCACATCTGCTTCATGTTTTCTTACTACACAGTCAAGTTATTTAGTCTGTCAGCTGGCTGAAAGTCTCTGGCTTTCAGATCCAACGAAGAGCAAACTGAAAATTTAAGATATACCACGCTATCCTACTGACATGCTGTTTTCAGTTCTCTTTCGTCAATATAATCTCAAGGACATTAATAAAATGGAAAAAAAAGAGCATATTTTAGTAATGTGATCTAATAAACCTCATTTAAAGATGGGCAAAGCTTTTTTTCTCCCTTTTTAATTCAGCCATACATTGTTGATTGTAAAAATGGATGGAACTGTTAAACAGTAGCCACAATAGCAACTTACAGAATCTACTCAAGCTCAGAGATATTCGTAGTTCACATTTATCTGCTACTGCAAGTAATGACTGGATGATCTGCATCACTGCGCAGTACATCCTGCTGCAGAGATGTACAGTCCAAAGCAATAGCTGGTTGTAAAGACCTGGACAGACCACCCACCATGAACTACTAGTTTGAATTTATTCTTTCCTACCTCTAGATTCTACACAGCAAGACTAGTCAATGGCAAACACCTTCAGAAGTTTTTCAGTACTGGAAAACCTCAGGACTTGCTCATGAGCAAGTGATGACAGTAAGATCCCTTTAGTTACCAATGCTGAACTATGTTTTAAGCAAGACATTTTGTTGACAACCCAGTTGAAAAAATCCTGGGAAAGTGCAATATCAAAGAGCTTTGAGAGGCAGCTTTGGAAAGAAAGTGGGCCTCCTTTACTTTAAATCCCCACATCTGAACAGAGTATTCCACAACTACTATAATACTGGTGAGACTCCTGTTTTCACCAGATCAGCCTACGAGATTTTTCAGATAACAAAGCCCAGAAACTCCAACAGCTAAGAAACAGGTCAACCTGTCAAACTTACAGATGCAAATATTTTTTTAAAGTCTTTTATAGCAAAGAACAATACTATCCCACCTAAATTCCTCCTTTTAAAAAGTACTATTTCATTCCAAACATCAATGTTCAACAAAAAGAGTTACGGTATATTAACAGGAGGAAGAAAATGTAAATGTAAACCTGCAATTACTAGCCTTTTATTTCATTATTTAAACAGTGTGCACACAGGAACACTGGAGTTCAGTGATAAAACGAACAGCATTCATGATAGTCAGAGAAACATAGCAGCAGGGGCAAAATATGGCTGAAATAGGAAAGTGAACTTCAGGACAAGACTGTATATGAGAGAGAATGGGGATTCAGCTCCATGCATCAAGCTAACATTAAAGGATCAAAAACCTGACATGAATGTTAAGTCACTATGAATGGTAAGTCACTACTTTTGCTTTCTAAAATACTGATGAAGACCTTAGCCAGAATAAGATCAAGACAGTACACCGTTTTGCACCATCAATTCTTAAATCTCCATAAAATTCTGCAGAATGTGCTGTTGTGACAGCATAAAAACACCTGGGATATTAGTGCCTATCACCCTATTATGTGTTTGGTCAACCTGAATTAATTAAAGATGCATATAAATATTTTCCAAGTTATTGACACTAGTCATAAGCAAACAAAGGAAAAACCTTCTGAAGGTGGAGGAGGGAATGGCAGGGTTGCAGACTACTGCAAAAGAAACATTTATGTCATGAAAATACCTAAATTTCTTCTGTGCTCCCCCAAAACAAAAATACATACACTATTCTTCCACAGTTCCCAATAAGTACTTGATCCCTGGAGAAGTGTTAACACATTTTGGATGTTCACTCCATGTATACATGCTAGCACCCCATGTATACATGCTAGCACCTTGTGGAAAGCTGTCAGTGTCCAGGTGGACTCCAAACTATGCATATTAGGTCTTTTATAAGTTCTGTGACCCATAGATAAGTAAAGAGCAATTTAATTTTAGAGCGAGTTTTAAAAGAAAGGTATTTGTCTTTCAGTCACAGCTACAGCATTTGTTACTCTCACAACACACAGCTATGACAAGACAGTGTCCCAACAGGAGGTTTAAAAAAGTTAGACAAGATTATACTTAGTATTAGCAAGAGCAAAAAACAAAGGACAAATCAGCTTCCAGTATCAGGAATCCCAGCACCAAAACTTCTTCACTTACACAGAGATAAATGCTTACTGAAACACTCCCCTTGGAGATAACAAAACCACAATGAAAACAAATGCATACCATGAATAACAGTACCAGGAGAGAAGCCCTGAAAAGTCTTATTGAGGCTGTTTAAGATGTCATCACCTGCTGCCTCAATACAGCATCTAACAGAATCACAGAATTCTTAGGGTTGGAAAGGACTTCTGGAGATCATCTAGTCCAAATGCCCTGCGGAGACAGGGTCACCTGGAACAGGTGACACATGAACACATCCGGGTGGGTTTCGAATGTCTCCAGAGAAGGAAACTCCATGACCTCCCTGGGAAGTCTGTTCCAGTGGACTGCCACCCTCAATGGAAAGAAGTTCTTCCTCATCTGGAGGTGGAAATTCTTGTGTTTATGGCCATTGCTCCTTGTCCTTTTGCTGAGGACCACTGAAAAGAGTTTGGCACCATCCTCTTGACACCTGCCTTTGAGATATTTATATGCACTGATGAGATCTCCCCTCAGCCTTCTCTAGACTAAAACACCTAGTTTAGACACCTGTTTACACAAATTTACTTTCAGTAGTTTAAATTAAATGAATGCGCCCAATTGTGCACCGGAGAGAGCAGCAACCATGTGCTAGCACGGTACAGGACAGCCGGGATAAACAACACACTAAAACATTCCTGCTACACTTGCCAGCGCTCATCTTCCATTCTGCACGACATAACAAAAAACTGCATCTTAGTTGTAAAGAGAGTAGAGCAGTAGCAAGATGAAAAATCACTTTTGCACCGCTATTTCGACACACGCGAAAGCGATTCGGTCCCGTCAGGCCGGGCGCCAGCCGCTCGCTCCACAAGTGAAGAGTTTGCAGGGGGCGGGCGGGAGCGCCCGGCCGTGCCCGCCGGGCGCCGCATCCCACGGCGGGCGCGCTCCCCCCGCGGCCGGGAGCGTGCCCGCCCCGCCTGCGGCTGCACCCGCACCTCGCCCCGCCGCAGCAGCCGCCGGGGCGGCCGAGGAGCCGCACGCCCGCGAGGGATCAAAGCCCGCGCCGCCGCCGTGACAGCCCGGCAGGGATCAAAGGGCCCGTTTCCTCCTCCGGGGCCACTGCCGCAGCCCCGCGAGGCCCCGGGCCGGAGCCTCGCCCGGGCCGCCGCCGCACTCACCAGGAGGACGGAGCCGCGCACCACCTCGGAGACGCTCTGCCGCAGCTCGGCCGCCGTGCCGGGCTTGCTCAGCGCCCGCGTGAACTTCCGAGTCTCCGGAGCCACGAGTGCCATGGCTGCTGCCTCCGCGCTCCCTCCCTCGGCGCGGGGCCGCCGCTGCCCTCCCGGCGCGGCCGCCGGGCGGACGGACGGACAGCCGGACAGCCGGGGGTGACCGTCGGGGGGCGGGCAGGGAGCGCAGCCCCGCCGCCGCCGGGTGCCGCGGGCAGCCCCTCCCTCCCTGCTTCCCTCCCTCCTTCCCTGCTTCCCTCCCTGCCCCGATTGGCGCGGCCGCCAGCGGGGCGGGGGGCGGGGCCTGGCCGTGCCCACCTGTTCCCGCAGCGCCGCTCTGATTGGGCGCCGGGTTACCTGCCCGGCTGCGGCTCCGCGCCCTCATTGGCCCGACGCGGGCCCGGGGCCGCGGCGGGGCGGGGCCGGCCGGAGCCGGAAGTTCCCGCCTGCCGAGCGGGCCCGCCCCGGGCGGGAGTGGCGGCGGCGGCGGCTCCGTCTCGGTAGTGCGGCCGGGGTGCGCCTGCCCGCGCTGTGCCTCGGCGGCTGCTGCTCCTGGTTGTACCTGCACAGGGGAGGGAGTGATCCTGCCCCTCTACTCGTGGAGCTGGATGACGCCACGTCTGGAGTGCTGTGTCCAGTACAGTACAAGAGAGTCCTGGAGTGGGTCCAGTGGCGCGGAACAAAGATGATGAGGGACTGGAGCATCTCTCTTATGAGAAAAGGCTGAGGGAGCTGGGCCTGTTCAGCCTCGAGAGGAGAAGACTGAGATAGGACCTCATCAGTGTTTATCAGTATTGAAGGGAGGGTGCCAAGAGGATGGAGCCAGGCTCTGCTCGGTGGTGCCGAGCAACAGCACAAGAGGCAAAGGGCAGAGACTGATGCAAAGGATGTTCCACTTGAATATAAGGAAGAACTTCTTTACTGTGTGGGTGACCAAGCACTGGAAAAGGTTGCACAGCGAGATTGAGAATTCTCCCTCGCTGGAGATATTCAAGAACCACCTGGACACAATCCTGTGCCATGTGCTCTGGGACGACCCTGCTTGAGCAGGGAGTGGGAGTGGGACCAGATGTCCCACTGTGGTCACTTTCAACCTTGTCCATTACAGGATGCTGTACCTGTAGACACACATACACATGCACGTGGGGCTGTGTAAGTGAAAGAGTCCAAAACCTTGGGAAATGGGTGCTGGAGCTGCAGACCCACAGTGTGGAATGAGTGTGTGCGCTGCTCGTGCATCCAACTTTTTCTCTGAAGTTTTCCTTTGTACTTTTTTATCCTCACAAATAGTATCTATTTGTATGTAAAGTTGCACGTGTCCTTATGTGAGTAAGGTCCACAAAGGTGATGAGGGGTCTGGAGCATTTCATAGGCAGAGAGAATGAGGGAGCTTGGCCTGTTTAGTCTAGAGAAGAAAAGACTGCAAGGGGATCTCATCAACGCATACTAATATCTCAAAGGCAGGTGTCAAGCGGATACTGCCAGACTCTTCAGTGGTGCTCAGCGACAGGATGAGAAACAGTGGCCATAAACACAAGAATTTCCACCTCCAGATGAGGAAGAACTTCTGTCCATTGAAGGTGGCAGACCACTGAGACAGGTTGCCAAGGGAGGTCACCTGCTGCAGGTGACCCTGCCTTGGCAGGGGGGCTGGATTAGATGATCTTCAGAGGTCCTTTCCAACCCTAAGAATTTGATTCTGTGATTCTGTAAAAGTGTGGATGCCTCTAGCATGCTTAATTACCATGAATTCCTGCTGAGAGCCTGGCTAGCAGCACTGCTGGAAGGTATGCAGACATTAGACACGTTTAAATGCCTGGAGCATTTGAGAGCATTAGAGCTTGTGCACCTTTATCTTCTTAAGCACCTTTTTATATAAACTAACAACACTTCTCTACACTGAATATACAGCTTACCACTGATGGAGGGAGGGAGGGAGGGACTGAGTGCTGTGGACAAGGGGTAAGGGGGCTTTCAGGTGGAAAAAAAATAGCACAAAGTGTTTGTGTCTGAGGATACGTACTCAAGAAATGCCTGCTGGATAAAGGGCCTCCTTTTTTGGATGCTTCACAGATACATCTGTAACTAATAAGATTCCAAGTAATTGAGGTAATTCCTTCAGAAAGACAGAGGATAAAAAATGTTCAAACGCACAAATTTGTATCTTACCCAGAGCTTTTGTCCTTGAAGGATCTTTCCTACAGATACTCTGCAGACCTGCATCAAAAGCTCGTTTATTCAAATGCACGAGCTGGGATTTTTTAGTAGGATATCTGTCACAATTGGAGTGTTCAAACTAGTTTATACCTTAAGAAAGACGTAATGTGCAGAGAGGGTGACTTGTCAGGCCCAGTAAAGATCACTAAAGTTTCTGTTTTCACAAATCCAATAGCTGGTGTGTTTATGAGTCAATGTTTAGGCTGATAAATCAGAAAATTGCATACTGATGAGACAGATTACCTGAATACAGAACTGGATGAGCAGCTATGTACACATTTAGCTAGAATGAGCTATCTTACAATCGTCTTTTTGATTTTTATATCTCAATCTGTAGGATATGTCTAGATCTCAAACCTCCACAAGTAAACATGCCCTAGATTTTATATAAATAATAGATGATTATTTTCTAAAATTAAATGATTTGTTATTTTCAGAGCTCTCAGGTGCTTTAAATTCTGACAATTCTGACCAAAATAAAAATAGTCTAATCTAGAGATTTTAATCGTTGCTTGAATGTAAAATGGCATACTTTAACTATGTTTGCATAATTTAACCATGTTTGTTATCT
The DNA here is from genome assembly GCA_014706295.1 of Lycocorax pyrrhopterus obiensis. Lineage (NCBI taxonomy): Eukaryota > Metazoa > Chordata > Aves > Passeriformes > Paradisaeidae > Lycocorax > Lycocorax pyrrhopterus. The sequence goes on along the minus strand of JACSVZ010000001.1, from coordinate 40,115,105 downwards.
ATAAATATTTCCCATGTATATTATGCATTTTGCTGGAACAGAGACAGTGTTCCAAGTCTGAAAAAACTCTGAATGACACCTGTGTAGATAGAGATATCTAGAAAAAATAGGTAAATGATAGTTTACTTCAGAAAACTGCAGAGGTTACCCAAAAAATGAGGTTATGACCATCATCAGGTTTTTTTCAGCTAAACACATTCAGCTAAAGAAAGAAAAAGAAAGTGACAATTCTATGTATAAAACAAAAGGAAAAATATGGAAGCTAATAAGCAGAAATGGTAAATTACAGTTGTGAAACAATGAGAATGACTAATAGTAGCTAAATATAGGAATGAAAAGTCTTGGATCATTGCCTGAAGGGCAAGGGGAATAAATTTTTTAAAACATCAAGATCAAGAAAGAAAAAAATCTAGACAATGGCATAGTTTGCCTCTACTTTGAAATACACAACTTTCATTAACAATGCCAATGCATAAAAGCATTTATTTTTTAACAGAAACCTGGATAATGCAGTAGTACTTCATGGATGTAATTGCAAATGTTTTATTCAATCAGTACTTAGTAAGGATGCTAAATAGCAACCGGTAAAGGTTAAAACGTTTAAACTTTCAAGACCAACTAAGTCGTGGCACAGACTTTTATGGGATTCTAAATCATTCATGGTAATAATCGACCTGCGTTTGTTCCAGAAATGAAGAAGAGAAACTGATTTGGTGTCCATTAGAAATGTAAAGCAAAGGGGGCTAAAATAACATGATGAGAATCTTTGGCAAAATCATAAATGTCGAAAGTAAGTATCCAATGTAGGAATTAAAGAATTACTGAGTTTCTAATATCAACATGATTTGCTGAAATTTAGGCCTGTTGCTTAGGGGGATTAGTATTTCACCTGTCAAGTGTCACTGTGTGGTTATGAGTTTCTATGAAGACAGTATGGTATATTCTATTGAATGCTAATATTCTATTCAAAAATATTTTTATACAAAACTTGCAACATAGCTTTATCTGAACAAAAAAAAATAGATGCAGCTATAAATATTTATAGGGAGAAAAGGCATCTAAGTACAAAGAATATTTTAAAGTCAAATTATAGAGGTGTTATAGTGTCGTTATGAAGAACTCAAAAAGTTTCATACTTACGGTACAAACTTTGGATTTAAAAGTGAAGGAATATTAAGAAGTAATAATGATGATGTTATATATGGCATTCATCAAACTTTTACTGAAATTGTATTGCATTTTAACACAAATAATTGACAAACTGGAAAAGCCAGGAAAATCTGCCTTGCAGTGAGAGAATGAAGAAGCACCTGCCTAGCTTATACAAAACCTTGATCATAATGTACTAGGATTTGCAAGAGAATTTCAAATATTAAAAGTCTCTTTAATCTGTCAGCTAAAATGACAGTGAGAACCAATAAATAGCAGGTGAAATTATACTCATTTAGAGTAAGATCCTTCTCTTTTAGCCACAAGAGGAGTTATTTGGTATTATCCCTAAGGACCCACTAAGCTCTATTTCCCAGTTTCTAAATTAAGATTCAATAGCTTTTCTGAATCCTGTGATCTAAGTCATCCCTCAAGTTATGGACTCCAAGCAAAGCTCACATTATAGAATTTCTTGGCTTTTTTTGCTGTGGAGGTCAAGATCATCATAACCTTTCTGGCCTGAAAGTCCTTTCAGTTAGGGAAAGAGCTGTTGAGCCAAAGGCCACTGAAAGTACTGATCTCTTCACTCTTGTGACCAGTGACAGGACTTGAGGAAACAGCATGAAGCTGAGTCAGGGGAAGTTTAGACTGGATATCAGGGAAAAGGTTTTTCACCCACAGGGTGGTTGGGCACTGGAACAGACTCGCCAGGGAAGTGGTCACAGCACCAAGTCTGTCTGAGTTCAAGAAGTATCTGGACAATGCTCTCAGGCACATGGTTGTGATTCTTGAGGATGATGCTGTGCAGGGCCAGAAGTTGGATTTGATGGTCCATGTGGGTCCCTTGCAACTCAGATTATTCTATGATATAGCCAGAGTAGGTGCTGAAAGATCAGAGGAAGCAAGGGTGTACTCAGTAAGTATTAGTTAAGCAGACAGTCTGGAGGTTTTACAAATAATAAACAACTTAAAAATGGATCATAAAATCCAGAGAAGATGTGGGGGGGTTTTTGGTTCTTTTTTTTGGTGGTCTAAAAGGCAGAAGCATAAAAAGCTACATTTTGATAGCATTTTAGCAGTAATTTAAAACAAGTTACTAGTTCTCTATACTTGTAAAAGTTAAAGTAAAACAATACTGCTGGTAGATAGCTTTTTTGGCATCTTCAAACATACTAACCCATTCAATGGTGTGCTGGAGTAGGTTCATTTGAACTCCTTTTTAAAATTCTCCCAAAGCCTGAAAAGAATAATGGAGTGTTTTTGCTGCATCTGGGTAAGACTGACTTTGTCCCAGATACAGCAAACCTACCCTTCCAAATATTATACAAGCAGTCCACACAGATATTTCTGAATAGCAGCATTTAGTTTTTCCCCACCACCCCCAGTGGAACATAAGAGCGTGTGCCAAGGTTTATGTACAGAAAGGTACAAGCATTTAAAAATTACTTTGATTGTACAACACTGATCTCTTCTCCCCCATGAAATCCATAATATGCCTTTTTAAGGTAACACCAGTTTTTTATCAGATAGTATCTCCAGGTCTACAAAGTTCATCCTAACTTCAAATACCTGAAAACATCTACTTAGTGTAAGGTAGAATAAACACGTGTTTCCACTGAGCGGATATACTGTAAATTACTTTGAGATTGTTTCCTTTGATTATATTAGTAAAACAGAGCACATACATGTTTCTGCTGCTCATAAATGGAAGTGCAAAAATTATTCTGGTTATTCCTTACCTGGAAATCTGGCTATATCATGAGGTGAAAGGAAGGAGCATTTAGTGGAAGTTTCTCCGTAATTTCCAGCATGTTACTGCTCATCAAACTACATCCATTGCCTCCTTTGCAGAATGATGTCATTAGTTTCAGTATAACTCTGTATTTTAGGCTTAGTTCTTGTAACCCTGCCAATAGAAACTTGAGGAAGGACCAAGTAAATATTCCGTGATCTTTCTACCCATTCGTGTGCAATTTTAAAAGCTCATTTTTTCAATTTTGTTTCTCATGTTCAGCAGAGGTATTACAGAATTAGTATAAGCAAACTAAATCTTTCTCTGCACTGATGCACGGCATAAGTGTAGCTTCTTTTTTTCTTAAAACCGAAGGTGATGTTACCTCCCATGACCTGGCTGAACTCCAACCAGGGTAACTGTAGTTCTATGTAAATAAATTCCTCTGCAAGTTCATGAGGATACGAAATAATTCACTTTCTGTCTTTTCTACTGACTCATAAGACAATTCTGACACTTCTTTCAGTTTATCAGTCAATCAGTTTCATTCAGGCTTCCGGCATAGTATTCCTTCTTCAGCATTAGTTATAACAATCTACCCATGAGTATTGCTAACATCTTTTGGAGAGTTAGTCATGCAATGTGAACCGAGTTCCACATAATTTTTTCAAATTTTCAATGGAGTATGACAACTGTGTGATTTTTAACGTCATAGAAAATTGTTGCAGGACTTCTGAGTGGCTGCTCCGATTTTGTTTATTTTGGTTTGTCTAAACTCAGATTAGATAGTTTTTGCTGGACCAAGTTAATAAAGGCTACACTTAACAAAAGTAAAAATAGATGCATAATGTTTTGTACCAATATTTTTAAATTATTTAGAGTTTAACTTTTACAATCTTAAATGTTTATTTACCTTCACAGCTTTCCCTGAACTGCTGTTTAGGATTTCTGTGTGCTTTTAGGAGATGTTTCATGTCATGCTATGACCACCAGCAGCTGCTTAAGAGCGTACGATGGGATACATCTTTCTTTTATCATCAGCATAACGATTGTTGAAACCTTTAGAAGAGGATTTCTCTTCTCAGTAGGGATGGAGGTTTCCAGCTAAGCCAGACCATATGCTGATTCCTGGATTTCTTATCTGTAATCAGTCTTTCTTTGATGTTGTCAACGATGTTTCCATTAAAACTGCAGAATGATTCTGGTACTTCATCAGTGTTCATGTGCAATATTTATTATTATGAGACTACATCCCTTACTACACAAATCAGTAATACCTTTCTCGCAGTGTTAAAGTTTGTGATTCCCCACCCACTTTGAACTAAGAGCAGCACAGGGGAGATGGCTGATAACCTCTTAACACATAAAAGTACTGACAAGGTCTCCTGCAGACACTGTAATTCAAAGTAGTCTGTACGACCACAAATCCTCCATTATTGACTTGTCTGCTCATTCCCTTAATTTGACATAGCTCACATTTCTTCCATTCTGAGTAGGTAACTTCATCATACTCAAGGAATTTGGATAAGTGTTCCTTGTTTCAAGGTTAGTTTAGATACAGTTCCAAAACATGATCTGAGAAATAAATAATAGGATATGATCTGTATTCATCAAAGAGATTGAGCAGTGATTGTTTACACTATAGGCAAGTCCTAAAGGTTGCAGTTCTTACCTCCATGGCAGAGGAACTGATGCAGCAGAGATCCTTGCTGGCACCAGGGAACAGTTTTCACCATATGCTGTTCACAAGAAAAGGAAAACAGATTTTTTTTTTTCCAAAACAAGCAGAAAAATATTCTCTGCACTCTAGATTCCCACAGTATATTGCATGCTTGTCCAGTGTCTGTTCAAGTAGTGTAGTTAGGAGCTTGTTCTCTGGCATAAATATATACTCTCAAATGCTAGGCTTTGGTTCCTGTGCTTTCTTCCTTGCCAGTTCTTCTGGCTGTCATTTATAATAAACATAGTCACAATAAGAAACACTGTCATAAATAAATGGAGTATACTGTCATAAAATTATTGTAGAATATTTTATTGTAAAGATTTATATTTTAATACAGCATACAGCTATTAAAAATAACTGCACAATTGCTAATTTCTACTGGCTAAGGGTTTGGTTTGGCAGATTTTGAAACTGCTTGCTAACTGCTTGCTGTGGTTGACTTACCTAAAGTAACTCAGTGGAAGCAGTTTTTAAACTTTTTAAAGCAACTTTTAAATAGCTGCAGGACAATCTTAAAACAAAATTAAACAAAACAAAAAAAGCCAAGCAAACCCAAAAAACAGTGCATGTCCAAAACCAAAAGAAAATATTTAAAGGTTTTGAAAGTTTCCTATCCCCTTATAATTTTTGCATATTTGTAGCCTATGATGGTATACCACAACAATAAGCCTTATTCACATGGAGAACCACAATGACACTACTAGAAATAATCACATGAGGAACAGCTGCAAGAATGAATTTGTGGATGTGGTGTAAATAAGAAAATTGTAAAATGGAATGCTGGAATTATCATGACTAGTACAGAACAGAAGAGGAAAATTCAGACATCTTTCTAAGAAATATAAATACTAAGAAAGTTAAATACTTCATGATCAGTTCTGGACTATATGACAGACTGAATTTATAACCTGGTGTAATAGTACCTAAGAGCAACATCTCCTAATCAAGATAATAATTCAAATCATTATTCAAAACCTTTCAAATGTGACTGATGATCAGTGTGACTTAGGATAAAACTCAGATTTCTTAGAAGGGCAGTTGGAATTTGTTAAGTTGTTAAGCACATTGGTCTTGGAGGAGGATCCCTGTGAGTGAATCAATCAGATTCCACTGTCTTCTATTTTCCTATGAAACATGATGAATGGAAGCTCATGAGCATTTGTCAGCCTTCCTTTGCAAGGACAGAAGAAAAAGGTCATTTTAGGTTTGATTTCCTAGATTTTCCTGATGTACTTTTTCGTACGTATTTATGTTGTTTCAAAAAAAGCAAACAAGCAGACAAACAGAAAAGAAATTTACATTCAAAACTGATCTTGCTTGCTATGTAGGATTTACATCACTTAGATGTTACACCTGTGTCCCCCAAAAACTACCAAACAGGCCTTGTATTTAATTTTAATTGCATGTGTGATCAAAATTAGTTGTCAACAAAATGATTGGGTTATTGTCTATTTGAAAGCTACAGCTGCCTTGTTATGTGTAGTAGTATCTGTAGCAACGATAAAATCTAAGAGCCTTCCAGAAGCCTATTAAGCAATGTGAGTAATACATTTTTGTTTGGGTTTGGTTGTTTTCTTTTTAACTCATGGAAAAATGTGCGTCTGCTGGAATGTTTTGGCTGCTTTTTAATAATTCATATTCCATCCATTCATCCACCAATATACTTTGTTTTTTTCTTCTGTTAGACAAGAGAAATTCACAGAAAGAAGCATTCAAAGCCTGTGATGTAGAGTGGGGAAGTAATTGCAGGAGATCCCTGGAAGGCTCTGTCTCCTCCATCAAAAGTCTTTTTCTTTGTAGAGAAGTCTCACGTGTCAGAAGATGGACCAGCCAAACCCAGATTTATTTTGGAGCCATGATGTCCTTAGGTTCTCTCCTAAACACTTTGCAGCTGTCCTCTAAACTGATAAATCCTTCAGGAGTTAGCATGGCTTATATTCCAAATACAAAAGCAGCTGTGAGGAGACACAGGGCCACAGATTTACTGGCACATTCCAGGGGCTGCAGCAGTGATAAATTGTCTGTAAAACTCACATTTGTGATGCAAGCAACCATATAAACAAATACGCTATTTTTATATTTCACGTATATAATAAGTAAGCAAACACAAAGCCTTGTGTTTGTCATTTCTTCTGACACAAATTTTGTTTCCATTTCTCAGCATTGTTGCTCAATCCTATAACAGTGAGTAAAATTCCACTACATAAAAATGCTCCTGCTTTCAACAAGCTTTGCGTTTATTTTCAGAAAAACCCCTAATGTGTTGGGCAGGATCTTCAGCCCTTATCATCTCTCAGATCTATGTTCAAATAACAGACATAGAGGATCAAACAAACTGTCCTCTGTCCCTGTGGCTTGTTCAGTCAGCATTCCAGCCCTGTCCTTTCTCACTTTCTCACTTTCTCACTTTCTCAGGGTCATCTCCTTGCATCTTAATTTGAAGAAAAGGGGTCATGTAAGTTTGCAGAGCACAGATCTGTTTGGGATACCATCTGTCCTGGAGCATCAGCTCTAGATTCCTTGCTTGCTGAGACTTATTAAATCATGCCTCACTTTCTTTAGTTTTTCTATTATGTTCTGGTTATCTTCACACATAGCTTTTAATTGTCTAAAATACCATTTTAAGAAAAATCCCTTTCAACTGAATTCTTACATTATCTTCTTTTCTTCTCTTCCTTTAGTTTATGGAATGTATTTCAATTTCTCTCCCTAGGACAAATGCTATTTTTATTGGTTTTATCACTGTCTTTCCTGCTTACATTCTTTTTTGTATTACTGGCCATATAATTAGGAAGCCTGGAAAGGAGTACAAAATATATTTTTACCTGTTTCAAGAATTGGACATGTTCATAATAAATTTAAAAGAGGTGGTGCCATAACCTGAAAGGTTTGTTGGAAAATGCTGCTTTAGATAGATAATCCAGTGCAAGGTGAAAGAACAAAGAACAGTTAAGAGGTTAAGATCAGATAGAGGGGAAAAAAAAAAAAAAAAAAAGAGAAAAACCCCAGTCACAATATGCCAAAACAATGTAACAGAAAAGGAAAAGAAACAAAGTATTCAAGCTAGCCTTAGGACTAAGCATAAGAGGAATGGTGTAAAGGAAATTCTGACTTCCAGTTAACAATCCTGCTGCTGCAGTTTTAACTTCTTGTAATTGTAACCTAAGAGTTTCCTGGAAGCTGCTAGCACGGAAGCACATTCAGCCTACTGAAAGGCAAGTTTTGCAAGCCAAACATTTTACTTGCTGTTAAAATGAATTTGAAATCTGAATTAAGTCCATTTTTTAAAGTGCATCACAATGGGTATTATAAAGCTGCAGTGAATCAAGGTAAATGATTATAGTACTACTGCCCTGTGTCACCTCTGCTTTGAAAATTAACTCTTCCCTTGTCTGCAAGTCTATATTGGTTTAGACTGGGAAAGAGTGAGTAACTCTGATTTAAAGAGCAGAATGAGTGTTCCAGAAAACTGAGACTGTGCCTTTCCACACAGGAGAATATTTTGTTCCAGCAGCCAGAGGAGCTAATGAAACCTAGCGGCCAGCTCCCTGAGCACGGGTGTGAGCACCGCTCCAGGGCAGCCCCGCAATATCATTCCCCCCAGCAATAAAGAGCCTCCAGCTGCCACCACAGCATGTCATTCTCAGACAGCTCTCCAGTCCCTGTAGCCTTTCCATAGGCTGAGTTTCCCTTAAGCCATACCTTGTGTCATCTCCAGGTGTGGCAATGCCAGTGTGAACTCTAGTGTGGAAAAGTCGGTTGGGTCTGCAGCACCCCATGGAAGAGGCACTGGGTTGTGCCAGACAGGGTGTATTGGTGAAAAATGTTAAGGAGAAACTACTCTGGTGGTTGGATACTGCAAAATCTGAACTTCAGATACTGGCTTCTACCGCAGCCTAGGTAAGTTGTCTTCACACAAATGGGTAACTAAGCCTGTTAAACCTGTGATTTTTACAGTCATAAAGCTAATTTTCAGGTGGCAGATAGTTGGCAGAATGCCCTCGTCATGCCCCATCAGAGTACCCTGAGAGCAGCACAGTCAGAGACCATCTTGGCTATGGCAATAGCCAGGTGTATGCTAGAAGGGGTGTGAGCTTGTTTGAGTTTATGCTGAGTCCTGGAGAGATACATCTTGAGGAAGATGCAAATTTCCAGTGACCTTGGGATCCCACCAGAGGCTTTGCATGTGACTTCCACGTAGCGAAGGCCTAAGCAGATTTAATGGCTCGGTTTTGTTTTCAAAACAATGTAGACATTGAAGTTGGGGTACGTACACCTCATCACCTGAATAGTTGCCTAAACTCCACGATATAGATAAAGGACAGCAACAACTATCCCCAGAGGGCAGTTCGTTCCATCTACTTCAGCTAAGAGTGGGACAAGCTGCTCTTTGGAGGTGTGTCTTTCTGACTATCATTGCTAAAGGAAGCACAATGGATATCCATTTTTTAGATACCTAACATTCCTCCCCTCTGCTCTCCTATGTGAGACGCCCTTCCAGTCTGTAACCTGAGGAGGACAAAAGTGTGAAACTGGAACTTTGACAGGGATACTGATAGGATATGCTTGCACCACACAATCAAAATGAATTTTAAAATCACAGGGTAGCTCCTCTGCTTGATAAAGTTGTGTCAAGGAAGTCAGCACAGTGCATGTAACCCGTGCTCCTTACAAAACAAACATAGGATTGTGATCTGAACTCCTCCTGAGCAGTAATTTCCTTCAGCACTTCAAATTGTTTTTTTCTGTACTTTTTATTTGGAGATGCATGATGGAATAAACTTTCTTCTGTTTTATACTCAGAAATACACATGAACGACACACCCTTGCCATGTAGTCTTTGGGAGTCCTTAGATCAGGCCTGGATTTCATACACTTTTAAAAAGGAAGGGGGGGAAAATAAAGTCAGGGAAGTTACTCAAGGTAGTATTTGCATTAATAGAATCCTGTGGATTGTTGACATATTTTGTACTGTTTAATAACATTAGGCTCTGAAGTATTTTACATGCACTTCAATTATTTGGCTGGTAAAATGAAACAGGACTTCATATAATACAGTTTGTGGTCGATAAGCTTTCAACAGAAGTGTCAAAGAATGACTTACCTCTAGTCGTAACTAGTTCAGATTCTAATAAATACATAAAAAACGTAACGGGACTTCAACTTACAGTTTTTAACATAACATGTGAAAATAAGCTCCTGTAAGTTATTACATAAATTAATGAAAGATCATATAATGTTCAATGACGTCTAGCAAAATCAGTGATCTGATTGCTGTTAAAGTCTATCTTAAGCATGTTGCCAGCTTTGCTTGCCATAAAAGGCATTGTGCTTCTGAAAAGCCCCTTTGAAATGAAAATATTTGTTGGAAAATATGGTAAGAATCCTTAAAACTGCAAAGTTTGGGTATTAGAATTGCTAGCAGAATCAGACTTAATATTATATCTGCAAATATAAAAAATTAGCTGTTCAAACACTTTCTTACCTACTGATGATGTGCTGTAGGCATCTATAAATATATAAAGACGTGCTGTAGGCATCTATAAATATATAAAGACATGCAAAATGTATGTTCTATTTAATTCATCTAGGCATCATAAGCACAATTATTTTGTTAAAAGAATCGTTTTCCATAGCCAGGTTGGTTGACAATCAGTGGATGCTGACACAAAATTTCAGGGGGCGTGTGCTGTGATAAGGACAAGTACTATTAGTACTGGAAAACTGGTTAAGCATAAACTGGTTTAGAAGTCAGATTAAATATATGCTTAATTCTGTGAAGATAATTTCTTTCAGGCTGACCAAGCCTTTGTTTATACCTTTATATCTAGCTTTAATGACGCTTTTCTAACCTTGCCCTTCTCAGTGACATTCTTCCTTTTGAAAGTCTTCATTACCCTTAATACACTTTTTCCCTCCGCATTGATTCAGCTGCTCTTAGGGTTGCCATAACTGTGGCAGTTCAATTACTTTATTTCTGCCAACCATTTCGTTTTCTCATTAAAGCTGAATATGCAGCTTTGAGAAGGAGCTGTTACAGCACACTCTATGTAAGATGGTACTCAGAGGTATGAATGAAATAGCTGACAATGGTGATAGTCCTTGTGAAAGCTCTGCTTTGATGCTTGGAAGGCTGCAGTGGTTTCCTATTTGTCACTACTTGTATATTGGCTTGTTGCAATTGGATCTTTAAAGTGCCATGGGGTCTGGATCCTGTTATTTACAATGCCACTTCCGTCCCAGTGACAGCTGAGACAATCATATCTGCTTTGTTTAGCAGCTCTGATATTAGTAGGTGACTAAAATAGTAAAAATAGTAAAGAAAAAAAAAAGCAAGAAAGGCCACCTCCAGATAGGTGTCAGGTCCTCGGCTCTGTCAGCAGCTGATACAACAGAGTCCAAGGATATGTCAAAGAAATGAAAATAAGTGTGTTTTAAAATGTTTACTGTCATTCTTCTGATAGCATGAGTTTAGACAGGGCTTTATGGGACAAATAGTTTTGTTTCAGGCAACGCTAGGACGGAAGCCAGGGCTGGTCACATCCACATCCAGATGTGGTCAGAAAAAAATTCCAAAAGAGTTATTTTGCTCTTCTTGCAATAACTGTGGGTCTTTGAAAAGCTCTCCACAGATTCCATTCTTGGGGTGCACATGAACTCATGACTGCCTTGTAGGATGTGTAGATTGTCTGCGCAGCATGAATGAAGACTGATGCTGGTTAACTGAGTGCCTTGGGATGGAGAGCCAGTCTGGGTGGCTACAGGGAATGGAACTGCAGTGCCTGCACTGGGCAGATACACAGTGCACACATGGTTGCCTGAATGCATTATTGCAGGTATGACTTGTGCACTTTATCCACTTAAGTGCAGAAGCCGCTTACTGACAGTCCCCAAGAGTTGCCAGCTGCTATGAAATACAGGAAATGCCACATCTTGCACAGAGCAATGCCAGAGATCTTGTAAAGTCCGCAGCAATCCCAGCCCTGGCTGATTAGTATCACTGAGGACTTGGGCACGCCACCATTACTGTAGTCTCACCAACCTCGATGAAAGCACCTTTCTTATGGCAGGTTTTTTATGCATTTCCCTCTTGCTAGAGGTAATCCTGTGGTTTTACCGGTTTTGGATTCAGTCCCTGGATGTCAGCCCTCTTGCCCACCCCCAGCTTTGCAGATGCTTGGAAAGCCACCTGCAGCAAGTAGGTAAATTCCCTCCAGGAATCTGTGGTCTGTCTTACCAAGGTTACTGAACATTTCTCTTCAACTAGCCCAGCTCCCAATTCACCTGGATAGAGAGTAAACAGCAAAAATCAATAGACACACCACTAGTTTCCTGCTTAAAGTCTTTCAGTGTTGCAGTCCTTTTTGCACAGAGAGGAACTTTGGGTTTGCTACAACCATCCTATAGTCCTGGCTGAGTCTCTGCCAGGCCACACTCCTTGAGGTAGTGCATCCCTCTTATTGATGACCAGCTAGCCAGGGTGGGAACAGATTTTTTTCCCTTGCCAGCGTTTAACTGCTGGAGATGTTCCCGAGTACCAGGGGCCTTTGGCATCACACTGGCTCACACACCTGAGTGCAAATATCCCATTTGTTCTCCAAACAATGCTTCCTTCTTTCCTCCTTTGCTTTGCTCACTCATTCATTCCCCTGGCACGCTGTACAGCACAAAGCATTCCTGTGAGCCGGCAGGGCTGCTGTCATCCCTCAGAGCTTGCTGTGAGCAACCTGCTACTGCTGGCAAGCTCTTGCAGAGTGATGTAATCCTGGGCAGATCTTACGCCACCATCCTGATGCCAGATATTGTGTTGGCTCATGTTGTTTGTTGCAATGTGTATGGCTCCTTAATTTTTTTTCCTCAAAGGATTTGAAATTTGATCCATGCTTGCCTTTTCTGGTTCTCCGATTTTCTGTTGGAGAGCTCCGAAATCTTTGTGTCTGGCATCTGTGGAAGGCTCTTGTCCTTCCTCTTGTATGTTCCAGCTGGGCTAGGTAATTTCCTCTGTTTCACAAATTCTAGTTGTTTTGTTAGCATTTAACCCAAGTCTCCCAGCTTTCCAGTCTTATGTTCCCAATCCAAATAGCCTTGCTTCATCTGAGTCAACTATTCAAAACAGCCTGAGATCAGTCAACCTTCTGTCTTTTACCTTCTTTACCCAACTTCTGATGAAAAGAGTTTTTTTTAAATGCCTAACTCCTACATTTTCACATTCTGTAATACCCTTTCATGATTCATCCCCCTGGTTTCATGGAACAGTATCAATGGTACAAAGTGCTTCAGCTCCTTGCTGGAAACAAAGCCAGGACCTGGCTGGTTTCCATTTTGCTGCAGCTGTAGTATTGTTACAGTCATTATCTTTGAAGTACCTGGGGTGAGATAAATGTTGTAACAAGGCAAAATACCTTTCATTAGCCTGACTTTTTACAGACACCTCTCTGATTTGTCCTCGCAGATGAAGGTCAAAAATGTCCCTGCTTATCCTCTACATTTCCTGATATTTTCAGCTTTCAGGGACCAATATGCAGCTTCTCTGTTCTGCTTGGACATTTTCTTGGTTTCTTCTCTTCACTATAGTGTTTGTTTGCTCAGTGATGACTCAGAAAACTATGAAAGAGGTCAACCTATTTGTTTCCCAGCCTTCTAAAGGTGCAGTTACCCACCCCAACAGGAAATTCAAGACTTCTTTGTGAATGGATGTTACAGAGTTATAGCGGCAAGACAAGCCACAGTGCCATGGTCTGGCACTTATGCAAGATGACTTAGCCTAAATAAATTAGATTAATTGAGTGGAAGTAAAAATCTTCCCTGAATTAAATACACTGAAAAGAGAAAGCACTTACAGACTGTGCTGCGAGGGACCTGAAAAGGTTTTTCTCCTCCTCCTGTGCCCTAAAACCTGTGCACTGACCCCTGGAAGGGGCTCGCGCAGGAATCCTCTAACCAGGTCCATACTAAACCCTAACAGGTTAGAAAGGTGATTTGTTCATACTCAAAGTGTTACTAAATGAGACAATATAAGCAGTATTACGATTTGGTAGTTGCTTTGTAACATGGGAAAACACAGATGTTCCATCTGTGTTTGTAAGACCCCTCACACACAGCAGGGTCTGAATACTGAGAAATGCTGTAGAAATGACTGGAATCTCCCTCATATGTCAAAATGCCTGTGGATTGGGATCAGCAAAGCTTATTGAAGCAGATGTGTGCATTTCAGGATTTTACATCTACCCTTTGACTGCAAGGTTACAGTGTTGACTCAACCTCCTGTTTACTTCCTCTCGGATTTCCCCATCTTCAGATTTTGTTTCCTCTGTCTATTGTAGGAGTGAAATGTTACAAAACGGGCACTGAGATCCTTTTATAAACATTGCTTTTGAGTAAAACTCTGGATTAACGTAGAGTTATAAAATTAGATTTATTGGTTATTAATTGGCAACAACTGAAACCTGAAACTTTTTTTTTTTTTTAAGATTGACACAGATTTCTTGTTCATGGTTGAAAGACATATAAAATCTTGATTCTGTGCTACTGACAATTCTTTGGCAACACTCTCTTCAGGATCATGCACCTTACCATGAATATTCCTTTCTTGCAATCTGCTTCATGATCCACTACTTTAGAGTAACAAAAATCAGAATTGTTTAACTTTCAAGGAGTGACCACTGGAGAAGTTATGAGTTTCTATTTCCTCACTTCTGGGTGAGATACGGAGAATGGTGCAAGAAAATTTGGAGCATCTCCTTTAATATGGAGCAGCCTGGAGAAGAAGGACCTGGGTGTGCTGATGGATGAGAATCTCAACATGGGCAATGTGGGCTTGTAGCCCAGAAGGCCAACCATATCCTGGGCTGCATCAAAAGCAGCATGGCCAGCAGGGTAAGGGAGGTGATTCTGCCCCTCTGCTCTGGTGAGATCCCAGCTGGAATGCTACATCCAGCTCTGGGTCCCTGTCTTGGGGTGATTTTACGATAATACCATATTCCCCTATCGTCTGCTTATGGCCCAGAAATGGGTCCCGCAGCTTTAAGCTGGGTCCCAGGGAAAGGGGAGGGAAGCCGAGCGAATTCTTCAGCTCAGTTTGTGTTCAAGGACTCACACACTCCCCTGTGTTCCACCGCTGCAGAGCCGAGGGAGCACCTGCCTGCTTTTAGCTAACCTGTTAGCTGAGGCAAGAAATTTTCCCATACCGGCATACCAAAATCCTCTGGTAACTTCTTCTTCTTCTTCTGGAGCTGTTGGGCCTAGCTGCGATCCGAGAGCCAGATCATCGGACCCCGTGGACCGGCGGGGAGGCTGCGGGGACGCCGCATCCCGGCCCCTCGGGAGGGGCCGAGCCAGCTACAGAGGGAACTCTAAATCCACCAGCTTTCTCTGCATTGAGAAGGTGTATTATCTAACATTACTCTTTTTTTTTCTGTGCCTGCTTGTTAAATAAATAGGTTTTTTCCACTTTCATCCAAGGAAATTCCTTTCGTATCAGTGGGGGAGGGAGTGCTGAAACCTGTCTGCTGGGGAGGAGACGTTCCTTCCAGAGCGTTTCCCCCTAAACTTGTCTCAAACTGACACAGTCCCCAAGATAAGAAGGGTGTTGGAGCAAGTACAGAGGAGTACTACACAAGCAATCATATGGCTGGAACACCTCTTCTATGAAGACAGGCTGAGAGAGTTGGGGCTGTTCAGCCTGGAGGACAAAAGGCTCCGGGGAGACCATGTAGTGGCCTTCCAGTACCTAAAAGGGAGTGCAAGAGAGCCGGAGAGGGACTTTTTACAGGGGCCTGTAGTTACAGGACAAAGGTGAATGGCTTTAAACTGAAGGAGGGTAGATTTAGATTAGATTTGAGAATGAAATTCTTCTCTCTGAGGCTGGTGAGGCACTGGAACAGGTTGCCCAGAGAAGCTGTGGATGCCCCATCCCCATTCAAGATCAGACTGGACGGGACTCTGAGCTACCTGGTCTAGCAAAAGGTGCCCCTGCTCTTGTCAGGAGGTTGGAACTTGATGACATTTAAAGTTACTTACAACCTGAACTACTCTATGATTCTAACATTCACAAGTACCAAAATCCCACTTTGAGGGTTTCAGCTGCTTTGTCTATTCTATTAATAAATCCTTACATGACTATCACTGAGTGACAACCTCTTGGGGAAGGAGAGGCAGGGCAACTTGCCAGTGGCAGCACAAGTCATGGGTGGAATGAGGATTGTGACACAGGATTTCCTGCCTCCCAAATCTCTTCTGGTTCTTCCAGACCAGGCTGCCTCCCAAGCAGGTAATTACATGCATATCAGTCATACCTCTTATAATTTTCTTATCTTTGTTTATGAGCTGTGATTCTCCTACTTGACTCAATTGTACTTCACTACATTAATTAGCTGTGCTTTACAAAACAACTTAGAGAAGTATTTTGTTAGTGTGTTCATGAAGTCAGTTCCAAGAAAGGTAACTAAGCTTCTAACAAGGCTAGACAAAAAAAATCAAAAAAAACCCGAAAAAAACCCAACAAAAAACCCAAAGCCCAATTACAATACATTTAAAAGTGCTTACTTCTCTGCCAAATCAAATGTGGCAAAGCCATGTAATGATCCACAACTATGAGGGTGAACTAGTTGCAAGGAAAATTATAGCTGCACATTTTATTTGTGGTCAGGAAAGAGATCTGCATTCTTAAACAAAATGAACTTCAACACAGTTTAAAAAAAAACTCACACATTGTTTAAGTAAGATTTTTTTGTATAAAGTGATAAGAGGAAGCTGTATCTTTTCTCAGTTTTGGAGGAGGAAGAGGACAAATCCTCAACTGCAATAAAGTGGTTTTGGTTCAAGGGAGTGAACGGATGGAGCTAGATTGTTTTAATCCATCTAATGATCTACATCAAATACATGAGACTTTCAACTCTGAAATTCATTTTGACAGGTGGGGAGAGAATGGCTGTTTTGAAAGCAACCCTGCTTACACATTAAGGAAACTGTTGGCCAATTTCATTAGATTTGTTGTATTGTTTATTTTCCATGTCATCAAACAATTCTGCTCTCTGTTCCAGTCATTTTATCCTGTGGGGCTGGTGGGTTTGTTTTAAAAGTACCTCATCCTTTTGATATTTTATCCAAACTGAATTGCTTCACAGAATCACAGAAAGAATTATAGAATATTCTGAGTTGGAAAGGATCCAGAAGGGTCCTTGAGTTCAGCTCTTAAGTGAATGGCCCCTATGGGGATCTTCATTGTTTCTGAAGAGTTCTTGCCTCTCTGGCTCCATTTAAGAAGAGGTGCGTAGTAAGCAGGATGTCAGCTGTGCACACCAAGACGATGGCTAGGTGACATTGCCCAGACTACCTAGAGAAGTGAACATAAAGTCTGAGCACAGAGTTTCTGCATACTTTAAGCTATTTTGCATGTACACAGCCACAATTCATTTCTTAAAATTAAGCACTTTCTGATCTGCTGTTTCTGACTCCTTCTGGTCTCCCCAAAGAAGAGCTGTGTCAGTTAGCTGTGTTTTAACATCACTATCAGTTTGCCCAAGAATTTAAAGAGAACAAAACAGGACCATTGCTCTATCCTTTGCATAGCTGGTCTGAGTGAGAGAGCATTGCTACTTCTACGAAATAGGAGTAATAATGCTTTATAATTATTATTTTTGGTATGATTGTTTGCATAGCCAAAGTAGGGCGGAGGTGACCCTACAAAATACTGCTAATTGCATTTTCCAAAACACATGAGTAAGCCTCCACAGATAATAAGGTGCCTTTTGTTAATTTTGGTGTTTTCTTTCTGAATCTCTGGGCCAAACTTGCATCACATTTTTCAAACCTTTCTTTGCAATGTCAAGGCCTCAAAGTTTTTGCTTTGGAAAAATAAAAGCAGGGATTCTCTGCAAATATCTGGGTTTCAGATAAAAGAAGACCACAAAAGGTACTAAATCTCATAATAAAATTACAGAATGCTGTAATACATCTGAGCTGCTTTTCTATTTTGCTGTGCCTGCAGTACTAAGGTAGAATGGCAATGGCAGGTCCTGAAACACACACTGCTACCAGCTTGTTCGTACATGTTCTCCAGACAAATGTTTCTATGCTCCAGGGCTGTCAGTTGTGATGAGCAAAACAGATACATGTGCGTATATGTATATATGTGTATATATACACACACACACACACACGTGTAAGAACAAAATCTGAAATCACATTAACATGAGAGGAGAATCAAACTTTTACCTCTGCGTAGTTTTTGAGTACTTGTCTACACAAAGGACAGCCAAAACTGAAAAGGATATAAGTACAATCAGCACATAATCTAGCCATGGGGTTTACAGACAAGGAGAAAATCTCATACATCTATCCAAGCTGTTGACCCAGGATGCAGAAATAACCCTGTCTGTGTGCTGTATTCATGGGTCATGTGGCGTAAGACATGAAATAGCTGAGCAGGACAGTGTTTGACTCCTCTGTAAGGTGACACTTCTCTTGGAGGTAGTATTGATGAAGGTCATGGTGGACTGCGTGAGTGAGCGCTTTAGCCCCACATTTGATTTCCACTTGTAAACTTGTGCTGGAGAGCAGCCTCTTTACCATCACAGCCTTATTCCCAGCATCTTCTTGGCTGGTGAGCACAAGTTATGAAAAATTCTGTCGAATGTGTTTACATGAAGGAAAAGCCTGAAACAACAAGTGCAAGAAAGATGCTGTGCACCAAATGATAATATTGAGTCTCTTACTGGTGTTTTGTGTGCAAAAGCTATTCTGTGTTAAATTATGCTAAACCTTAAGACAGCTCTTCTTGTAAAATAAGAAAGTCCATGCAGAGGGCAGATATTAAATAATTATTAAACTCTAATTATGTCTCATAGCTCTTGCACAAGAGTTTCCATACAGGAAGACTTAAAAAAAAGTCACTTGACATAGGCAGAGAGTGGATGAGGCATTTGGCCCTGGCACTTAAGTCATAGAGCATAGAATCATAGAATCATAGCATGGTACAGGTTGAAGAAAAGCACTAAGATCCTTGAGTCCAACCATTAACACAGCACTGCTAAGTCCGCCACTAAACCATGTCCCCAAGTGCTGTGTCTACACATCTTTTAAATACCTCTAGGTATGGTGACTCAACCATTTCCCTGGGCAGCATGTTCCAAGGCTTGACAACCCCTTCTGTGGAGAAATTTTTCCTCATAGCCAATCTACGTTTCTTCTACCAGCTGTGCTGTGGTGCTGGCAGCCATCACCAGAGAGATTGTGACAACCTGCTGTAGGGGAGCAAGGGAGTACAGTAATACTAATTACATAATGGCCCATGACAGCACTCAGAATGATCTGTTGCATGACCTTCCCCAACAGTGAGGTCAGGCTAACAGGCGTGTAGTTCCCCAGATCCTCCTTCCAGCCCTTCTTGTAGATGGGTGTTACATTTAGTAATTAGGGCATCCTATTTGCTGACTTCTAGTCAACCAGGACCTCTCCACTGAGCCAGGGCTGCTGATAAATTATGGAAAACGGTTTGGTGACAAGTTCTGCCAAATCCCTCAGTGCCCATGGGTGGATCCCATCCGGCCCCATAAACTTATGTGTGTCTAAGAGGTATAAGCATCTGAGGTCACACCTCCATTTTCATTCTTTTGAGCCCACACAATTTAGTTAGGGTTCCCTATTGCCATAAAGCAGCACGACTGATTGAAAGACCAGGTTATCTGTGCAAAGAAACTGTGACAGAGCCATATTAGCAGCCAGTTCCCTCATGCTTGGGCAGTGGGAATATGTGGAACCAATTAGTCAAATTATGAGTACTGTCACAGCAAGAAAGAAATGAAATAATCCCTGTTGGGTCTGAAGACAGTTTGATTATGAAAGCAGTTGGCAAAGACTCTTAGGCCTAGAAATGTTTTATCAGTCAGGCTACCCCATTTTGTTATCATACTGTGAATAAAAACCAAGACACTCATTTGTACACTGTGATTTAAGGGGGCAGGGTTATTGGTCACTAAAGCTTTGTAGGAGACAGAAACATCTGTTGTTTCATCATCTTCTCAAATAGGCCAAAATCTAGAGTGCCTTTTAAACATACTTACATTTTTTTTTTCCTTGGCTAAATTATTATTTGTAAATCTATTCAAATCTTCTTCATTCCTCAGATCTGTGGGAAAGCCAGCTGGGGTGCTGACAGAGGGACTATAATTGCTGCAGTCTAACCAAGACAATATCAGCACCTGGATTTTGACAATGTTGTCTGTTTTTTTCTCATGAATTCAGCTTACCTCCTAGATGTGACAACCCCGGAAAGCGTAAATATTCTGCCTTTACCTCTACCCTCTGTGAAAGTCTATATGATTTTTTTTCCACACTCTAATTAAATCCTTGAAGTTCTTAATTCAGCAATGACTAATCTACTACCCCTTTGGATCTCAGTTCTGTTCTCAAAGACTAAAACATTCTTATCTTGAATCCAGGCCAATGTCTTGTTAATTATGGCTATGTCTGAGAAGATCATCTTTGTTGTTATTATATCAGCAAGACAAAATGAAGAAATTTAATACGTGATGAAAGACACACACCTTTTCTAATTTTCCACGTCAGTAGTGTTTCTCAGGCCCCACCCTACATTCTTAGCATAGCTGGTTGCACAATGTCACTTGAATTAAGTGATCCACTTACTGATTTTCTGCCTTGAGCTTCTTTCAGAGAAGGGAGAAGCCAAGTTTCATCCTCCCTGGATCTAGAAAGTATTAGCCTCTTATTTGCAAAGAACTTTGAAACTTCCTTAAGAGTGCTTGTAGTAATCACCCAAACACCGGTGAGTCATCAAATTTCAGTTCAAAGTCTATACAATTGAGTTTTAAATTATATTAGGATTTTTTTCTAACATAGCACGATTAGATCTTTTCCCATTTTCTGCTTGTATTAGGGAAGGGTTCATTCTCATAGGCTGAAGCGGCTGATAGGTCTTTTTAGCCATTACCATGAGATAGTCACTGATCAGCCCAGATTTTCATTAAGTGCTTTCTATGATAGAAGTACCAATAGTAGACAAAATTACTTTTTAAACTGTGGGGTTTTTTGCTGGAGCAGTAACCTGATCTCTTTAGCAGCCTTCCAGCACCTCCTTAGTTTAGCTTGCAGATTATGGATTGTGTGTATTGTGGTTCTGTGTGTGCACATACATGAAACATTTATTGGCAAGTACTCTCCAAGAAAAGTTACCTACCTGCGCATTATTTGGAGGGTTTTGCTGTGTGTTGCCTACACCCACACTCATAAGGTCCTATAACATTTGCGTTTTACACAGGAAAGACACTTTTTGAGCTTCTTTTGTACCTCGTGTGGAACATGAAGTTAGTCAGGATACAGAACACCCTAGTTAGACAGTGCAGCTCGGAAAACCTTTTTGTTGCATGAACTGACAGAATAAAAAGAGACTCAGGGGATACCACATACAAAGCAACCAGAATTCTTCAAGATAATTCAACAACGCTTCTTTTAGTATTTTCCTTTATCTCATTTTCTTTTTCATCTTTTCTTTCTCTTTTTTAAAATCATCATGCCACCCTGCACAGACCACCTGGGCTCCATCCTGTTGGTGTTGCCTTTCCTGTCAATTCCCCTTACCACTTCTCCTCCTCAGAGCTTTTTATGGATTCCTCCTCCGCCTGTGTCAGGGGTTAAGACCTGCCAAAATTGCATAACCCCAAGTGTCCCTCTGTTTTTTTCTCCTGTCTCTTGCTCCACCCTGTGCTAATTCCGCACATTCCACCCAGCCTTCCCCTCGGACCACTCCCTTCCTCTCTCTTTTTGTTCTCGCCTTAGTATCTCCATTCATGCCATCGCCATCCATGTAGAGCAGAGGCGGCCTCCCACTCGATGTCAGCTCTGTGTCCTCCCTCTTTCCTCTCAAAACAAAGCCGGAGCGCGGCAGGGCCCATCTGCTCCCTGAATCATCCCGGCTGTGACGGCCACTTTCCATCTGCCCCAGCTTGCTGCTGCACTGTCTGCGGTTTGGAAGTTTAAAGCGCACCCATCTGAGCCAAAGTCTGCTGAAAACACAGCAGGCTTCTTGCTGATGAATTCAGGGCACTGTGAATCAGGCCATAAATCACCTGGGGCTGACATGCTCTTTTTTTGTTGCGTTTTTTTTTCTTTCCTGTTTTACAGCATAATGTACTGACACATCTCAAGTGTTGAATCAAATGCACATACTTAAGCCCCAAATCAGTGCTTTTCCTGGGCATGGTGTCTATTTACACAACAACCTTCAGAAGAAAGCAGTTTACTGACAAGCAAGCAAAATTTCTGGGGTTTGTATGAGGCAGCCTAGGATACAAACACTTAATTTTTGCCCCCAAATGTACATGTCACCAGCAAAATAATTGATGCTGAATTCAGCTTATGAGCTGCTTCTCCTGTATACACAAACATATCAGTTCTTACTCATATTGACTGGACAATAAGTTCAAATAATTTTTTATTGAGACCTCAACTCTGCTGTTGTGGAAGGACTAACTGCAGTGAAATCTGGAATCAAAACCGTAGGAGAATGGCTGAGAAAACTTTCTTTACAATATATATTCACATACAAAATTAATCAACTGAAGTGTCCTGTCCAGTACTCATGAAGTATGTGTACTAACCTTTCCTTGTCACCTGTGTAACTTGACTTGTGTTGAAAATACATAGTTACTAGTATAAATACTCAGAGAACAAAAACATACTTAAGGAACAAATGACACAGTGAATGCATGTCTGGTACATATAAAGGAGTGTATTGACTTTCCTGGTTTATTTTTCTCCCACTTGAAAAGTTCGCTGACTTGGTTTACAGCAGGGACAAAGCAATACACGTGAGTTTTAGTATGAGCAGATTTAGTATTTCATAACTATTTCTTAAGGGCCAAAAATGGCTTCGACACAACCTTTAGCACAACTGCCAGATCAATATATGAGCCAGTAGGACACTTCTGGGCTCCAGCTACCCAGCACAACTGGTTGACTGTCTTCCCAGAGAACTCTGTGTGGCAAGAGCTCCAGCATGTGCGAAATAGAAAAGGTTAATGGTGTGTTTTACACACCTCTTCAAATAGGGCCTTCCAGTTCCTCGTCTTGCAATGAATTCCCAATTGCTGTCTCATTTTTCCTCAGTGCAGATGCATTTGCTTCAGAGGAGCCACCAAGCCATCCAAGAGCAGGGAGGCTTGCAGCCCAGGCTGGTCTGTCCAGGCTGAAGGCCATGTGGAAAGATCCCCTGGAAGCTTCATCACCCAGGCATTTTGGGGTTTATTTCAAAAATTGTGGTGACACAAAATGTTGGTGCTTGTTCCTCTGGTTTAACACCCCAGTCAAGTCTGCCCTGGGAGCTCAGTGGCAAACTGCTCTCACTGTCATGCCAGCTGACCGGAAAGTGACACTGTCCCACCTCCTGGGTGAGGTGAGGAAGAGCCCAAGATGTCAGCTGAGTGACTCATCCTGCCAGGAAAGATTTATTTTCCACTGTTGGTGATTTCTACTACAACTAGCCCCACAAACATAGATTTTTGTAGTACCCCAATTTATAAAGTGCTCTAGGTATTTTTAAAGTATATTAAATATATTAAATTGTGTTCAGCAAGTTAAACAAGAAATACTTCCTATGTGCAGAGAAGGCAGCTAAAGGAATAGTAAGAATGCAAACTTTTGCATTTATTTAGTTTTGTATTTCAGTCTCTGACTAGATCCAATCTTCAGTTTTAGAAATCTACCTAGCATTACAATGCCTGTAGCAGCAAACAATGCTAGAAAAATAATGGCCCATGCTGGAAAGAGTACAGCATAGAATCAAGAATAATTGTAATAAACCATATTTTTTGTGGTTTTAATAGCCCCACTGTACTTAAACATTATTTATCCATATACTGATTGTTTTTACAGTAGTTCCTCTTTCTGATAATGAAAAGCAATTTGGTTTTCTGATGGCAGTTTAAAGGACACAGCTGGGCAAAATTTTACACTTTTGTATGCTAAAGCTTTTTGACACCTGACTTTGCTATTGCTAGCATTTATGGAGGAGAATAGAAAACCTGGGAATGCTTAATTCCTGTAGGTGCACATACGTCTATTGCAAATATTGTGCAAGTACATTTCTGGGGTGAACATCCTTTAATTTTTGGCAATTTCTTCTGAGAGATCATTGTATGTCAATAAAATTATATGAACACAAACTTCTTCTGATTTGGGTAATTAGGTGAAAAAAAGACTATTCCTTCATGTTCGAATTTAACTCAAATACAAATGAGATAATAAGAACAGCTTAAAGCTTTATTGTTTTTTTTAATCTCTTAGCAGTGTTATGCTACAGGCCTGATAATATCTTGATGTGGCTCATTAGGTATTCCCTTAAACACAGATTTGCCTCCAAGTGTAAACACAGGTGATTAATAATCTTTGCATTGTGTGGAGATACACAGATAGCATTACAATATGGAGGTGAAGCAAGAGGATGAGGATATCTGAGAAATATGGGTAGGTATCAGGGAGAAGAAAGGCCTTTAAATGCCCCTATAAATATCTTCTAATATCTAATTTTAAGAATAGGCAATTTCAGCACAGTTCTGCCTGTGTGGAACAATGCAAATAATTTTCCGCATCTTAAAGGCTCAAGTGTTTTTGCTATCACTGATAGTTATCTTGGGTAATTTAGCATATGCTCCAGATCTCAGAGGTACACTTTGACATAAATTCAGTCTGAAATAGATGAGTGGTGCTTGATTTCTTGCATGCATTAGAGAACGCAGATATGCAAAGTACATTGCGTTATGCAATGCTATACATAACTATTTGCCCTTCTAACGGATTCCTTAATTGGGTCTTCTGAGCACTATGCTCAAACATTAACATTTTGTTAATGCCTATTATGTTTCACAATTTACCTTGCAGTAAATTAATGGCCTTCAAATGAATGATCTAAAATGCAGCGACAGCTGCTCAACCAAGGGCAGCTAGACCAGTGTATTTTTAATACTCACAAGAAATCCCATCTAAGTGAAATAAAACATGAACATAGGCAGATTGATTCTTATGCTTCCTAATTGTTGATTTTGATCTGAGTTTTCAATATTCTATCTTAACCTTGCTTGCCCAATATGTTTGTATTAGGATCTGGTTCGTGGTTACACCTACCGTATGTTCTTGTTTTTCACAGGACCTCAACCTTCATTGAAACAAATTTATTGAAAATAAATGTGACAGGGAAATAAATTTATTGAAAATAAATGTGACACGGAAATAAATTTATTGAAAATAAATGTGACGCTACCTTTAAGGCAGTGTTTTACAAGTACTTAGAGACCAAGCTGCTGATCAAGTGCTTGGTGCTGCACCTTGAACAGAGATGCCAACATCTGTGTGCACGTGGTGCCAGTGCTTAGGATCACGTGATTGATGGTTAAAAGGGAAGTGATGGTTAAGACTTGCAGTGTAAAAGTGTATGTGGCTCAGGTCCAGATAAGCCAGTACCTTAAGCTGGTACTGCACTGTCATTGCAGGCCACTCAGGGGGTCCAGCTGAAAAACAATCAGTGGTATGTTTGAGTTATAGAAGGAATAGCTGCCCACATTCGTGTTACTAGACATTGACATGCAGTTCAGGTTTAACATGGCATTTTAAGTCTTGCAAAAAAAAATCTCATGGCTAGAACAATAACTAATGGAATATATTTGAGCATTCTAAATTTTCTATAATAGTGTGATGCAAAATCAATTGTAAAAATAACTGGCAAAGCCCAATATTCCTTCAACCACTCCACTGATCCTTATTAGTTAATAATAAGTTAGTAAGCTTACCAACTCTATACGGAAAGAACTAAGCTAGAAAATGATGTGTATCTTCTAGCTACAGTAAAAAAACCCCAAACCTATGTAATAAAAAGATCACACTACAGTTTAAGAGGACAGCAGGTCTACTGCAGTATAAAGTTTTGTTCACTTCTGGAAAGGTACAGGTCAAATCAATCTGATTTCAGCCCAGTGAGTCTCTGCCTTCTGTCCTTCATCCTGTTTCCATGCAAGCTGCTATCAGCAAGCTGCACTACTGCTGAACTCTCCTCTGCAGGGTATGTGTGTTGCACTGCTGTTTTCCTTAACATCTTCTGTAACTGAACACAAGGGTTAGAAACTCTAGGGAGGAGTTACTGAAAACATTAAGTTTAGCATTAACCTCTCCTTAGGTATCTGTTAATGTTTCAGGTAATTGTAATAACTGCAGGTGCTACTATGAATGCCATGGAAACCCTAGACGTCAAAGAGACATAGACCACTTACAATTAACCTGCAGAATCATTAACTTGCACTGAGCTTAGTCAGAAAATTCCTGAGCGAGGTGTTACATTTCCATCCTGTTTTACTCTTCTGTTATCCTTCATTCTATATGCCAGGGGAGCACCTGACTGTTGGAGATTGATTAGTAATTAAGAGTTGCTTCAGAAACATCACAAGTTCAGAGAAGAAAAGAACCTAATCATGTTAGAAAATAGTTAGAAATCTAAATTCCAGTCTCCTGGGATTTTCTTTTGAGCAGAAAATTTAAACAACTTTATTTTGACCATACCAAACTAACCCCACTAAATAGATGTAATAATCAAGTGGGAGATATTCAAGCTGACATTTGTGCAGTGTCAAAGCCTTCTAAGCTTGTTCTGAGTAGATTAGTAGATAAGTGCTAGCCTTCCTATTCTGGGATATGTTCCAAGGCAAGCATGAAGACTGATGATTTCATTTAACTCCAAAGTAGTCAACACTGTATACTTAAACAATGCAAATAATTTGCTTAATTCTTATGACACGCTACCAGTTGGAAGCAATGGTGTTGTGATAAAAATACTTCTCTGCTTGGCACTGTATCTGAGGGCAAATCTACATTTCCTCTACTATTCAATCAGTATGTGAAACTAAAATTATTAACAAGGAGTGTGGATCTCATATGATCTAATCCCAGAAATACTCACTTGTTTTGAAAAAAAAACAAAAGGTGTTTATCATCAGGTGTTTCACAGATGCTGTAATATATTTGTAGACATTAATAAGATAGTGGCAAACAGATTGAGAGCCAGCTCCCTGTATTCCAGCAGTATTGACATCTGCAAGTGTTTTGGTTTGCTATTGGGAGAAGCTTGCCGGCTATTGCTACTCATTCATCTTTGCTGTATCTGTCAATGATAACAAGTCCACAGAGCTGCTTCCAAAATGACCCTTAAATATTTGCCCAAATGCATCCTCATTCAGTGGAATACATGCCTAAGTCTCTGGTATGTTCAGTGATTCTGACTTGAATCCAATTCCAGTGCCTGACGTTGCAGAGGAGAATCCCTCTAATATGATTACCTTGTAGGACATCAATCTAGGGAAATCTCCAAAACCGAGCCTATGAAAGAGATAAACACTAGGTCTTGGCTCTTAGGACTGTAAACTTCTAAATTGATGATTCTTGTGTCACTCAATTCTGTGAGACTGTGAAAAGAAATAACAGCTATCTTTATCTTCAGCACTGAAACAACATTCCTAAGCCAATTACACGGGCAATACTGGAAAAATTTTCAGGTTTTATCCTCACCTATAGTAAAGCCAGATCCACAAAAAGGCTTAATTACTTTGAGTGGAGGTTAGTCCAAAAAGTTCAAAATGGTAATGAATTAAACCATGAGTACCTCATCATATCCCTAAAGCTTCAGGAGGCACCCAAGCTTTTCCCAAAGATGTTTCACGCTGGAGCTATTACAAGATGTGCAGGCTTTGCACCTCCTTATTTACCTTCGCTTTCCTTAGAAATGAGGGTTGCCTGTCACTTCTGTGGTTACAGGCATCCAGCAGTGCACTGGCAAGACAGAGTTTGCATATGTAACATACAGCAGCCAGAGCCATTTGCATTTGAAAGAAAGAAGGAAAATTTCTGTAGCAAATAATTTCTTCCAGCTGTGCTTCAACAGCAGCGAGTAAGCTGGTTGTCTATAGCCAAAGACACAAAGTACACGATGGGTTTCATGCTGTGAATCCAATTTCGGTTCTTTTCAGAGGAAAGAACCTCAGCTTGGGATAAGTCAGGATTTCCAATGTGCTATCCCTTTGTCTCTCTGTCCTGGCTGGTTTAGACATACCTCCTGCTCTGTGAGCAGATTGTGAATCGCAGTCCTACCTGCCTGATGCAGGCCTTGTACAGAGAGGACAAGTGAGCAACAGAATTCTGAAGTTACTGCTGGAAATCGGCCATTTTAAAAATACATGCTGATATGCTGAACTCAGCTGAAGTCTTCGTGGACCAAAGCATAAGGGCTTTTTATGTCCCTTTGGCAGTGTTTAAGAGATTATGCTTAGAAAGGTTCAGGAACTCAGCATTTCTGAGTGCTAGTTAAAAGTTGCATTTGAATGCAAATATTAAAATGCATTTTTTTATTGTGTATTAAAAAATACGGAATATAAGAAATATATTACTTACCTAAAAAGCTTTTACTATTGGTTGCCTACTTAAAAAATGTTACCTACATGACAAGTCACATTTTCCAGTTCTGGAGTGGCATTTGTTTTCAGTCTTGTATTGCAGTAAGCTAAGCGTGACTTTGAGGCCCACAGTTCCATCACCACACAAACACAAAGCGCACACACCTTGTGCTGCAGAGCACGGTCACCTTTTTGAAGGCCTAGCATGACTTATTTCAGTAAAGCCTGATTTCTACAAGGGCTTGAAAATGTCAGTGAAATTTGGTGCCCTAATAATTTCAGCCTTATCATGCCATAGCTCTTATGAAACCGGGAATTTGGCTCACCTCGTATTGGGTGCCTGCCATGCTGGTAGACAGCTGGTGTCTGATGTGCCATTAGAGCTCGAGGTGATCTGCTCAATGCGGTCCCTAGGTGGAGCCTAGGGAGCGACTAATTGGATCCTAAAGCGGGCACCTTCATTTGGCCACCTGGAAAGCTTTCCAGCCTCCGCTGTCTGTAGTGACTCCGTCTCCGTTAGCTGTAATGACAGCTTACCCACCGCTCCTAATGAGACAA
Organism: Lycocorax pyrrhopterus obiensis; assembly: GCA_014706295.1. Classification (NCBI taxonomy): domain Eukaryota; kingdom Metazoa; phylum Chordata; class Aves; order Passeriformes; family Paradisaeidae; genus Lycocorax; species Lycocorax pyrrhopterus. The sequence goes on along the minus strand of JACSVZ010000001.1, from coordinate 40,086,499 downwards.
TTACCTGCCGGACTGTCAAATTAGGGAGCCTCTAGGGCCAGAGTTTTCCAAAGTGTGAGGAGTCAGGCTTCCTCGAGGCACCTACAAATATAAAATTTAAATCGTATTGAATCAAGAAATCACAGGATTCTTAAGGCTGGAAGAGGCTTCTGGAGATCATTTGGTCCAACCCCCCTGCCAAGGCAAGATCACCCGGAGCAGGTGACACAGGAATGTGCCCAGGTGGGTTTTGAATGTATCCAGAGAAGGAGACCCCACGCCCTCCCTGAGCAGCCTGTTCCAGCGCTCTGCCACCCCCAGTGGAAAGAAGTTCTTCCCATTTATAAAGATCCCAGTAATTACAGATAACACACGCCGACTGAAGCGCCGCCCGCGCCCCGCCGCCCGCCCGGCGGGCCCGGCAGGGGGCGCCGCCCGGTCGCCTGGCGGCGGCGTTTGACCCATCGCGGCCGCCTTAGCCCTCCCCGGCCCCGGCCCGCCGCGGCTCCTCGGGGGCTGCCCGACCTCGGGGGCTCCGCCAGCCGCGCCCGCCGCCCGGGCCGGGCCGCTGCCATGTTCACCAGCACCGGCTCCAACGGGTTCTGTGAGTACCGGCCCCGCCGCAGTCCGGGGAGGGCGGCGGCCAGGGGTGGGAGCCCGGGCGGCGCTGCCGCCGCCAGCCCCGGGGGAGCCGCTGGCTTCGGTCCCCTCTTGGCTGGACTTTTAAACTGCGTGACGGCGGGAGGAGACGCGGGTGTGTCTGTGTATGTGTCTGTGTGTATCTGTCTGCCTGTGTGTATGTGTGTGTATGTCCGTGTGTGTCTCTGTGTGTATGTATGTATCTACATACATCGATATAGACCTCCATGCCAAGATGCGTATCAGAAAAACCAAAAACCCTCTTTTCTTAACGTGAAATCATACTTATTTTTTATAACCAGTTTATTGATAAGGCGAATGTAATGACTAGCGTGCCTCCAGCTCTGTTTAGCTTTATTTTTTTACGTGCAGCACACGTAAATAATTTCGTGTCCTGGTGCTACCTGAACTGACTTCACAGGTATCGGGGGTTGGCTTTGAGCTTGTTTGCAGGACACAGAATCTGCAGCGTCTGGAAGCAGCAGTGAGGAACTGACCCGGCTGCGGTGTGAACTTGGGCACTACAGTCCTAAGAGCAGGCGAGGACAAATGATAAGTCAAAGCTTTGCTGGCTAACTGCGTGCTCCATACAAAATGGGTGGGAGTGTCTGTCTGCTGGACGGCAGGAAGGCTCTGCAGAGGTATCTGAACAGGCTGGATCAATGGTCCAAGACCCAACAGTATGTGATTCAAAAAGGTCAGGTACCAGGTCCTGCACTTGGGTCACAACCACCCCAGCCAGCGCTACAGGTCTGGAGAAGAGTGGCTGGAAAACTGCCTGGAGGAAAACGACCTGGTGCTGGTTGATAGCCAGCTGGACATGAGTCAACAGTGAGCCCAGGTGGCCAAGAAGGCCAGTGGCATCCTGGCCTGTATCAGCAGTACTGTGGCCAGCAAGACCAGGGCAGTGATTGTCCCCCTGTACTCAGCACTGGTGAGGCCACACCTCGGGTGCTGTGCCCAGTTCTGTGACCCTCAATTTAGGAAGGGCATTGGGGTGCTGTAGCATGTCCAGAGAAGGGCAATGGAGCTGATGAAACATCTGGAATGCATGTCCTATGAGGAACAGCTGAGGGAGCTGGGGTTGTTTGGCCTGGAGAAAAGGAGACTGAGGAGTGATCTGATCACTCTTTACAAGTACCTGAAAGGAAGCAAAGTGGGGGGTCAGCCTCTTCTCCTGGGTACCCAGCAACAGGACAAGATGAGAGGACTTGGCCTCAAGCTGCACCAGGGGAGGTTCAGGTTGGACATTGGGAGGAATTTCTTCACAGAAAGGGTGATTAAATATTGGAATGGGCCACCCAGGAAGGTGGTGGAATCACCATCCCAGGAGGTGTTTAAGAAAAGACTGGATGTGGCACTCAGAGCCATGGTCTAGTTGACAAGATGGTGTTTGGTCACAGGTTGGACTTGATGAGCTCAGAAGTCTTTTCCAACTTAATTGATTCTATGTTTCTGTGAAATCCAAGTTCGGGTGTGAGAGCACCCTCTGATTAGGGGGGAATAATTCTGGCATTTAAGAAGGGGTGTTAGTCGTAGCTGTATTTTGTATGAGGAATCCAAAGAAGGGAAGAGTGTTTCTTCAGATGGATCTGATAATACTGTACCTTGATTCACAGCTCCTGATTTTTTTATCCCTCCTCGTGCCCCCAGTAGGTATTGTAGAGGGACTTTTCAATGGCACATATCTGGGTATAATTCTATGAGAAAGAATGTAGGGGGGAAAGTGTCCTTGTTTGACTGAATGGGTGGAAAGCGACAGTCAGTATTTACAAGTTTTTCCAGGATAGGTCCATCAGAAGGATGAGTGGGAAATGGTTGTCATAAGAAACATATTTGTGGTAGGGAAAAAACCTAAACAATATGTCATTCTGCAAAAAGAGTATCATGAAATCATAGAATATCCTGATATGGAAAAGACCCACAAGGGTTATCAAGTCCCACTCCTGGCCCTGCACAGGACAGCCCAAGAATCACACCATGTGCCTGAGAACATTGTCCAAACACTTCTTGAAGTCTGGCAGGCTGGTGCTGTGATCACTTCCTTGGGGAGCCTGTTCCAGTGCCTGATTACTCTCTGGGTAAAGAACCTTTCTAACCTAAACCTTCCCTGACACAGCTTCATACCAAACGTTGTACTTTTTTTTCCTTCTCAAAACCAGATACAACATATGTTCTTACTGAACTCACCAGTTGACCTAAAATGGGTTTTTACAATAAGACTTGGCTGATACAGGTGCACTGACAAGCTCCAGTAGAAGTGTGGATTTGGGTGGCAGTGACATATGCTCACCTAGGGCACAACTGTAGCAGTTTAAGGTGTGCGTCCCTGTGCCCTCAGACTTTTGTTTCTGTGTGGCAGAAGTTGCTGCAGTAGCAGCGGGTGTGTGGGATTCCATCGCTGATGCACAGAATCTGATGGTTCTGGTAGTTAATGAATCAGTGCCTGATGTGGCGCCAGGGAACTGTACGTGTATGTTCTGCCCCTGGGCTTGGGAGCAGTAACCTCTGGCAGAAGGCAGTGTCAGTGGATAATGGGGCCTGTATCAGTGACCCTGGATAAAATAAGTGGATGCCTGGTTCAGCAGCAATAAGAATGGTTGTGCCAGGTCACACCAAAGGCTCCTGCAGCCTGCTGTGCCATCTCCAACTGACTGATTAACATCTATAATGCTTGGATGAGGAGATGTAAATAAAAATAAACATACCTGGTGCATGGTACAACTATGAGATAGGGAAGCCAAGAAATAAAGAACACCACCTTTTAAAAGGACAAAGACAGTTTGCCCTTGCTGTGGACGCTGTTTCCGTTATCTGGAATATTGGAGGAGCTGGTATGCTCTGGAAAAAAGAGCCAGTGACTCTGGGTACTAGTAGGAGACAGCACAGACACATTCAATGGCTTATCAGAACACTAACCCAGTTGAGCTGACTTGTCAAAGAGCATTGCAGTGTATTCAGGGAGCATCCTGCCAGCACCTGGCTTTAGGGGTGCTTGAGAGGTGGGCTGTGGTGCCAGACTCAGGCTGGTTGCTTGTGTTGCAGTTTGCTGGCGGCTTCGGTCCCATGAATAATGCTGCTGAAACACTTCAGCAGTTCTGCAAAGGCTTGCATGAGTGCGTCAATGGCCTGGCTGTTTGCTTTACTGTAGTGCTGCTTAGTTTGCCAAGAGGCTGCGTCCCAGGAGCGGAGTATGGTACTCAGGAAGGCTTTCCATTATAAGACACAAAGGCCTTACCAACAGTTTAAACCAGTTAGACCGACACCAAACCTTTCTGCAGACATTGTAATATCCCCTCCCAATACTCTTCGTGCTGTTTATGTACTGCACAGGAGTGAAGTAGGAAAGCCTGTTAAGAGTTAGTCTTTGTTAAGGTAAAATTTGAGTCCATGTTTTAGAGCATATACACTTGTTACCTCTGGAAAATCTTTGACTACTGCACACAAGCTACTTCTTGTAGTAGTAGGGAGTAGAATCCTTTGAACTCGCTGGTGCAGCTTAGGCTTTTACCTCTCTGTGAACCTTGTAGGGCAGGGCTAGCAATTTGTTAAAAATCCCCAAGGCAAGAAGGGATCTCTGTGCTCCTCTGCTTGCATAACTGGCAGGACTGAATTATGTTGTGCAGAGGCGTCAGAAAAATAATAAATCTATGTAAATTGATGCTTTGTGATATGACTGAAGGAAAAATGAAGCACGTATTGAATACGTGAGACTTTTGTGCATAACAATATTATGCAGTACAGTACTATATGGGAAAGCAAATTAGCTTGTACATCAGCATGCTACAGTGCAGCCTGGTTAGTTTGAGTCCTGGGAGCAGCATAGCATTGAAGGCCACAAAACTGTGGCTATTCTGCGTCTGCAGAGCTAGCTCATTTCGTTTCAAGCTTGTGTGGGGATCTCCACATGGTCTTGCGGTGTGACCATACCTGGTATGTGTATACTAAAGGTAGTGTGGTAACATGGCTCTGGTTGGAAGGAAGAAAAGTCTGCTCAGTGAGGTGAATATTTTTGTTACTTTCAACCTGATTCAGTTTCTATTTCAAGTGTTGCTTTTAGAAACACTTTTTTTTTTCTTTTTGTATCTCCTTTTTTTTTTCAGTAGTTTGTGACCTAGGCTATACCTAGCAGTTTTCTAAGCAGTAAATGTATTGGTAAGTGGTTTGATTACAGTCTTACCTGTGCCTTTGAAAAATAGATTTAAAGCATGATCACAGGTTATTTTATTGACTTACTTAATACTAAGTTTAGAAGCAGTTGGTGAAAAACTGTTCCTGCAGTGATACTCTTACTGTTTTCACTTGCAATCAAACATCACTGCTGGTTGGTGAGCCTGCTGCAGCGTCTTGGACAGGTCTTGGAGTACAATAGATTAATATCTGCGTGATGGTTTAATGCAGGAAAAACAACTGCCCAAAATGCAGATTCCATAAGTGCATTTGGGAAGTACTGTGTGTTCAGATGTGTATCAGTTATGATCTAAAAGATTCACAGATCTTGTGTATCAACATTTAATAAATGGTTTGTGGGTATTTCGTGCCATTATAGTAGCCCCCAGCAGTTAACTGTGTTTGAAAGTGATGTGCCTGCCTTATAGCAGCTGGGTTTGGGAAAGTTGCGGATGATAGTGGAAAAAAAGAGCTGTTACACAGCATATTTTGTCTGCAGCTGTGGTGTAAGCTCAGTAGGGATCCCCACAGAAATTGCCCTGAGTTAATTTGAGCTTTTGCAGCCCCTGCTCATCAACTGGCTCATCACTTCACATCAACTGGCAATGAGATCCTCTCCCAAGTCAACACTTGAGTCTGGAGCCTGGAATAGCAGTCCAGGGGGTGAAGTGTTCCCGCAAGAGCTCTTCTGCAACAGTGGCTTGGTCTGGCTGCCTGTTTTGGTATGCCCATCTGCTGTCTCTTCACCTGTGAGTAGTGAACAGGCAGAGACAGGAAATCATTTCAAAACCTGTAGCTGTTGCTGTAGCTTTCTCATTCTTGTCATTAGTGCAGCAGTGGCTTCTGAAGCTGCAATTCAAGCAGTTGTGCCATAAACCTCCCCCTTTGTTTGTGACAGATGGACACTTGTATTCTTCACTCTCTGTACTTTAAAAGTGATACTGGCAGCCGGAAGAATAGTACGTTGTGGAAGAAGAGGATCTGTGGGCTTTGTAATACATGCAGGGGTGGAATGTTGAGACTTAGAAGTGGTTTTCTCATTTATGTCACATTTTAGGATCAGCTTCACATTGCACAGTTGGTAGCATGAAGGTTGGGACACTTGCCCATGGGATTATGAGGGCAGTTTTGGGGGCAAACTTCTCCATTGCACCAGGAAGAAGCAAAGATCTGTAGTGGAAGCTAATTCCTTGCTCTTCATCATAGCGTGGGCATATTCTGCAGGTTATTAACGAAATTTCTCTGTGTACTGAGGTGGATGCTCAGTAGATGTGTTGCAGCACCAGTAATCTTACTGCCTATTGTTTGAAAGAAATGCCACTTAAGGAGTACTTTGGGATTGCAAATTTATTTCAAGACCTTTGAACACAGTATTTGATATATTTTGACTTTCAGGGTCAAAATGAATGTTTATCCTTTCATTCTTCTTTCTGTATGTGGTATAAAGACACTGTGTTTTCTCCTTCTTGTGCACATTTGCATTGGTGCTGCCAGCACACTGGTGCCCTGGTAGGTTGGTGGTACGTGTTTCCATCTCACACATGGTTGCACATTCATTGGATTGGAACTTTGCTTTCTAAATTTTACCTTTGCATTGTAAGTAAGGAATTTGACTTGGATGTCAGAACGCCCAATTGTGCAAAATCTGGGATTGTTAGTAATTTTTGGTCTGACATGATTGAGACATTCCACAACAGTGGGAAGGTTGCTCCTTTCCTGGAACCTCACAGCAGTCCTTGAGAAGGACCTATATCCTGTTGAGGGATAAAGCAAACTGCTGCACTGTGCAGTGAAACACTTGGAAAAAGATTTTCAGAGGATGCATTATTATATTTTTCAAGTTCAGCAGACAAGAATAAACTTCTGGACCATGATGACATTATGAGAACCTGGGGAGTAGAAGTTTCCGTTACTCACGTGATGCTCCCCGTGGGTGACTGTCAGATTCATGGGTTAGTTGCTTCTGTGGTTTTTCACTTGATGACGTGTCTAATAATGAGTACTTTTCCTCTATATCAAGGTTTAAAGTGTCTAAGCTAAAAGCAGGCTCTTAATAAAAATGTGTGTTCACACTTTTGGAGAAAACAGATGAGGTTCTGTTGGTTGGTTATTTTTGAATGCCTTCAGATTAGGAATTAACTTGATAGGATAAAGTATTTCAAGTGTATATTACCTGTAATGTAAAAATGATCTAATAATAAAAAATGCAGTAAAATCTATATATTAAACCTGTATAGAAAAAAATAGTCACAGTGGGATATCTAGAGATTTTGTTGTCATGGTTTTTTGTGGTAATGTGATCCTTATGTAAAAAGCATTATAGGATTAATGAGTTCTTGTGAAAATTTCTTAAAAGTCATGAAATAAAGTAAATGCATTTGATAGTAAAATAACAATTTTATCAAGCTTTGTTTCAGAAATGTTTACTGTTGTGACTCTTAAAATTCTGCTGATTTAGCCTGTACTTTCAAGTATCAAAAATCTGTATCCTGATTATAAAATTGACCTTTTCACATTAAGAAATGTTATCTTAACTAAGTTAACTGAGGGAGTACTCTGATGGCCTCAGATGGTTTTGAAAAGCCCAGCTGAATCAGAAGAATGAATAATTTAAAACATGGATATCTAAAGAATATAGACTTTATTTTTGGAGAGCAAAAAAAACCCCGAAGAAATATATTAGACTGAAAGGTGGACAGTTTTCTTGCATTAAAAAAAAAAGAACCAGCCAGACTTTCTGCCCAGGTGTCTCATACAATCATTAAAGTAGAGCTTATGTTCAGCAGAGTAACATCAACCTGTGTCAATCTAAGTCACTGCCTAATTTCTCTAAAAGGATAGTTCTTTAAGGCCATACTTGCTTAAATGGAAACTGCATGTTTAAATAATGAACTCAAAAGGTGTGGGTGTGGACTGAATTAAGAGTTTTAAGTACAAGTTTTTGTTGTAATCCACAAAGAGATGTTTTCTTCACATGGTGAACATCAGAAGACTGCAGATTTCAAGGTGATGAACAGCTAACAGTGCCCAACAAAGTCTTTCTTGATGTCATCAGTTAATACTTGGATGAGGATCATGCCTAAACTATGTAGCAAGAACCGTATTTTCGATGGCAGTGGGATTGTGCCATAATTAAAATCTTGTCTTTGGTGCCTATTACCATCTGCTTTTTCTGGCAGTTCACTGTTCTAGTGTGCAGCAGATGTTGAAAAAATCATTCGTGGTAGTTGCTTTAATCGGGACAGGTAGTAAACGTTTCTTGTATTACTCTGTTTCACGCAGTTTTCTTCCTCCTGTGCTCCTGCTCTTTACTCCCCATTAGTACTTTTAAAGTAATCTCATTGCTCCTTTTGTTATATTAAGAAGAATGACAACAGAGCTACAGATTTTGTAATACCCTGCAAAAACAGTTGTCTGAAAATGAATGGATTCTGTGCCATAGGTGAGATGTTTGGAAAGGAAGTAAGTGTGATTCAGGTTGCATGCCTGAAAAGGAGAAAAGTCATAGAATGAATAATATTTCAGAGTCTCTGTATTGGTTAGATATGTTGGGCAAGAGTTTGTGTTTTATTGCATCAACTGCACCAATAGGTTAGGGTGAATTGCTGAGTACACTCCTGCTGAGTATTCTACTTGGCAGTTTTTAGTGAATGTGAGGTGTGTATTGCAGGTTTCTCTGTTCTTTGCCTGCTTTCTTCCGAGTGTCCTTTCTGAAAGTCATGCCCCTAGAGGGAAAAAAGTTCTGATTTCACGAACATCCTGATTCTAGTAATTTCGTTATGAATAATTGTAATGATTGAATGGAAGGAAGATGAATATCGTGTAAATTGACTTAGATGTTTCCTTGAATGGTGGATCTAAGTGCAGTGGAGAGAAAGTCAATTTATTCAGGACGTTTATTCAGGTGGTTCCTGCTTCATAGCCCTTAAGAAAAAGCTAATATTAATCCCTAATGCAAAGGAAACAGAAGTATTTGTTTTAACTAGATGTGCATGTATACTTTTCTAGAAAAAAGAGTGATTATTTTATTTTCCTGAAATGCGATTGAGCCTTAGGAGGGCAGCATAGGAAGACATGACCTCTATAGGTGCAGAGAACTTAGGTTTAATTGTAGCCAAACAATTTCATGAAATAATGTTGGAAACAAAATGTCTGGTTAATATTTAACTGTCATTAATATCTCTAAACATTTCCTTTGGTTAGTGTGTTCTTCCTATCTATATGCAAGTTTTTGAAAACTTGGGAAGTTGTTGAGCTAAAAAGTCAAGATGGTGTCACTGCTATTATGTCTTCCAGTCACCTGTTTAAATATGTCACTTTTTGAATGTGAAAGACTTTTCTCTAAAATGGTTTGTTTGTTTGTTTGTTTTGTCTTTTAAGATAAAGCGCCTTTGTCAAAGAGTTTGTTACTAGTCCCAAGTGCCATCTCGATTCTATTGACTTTGCTCTTCCAGCATTATCAGAAGTTCTTTGCGTATAACCTACAAGCTGTAAAAGAGGATTTTCAGGTAAGAGTCTGTTCACTTCGTGTGAAAAGAGACTGCAAACTGTATCTTCTATGCAATTTTTCCCCACAGTCTGTTTGTCCTCTGGGTCTTTCCCTTTGTTCTGTAAGAACAGGTAAAGAACTGCTGTAGACCAGCTTGTTCTTACCTTTTTTATGTCGCTCCAGTATGCTACTTTTTGGAAAACATGAGAAAAACTGATCTGAAACAATCAACATAGCTTTTCACTTCTTTGTCTTGTCTGGGAAATTATTCGGTTTTTGTAATTTTTTCTTTCAGGCACTGGCATTTGGAAACTTGCTGTGAATGAAGTGTGATTTAACCCATTTAATAATACAAGTATTTTGATATGACTGTCAGTATCTTATTGTGCTTAGTTTTTGAGGCTGAAGAGGGCTATTTTGATTAGGCATGCTGATTATAAATAATTTAACAATGGAGGCCATAACTTTCATTGTGTAACTTCTGTTGTAGTTAGTTGTGGAAAACTAAACTTTGTCTGTTGAATAGAACTGCTGCTTCTAATTTGAAAATTTCAGGTGATGGGGGAGTTTGTCATGCTCTTCAGTAATCGACTGAGTTGGTTAATTTCTTATTAATTCCTATTTCAAACTAAGATACTCTATCTTTTAGGTGTTGTATCTTGTAAGGTTTTATTTTATATTTAATTAAGGATCCTGTAGTATCAGCTTTAAATGTTGAAGTAATGCACTTAAAAGTGATTGGATAAGTTCTGTGGGTATTTGTTTTGGGATGTTTTTAATTTTTGGAAGTGGCAAACTACTGCTCCATAGGGAAGGGTCAGCAAATGCCTCTGTGTTTATCATACGCCACAGATGTTACAATTGCATGAAACAAAAGGTATGTAGTCAAATTAATGTCTTTGAGGATGTCAGTTGTAGCCTATAAGCTGTAAAAGATTATTAGACCTAGCTAGTGATACTCTGTGCTATTGCTCTGTCTCTAATCTTTCTTGTCAAGAACAAGAGCTTTATTGTAATAATAAATTACAACTCTGCAAGAGCACTGCTCGTGTTTTCCAAGTGTCTTGCTGATGCTGTGCAGTGAAAATGCATAAATGATGTCTGCATTTTAAAAATGTTACAGCCAAGTGTTTGGGGAGGGGAATGAAAAAGTCTGAGAAACTATTCAAGTTTTAAACAGAAATTGTGTGGGTTTGGGATTTGTTTGTTTGTTTTGCAATTTGTCTTTAGAAAAATCCTCTCTTTCCATAACCTTGGTCTGCTGAAAAACAGTAGTAGCTGTGTTTTATTCAAAGAAACCATCTCTACTGTATCTTAACCATAAACACTTGCAAGTATCTGTAAAAGCTACAACACTTTTATTGTGGTGCTTTGGGGAATTTGTGAGTTTGGGTTTTTTGTTTCATGAGATTGTTTCACTTATTGCCATAGCCTTTGGAGTAAGCTATATACTGTATCACTGAGTACCTCTGAGATCAGAGAGAGCAGATTGCTTAATTCCTGTCTGGTGCTAGTATTCAAATGAGAACTCTTAAAAGAAAATTTGTTTAGAATAAATTCACCTGCAAGGATGTGTTTAATGGAAGGAATTTTTTCAGGGGCTGAATAAAAATTTTGGATGTTAGATTTTAACACTTCTTAAAGCTGGTAGAGAGCACAGGAATTAAAGTGAACAGTTGAAGAGTAGTACATTTGATCTGGAAGGCAAAATATGTGCTGTCCAAAACTGAAAGGTGTTTGTCTCCATACAGAGGACCCTCAAGAGCAGTGAAGATGCTGTGTATAAAAGATCTTCATTATATCATATCTATGTATTTTTTAAGCTGCCTAAAGCAAAGAGCAGTAAGGCTAGAAGCCTTTCATAGTCTGTGTGAGGACTGTTCACTTAGTGCGTGTCAGGAAATACTCAGCTGCAAGGTCATAGCCCTGCTAGTCTTGACTTCAGGAGGGGTGGTACTCAGGCTAGGATTTAAAATTGGGCATATTGACATGGGATAGTGAGAATGGTGAGTGAAGTGGATCGGGGCCAGTACTGTTTAGTGTTTTCATTCATAACTTGGATAGCAGGACATGGCATTCTCTCAGCAAGCCTGTAGGTGATGTAAAACTTGGATTTGTAGTTGTTATACCTGTTAGTTCTGCAGCCATTTAGAGGGGGAGAAAAGAGTCAGTAGGAACCTTAGTTCCACAAAGGCAAATGCAGACTCCTGCATCGGAGAGGAGTAACACCATGCACCAGTACAAGCTGTGGGCTGAGCAGCTGGAAATCACTTTACAGAAAAGGCCCTGAGGGTCCTGGTGGAGGCTTAAGTTGAACATGAACCAGCAATGCAGCATTGTGACTAAGATGCTCAACAGCATCCTGGGCTGCATTAGGAAGAGCCTCAGGAGGAGACCTGGATGGTGATCATCTCTACTCAATCTCAGTGAGACTGCATCTGTCCCTTGTGCTGGGCTTCTGAGTACAAAATTGACCTTGACGTCAGAGAGTCCACTGAAGGGCCACCAGGCTGGTCAGGGGCTGAAGCATTTGGTGTATGAGGAGAGGCTGAGAGAGCTGGGATTGTTTAGCCTGGAGAAGAGAAGATTTAGGGTAGATCTTACCAGTGTGTGTAAATACCTAATGTGAGGGAGCAAAAAAATGGAGCCAGGCCCAGTGAAAGGACAAGAGGCAGTGGGCATGAATTGATATACTGGAAATTCCATTTAAAGAAAAAGGTTTTTACTGTAAGACTGATGGAACAGAGGAACAATTTCCATCCTTAGAGGTGTTCAAGACTCAACTTGACATGGCCCTGAGAAAGCTGATCTGGTTAGACCTTCTTAGAACAGTTACACTGTACTAGTTTGTATCTAGAGGTTGCTTCAAAAGTATTTTTTATAATTCTGAATTCACTAGGGTTGTGATTTACATTTTTATTTGTAAATGTAAAGGAACATGAAAGTGTATTTGAGTTAATTTCAATTGTTTATTTATTTTAACAGTTAGACATCTGCCTTGAAAATATTTTAGTTTTAAAGAGACTTCTTGAACTCTCCATAACACTCTACGCTCTGTATTTCCCTGCTTAACTGTGCTGCATTTCTGTTATCTGACTCCAGTATTGCATTCCCTCTGAGCACAAATTCTGTAAAGAGTTTCCGTGAAGGAAGAGAGGCTTAACATGATGATCATTAACCTTCCAGATTTGGAGACTTGTATGTGGAAGAACAATATGTCTTGATTTGAAAGACACGTTCTGCAGCAGTCTGCTCATTTACAACTTTAGAATATTTGAAAGAAGATATGGCAGCAGAAAATTTTCAGTAAGTTCCAGTTTTGAGGGGTTTTTTTGATACAAACTTTTCTATGCAGTTTAGTCTTGTACTCTTAGATGAATACTGCAGTTTTATTTCTAGCATGTTGTATAGGTATATATGTTAAAGGGTTTTAAAGATAATTTGGTTTTCATAAATTTAAATTTATATTGATAATGTCTTGCAGTCAGTGGGTTATTCTAATTACTGTTTGCAGCTATATCTGTTGTAAGATATCAGACCCAGAGAATTTAATTTTGGAAACAATCTTACACTTCATTCTTCAGTATCTAGACAAGAAGACCTGGAATTACATTGTGTTAAAGATTCAATTAGTCTTAGTTGAACTAGTGTAGAGGTTTTCTTATTTTTTCTTCTATTTAGAGGTATATTAAAACCTTATTTTTAAACTGTTGAATTGATTCAAATTAACCTTTTTCTTTCCAGTCTTTTTTACTGGGCGCTTGGATGCTCTCAGCTTTGTTTGATCTTCTCCTTGTAGAAATCACTCAGTATATATTTGGCATCACCATCAACAGCTTGCCTTCTGGTTTGTAAGTAGCTTCTCATGAATTGATTATTTTAGGTATAGTTTCAAGGGATTGTTTTCTGAAAATTTTATTTTAAAAAACCTTTCTTCATGTAACACTTCAAATTAAATTTAATCTTCTTTTGAACTGAAGTGTAAAGGTTCTTGGCACAACTATTATAATTTCAAACATTTATTTCTTAGCTATGATTTGTGTTTAATTTAGAATTTATCCATGTAATAATTAGTTTCCAATCTGTTAGTCCCATTTCCTCTATTAACATGATTGCAACATGCCCTGCAGTGCACAAATTATTGCTGTGTTTGTTCAGTCTAAATTCTTTGGATCCATTCAATTTGTAATAATTAGAATCAGGTTGTGCTGATTTCTGTCCTAAATCAGAAAGGCAACCGAACTCTAAGTCATGTGCTTTATGTTCACTTTTAAAATGCATATGCATTTCATACTGGTATTTTGTATGTTTTTCAAAAATTGAGTGCTTGAGCTTGTTACTCCATTTTGTGCTTGCAGCTGCAGTTCTTACAGCTTTAAAGGTGTTCAGTGGTTCAGTTTTGCATAACCTTTGTTTGAGATTTCTGCATTTGATAAAAGATGTGCATGCTACAGTCGAACCATAGAGCTTGCAACCGTTTGTGATTAAGCTTCTGGCAGGTGAGATCATAGAGACTTGAGTTTCCATGTGTTGCACACTCTGAGGTAGTAATAAAAGCTCTTGGAGTAAGATTTTTAATATTAAACACCATATTAGGCATTTTTTTATTTCTACTTTTGCAGAGTGTCTGCTGAAAGTATAAAGAGTGATTTACAAGAGACAAAAAGCATGTGTTTGATACTATAAAGATACTTTTTTTTGTAGTGTGTGAGTATCCAAAAGGAGTTGAAAGCTTGAATAGCTACTTCAGTTACTCATCATGTTTGTTACCTAGAGTTTGTTGCTTGGACATGGGCTGCTAATGTGTCTGTAGAAATTAATATTTCCATATGTTTAAAAAGATACTTTGTGCAAAAGTAAGGTGTAATAAATGTGCACATCTGTACTGGTATGAAAAACAGACCAGTGGGAGGCACCAAGTCAGAATAACAATTTATTAGGGAAATTAAAAATAAAGGCAAGAAAAACCCCAGTGGGCTAAACTAACAGAGTCAGAATACAACCTGGCACTCTGTTAATCAGGGTGGCGTGAGCAGTCCGATGAGATGGTGGCTGTAGTCCTCCTGAAGTGATGGATGTGGCTCTGTCGAAGCAGTGGTCCAGTAGAAAGGTCTGCTCCTCCTCAGAAAGTCCAGTGGTGACTATGCAGCTCCTGTCCTCTGGGAATCCAGTGGGAAGGATGCCCGTGGTGTTCAGAGTCCCAGATTATACCCAAGATGGAACGCTTGGTTCCTCCCTCTGGGCGGAGCATCTCACAATGGAATGATGAGTCATGAGGCCAGGTGTTGATGGGCTCATTAACAGAAGATAGTCCGGAGGGAGTTATCTCTGAGTCATGTGGCAGGGCATTGATGGGCCATTAGCAGAAAGATAGTCCGGAGGGAGGAGGCCAGGAAACACCGCCCCACCTGGTTTCAACAGCTCATGAGGATGGTAATAGAATACACTGCAACCCAGGACAACATCATACCCACAGGTAAGGTAATGAACTGTTTGACCATTGTACCCTTTGATGATATTTTTATGACTGCAGAATGTAGTCAGTTACAAAGAAGTCTGCATCAAAGAAGTCTTTAATTAAGTGCAATATGAATTTTCCCTGTGTATGCCTTCTCATTAAGTCATGATGGCATTGATCTTGAGAGAATGAAGTTAATTTTAGAAGTGTGGGATATACAGTAGTTTCAGGAGCATTTGATTATGCAAATATAAAAAATTAATATATGCATGGCATCATAGTTCTTCAGTGTTGTCTACTTTATTATATTAATAGTCACTTTCACGTCTGACAATATTCACAGTCTTTTGAGGTGATAAAAGCGTTGGAAAGTTTAACACTGATACTAGGTTTTAGTTCATTTCAGGTGAAACAATAAAAGATGTTGAGCAAATAAAAAGAGGTGCAATTATTATTCTGCTTCTGTCATAATTACAGTGCAACAAATACATCTGTTACTTTTGGTTATAGAACATTCTTCTGTGTAGCCAAGTGCTAGAATTTGGAAAAGGAATCACTTGTTCACATTGTAAAAGTCCCCTGACATTTTTTCTCTTTTTATATCATTTCACTGTTCATATTATTGAGTGATCTTACACTTCCAGTTCGAAAACTTTTCCTGCGCACGCTTCGAAGGTAATTGCGATAAAGGATTACACTGATGACTCTTGCCTGGAATTGTTTGGAAACGATGTAGTACAGTATAACATCCAAGCATGTACTGAGATTCATGAGAAAGGTGGTAAAGGCTGCCCAGGGATTGTAAATTGTATTTTCATCTTGCAACATCAGGAAGGCAAAGCAAATGTGGAAGGGTACAAAGCAGATGAGTACCTGAGCAATCAGAGTAACTATGATTCTTATGGATCTCTCCTTGGCCTTAGGTTTCAGTTTGGAAGTCTTGCCGTGAATAAAATTGTAAATAATAACTAGGTAACACCCCATCATGATAAACAAGGGGATCAGAAAGAAAAAAATCAAGCGACAAAAGTTCAGTGCATTTGCTTCCTTTAAATGGATGATATCAAGCATTTTCATGCAGGTGGTAAAATTTGAGGCTTGGTCTGGATCAGATCGTAAAAACAGCAATGGGGACGTTGTTGAGAGGGTCATTATCCAGATTCCAGTGCAAGCCAGCACAGCTTTTTTTGTATTTTTTAGTTCTTTGACATGTTTGGGCTGGACAATAGCCATAAATCTGTCTACGCTGATAAAAGCAAGCAGCCACAGAGCAATGGCTGGATAAAACACTGTGAAAGCACTGATGATCCGACAGAATGTATCTCCAAAAGACCACGTTTCTGTCCCATGGTAGACTATCCGAAAAGGCAAGGAAAATATAAAAAATAGGTCAAGTAATGCAACATTCATCATATATACAGTTATGGTTGTTCTCTTCTTCGTAGTGCAGCTAAACACCCATAGTGCAGTGGCATTCACCAACAATCCCACTGCGAACACAAAACTGTAGAAGACCAGTGATGCAATCCTGTATTCTTCTGGGTGGGGATTTTCAGGCATCATAATTTAATTGAACTTAGGAATCGTTGTTGCACTCCATAAATACCCTAAAATTAGATAAAACATGGGAAGTTATTCTCAGTCAAATAAAATCTATCTTTAAAAACAAACAGGAAAATTGTTTTACGATGGTGTTTAGTGATGAGACTGTATTGTTTAGCTCTGAAATGTGCTAGCTTTGTTGCTTTTTCTGACTGCAAATACATTATCGTCCTCTGAGGGAAATATATGTATTGTCAGAAAACAGTATTAATAAGCATGTTTTAATAAAATATTGTAATTACTTAAGGGGCCTTTTTATATAAGGAATCAAAAAGTCAAGATTGACACTTCAGTTGTGTGTCAGTAGCTGATATTAGATTGAAACAGTTCTATTTGAGCTGTGAGAGCTACTTTCTGAAGAAAATATTTCTTCAAGTTGTCCCTGTTAAAAAGTTCTTGACTAAAACTAGTTATGAATAAAAACAAGCGAGCATGGCATGGAGTGACATTTGGATATGCAAAGATTATTGATTTTGCCTTTTATCTGTGTAGGAACTACTTAACTTCCAAAAGAACAGGTGCTTGCTCATAAAAGACACTAAAAAACTGTTTTACTAGCTACATGGCTTCCAATACAATGTTTAATCCCAGGGCATCAGAACCACCCACCCAACATACGAATGAGATGAATAGATTAATAGACTTCCTGTTTAAAAAAGTAAAAAGATGGAAAGCAGCACAGTCTCCGGCCAGGCCATATGGGAACAGTATTTGTTTGGGGGAGAAGTTCCTAGCTGGTAGCCGGCTGCCTATGTTCCATCCTCCAGCTTCTTGGTCATAGGAGTTGGACATCTGAAACATCACTGTGCAGGCTGAGGTGATGAGAGCTGGAGAGGATCTCTGGAGCCCATGAGGATGGCAGACCTTACCTGGTGTTTTCATGAGTGCTTTGTTTAACCCTCACCCCTTAGCACTTTCCTGGCTCTGGCTGTGGTCACAGCTTCATGACTTTATGTGGGAGGGTTCCTCTTGTCTGGCCTTTTACCCAGTCTTGTGGCAGCTTTGTGAAGAGGAGGAGGAGGAGGAACAAGTTAGTTGTTTGTCTGATCTTCCCACTTGTGACAAACAGCCAAGGAACTTCTGCAGTATCGGTTAGGCACCAGAACTGCTCTCAAGAGCAGAAGGGTGCATAGTTCCTGTGAGTTTTATCTCCAGAAGTGAAGAATGCATTAAAAAAAGGTTTATTGTTACTGCCCATCTGGTTAATGCTTTCTCTGTAACGTTAGCAAATACTTTCTCAGTGCTATAGGAATGCATAGGGGTATGAACCAGTGTTTATTAATCTGGCATCGTGGTTTGACACTGGCAAATACCAGCTGCTTTTGAGAAGAGTGCCCACAGAGTAACTAACTTAAATATGGCCTGTTAAATCTTTATATAGGTTAGTTTCTGCCTTGAAATATGAAATTTGGGCTTCTAATTTTCTTATAATTCTCCAGTTTACAGATACATAAAAAGTTATGCATAGAAATATCTAACCCTTAACTTCAAGGTCATTTTTTCAGCTGTACAAAACAAAAAAAGGTGTTTTCTGCTCAGATGAGGGCATTAGAACATACAATAGAATTTACGTTTTGTATGGGAAAAGCTATGCATGTAATGCAAAAAAGAGGTTTGGAGGGCATCTGTGTGAAAGCCTCTAAAATTCCTCATTGCGTGAAGAACTCTAAAAATAAGAAGAACAAAAGAATTAAAGAATGCTAGCAAACCTTATTGAAAGTTAGATGGCATATGCTTAAAAATTTTGCGCACATGCTAGCAGCATAGTTAAAATATTATCTGGCACACTGTTCCACTTTCACTACTGTTGCACAAAATTGTCCAAAGGTTGCTTAATACACACCTCTCCCCTGCCCTTGCACATTGTAAGTGGGTTTTTTTCTCTTTTGTTGTTTTCTTTTTCTCTCTTGCTAGCGCTTGTGTATGACATAGTGCAGGACTACCAAGCTCAATATCCTGAGTGATTTAGCAGGTGAATTGAGTAGTGATGTATGAAATAGGTAGAAGAATTCACTTGAATATTAAGAAACGTCATGGATTTTAGTTTTGGTTTTGCTCTTCTCTCCTTTGGACTTGCAGTGACTGTAATTGTTTCTGGTCAGGTCATGTTTTCGAAATAATCAGTAGGCTGATGTTGATGGGAAGAGAGGAAGCTGAATCTGGTGTGATCTTCTTTCAGGAAAACCGGGGGTTCCATGCCTTATTTTCTGGTTATTTCAAGTTTGTGCCAGTTTTGAGATATATCAAAGAGTGGACCTGCTGTAACAAAAAGGGTTTGTTGGGTTTGTTTGGTTTTTTTTCTGGCTGGTTGTTGGAGAAGCTTGTTTGCGTCAAAACAACAGTGAGTTGTTTCCCAACTTTGTGAGTTTAAATGCATGCCAGTTAATTTTTAAGAATCTAAAATGTAACATTTATGTAGGTAAGAAATACTGAGATTTTTAAAAAGCATGAGTTACCTGTCTGCATTTATACACAATTGGAGATATTTTGCTTTTTCATCGGTACTTGTCTGCATGGAGTTCAGGTTGAAATCTCCCAGGTCAGCTCAAGCAGATCTTTGGGTGTCTCTGGGTGGATGGTTTTGCCCTAGTTGCCATTTTTCATAGTGATAACATTTACTTACTGGTATTGATTAAAGCACTTGCTGGAGAGCCCCTGGAGTCACTGGTTTGTATAAGGCTTGTCTGTGTTAATTCTGAATGATTCCTCTGTTGTTTGTCTGTATGTTTTATCAATCTTTTAATTTTGTAATGATAACTGACATTCTGAATGTCTAATGTGAATTGGGAAGGCCAGCTAGGTGCCGTGTACGAGAACAAGACTTTCACAGCAAAATCACAATTAAATCTTTTCCTCCAGATTCTTACTGCAAGTTAGGTTACAGTAGTACATTTAAGTAGTACATTTAAAGGACCATGCGTGTATCTCTCTTCCCAATCCCCCTTTTTACTTTGTCTGTTCCTTATGTTTGCTTGCATTTCCCCAAGGAGAACATGACTTTCAGTGAAGCAGAGAGAGACCAAGCAACACGATCTTCTCCTGGTTTTAGTTTCATGAAAACAAATATTTTTCTTTTAGTGTTAAATGTACTTACCAATGTTTTCATTTATTGCATATTTTAAAATTTTTTGTTAAAATCCTAAACAACAGTATTTATGGTATTATGCTTTTACAAATGCAGTGATTTTTCTTTAAATGTTATGGATAGAATGCTGCTGATATTTTGAAAGTGCATTAAAGAATTAAGTATCTTTTCATTAGTTCTAGAATTAATTCCCATGTTCAGCTTCTGAACAAGGAAGTCTCTTAACAACATGTGTAAACATCCAAGTTACTTTGTTAGCACAGCATAACAGATTGTTACTCACCTTTTGTGCACTACAAAGTTTCTTCAGAGATGCTTCTTTCATGGCCCCAAATCTGTAGAAGGTTTAGACTTCCTCTTCTTTGCTCAGCTTCACTTAGCTAAAATAGCTCCTCTTCACAGGCAGGAAACAATGACGTAATCTCGCTAGTTCTGAGCCCTTTTATTGGTCATACTTAAAAGTTTCTGTTTCACGTAGGTGCAGTGCCTGTGAACTGGTATTTCTATTGCCTTTCAACAGTCAAACTTTTATAATATTTCCAGTGTGGTCAGACTGGGCTGTTCTACTGCATATCTTTTTAAAACACACTTTTAAGTGTTTGCGGTATAATGAAAGCATATTTTAGGTTAAGGTTTCCATAAAAAGGTATCTGCAAAAATGCACATCTTGGTTATGCGTAAGTTTCTAATAAGCACAATGTAAATGTATTTTCAATAGAGCATAGTCTGGTGGATTTTTTGTGGAAATCCCCATTTTATTTATATTGCCTTGGATAGTAGTCAGTCTGAAAGTGACAGAAATTCACTGCATTTGAAATGAGAAGTTTGATTCACTTGAATACACAACTTTGTTTATGCCTGTAGTTACAACATTTTATTACCACAGTAGCAATATTTCTATTTATTATTTGCTGTCTAAAAAAATAACATCCTTATTCAAGAGCTTTGCTCTTGAAGAGAGCGTTTTAGCCTGTATAAAAATGGAGTAAAATCTCTCAGCTGTGTCACTGCAGCAGACATCTTAGGTGGGATGGGAGTATTCACAAAGGATTATAGGTGAAGAAGACTTAACTTCCTACGTTTCCTCTTTGTCAGCTTGAAAAAAGATCCACCCTTTAGAAAAGCCATTCAGAGAAGGAGCTCATTCCGTAGTCTCTGTAGAGCACTTGCTGCTTCAGGTCTCTGACTGGCAGTCTTTGGGATGTGGGAGCAGAAAGCTCTGTGTTGAGCAGGGGAGCAGTAACATTTCAGTCTCCACCTGACATGTCATCAAGAATTTGCCAGGATGTGCACTTGGTGCCAGAAGCAACAAAGTCCTGCAGTCCAGAAATAGCCAGAATGAGGTTTGTTTGCAGGAACATTTTTCTTCACTGACCGTAAAACTAATGTAGGTAGGTGATCCTCACTTAGTGCTCAAGATAACTTCTGTGAAAAAAAGCCCCTCTCTCCTGGAGTCATGTAGTTTATCTCAGCTAAATGTGTTTGTGTTAGCATGTAGGTGTCTGCATAGGTCAGTGTGATGGTTAAAGTAATCACAGGGAGGGACCTGAATATGATTTTTGGTGTGTAGATTACCTTTAAATATTTGGTTTTTTCCTGTTTAGGTGAGCTAATATGAAACTTGGTTTTTTGCGATCATTCCAAAGGCCTCTTAAATGCCATGAGCTGCAAGTCCTACCCAAACCACCCTAGAGAAATATAAATCTATTTAAAAGTGCTTAATATATTAGGATTAAGGAGTATCTTGAAAGGACTAACCAGTGTTGAAAACTCTTCAGTGGCTTTATCATTAGTAAAGCAATTCCAGACCATGCTACAGCAGAATAAAGCACTGTTTTCAACTGTTCAGTGAAAGCTCAGTGAAATTCAGTGCCATATGTGTATCTTCTGGAAGAGAAGAACTGGACTTTTGAACTCTCCTAGGCAAGAGTACTTTATTTTGGGAAAAAATACAGAAGTGTGGAGGCACCTTCCAAGCTGAACAGCACTGTGAATATACCAAAACAGGCAAGTGGACGGTCAGTGCCACTTCCCTTAGCTAAAGAGGAAGTACAAAAGTGATTCTGGGTTTAAATGGAAAGCAAGCAGATGTTGAGTTTGGGATCAGAGAAGCCATGTGCTGTGAGTTGTCTCTTGGCTTGTTGTGTTTTTCAGGGAGGATGGGAAGTGTGACCTTTTATAGCTGTGTCTCATTTTGTCTGGAGGGTGGCTGATGTTCTAACCCTGCAGAGGAGGTCATGCCTTGTGAGGGCAGCTGCAGTCAGGTCCCACAGTTTACACAGGTGGATAACAGCAGCCCAGTTGAGTTTGCTGACAGGTTAGCCACCCATCTGGTTTACTGCAGCATAGGCATGTCAGTCTGTGTTCTGCTTTCACTCAGGCTTTTCACAGCCTTCCTGGTGGAGAAAAGGCAGCCAAACCTCTCTGCTACTTGTAGGCTGGCAGGTCTTCCCCCAGGCGTGGAGGGATAGCTCTGTCTGGCAGCAGTAGGCCGAAAAGACGTGTTTGCTGTACCAGCAATTGCATACTCCTTGTCTAGGTGCTCAGGCTGGCTGCAGCTGCAGGGTGATAAGCATATGGAGGTGAACACCCAAATCAAAAGTTGCGCTGCCTGTGGTTTGCAAGAGGCAGTGGGCTGCTCTGCTGTGCTGCATTCCCCTGTTGCTTTGGTTTCTGCTGTAGGAAGCACCTGGCTGTATCTTTGTTTCCTTTGCTGTTTTATCAGCTAGAAATGAGTGCCTTGCATTGTTTTTCCTCAGATGGGTGAGTACTTCCTCTGCTCCGTCTTTTACTGAATTAAATGCCTATTTCCATCCAGGGTCTTCTTTTGGTATTCTGAAGTTCGAGCAGTAGACAAGGTAATTTTAGTTGCATTATGCTGTGCTAAAGCTTGTTTTAAGTAGTTAAAAGCTAAGCCAATGTGCTTCCTGTCTGAGGATAGGGCAGAGTGCATGTGGTCTATTACGGTGCCTTCACTAACTGGCAGTAAGCATTAGAAGAAATGGGTTTGATCACTTGCAACAACCTCGAAGTGCAGCACTGAAGAGATTGCCTTCATGCTGTTGCTATTGCAGAATTAATGTACTGCTGGGTCTTTCAGCGGTTTAGTCATGGTTCAGAAAAGTATGTTTTGCCTGTTTGCTTACTGTGTAATGTAAGCTTTGTCCAGCTGATACAGAGAAGTTCTGCACACAGTGGGACAGAAGGATTACTCTCTGCCTCAGTTTGGTAGGGAGCAGGCTTGAGCTCATGTTCTTCTTCTGCTTTCAAACTTTCCACCTTTTGGATCTATTGAAAAGAAAGCACTGAAGCTTCTTGCATGGTTCAGTGCACCAGTGGTGCAGGAAGCAACTCTCCCATGTCAGTTTGTTAACTTAATGGCTTGCTGTTGTGGGTGAGTTCACATGCAGTTTTGGGTTACTTTTCTCAATCTTGATGAAAACTGGCTTCATTTTTTATTCCCATTTTGTGTTCACCATAGTGAATGTTTAAGAATAAACTGCTGGTTAAAAGTTGTCGTAGCACTAAATGCATAAAGTTATTGTGGTTGTTTCCAGTTTTTCCATGCGTGTGTTACTCAGCAGCTGCGTCATGGCCTAGCTGTCCCTCCTCTCCCAGTCCTCTGTCTGAGTGGGTATAAATGTGCAGCAGAGCTGAAGGAATGGGAAAGGGAGCAGCTTAAGAGAACTGCAGCCTAGTTAGCTGTACCTGACATGTCTTATTTGCTCTCACATTTTGCTTTCTCTTCCCTGTTTTGCTAGAACATGGCATGGTTTGAGGAAGGAGCTCCTGTATTTTCCCTTTTAAAAAAAATTGAACATTCCATGCTTCTCTGGGGTTCATTTGGGGTTTTTTTTCTACCCCTCCTCCCTTCCCCCCTCCCCCCTGCACCTTCTCAGCCAGGACACACCCTGCCACTAAATAGCCTAAAAATATACAGTGCACCTGGCCTGTAGTTCATCTGTTTATCACTGTGAGCCTTTGAAAGAAAAAATACTTCAAGAATTAATTAAAGTGGCATCTCTGAGATGTCTGTGACAGTGGGGTAGTGGACTAGAGACAGTGGTCTTTTACACACCACCAATGTCAGCATGTCCATAGTTTAATATTAGCTCACGGCAAATACCAACACAGCTCCATGCTTGTTGATGAACCCACTGTGCCTTTGGCAGATTTCTTAAACTGTTGGGTCTGTTCTGCCTTCCTGTGTTACATTTTGTTGGGAAGCAGCTCTTTTAATTCAAGAAGTACACATTTCTCATGACAGATATTTCATAGTTTATTAAAACCTGCATGAATACTCAAGTTTTTTCTTTTCTTTTTTTAAGTCTGCATTGTCAGGAACTATGAAATGAGTTAGTTGTTCTATTTTGAAAGTGTCCAGGAGAGCTTTTTCAATACTCTTTCCTTACTAAGTATGTGGTATGTGATGTTCTTACTATTAAACTGCTCTTAAAGGTCTCAGGTGCATAGAAGTATTGTTCTGAAACTTGATATGCCTCCCAGGAATAGAATTAATGTTTCAAAAGAAATGTCTTTATTTGGAGCTGCATGTACTCAGATTCCTTTGATGAAGTGAAGTGCAGAAATAGGGAGAGTTGTTTGGACTCCTCCAGAGTTCAGGAGTTTGGACAAGCTCTCTCAGTTACTAGCCCAAGTGTGTGTTATCAGAAATTAAACAATTAAAAACTGCTCCATAGGCTTTAGCAGACCAGTGAAGTGTTTAATCAAAAGTACCTGAAGTGAGAGTGGGCTGTGTGAATTAGAATAAGCACTTCAAATTCAAGGGTGCCTTACTGTGTTTTGCCCAGCCCTGGCAAGTAGCTTGCTTTGCTGAAGTGACAGCCTTCTAATGCTGTTCTGCCTGTGCCACCTGTCCCTGGCACAGGTGAACAAGCAGCAGTGTTGTTGGGGTTGTGAAACTTGGTGTGCTGTGGTGGAGTTGAGGTGGCACGAGAGGGATGCTCAGGATGATAAAGGGGCTGGCAAAATCCAGACTGGGACAAAGCAGCCCAGTGCCTGCTGCACAGCAGTGAATCTGGTTGGTTAGGAGCTCTGCTGGGCAGGTTTCCTTGGTGTGTAGGCTCAGCACTGTCCTTGGAGGGAAATGAAAGAGCAGCTGAGCGTGAGCATGCTCCGTGCATTGGAGTACCAGGACAAGGCCAGCTGGTGCTCTGAGCTAGCTCAGGTGCACAGCAGAGCTGGCTGCAAGCAGGTGGTTTCAGAGTCACTGTCTTTTCAGGTACGGAGCCAGGTCCAGTCACAGGACTCAACCAACTGATCAACTACAAAAATTGTATCTGTTCTACACACACACACATGCACTTTATAGGGAAGGAGCTGAAAATCCTGAGCTTTATCACGACAAGAGGCCTAGGAGAGTAAGTCAGGGCATAAATTTGAAGTTCAATAATTTAAGCAGCTGTTTTCCTTATGTAGACATTGTGTTGGTAAAGGTGGCTTTAAGATAGGATGGACCAGTGAAAATGAACGGGGACTTGTGTACTCCGTGTTCTCTGCCGCTTTCATCCTTTGCCTACAAATCATACTGCCTGTCAATGCTTTTTTATTTTTGTCCTGGAACATCTGGGACGTTGCCTTCATTTGCTTGTAAGTGAGCCCTGTGTTCAAATTCATATCTCTTACCCAAACAGCAGAAATGAGAGGGAGTGCTAAGCTTATTTGGAGCAAGGAGCAGTGAGAGAAGAAAAGGCAGTGAAGGTGGCAGGATGTTGGACATCTCTGTATTCCTTCTACTTTCAAATTTAACAGCATATGGAGGTAGCCATAAGAACTATACCAGCAGCCCATGGCTCTTAGCGCTCATTACTGTCTAGATCCTGTAGTTTATTTCCAAGATGATGGGGCCTAACCTGTCACAGCTGTTGAGTGAGTGATTGGAACAGTGTCTTGTAGCAGTGATCCTAGATCTGCCTTCTCTTTACTGCCAGACAGTTCCTGGCCCAGTGCTTGTACTGCCTGGTGCTAAGATCTCTGACACTGGAAAATGGGGTTTAGCCTCTAATAAGAAACAGTTTGGTGGAATGGTTTTGAGTTCTGCTATGGTGAGGATTAATTTCTGCATCAATGCTGCCATCTGCGGATCTTTAGCAAGCATAGCAACACATTTTGTAACAGCAGAAAACAGGTGTGATGGGTTCATTCCTTTATACACCTGCACTACTTAGCCAGTTTTTCAGGAAAACTGATTATAAAGAGTGAAAGCCACTTTGTCTCTCCTATGGAAGGAGAGGCATGGAAGCTGTGAGGCATGCCACGTGGCATGGAAGCCGCTATTGTTCTTGTAGTTGTGGAACTGCAAATTCTGTTATTGCTCAAATAGTTACATTTCATACAGGTCTCCCCTTTGCATTTCTGTTTGTACATTAAGATACAATTCTGAGAATGAGTTGTAAGCAAAGACTTTCTTACTGTGCATAGTCTGAATTTACCCTGAAAAACTGAAGAATTAGAAGACACCTAGTGGAGGAAGAGAAGAAAGACTGGAAACAACATTTACCATTTCTTTTTGCTTTTTTATATAGCTCAAGGATAAAAACTAATATTAGAAATTAAGCAACTCTGTGTTTTTTAAGCCACCCACTTCCCGATTTTGTTGTTTTATTTGTCTCGTATGTCTTTATCAAAATAAGATACAACAGCAACAACTTTCTTTGCACAGCATTCCATTTTTCAGAAGGAGTGTTCTAAGAGTCTTATGATTAAATTATTTCACGAGAATAAAAAATGCCCTCTTTCCTATGTGGGAATAGGGGTCTCCTTTTTAGCTTAGTAGTTGACCCTTGAAAGTTATTTTCAGTCCACGTGGGCATGATCAAGTTTTCTTTCTGTCTTTACTGGCAGCTTGGGGGTTTTTTTCCCCCTCTTCTCTTCCTCTTTCCGGAGTTAGGAACACCTTGTTTGTTCCTCATGTTCAACTGTAGTAAAGAAAGACAGGGATGTGGAAGTCCCTTTGGAGTTTAAAAGGAAATCCTGCATCTAATTGTAGATGTCTGTGCCAAACAATTCTGTACAAGTTATCATTTCAGCTATTGTTTGCAGATTGGCTTACTGCAGTGCCCTGTGTCATTTGATCTGAAGGGAAACAAGCTTAAAGGAGTCATTGCATCCTAGAAACATCAGTTGTCTCCTGTCTGTAGAAGTTCTGCTACTAGCATAGATTGCTGTATTTTTGTTTTAAGGATCTGATATCCTTTCATATAAGTGATATTCTCCTTCGTCACAGAATGAACTGCTTCCATTCCAGTGTTGTTCTATGTATCTCTTCCCTCTCCCTGAATTTGTAGGACAGTTAATTATTTGATTGCAGTGGAGGAAGGAGGAAGAAAAATGAATGAATAATTCTTCAGAGCAGCTGGAGACGTTGTTAGTGTGTGGAGAGACTCTGCCTGTTGTAGCCTTTTGCAAAATAGAGAGTGGTGTTATGATTGCTCTCTTAGGACAGATGAGGAGGGTAATGAAGTAACTTCACAAAGGAGGTCTTACAGTGACTGATGCTTTAAAGAAACCCCTCTTGATTTATCAAAGTAATGAACAGAAATTGATTCAGTGAGGTCAGTGGTATAGTCTAAGAAGGCACAGTTGTATGACTGAGACTTTAAAAAACAAATGTGCATGAAACAGAAGGCAGTGTGTACAGTTAGTAAAAAAAGTAATGCAGTTGTTTTGCTAGAGAATTAAGATATTAAAATGTCTCTTTTTCAGAGTTAAATGACCTTGAAGACTTTCTATATAAGTAACAAGATCTTTTGAAATTTCCTCTTTGCTTTTTTTTTATGCTTACTGAATACTCTCCTTTTGTTTAGTCATCACTTTACTTCAAATACCTTGGTCTGTAGCTGAGAAAAAGGGTTTATGGTGGTCTTAATGGGGAAGTATGTTTTGCAAAGAAATCACTTCTCTGCTGCAGCTTTTCTGTTTCTGTTTTATCATGAACAAGCTAAAGGGTTTCCTGCCGGCAGTTTGTGCTTGACAATACTTACTCATTGGAAAAGTTGAACTACAGCCATGAATCACAAGGAGGTGTGAATGACCAAAAAGCCCCAAAATGGTGGGAAGCACTTTAATGTTCATGTATTGTGAAATAAGCCAAACTGTGTGAATAAGATAAGCATTAAAACCTCCCTTTACTAGTCTTCAGCCTTTGAAGATATGTTATGATGTCTGCTACAATATCCTCATCCTAATGTGGTTAGAAGAAATTTGATTTTTTTACCAAGAATACAAAAATAGTTAAAAAAATGGCTCAGCCAAAAAATAACTCAACTATTACCAATAATATTTACTGTAGAAGAAGACTGAGAAGTAGCCAATAACTCAACTTTTCTACAGAATTATGCTTAAAATCTTGAATAGGGGATATATGAGTCACATTCTGTATTTAGCTCCAACTTATTGTCTCTACCATGAAAATAGGTCATAATAAATGAAGTAAAAATAACTTGTGCGCTTTGCCACGTAGGTCAACATTAATTGCCATCCTTTGGCTCCACTCTGCCCAAGCATTATGCTAAATACAGATCCTGATAAGATCATTTAATGCTTGTATCAGCAGGGAGCTGGGAGTGAAGACCCTCTTCAGCCCATTGCATATTGAGGTGTGTGTTGGGGTGCACTATGTGGCGGTAGAGGGATAGGCCCTGAGGGCCGGAGAGAGAGCCTCTTTCCTGGGCTTGGAGGTGACCCTGGAAGTGCCTCCAGGTCACTGGAGATGGGCTGAGAGAGGATTGTGGGTTTGTGGACAGTGCTGGGCCTATGAGAAGTGATAATTGTAGTTTGTGACCTTATAGGGTATTGTTTACCTGTTACCATAATAGGTAACATCTGTGCAATACCCCAGGTGATTGGGGGACACTGTGGTGAACATCTTTCCTGTTTATATGATATCTTGTTTGTGTGCTGGTATTTAGGGCATATTCACTGTGCCATAAACATCTTTGCACTTTTCCATCTTGTGTGCGAAGTCCGTGCCCTTGCATGATTACTGCAGGTGTGTCCTTGGATTGCTGAGATGTGGACTGGGTGATGTGGGCCATTTGTGGGATCAGTAGGGTGGAGAGAAGCAGGGTTTCTGTGCTGAAATGTTGGAGCTCATAGTGCAGTGGAGGATCAGATGTCAGGAGCTGGTAGGAAAGGCTGCAGCTCTCATTCACGTGCGGTGCCCACCTCTCCCTCGTCAGCACAGGTGGCTGTCATGTAGCCAGACTTGTCCATGCAAAGGATTCTGGGAGACTGATGCTACCCAGTGGGCCTCTCTGGACTTCCTTTACGCTGGAAACATTAAACAGGTGAAGTTATGGGAGCCATAAGTTCAGGTAGGATCTGCATGCTTTGAAAGTATTTCTCAGGTGGAGTAAGAATGGCTATGAAACGAATAATGTTGAAAAGTAAGTCAGTGAAATCATAACACTTGAAATTCAGGTGTGTAACATGCCGGGGTCTTGGATCACTGTTTATCAAATGTGTTTTCTCTAAGGCAAGAAGTTTGCAGAATAAAAATGTATATATTAGATCCAGAATTAAAAGCTAATCTCCATTACAAGTTGGACCATTCCCAGTATAAGGTTCCACTTTTGAGGTTATATGTGTCTGAAGGGCCTCTTGAAGTAGGTGCTTATCTTAAATGAAGTTTCCCCTCTCTTCTTGATTCAGTAGAGTGCCTCACAAATGGCAGCTTACCGGAGTAAGTGTCAAGATCCTTAAGATCTGCTAGACAGCTCTCTAGATTCAGAAAGATTATAAAAGGCTTGGCTGTTCCCCGTAGAAGCATGAGTTTGCTTCCAGGCTGTTCCTGTCCAGGCTTGGAGGGCAGGCACTTCACTCAGGCTGGGTGTGCACCCTCACATCCCTCAGTGAGTACCTGCAGTGAGCCCCTTGGCAGTGTGTCCATACGGGATGCTTTGCTCACTGCTTGCCTTGCACACGGGCATAGTTTGGGAGAGTGTACAGTGGTGGTAAAACCAGTGCCCATGGGATTGTAGCCTATTGTCATCATTACCAGGTATGTAGTCACAGATTTCTGTGGCCTAAATCAGGAACCTCCTCTGACATCTTTTGAGACAGAGACCTTGGGTCTTTAGTTTCCCTGTTTTTATATCAGCTAGGCAGCAGCTTCAGGCTAAGTGGTCCTTTCGTCCATGGAGGTTCATCTTAGTCAAAGCTGGCAGTACCATGGTGTATTACACAGACGTGAAGGGTGACACATCACCCTCCTGCTTTGGTTAGGAATGTCGATCATTTGGTGGAACTGACTTTATGTATTGTACAAATTATTGAGTGAGATTTTGAGTGCTTAAGTCAGGTGAGTCATGAGCAGGAAATCTGAGATGGTTTCTCAGAGCTATTTTAAAAATGTTTTTCCCTGTTCTGGAACCAGTTAGACATGTGGACACCTTTTCCAGTTTTCTGACAATACAGAGAGATTGGTCAGGATGTAGATGAGTTAGTTGTGATGACAGCATTCCGTCTGGGAGGGAGCTTTTGTTTAGGACTATCTTGGCTAGCAGTGCAGTCACACCACATCTGCTGCTTTGCTTTTTGTCATTTCTTTCTGGCCTGGGGATAGCTTTTGGGCTTGGTAAAGCATGTCCACTAAATCCTTAAGTGAGAAACAGTCAGTCAAGAAGAAGCACTTACTCCCTTGTAGTTCTTAAGTGGGCTGATTTCCCACTGGTATGAGACAAAATACCTTTCTCATTTTTAAAACTTTTGTTCCCTTTTTTTACATTTTTACTTGTGTGTCTTCTACACTTAAGAAAATAAAATCGGTTCCATAAAGGGATACTCAGCAGTAATATCTGTGCTATTCTGTGGAGAGCTTTTCTGTCTCTTGTCACCAGGGTTTTTAGCAAGGGCTTGATGAGAGGTGGTTTTGTTTGTTTTGCCTTCATTTAATGATCCTTTTCTGTAGTGGGATGTTCATTTGATGCAGTCTTTCCTCATACTACAGCTCTTTGAGCCTGTGGTCACCAGCTGTTCTCACCTTTTAATAGTGTTTTGGTCACTGTGTGCTCTGCCACAAGTTTGCAAGAAGATTGAAGCCTGTGTGGCTGAAACAGTAGAACATCCTGTGCTTTTCCTCTTTTCTTTTTAAGATTCTCCTCAGAATTTGTCCCACATTCCTGTATCACTTGTCAGAAAATCAACCTGCTGGTGTTTCATTTAAACCCTTCTGTTTTTAGAACTGGAGCATTTCTTTACCTCCTGGACATGAAGCACTTTTTTCTTTTTATGTTTCTAAAGGTTATTCAGGAGTGTTTCTTGCTTCTTCAGTGCGGTGACTGTCTGTGTACAGACTGTCATAGTGAACAGCGGACTGTGAGACAACAAAGGAGCTCGGGGCAAACATGAGGCAGGAGCCCCACAGGGGAATCACTGCATTCCTTCTGCAAGTAACTTTTTTTTGTGTTGTGGTTAAGAGAAGTGAGTGTTTGCAATAATCCCAGTGAATGTTCCTGCAAATACTCATTCAAAGGAGAAAAAGGACTTCTTGCTTATAACTGGAGACAGGGATGTACTAGCTATATGCATATCTCCATCTTCACATCTACTTCTGAACTCCTTCTAGGTGTCAGAAGTTTGAGATAAGCAAATGGAAAAGAATAGGGTGTGTTTCATTCCTTCCACAGTATGTTCAACCAACAGGGGGAGTAGACAGTCAGGAGTCCACCTTTCTGGCATTAAGCTAAAATGTCTTTGCCCTTAAGTGCTTAAGTAATACACTTCCAGACTGTGACTGATTTATCTCATCCAAAAAAAAAAAAAATCTTGTGCCAAATATGTATAGCAGGAACTCATTTAGAGTAATTTCTGCTTAATATAGGAGTGATTGTGAAAAGAGATGAAAAAGTAAGGGGACAAGATCAGAAAATGAGACCAAACATATTTAGACTCTTGAGGGAAATAGGAAGATTTTACTATGTGGGGCAGAAGAGACAGAGCAATAGTAGACAAAAAATATCAAATGCCAAATGACACTTGATCGGTGTAAGGGAGTGTGAGGTACCTGAACCGAGGAGGGCTCTGACACACATTCAACTGAAGGAAAGAGTGGTACTTGTTCAAACCGTAAATGTGGTTCCCAACCATGTTCTCCACTCCTCCGCCAATGCGTTGCACAGGAGGCAGCAAGAACAAGCACACGTGGCTTTGTTTCACCTGCCGAAGGTGCAGTTTTGTAGGAGGGCTGAGCTGGTTGAAGTGTAGGCTGCTGTTTACAGAGCAACCAATTGGCTCCCTCCAATACTTTCCTATCTAGCACTTGCAGCAAAAGTCGTCTGACTTCTTACAGGCAGTGGTTATCAGGAGATAAAATAATATTTAAAAATAAAACATATATACATTTATGTTTTTTCAGGGATCATTTCCCACTGGCTTAAGTTTTTAAAGCTGCTCACTTCTGGAGTGGATACATAACAACATCAGAGCAAGGAAAGTGATGGAAACATGTAGCTGGAAGGCAGAACAGGACTTTCTCTTTCCATTGCTCTGTACCGCAAGATTCACAGTTGATTACATCAGCCCAGCTTTGGGTGCCTGAGATTAAGGCATGCATTGCTGTGGAGTCAGTAACCCATTACATGAGGATGAGGGTAGATGGAGCAGAAGACCATAGCCTGTGACCTCGGGTTCTCTGTGGGGTATCACAAGCCCTGATTTTAGTAATTGTAAGAGGAGTCATTATCATTCAGAAGCTCCGCCTTATACAAAGTTGTACCATTCAAGATATCAGATATGATAACAAATGGATAATTAGGTGTTTTTTAAGTATTGTCAAGATTTGCTGAGAATTTTGAGGGTGTTCTTGAAATGTGGCAATGCTCCGTATTCACGTTAATTAGGATACTTACCTCTGCCTTACGGTTGGGGTGTGAAGTCTATGTGCTATTGCACCTTTCAGATAGGCACACTCATGTTCAGTAACAGTATTTAGAGGATGAAAGCAGTGAGAGGTAATTCGACAAAAAGTCAAAAAGTGTTACCAATGATTGAATGTGTCTGGAAGCAAGATGGTACATCTTTGAAGGGCTTCCCTGAAATGAGCTGTGCTTTTAAAATTCGGAGTACTGAGTGGCATTTGTAATTGCAGGCAGTCACCACTTTCACACTTACCGTTTAGCTGCTTTTGTTAAGTGGCAAGTACCAAGCATGGTTAGAGATCTGTGAACTAAGTGTATCCGGATTGGAAACTGGTCTGCCCTGCAGCAGGATTGATCTCTGTAGTCAGTACTCTGTAAGCACCTTATGGAGGTAAATATTACATGTGTCTCTGCCAACCTGACTAAATAATGCCAGCTGTCTTAACTGTTTCTGAAGATAAATGAGCTGTAATTGGATTTCTGCACTGGATAATTTTAAACAAGGACTATTAGAAGCAGTAATTGTTATGAAGAAACTCCACAATAGGCCTATTATGATGAGACATTGCATTCTCTGAGTAATTTAGGATTTGTCTGTTAAAATCAGGGTAGCAGATTAGAGAGAAACATGCTTTGGTGAGGCAGTTTGCATTTCTTGTTATGTGTGAGCAAGCAGAAATTATAATGAAGTTTGGGTTGAGTTGGCCAGAGGGGGGAAGTGGTGCTACCGAGAGTTGCACAATGCCCCAACATTGTGAACTTACTAAAAAAATTTGAAAGAAGGAGAAAGATAAATTGCTATCTTTTGTTTATCAACAAAA
The DNA here is from genome assembly GCA_014706295.1 of Lycocorax pyrrhopterus obiensis. Lineage (NCBI taxonomy): Eukaryota > Metazoa > Chordata > Aves > Passeriformes > Paradisaeidae > Lycocorax > Lycocorax pyrrhopterus. The sequence continues at coordinate 40,053,378 of JACSVZ010000001.1, read as the reverse complement.
CTTTAAAAAATAAAAGCAGACATTGTTTTTTCTGGAATAATATACTTAAAAGAAAAACCTGAAATTTTAAGTCAGAAATTGTTTGTCCATACAGACAGTTTTGTAAGAGGGAGGTAGATAGATATTAAGAGTGGAAAACATTAATTTGAATAGAGTTTTAACCACTCTTCTGGCAATCTTTGCTTATTGAAAAGTATTAAAAGCTTAAAACTAAAACCAAGTGGGGAGAGCAAACTGTGATGTTGCCCACAGTATTTCATTTACTTGGTGTTGTTATCAAAGACAAGAAAGTGGGGTGTTTTGGGAAGCACACATAAGAGTTCTCAAATACTAAAATCTAAATTTTTTAATTTAGGGAGCTTTTTGTTTCACCAGTTTGTTTTGAACAAATAAAACACAAGTTTAGTTAGCTTCTGAGGTGTTTGTGAATTTTTCGACACCAGTATTTAAGCTTTTATGTGTGAAGCACAGGAATTGCTAAAAATTTTAGCCATTTTTTCCCAAGTTCAGGTAGCATTAATTGGCGGTTTCGTTTTTGTGTGATTTTTGCCATCCCTACACTATGAAAGGTGGGAGTTTTTTCAAAATCATATTATAATTCCTTGTTTTCTTACAACTGCTGCTTGATTACGCTTTTTCTCAGAGGCAGTGCTGCTTGCTTCTCTCTCGCAGATTTTAGGATAGCTCACTGTTTGGTTTTCCATGACTAGTAATTTGCTTGTGTTTTTATTCCTTTTTTATTCTCCACAAAGCCTTATCATTAGTTTTTCTCATTTTGCTCATAACAAAAATTCATTTAAGTTTTTTAACTGAGTTGCTTTGGTCTTTTTGATTTGATAGAACATTTCTTGGAGAAAAAGAATTACAACTCATCCCTTATCCTGCTGGTATTCATAGTTGGAAAAGTCATAAATAAAATACCAAGGAGTTATTTTGCACCAAGGAGAGGACTGGATCCCAGTAAGAAAGGCACAAACATTTGCAAGGCAGATAACTGTTCATTAATAACCTAGAAAAGCTGATAGCAAGTTATGAAATCCTACATCTTTTCCAATGCTGGGAACAACGAGATGTTACAGCACTGGCTGGACCTTGGGTCAGGGGCAGCACATGGTGCAGATCCCGTCTGTGGTGAGGTTCACCAGCTCTGACATCACTGGTATTCCTCCAGGGTCTTATCACCGTACAGATTGATTAGTCACTGACAGAACCCAGCAGGGAGTGAGAACATAGCTTTCAAGACCCCCTTGAGCAATATACACTCTTATTTCCTTAATAAAGCTGCTGTCACAGAACTGTTGCATATAATAATTCTTATGAACGAGACATTACATTACATACATATACTTAATTTTAAGTGTGCTTTGACTATGCATTGGGTAATTATGTATTGACTGGGCATATGGTGATTAATTATACTATTGATTAGGTGCATCTTGATTAAGTAGTGGTCATGTGGTATGCATAATACAGAGGCCTGCACCCCAACTAATAGTTATGTGGGTCACTGCCTCTTCACAAAAAAGTCATCCACTGCTGTCTGCTACAGTAGATAAGTCATTATTGATAAGGTTATTTCTGCAACTACAGACATTTTGGTTCAAAGTACTGCTGATTTTGTGATTTCTTATCAATTAAAGAAGTATTGCTGTTCTAAGCAAAGGTCACTTAACTAAAATAAAATTTTATTTATAGTTCTTAGGTACTCTGCAATTCTTGGTGTGTCTTGCTGGTACACCCTGATGTTCTTCCCAGGCCACTGCCGTCGTCATCCTGTGCAGGGAGGAATCTTGCTGTGAGCAGTTGTGTTGTATCTATCAGATGAAGTGAAATATAAGTCATGATTCTTACTTGCTTAGACCTGATTTTGAGATGTTTGCAAGGTTGAGTAACACTGTGAAAAGAGAGTAGCAAAACCTTTTTCTACTCATGGGTCTGCGGCCAGTGAGGCATACTTGTTTCCTGTTTTTGTTTGAGACTAGAAAGTGACACTTCATGAAAGACCATTAGAATCAGATTTCTGAGAATTTTTTTTTTTTTTTTGATGATCTTATCTGGACCGTATGAAAATGAGACTTCATCTGTAGTTAAAATACATTATGGTACTAACGCTTTATTGATCTATGTTCCAAAAATCTTTTTTGTAGGCATTTTAAAATTATAAATCTGATAATTAATCATTAATTTCAGCAGGAATTTGCAGGTTGCAGCACAAGAAGCGCTGCAAGGGGATTCTGATGGCAGTGGTGCATAACTGCTTGAATAGAGATGCTGAGCTGTACAGTAAGTGCCTCCACACTACCAGCAGCCACACTATTAGGAAGGCCGGCCTGTAGCCAGAGGAATTAATTTTTCCAAGTTCAGCTTTCTCATGTAGTAGAGGAAATGTAGAGAGACCTTTTGTGGAGGCGGTAAAACCAGTTCAGACATGAGGAGGCGTTTCCCTGACCCTGGGCTCTCCATCTGCAGTGGTCCTCAGCTGGTTGCTCTCGGCCATGAGCTCGGCCTCTAGGTTTGCCAGCTGTGGGCAGCTCTCCCTGTGCTCTTGGGTATGGCAAGGGCCTGGGATGTGGGTGCTAGCTGAACAGCTGAAATGATGCAGGAGAGCAGCAAGGAGGGGCAGAGGTGGCCTGGCTGTACCTGGAGTTATGAGCTGCTCATCTCGCAGTCACCCCTGGTGTTTGTGGTCATTAGTTTTGGTGTTGGCATCTGAATATGTTAATTTTAGAACTTCTGTTCTAGCTTGTGGGTTAAAAGGAGTTAAAGTGCAAAACCCCTTTGCTTAATGAAATTAATACAATGTAATCTATTATGTCAGTAATTTCAGATGACTTGATTATCCTAGTAGCTACTCCTTGCACATTTAAAATAGTTGGTTTGCCCCCATCTGAGTGAATGAAGAAGTAAGGTTCTGGTGGGTGTTCAGGCTGTTTTGAATAGCTGGCATTGAGAGTACACTGTATTTGTTTTTTAAAAGACAAAAAAATAATTGACCCAGAGTTGTCTTTATAGTCTGATAACCTGTGAGGAGTCTTCAGTTGTCCCTTTTTGTCAAAAATGCCTCACACATGCAGCTGGCTGGGGAGCTTCATCTCTCCCTGTCCCACTGGGGACAATGATCTGTCATTGTTACTTCTAGACCGAATTGCTGTAACTTTCCATGCTTCAGAGTTAGGATACTAAGATATCAAGTTCTTAGCCCCTTAGTACCAGTAGCTGCCAATAAAACTCTTATCGGCTGCTCTTCAGGCTGGTGAGTTGAGAATAATCAGTCTTCAGCATCTCTATATTTAAAGCAGGCTGCCTTGGAGTTAAACTAACCACAACTTCCCTCGAAAGTTACATGCCACAGGAAGGATGAAACTGCTAAGCTTAGCTGATTAGAGGGAAGAACATAGCTCTCCTTTTGGGTGGTATAAGACAATGTATACTTTTCTGGAGGGGATAGGATAACCACAGTGTTGCCTTCCAACAGGTGCAAAACTTACTTTTTTTAGTTTAGCCCTTTGCACAACATCTGTCACAACTGAGGAAAACAAAAGAGGAAGAGGAGAAATTCATACTTTTGCAGTGAGGAAAAATGAATGCAATTTTGTGGAAAGAAATCTGCCATGTCTTGACCTTTCTTTTATTTTAGGAGGATGCTAATGACAGCATTTTGATACGGGCATAAGTAGAGGACAAGATTAGAAGATTTTAAAGTCACGTAATTAACTAGTTTTACTGCAGGGCCATTGAGTTTCATGTTGCTTTCTTGTCTAACTTGGACCAATTTGCTAGTCATAAAAGAATGCAGGTTGAAAGGAGCCACTGGGGATTGTGTTGCCCAGCCCTGGAAGTGCCAATTTCATCAGGGCTGTGTTAAATCAAGTTTGGAGTATCTCTAAGGACAGATATTTCAAAGGCTTTCTGTGCAACCTTTCCTAATGTCTGGCTAACTTCATGATGAAAAAATGCTTCTTAATTTTTAAATGTCCCTTGATGCAACTTGTGCCTGTTACTGAGTGTTTCTGTCTTTTCTGTATCCCTCCCCATTAGGCAGTTGCAGATGGCAATAACATCTCTCAGTCTTCCCTTTCCAGGCTGAACAATCTCAATTCCCTCAGCCTCTCATCCTGTAACATGTGCTGCAAGCCCCTTCCACATTTTTGGGCTTGTTCCGGTATGCCAAGTATCTTTCTTGTACTGGGAAACCCAAAACTCGGTACAGAATTCCAGGCATGATTTCACAAGTACTGAATGGATGGAGGAGAAAGATTACTTCTTTTTGAACACAGTCCCATACATGTTTGGCTATGAGGTCACACTATTAGCTCCTCTTTACTTGTCCACCAGGGGCCCAGACTTTTTTGCCAGGCTGCTTTCTAACCAGGTCATGCCCAGCCTGCACTATTGTGTGGGGTTTTTCTAGTTCGGATGCAGGGTTCTGTATTTGGCTTGCCAAACTTCATGAGGTTCATGTGAGTCCATTTTTCCAGCCCGCTGAGGTCCATTTCTTCCTTATTTAGTGCATTGGAGCAAGGTTATCCAAATTTGTCAGTCACATGGCAAGATCCTAGATTAGAGAACCTTTATGCTAATGTGGTAGGAAAAGTAGATCTTGTGTGTGTAGAGATACCCTGTTCTCTTCTGCCACACAGCTCAAACACAGCTGGATTCCCATTCTTTATTTACACTTGCCTTCTTTCCTTCCTTTAGAGTTTGAATGAAGTGGTGAACAGCTTTTATCTGGCTGTTCACAGGAGAAGAGACAAGATGACTTGAAGGAAGGGGATTTGATGCAGGTCTCTAAAACCACAAGTAGTGTGGGCAGGGTAAATAGGGAGTCACTGTGTTCACTCGTTTCTGGTACAAGAAGCAAGGGACTTCAGATGAAATTAGATGAAACTAACAGGTGTCACAAATGAACGAGAATGGCTCCAGACACCATGGGCAGTTATTCTGTGCAACTTCTTGCCACAAAACTCAGCAGTCACAGACATTTTATTCGAGTTTGAAAAGGGACCAGACAGGCTGATGGAAGAAAACATTGATTGAAGGCTGTCGTGTGCAAAGATGAGACATCTGCCTCAGGAAGTCTGAAGTTAGACATTGCAGGAAGCCAAGGGAGTATTCTGAGGGGGAAAAACATTGAGGAAATATGTCTTAACATTTACTACACAAATAGTAATTCTATTTTTTTTTCAGAGAAGGATTGCAGCTTGGCAAAGTTTGTTGTATTTATTTTGTACCAGCTCTTAGTCTGCAGGCTGCAGGTTAGCCAATACTGTATTAGGAAATATTGCACTCAGAGGAATTTGTTGTTCTTCAAGTAATTCGTTGTGTCTGTTGACACACTAGCTCTGTATTGAGCCAGCGCAGTGGGATACTGCTGAATACAAACCTTAGTTTATCTTCAGTTGTTCCCCTGCTCTGTGCCACAGATGTGGTGCTGGAAGATAACAGAGTGTGTCACTGCTTTTCAGTTCCTCCAAAACTGATCATATAAGGCAAAGCGTTGCTTCTCTTTCTCTTCAGCTGCAGGCTGTTTGTTTTTGCTATGTTGCAGACTGTCTCATCGTTTTATTTGAGTCTCTTCATTCCTCGCTTACCTAAAAGCTTTTAAGTTTCAGAACAGTGTTAGTCTTAAATGGAATATTTATTTAAAAGAACTCAAAACCTTCCTTTTTTTTATACTAATGAGTTTTCTGATTTAAGAGGAGTCACTAACCACTTTCAAGAACCGTGTTATTTGTGGTAGCATGTTTACAACTTCAGACAGTTGCTGTCACTGTCTTTTGCTAGATGACCATGCTGCTTACAGGTTCTTCATCTACATAGCTTTCAGAGCCACAGACCAAACAGTCAGACAGCAATGCCCTGGGGAATACCTGTCCTCATCTGCTGAGACTGAAAACCACTGGAGACTGCCTTCTTTATCTCCACAGTTTCAGTTAGTCTTCAATACCTTTGAGTCCAAGGCGGCTGAGGGTACTTGCAGTATTACTCTTTAGTTTTGTGTTCTTGGTGAAAGAAAAGATGATGGTACTAGATGCTCTTCTGCTGAAGTGTGTGTGTTTTGGGATTTTTCACATGGTGCACCTTTACTTCATCATGTGTTTGACAGTAAATGCCTATCCAACTTTCTTTTCTGGACTTGGATGGAGACAGCCAAAATGTACCATTTGGCCACCATCATAATTTTTACTTCCTAAATGCTCTGTCACGTTCCCGACCAGATAAGGTTTGAGAGAGACGTCAGCAGTGGACACGCAGTGTTAGCACTAGGGCTAGGACTCCTTGTCCTATGCCATCCCCATAGCACAGGTGGTAGAAGGAACAGGACAGATGCTCTCTAAATGTTTTACTTCAGTGCAGTGTCCCAAGCCAAGAGAATCTCCCACTTCTGCTTCTGGCAGATGACAGAAAAGAATCTCCTCATTGGCACAAGTGTGCTTGAGCTGCAAGTGCATCCTGACAAGGAGTGAGGAGAAGCAGTGGCATCAGCTGCCACAGATATGAATTGTCATTGTCCATCTGTATGTTTGTGCTGGTAGGACTTTTGTCAGGAAACTGAGCTTATCTTAGCTTTTAAAGGTTTTTATTTTATTGGTTACTTCAGCATTTGAGAAACATTTAAATAAGGAGACAAAAGTAGCTTTTATCAAACCCATATCTAACTGGACTCGCGCTAGAGCAGTATTTTGATGTAAAGTTAGCTGTTTGGGAATGCTGATGTGATTTAGAAACAAAATCTAATATTGAAAATAACAGAATAGTTAATGTGAGAAAATGGGGATAGAGAAAGATTTTCAATAGAAATCTTCACTTTGTTTCCACTTAGAAAAGTGTAGTTGCCTGCAGTATTGGTGTTTTAATACATACTTCAGTTATATTTTACAGACAAATATAAAAAAGACTTCTTGTCTTTAAGATTTTATAATCACAGTTAGATGAAATGCATACTAAAAACCCCAAAAAGCCTAGACATTAATAGACTAAAATAAGCTTGTACTAGTGTCATGTTAATAATACATGTATTTTATTTCTACACCTTCTAGGTATTCGTGAGTGGTCTGTCTGTGATTTTATACTATTACCATTTGCTTACTCCAATAGAAACGCTTTCTTAAATAATATTTTAAAATAGTTTATTAAAAAAACTGACAAGAACAGAACCACTAGAACATGCAGAATTAAGCAGAACTTCTGATAAAAGTTATTCTTCTTACACTCCTTTTTTGAAGCTGCATAGTGTCTTTTAGAATTAGAAAAGAGAGAATTTTAGAATTAGAAACTCAATTTTGGCAGTGTAAATGGTATGAAATATAGGAGGTTTTGTGGTTTCTTTGCCATAAAAAAGTAATTGTTAATTTAATGTTTCCATACTGCTCTTCAGATACGACCCTTCCGTGTTTGCAGGTAGGCAGAGGTCAACATGTGAGGAAGGAAGGCATTGAAAAGATGACGAATGTAATATGTTTGTTTGACTGCCGGTACAACCTCAATATCAGAGAGATACAGCTGCAATAAATAACATTTATTCTGACATCTGGCACAGTTTTTACTAATGATTATCAGGCACTCTTTAATTTTCCATCACAACCTCCTGGTTGAGTTACCAAGTTGTGCTGGCTAGTGAAGGCATATTAATAAGATAGAACACTAAAGAAAAGATAGTGGGGCCAGAAATAAAGTAGGGAAGGAAACTGAAACGTGACAGAAGGGCACATCAGCAGGAAGCCAGGGCTTACATCCTGGATTCTCAGCTGGTATGGAGCGGATTCCAGCAGGATGTGTTTAAGTCATTTGGTGTATTTCCTGAGCCAATTTCAGCTTGCCTAAAGGTATCCTAGATATGCTCGATGAAGGCATGATGGGAAAACTTGTTCTTTCCCAGCCAATTCTGCTGTTCTCATTTATTGATCTCTCAGGTAAACAGTGCTTAAAGAGAGGTAGCCATCTCACACCATCGGAATTAATCCATTAATTTACTTTTTAATGATCTCAACACTGAACATTTATTCAGGTTTCTAAAACATTTGTCCTGTGTCCATGTCTGACTTCAGCAGAAGTTCTTCAGAACACTGTATCACTGTTCTTTTAACTGAAATGGTGCAGTTTTCATATTACAGTCTCTTGCTTCAATTTGTGTTTATAAATAATCTATGTACAGTAGGAGCAGAGAGAGACTTTTTACAATACACACTAGAAAGGAAAGTTTTCCTTTAGGAAAAGGAGTAAAGCAATAATACACCTTGTGAAGATGAGTGATTTAACATACAGGAGATGTTCAGTGTTGGGGAGAACCAAAGAGTTCATTCGCTTTTCATGTGTTATATTTGACAATGTTTTCTATGTGACTTGTCCAATAAGGCATTTGTGCTCCAAATATTATAAAATGCAGTTTCACCTCCAAAAGTCTGTAAACTAAGTACTTGTCATAGTCAAATGAGCACAGAAGTTGTCCATTTTATCTCAAAATTTGATTTCCTTTGTTTGTGTGACTGGACCAACAAAGCCATTGCTGTAATTGGAGCTCAGCTAGAGATCTTGAAATTTTCAGATGTTCTGGTTGTAGTTGGTCTGAATTGTAAGCTATATTTGTGTTCAATCCAAACTGTGAATTGATTCTGCTTGAGTTAGTAACATCCAGGCATATGTATGTGCAGCATGGAATCTGAACATTCACAGTGGTGCATATTTGCTGGAAAAAATAAGAGATCAGCCAAAAGGGTATAGCAGAGGATTATAATGCTGAGTTTTCCAGCTGTCCTGTGATAATTCTTTTTCCGTCCATCACTCCTTGATTCCCTGACATCCTGAGAAACAGAATTTTACTTAAGCTGCTGTATGGGGAGCACTAAGAGTTTTTGCTATGGACCCTGGATTTTTAGTCTTTGTCCATTGTGGTGTACTACAGACTTTATTTTTCAGGTAGCTTTCCATTGGAAGATTTAGCGAGTACCGTCATTTGCGTTTCTCCCATGTCACGTGAGCTTTCTTCATGATGTGACCTGGCAGCACTTGAAATTGATACACTCACTTGTCGTCTCAGTATTTTCAGTACAGTTCTCTTGTATCCTTTGCATGCAAAGAAATAGATGAAAGGATCTAGGCAGCAGTTAAAATTCATCAGAAATACAGTATAATGGAGTGACTTCTGGAAAATTTTCTTTTCAGTGCACAAGGGTTCTTGCTGAAGTTTCTTAATCATATGTTGTATGATTGCAACATGATAAGGGGTAAAGCAGATGATGAACACTATAATTACAAATATGATTGTATTGATGGCTTTTTTATTTATCCCTGATTTTTCAGTCAGTGGATTTTCCTTGGCTGTTTGAAAAAGTTTGCAGCTGATTTGAGAGTAGCAAAATAGTATAATCCCCAGGGGAATAAGATACCCTATTAAACAGGCAGCAAGAAGTATAAATGGCAGATGTTCTATTTTCTCAAAGTTTGGATATTCCATACATGTAGTCCTTTCTTCTTCTTCATGTGACATGGGTTGTATAAGTAGCGGGAAAGTTTGACTGAATACAAGAAACCAGACAAAGACACAAATGCCCTTGGCATATTTAATCCTTCTGATCTTGTATCGGAAGGGGTGGACAACAGCGAAGAACCTGTCAATGCTCAAGCACGTCATGAAGTTTACACCAGCGTAGGTGTTGATGTAGAACAAGAGCGCGGTTATTCGACACAACGCTTCTCCAAACGGCCAGTGAAATCCCAGGGCGTAGTAGGCTATCCTAGTTGGCAAGGCAATGCAGAACAGCAGATCAGAGAAGACGAGATTTGTTGAATAGAGGGTAGTGGAGTTGATCTTCTTTCTGTTCTTAAAAATGACGGTGAGGGCAATGGTGTTTCCAAGCACCCCGAGAATCAAGATGGAGCCGTAGAAGACAGACAGTAATATCCGTGCTGTGTCTTTGTGCTCGTATAAGTCGCAGGTGGAAATGTTGGTCTCAGAGGCTGTGAAAGGGTCCATTTCTGCAACCACTGTTGTTGCAGGAAGCTCAGTAGACCTAACATGAAGAAAAAAAAAACCAACAAAAGGGGACATTTTGTAATAAATGTAGATAAACTACTTTGACATAGCGATGGACAACCTCTGTTGCAAAATAAGATTAAAAAACTGAAATGAAACTTCATTGCTGTGAAATACTTGTCAAGACTCTATCTGAAAACAAACAGAGGCCTCCTTTTGGCTTTTCTGTTTTGATCCCAATTTCTTCTCTAATAAAGAAAATCAGCAATGTAATAAACCAGGGATGTAATATATTTGGAAAGTGAAGTCTATCGATGCTCAGGAGGTGGGAGACTGTTTAAAGCAATCTGAGGGGGAAAAAGAGTCTGAAGAAACCACATGATAAAGGATCATATGAAGTCCCCAAGGATCAGACAAGCAGACAAAATGTTTTCAATGTGTTTCAGTTAATTTTAAGGGAATTTTTGTTTCTAACAATTCACATTGTGATGCTTTAACTTGTTTAGAGGAACTTTTTTTTTTCTCAGCATTCTTATCATATTGATATTATAATAGAATTATAGATTCACTTAGGTTGGAAAAGACCTTTAAGATCATAGATTTCAACCATAATAACTCAACTTGTTTAATTCTAGTTTTAAGAATTGGCTTTTGGAATCTAATTCAAATATTCTTACATACATAAATTCTTAAGACTACTACTTTAATCACTCTTTAGTGACACTGCTAAAGAGAGATAATGCAGGTGAACTATTTTAAACTTTGTCAATTTAGTAGATTTTAGAAATTGTTTCATCTGTACAGTCATAAGTAGCAGAGAAGAGTTGCAAAGTGGCAGTGATTTGGGGGACTTAAAAATATTTTTAAATGATCCAGGAGAATTTCAGAAATCGAAATAACCCCATCCTGTTGATACGGCTCTCAGTGCAAACATTTCATAGGTCTGCTGTTAGCTGACAGATGTATAGTGTAAGCATAGGTCCCAGAAAGGATGGGGCATCTCATGTTACTCCTCTAGCAGCTGTTCTACAAAAGGGTGCCTCTTAGAGGCACCATTTATGAATTTAAACAGCAGTCAAAACAAGATTGCTCCTGCTTTAATACAGAATGCTACCTGAAGATAATGCTGTTGCAACTGGAAATTTAAGTCTGTTTTGTACCTTTAATTAACATGTCTATGTTATTTCTGAGGATGTCTTTTTCGACACACAATATTTACGAGCAACTGTAGCCTATTGTACTTCGAAGACATCTTTCTAGGAAATACCTCTCAGTTTTAAGGGATTTAAACCACACGTTTTAGAAAGCCTTCATTATCCTTTTATTAACTTGTGAAAGCATTAAAAGGTTAGGACTTTATTCCATGATTTGAGGAGATTGTCCTACTTTTTTCAGGGTGTTCACAATTAACGGTTCTCTGTAAACGGTAAACCTGCAGATAGTGGATGATATGTATTAAAATACGTAAATTAGTTATATTACATGTTTAAGGAAGAAATTTAACTTCCAGGTAGTACCTTAGGTCTGTGTTTGCTGCATTCTGTAGACAGGAGGGAAGACAGGTGAGTGATGGCTGACTGACAGATGTACAATGTTCTGATTCTTAGATATTTGTGAAGTAAGTACTGTCTGTCAGGAGGTGGGAATACTGCATTCAGAGTTGTATGTCAAATCCAAAGTGGGAGTTCTGTGCCTTGAATAAAGGAACTAATCTGGTAAATAGCAACTCCAGCTGTAGTGCAGATTTAAGAATGTCAGTAATTTTATGTTAGCTAATTCTGCATTGTTCACGCTGTCTTGGTGTTAGCATGTTTGGTGGTTAGTTAATGCAGTAGTTATTACCCTGAGGATAGTTCTGGTATGATTTCCTCCCATCTTTTCCCTTGTAGAAGTGTTCAGGATGGCTTTTGCTTTACCTAAGTGTAACAGGCTGCTTTTTGCCTAAAATGGTGTGGGCTTGTGTAGGCACATGTATATGAGTCAGTGAGGTATTTTGTTTTGTTTCTCATATTTAAATGCTTCTGATTCTTGTTCACTCTCCCAGCAGCACATCTATCTTCTATGAATCTCTTTCTCAAAGTTTTTTCATTTTGTCAGCATATTTGGGAAAGGATAATCTAAGTTTTGTGATAAACAGTTCAATTGCAGTAACTAGCTACGGCATATTAAGTCCATAATTTTATTTTTGCTTTAAAGTTGTAATAGTTTTGGTTCAAAAATAATGCACATAATTGTCACATTCATTCGTATGTGTTTCTATAAACATTTGTAAAATGCAGATTATCTATTATACAAACACATTGAACTATAGTTTAGGAAAAAACCTGTAAATTCAGTAAAAATATATTTTTGTACATCAAGAGTAGAATTTCATAAATTGCATGTTACCTAATTTTGTGCTACGAAGTTGGATCTTTAATGTAATAAATTAATCTAGAACTTGTTGTTCAAAATAGGATGTTCATCCTCACATATAACTGTGGCTATGTTGAGAAGGAGTCCTAGCTGAGATAGTGTTTGTGTCTATCCGTGGTGCTAGCTTGGATATACATTGGGACACGGCAGGACAAACTGGCCACAAATGGATGAGGAGAAAGAGGGAGGAGCACAGCTCATGGATCTTCCAGGGTACTGTGCATGTCAGCTAAGCTGTGCTCCTTGGCAGGCTCTTCTGCCTGCTGTAGGAGTCAGCCCTGGGGGCCGAAAGTGTTCTTTTTGGTCCTCTGTTACACTCAAACTATTTTGACTCTTAATGTAGGGAACAAAGTTTACAATGCTCTAGATGAGTATTAGTGTTTTCTCTATCTGTAGGTATGTATGGGCATTTTTGAGAGTCACCAAGGTGTTTAGGTGCTATATTACCTGAATATATTTATTTAAAAAACAAAAAACAGGGGAAGGAGAGAGAGATTTTATCTGGTTTGTGACCCAAACAGGTGATAAAGTTGGTACCATCCACCATAATGTGCATCACCCAAGCTGTGGTAACTTCTTTGTACTTGGGAACTCTAATTGTTGTTGGATGAACTCGATTCACCTCAGCAGGTATTTCACATTTTCTTGGCAATCTTGCAGAGGGCATAATTTTAAAAAATATTTTCTTCCTAAAAGGTGTCTAGACTATTGATAAGAAATTTTTTAAAAAAATCACATTCCTTGTGTCAGGTTGCTGTTTATTTCTTGTCAGCAATCCTGAGTAATCCACTTATTATACATACAGCACATGACATCCTCCACAGAATGTATCTAAAAAAAGAATATTTTGAATACTTTTGTGAGTTTTGTATTATTAGAGAAAAAATGGAGAATGTTATATTCTTACTGCTGCAAACCTCAGAGTAGCTTGACATGACTCTGTTTTAATGAGCTGTGTGCCTGAATAACTTATGAGAATATGGCCATTTACTGTCCCAAATCCAGATGCACCAATTGAGTTACCCTCTAGAATCACTACTAAAACTTTTGCTCTTCTAGATTGTTGGATTAGATACCCTTCCAGTGGCTTTCCAGGTTTATTAATGATACTACTTTGAAGTATATACTTGGAAGAAAGATAATATTAATTTCCCTTAACAATTAAATAATTTTAGAAAACAGTACCAGAGGTTTTTGGCCTAGAGTTACATGCAAAATTTTAAGGTATAAAATACTGAAAATTCCTGTCTGTATATCTGTATTGTAAAGAAGGTTGTTCAGGTTGTTCAAATGTTTCACATTTTCTGAGTCTGTAAACACTCAGTGACACAGACCGCTTACTCAATGTAATCTTCTGTATAGTCCAGGTTATTATATTGTTTTAATTATTGTGTATGGATTCCAGTAACTTTTCATTTAAAGCATATTTTCTAAGATGCTGTTTGTCTTGATTTGGAGAACTGAAGAGAAAGCAAATTAACCATTTGTACTCTAGTCTTTGGTCAGTCAACCTCCCTGTTGAAAAATGTGTGTGTCTCTTACTTAAATGTCTCTGAAATTAATTTGCAATTGCTGTTTTTATTGAGTCTCCTTACCTTTACACAATCTCATGGTTTGGGCAATTTGAGGTAAGCTTCTCAAATATTTCACCACAAGGAGAAATAATCCTGTGATGTCTGTTCTAACCCCAGCTGTGTCCCCCACAGGACTCAGGTTTCCAGATGCCTCTTGGTATTAGTGTGCCTGGAGGCACTCTCACCACTACATCCCTGCTTTTTCTGCTTGGTTGATTATGGATGCAAGATAGAGTTGTGTAGCGTTGCCTGGGAGATTGTGGCATTAGTTCACTGTGATCCAGGAGTATTTCTCTGATTCACTGTGTCATAGGATAACTTCAGTGTAAGGGCATGGCCGTTGCTGTCTGCTTCGACCTGGGAGAAGTCTACAATTAATTTTGCTGCTAAATACTATGCCCAGGCTTGCAACCAGTGCAGGTTCTTATTTATTGTTCTTTCACTTGCCATTTTCAAGTCTTAACACTATGTTTGCTTTCGGACCACCAAATTTCTTTAGCCCGTTGCCTTATGAGATTTGTTAGCTAGGCAGCTGCTAGTCTATTCTCTGTGCTTCTTGATGTTTCACAGCAATAGTATCCACCTGGGGAAAAAACTGGCAGCACAATGGCAAGCTGCTTACAAAATCTAGCGTGTCTGAAATCTGTGCAGGTGCCTTTCTATACCAATATAGTAATCTCATCAAAGAAGGAAAAATAGCTGGTGTAGGAGATTCATGTTGTGTGAAAACATTTGACTGGCATTAGTAATTTGTTTTATGTTTATACATTTGTTTTGTGTTTAATCCCCACAGTAAAAGGTGTTTGATGAACAGGATGGTGACTCCAGTCTGGAAGTACTATGTAATCCAAAGCTCTGCTTCATAGACGTGTTCATGTATGATGAGCTTTAAATGTGGTATCATAATATTGCATACATTTAACTGTTAAGAAGCAGAGACTTAAGCTGTGAGCCAGCAATTGCAGTGTTGCACCTTAGACTACATTGTGTGCAAGCACTGGTACAAAGCTCTCTCTGTGTACTGAATGAAATTTCTTCTTGTTCTCATCTCTTGCTTTTTTGGCAGAACAGGGAACATGTAGAAGGGCTTTACTGTGTATTGTAATCTAACGTGATTTCTCTGTGTCTCTTCATAATTTTCATTCTTTGGAGTTGAATCCCTTGTCCATTTATCCCTGGTTCAGTAGCTAATTTAAGAGGGATACTAATTAAATTCTTGGAAAGGCACAGCAGTTCATTAGAAAGATCTCTTCTGGCTCTCTATACATACTATGGTTTAGTCACTATGAGATGGGCAATATTACCTTAACAAAACATATTGGAGGATAATGTTGTTTATCTATCCATAAAGAGTATAAATTACTTTAAAGGAATGGTCAGGAAAGAGACTTCTCTTCCCCACAAGCTTCACTGATCTTACAGTCCTCTATATCTATAATCTGTGTAGGTCTTACATTGTTTTAAAACAGTGGAAGATGGGAAATATGCAGTGCTGTGTTTATGTAGGTTTAATTTTTTCCTTAACCTCAAAATTATTTTTTTCTGTTGACCAGTCATATTTGCTCTTTGGATTTCTATTTTACCATGTGGGTCATCTTTATTATAGAGTGTTTCCTCTGTTTGAGAAAAAGGCTTGATTCAACTAAGTTAATGTGTGTTAAAAAGTGTGCGTGCTATGTTGCATAGAATGCTTTGTTAGTACAGAAAGAACATATACGTAAGGTACACAGTATCTGTGTGTATGGACTGGCAGCCGGGGACTGCACGTGGTTCAATCAAAGCTGAGGTGAGACCCAGGCATGTCCTAAAGCTTCCTCTTTCTTTCTAATACTTTAATACTCATATACATCTAATGCTTGATGTTAATTTTTTTTCAAAAGCTGTTGAGTTTTGTGTTCTAAAGGCCAGTGAGTCAGCCTAATGACCTAAAGATTGAGTCCTCAGGTCACAACCCACAGCTAATTTTGATGAGAGAGTTTCCAGGCTAGTGCTTTTTATCCCTCTTTGGTATAGACCCAAATTTGTTGGCATAGTAACTCCAAATTTGTAACACACACGTCAGAATCCCAAGTATGTATTTAATTCATTAAATTGTCTTAACAATGGCTGTAAAGAATTACAATATTCTTTAAGTGCTTAACAGAATATGCAAATTCACAACACTGTGGGATCTTTATGGTCCTGCTTTTGTCTATTACTATAGATTTTGCATGACAGTTGTTGTAGTACAGTTATATTTCCTGCTAAAAAATAATAGAAACTACAGTAAGTGAGATAGAAATAAAAGAAATTGAGCTGAAATGCTGTATATCTAAAGAAAAAGTGGAAGTCATTTGAAGTGTACGCCTCGCTCTTATCTGTTGGATTTCTCTTTACAAGGGTGATCTGTTCCACAAAAAGTGTGAGAACTATCTAACATAAATAATCTCTGCCAAAAGCACATACTAATGTGAAGAGCTGTGCTGATGCTAAGATGATAAATTTCCCTTCAGTTTATACTTACTTAACTATACTAAATGTAAAAAGGAGAGAGCCTAAAACTAGAGCAAATAAGCAAAATAAAAGTGTGAGCCACTGACAATTACATTCTTGCAAGCAGAAGAAAAAAAAATGGTCAAATGAGAATTTGTATTTTAGTACTAGAAAACATGCATACCTTTTAGAGTTTGGGGTTTTTTTCTGAGTTATATGAGATCTGTACAGGTATAGTCTTTCATTTTAGGGATTACAGCTTCAGATTACAGCTTCTATATTAAGTTTATTATTCTCTATACGTGCTCCTGAGTCTTTTGACCAGAAAGGAATGAGATTTGAGCTCTTAAAGACTAATTGCCCGGTAAATTTTCAATCCTCTTGTCTTTTCAGGAGCAGCCATGAAAATGTTAGACAGACCTCTTGTATTCTGTGCTCAAAGGCATGTACTCTGCCTTATTTTTTAAGATAAATGATAGTTGAGTTATTGTCTGTTGAACAGTCTGTCTTGTTTTGCCAGTATAATAGGAAAAATTGGCCCTTTTGAATTGGGAAGGTGTATAAAAATCATATCACTTGTAATATTTCTTCAGCTCTGTGGCACAAAAGTCAGTAATAAGGAGAGGGGTGTTTGGTCATTGCAATTCGGAAGAAGAATGCCTTCTGAAAACCTTGAAAGAAACGTGTACTAGAAGTTAAAAGAGGAATTAGCTCATAAAATTTTGAATTCTTAAAATGCTCTGTTGCAATATTTAGACATGAGAAGAGTGTCTGAGGAGTTTTCAAGCTGATAATAAAGGCTGTTTTCATAGACAAGGAGCACATGTGATAAGAGCAAGCTATGCATTCACAGCAGTATGGATTTGTTTTACGGCTCTCTCCTACTATTATTCTGTGAGATTCAGTGACTTGAGAGCTTCGGTGCTTCCCTTACTACTTCTACAGTAGTTATTTCTGCATTAGTGTTATTTAAATTCGTGTTGCTTAAAAATTGTCTAAGTTAAGGCAGTATGAAATGTTCCCCTGTGATTGTCAGAAGGCTGTATTGTAAGAAAGGACTTGAAATAACTTGTTGATTCTGTGGATCAACAGATCCTTTAAATGGAAACTAACTAGCAGCATATTAATATGGGAATAGAAAATATCAGAGAATTTCTTCCATGGGCCTTTCCTATACAAAGATCATTTATAAAATATCCAGTATAATGCAAAAAAGGAAATATTTCTGGAATTGTTTGCTGTTGCTCAGTGACAAAGGAAAAATGTAAAAAGTTAGTTCTTTTCTGTACTTACATCTCTGTAGCTTCTTGGATCCTCTGAGCAGTTAAGGGTATTAACAGGATGGCTTGACTGCGAAGATTTACCCTTGCACATTGTTCTCAAGAGTGATTACGTGAGTCTTTTGTGGGAGGGTTGGTTTTTTCAAGGTCTTAGAAAAAAACCAACCCTGTTTGTATGCCGGTCTTGATTTGCTGCCTGCTGTTTTATGGGATGTGAAAGCATCTATTTTTGATCCTTTTACAATTAGTCTGCTTAAAGAGAGCAATTAGAAACAACACTTCCACCGCCCCCCTGAAGTTACGCATTACTGACTTTCGCAGAAGGGACTTTACCCAGAGGTTTACTTGACGAATTGTTGACCTACTAAAATACCTCTCATATGTGAAAACCTTTGTTTATATGCCATCTGCATTTAAAAATAACTTAATTTACAGCAAAGAGCTGTGTGATCAGTACATGCTTTAAAACTTCTTCTTACCAGTGAGATCTGATGCAGCACAAGGAAACCTCAAAACTGAGACATACCGAGATGTGGTGTTAAAGCAGACATCTCAAACGCCCATGGACATTCCCAGCATGGTTTTAGTATCAAAATGATGAGGATTTACAGAAATGCCTTTCAAAAATATATGAGGGAGTTGAAGAACTCTGGGAGTTTGAGAGATTAAGAAGAATGTCTGCCTTTGTAAGCTGTTTGTTATATTTTAAGCAGTGATAATAATAATAATAATAATGATGATGATGATGGTGATGAAAAATATAAGGTAAATACATGAAAGATAAAAAACTTCTAAGACACAAATCTGATTCTCCTAAATAATATTGATAAGAATGAGTGGCTAGGGAGTAGGAAAGGAATGGGATGTCAAACTGTGAGTTAAGCCATTTGTACCTGAAATAACCTTGTTTCTGGGTGAAGAACTTTGATGTAAGAGTTAAATGGTGTGTTTGTTAAGAGGGTTTTGGAGATCAGAGATAGATGGAAAATCCTTTCGTTTGCTGTTAGAGGCTGTGGTTGAGAGTTACTTGGGATTTTCCCCAAAAACTGATACTGATCATTCATGACTGCAAAGGACTATTTATCTTTAAAATGACCTCATTTGGTGGACTGATTTTAAACAAGGCATGATAAGGCTATTTTTGGCAGGTCCAACCCATGCAGAATGTAGGATGCCTCTTTGGAAATGCTAGGGCTGTGTTCACAGCACAGGTGTTGGCTGACGTTGTAGTGGTGAAGGTATGTAGAGATAGGATCTCTACTAACATGCCCATCTCATCAGAAAGCCTAAAGTAAATGCAGGTCTAATGACAAAGTTAAACTTTACGAAATGTACTTTGTGTGATAGGAAATGTTTTTGCTATAGCAGAACATAGAGCCTTGTGAGCTACTTTTGTACCTACTTGGAGCACTTGGTTGACACTGTACACTGATTTTTCTGGTGTTGAACTCCTAATGTACACATGGCTTGATGCCCCATAGGTGCCAGAGAGCTGAAGGGCTCTATCTAGGGCTTTCAGCATCTCAGTCTTAATGGAGCATTCATCTTCTAACACCACATTCAGAAAGTGTTTGGGAGAACTTACCAGTCTTATTCTGGATTTTTTTTCTTACTTCTTTTTGAATAATGTTTTAATTATTCAGCTTCATCAGAGAGTAAAATCTCTTTAAATGAAGTAAAGAGAATTAAGGACTGTTTAAAGGGAAATTGCACAGGGAACTTGCTTCATATGTATGCAAAGCAATACCACAGTGTAGTTCCCTGTCGAGCACCTAACGTATGCTGTAGAAATGGGAAATTCTGAGATACGCAGACATGTCTTTGCTCAAGGGCTGACATTAGTACCCCAGCTTCTTATTAAAGGAAATATTTGTTTCAGAGTTGTGTTACCATTATAAAATAATGCTGGTATGTTTCCTGCTCTGATCTGATAAAATACTGCTTTCCTTTGCTTAAGATACAGTACTAGATTGCACCCTTTGAGTCACACTGGTGTATTAGCTACCAATCCCGCCTAGCATGATGTGATGCTGATTGCTTGAACTAAATGGTATAGGTTGCATTCTTTCACTAGCTTTATCCTTCTAGCTGTTTGTTTTCTGTTCTGATACAGCTGCTGTTGGTCCAATATCCGTTTGACTGTTCCAGGATTTGAACATTGAAATTAAATAACGTGATATACATTTGTGTTTACCATGTATGTGCAAGCACTTCATGTTTTGCTTTTGGCAGGCAAGGCGAGTAACATGGAACCCAGTAGTTTACGAAATATATTGTTGGATAGTCTTGGCATTAAAAACTAAAGCTTACTTTAGGATAGGTGTCTGACTTCTGCCTTCATGAGGGGATTGTCAAGTGTTGGTTAGATGGTTAGTCTCAAATTTTAATGAACTTCAAGTCACAGGGATTCTGCAGAGATATCCATGGACAAGAGGAGCCTTTTTTTTCACCTCCAGATGCACAACTTCAAGTTTTGTCTTGGGTTTTAACTTTTTCTGTGCCTTCTTGCTGCTTTCCTGTGAAATATTGGTGTTAGATAGTGAGTATTGAGTAACAAAGCCTAATGCTTTTGCTGCTATTGAGAGACTTCAGGCAATGGGGTGTCCTGGTCATGTGTAGTGAAAGGATTGGGTGCAGTAGGTGGGTCCTTTGAGTCCAGGGCTCCAGCAGGGAGAGGAGCACAACTATCAGGGCGGTCACATTCCACAGAGTTACTTAATTTTAAGGAGTGCTATTGTGAATATTTAGCATGTTCAGAATAAAGGCTGGCACTTTAAGTGTTGTATGGCAGCGTTTGGACAGACTGTAGGAAGGCAGCTCACTGAAGTGATTTATTAGCTTGAATTGCGAGTACACTGTTTATGTGCCTGTATTATCTGCAGCTGTTTTTGTAAGTGATATTTTTAGTCCCCCGAAAAATACGTTGTTGTGGATTTGTCAGTTTAATGGTTTTTTGAAGAACTTGAATGAAGAAAAACACAGCACCGCAGTTACCAAGTGTAGTGAGTCATTCTGAATAAAATAGCAGGTTATTTCTGCAAACTTAATCCCATAGAACTTCTATTGGCAACAGCAAGTATTTTTGCAGAAGCTACATTTATTTCACATTCTAACCCTTTTTTCATGCATTTTAGAACCATTTTTTCCTCTGTTTTGTGCATATATTTGGTAGTGTTAATGTTTTATTTTAATCTGCATTCAATAGTCACTGTTTTAGACTTTAAATAGTGCATTTCTCTTATAAGATGTACTTGCCCCTGATTTTTTCTTCTCTGACAGTAATTTTTACACCTCTGATTTCTTTTTTTCAAAGATATTGTTTCTACATGTCGTGGGTTTTTTCTCTGTACAAAACCAATCTCATCAATTCATATGATGTAGAATGTTCCCATCTGGTCACGGTTTCTGTTTCACTGCAAATGTTAAAATTTAACATGCTCTTCAAAATGAAGATACAATTATTGTAGAGACGGCTACTACAGTACATCTTTGGGATAGACATGGTATCCATGTGGAGTGTTCAAACTGTAGAATTCACTTTTCAGGTTTTAGAGTTTTCTGGTTTGTTTGAAAATTTTATTTTCTGACCCACATGACTGAAATTAACTTCCTAGATATGAAGTGGGCAAAAGCTCAGTTCAGAGTCAGCATATGTTTGTGTCTGTAGCCCTTCTTTGCACAGAGACATCTCAGATTTCTAGTAGAAGTTAATCATGGCACTTGAAAGGATGTTCCTGATATTCTCATAGTGTAATGAACAAAGGGCTGGGCTGGAGTCTCTGCAAAAGGAGAGAAAGTACAGGAAAGGAGACTAAAAGAGATGAGAGGGAAAGCAAAAACAAGAAGATAAGAAAGAATTGAAGGAAAAGATTAAAGTAGTCCTTCAATAAGAATGTTTTCCACTTGTAGATGTTGAATCTGATATATGCTACCAAACAACTTATTAACATGACTAAAAGAGTTAAGAACCCGTCCTTTTATTTACAGTATGTGGATGGGTGTTTGCACTTGTCTAGTGAAATACAGGAACAGAAATTCCTCTGCTGATCATGACCTTCAGGAAAAAGGCTTTGATTATTCATGAAACAATAGGGTAGCTTAGGTTTGACAGGACCTCTGGCAGTCATCTAGTTCAACCCTGGGTTCAAAACATGTCCAACAAGAATGGGTTATTTTGGGCTATGTGTCCAGGCTGTATCTCTGAGGATGGGGATTGTAGCTCTGGGCAGCCTGGTACAATACTGGACTGTCATTACCCCTGTCTGGACTTGCTCCAGTATATTAATACCTTTCTTGAAGCATGAAGCCCAAAAGTGGACACAACGATTTAGGTTCTGGCTAAGAAGTGCTGAGCAATTACTTCTCTTGGCCTGATGATAACACATTGATAATGCTGCCCTGCATGCGATTGACCTTTCCTGCAAGGATAAACCGACACTCAAAGGCTGACTAACACTGAAAAGATTCTCCAGTTCCTTGTCTGCAAATCTGTTTTCTAGCCGGTCTGTGCCATTGCACAAGGTTATTCCAACCCCGATGGAAGACTCTGCAGTTACTTCTGTTGAGCTCCCTAAGGTTCCTAATGTCAGCCCATTTCTCAAGTCCATCAAGGAATAGCTGAATGTGGTCCTGCTCTCCAAAGTATTGACTGCTCCCTCCAATTTGATTTCACTTGCTAGCTTGTTGGGAGTGCACTCTGTCCCGTCATCCAGGTTGTTTAATAAAGACAATAAATAGTGTTCATCCCAGTGTGGATCCCTGAGGGAAGCTGCTAGTAAGTGGTTGCCATGAAAGTTGGTGCTGCTGATCAGAACCCTTGGAGTCCAGTGCAGCCAGATTCCCTCAAATCTGCTTATATAGTGCATATCTTCCTTGTTTTTCCTTAAGGGCTGAAGAGGAAACCAAGTCAAAGGCCATCCTAAAGTCAGAGTGTACAACATTTGCCATATTCTCCTTCCTTATCCACAGCACCAGAGTCACTCCTGGTAAATCCATAGGGGTATTAGCAGCTGCCTTGTCCATTATGTAGCTGGCAATGGCTTCTAGGAGCTTTGCTCTGTAACTTTCCCAAGGACAGAGGTGAGGCTTGTAGCTACCTGGATCCTCTTCTTGCCCTCCATGAAGATGGGTGTGACATTTGCAATTTTCCAGTCATCAGGAACCTGCCCTAATCACCATGATGTTTCAGTGATGTAGCATTGGCAACCTCCCTCAGAACCATGAGGTACAGCCTGTCTGGTCCTTTCACCTCCCGTGTGATCAGTTGGGCTCAAGAGCCTCCAAAATATCTTCCTTTACAGCAGGTGTTGCTCCAGTCCCACAGGAGGCTCAGGGACCACCTGCAAGGCCTGAGGGTGAAACTAACCAGTGAAAACTGACCCAAAAAAGGCATTGAGTGCCCTGGCTTTTGTCTTGCCCTTTGTCACTGGGTCCCTTTTTTCCCCAGTGGGTCCACATTTTCCTTAACTGTCCTTTTGTTGTCCTTTACTTTGTCAGCCATATTCTAGTATTATTATGTGGATAACTTCTCTGACAGACCTGCTGTAGATAAGCAGCATCCTCATATAGATATTCTAAAACAAGGCGTAAGTAAACTATTGAAAATTCTGAAGGCAACAGAAAATATTAAAGGAAATTTTTGAAGTACGGGATTACATAAAGAAAGTTGAGGGTGAAAGTTTAAAATTAATCAGAATGAATTTTCACCCAGTGTAGTTGCCTATACAAATGAGTTTCACACAGTGTTTTGAAGGGCACCAGTTTTGACATTTTAAAAAAGATACCTGAATGCATATTTGAGTAATATCTATTTCTCTTAGATGTGAACTCTGTCTAAAAAACAAACACTGAAGCCTTTAGGAGCATACCTCTGTGGTGCCTATGGACTTACTGTTTTAGGAGAAAATGCCCATCACTAAGTTTCGTCCAGATCCTCTATGTTGGGTACTGAGCAGTGTCAGACACTGGACTATGAATTAAGCTGATCACTACTCTGGACTGGGGTGGTGCTTTCTGTGGTCTCTATTGACATAAATGGTGAATACTAACATTTCGGGAACCTTTTAGGATTCTCTAATCTCTTTTTGAAATGCACTTGCAGTCTTGGGAAATTCCTTTTTGTACTTTCCCATCTTATGATTGAGTGCACTCTTGCATGTGAAATCTCTGTGTCTGAGTCACTGTTTATCACAGGATTAATAAAACCTGAAAAGTGTGCCACAACTGTGGTATTCTCTCACTTAATTTGGTGAGAGTAGAAAGAAATAATTTAAAAATACTTTTCTAAGAGAAAATACATTTTTTCTTTGTTTTTCTTCTATGTTCACTTATAAAACCTGATTTATTCAATGAATATTGTCTACAATGGACTTACTTCAGATGAAGAATAATTTTTGTATGTTGCTTTCTTATAGCATTGCGACTCCTACAACTTAAATAATTTCAATTTATTTCAAGAATGTGTTGTGTATGTTTATAGGGTGTGTTTTGTTTGTGTAAAAAGGATTATATGCAAAATTGAACATTTTTCATTAGTTTCTGAGTTAGCATTCTGTGTACATTTAAGTGCATCTGACTGTGTGTCAAATGGATGGTACTAAAAATGTTTCTATAATTAAACTGTATTTAAGTCTTTGGAAGTTTTTCAGGAAGCTGAACTTCAAATATAACAAACAAAATGATAGCAAAATGCTCTTAAGCCAGAGCCCATTAAATAAGTAAAAATAACATTTGAAGGGGTTTTTTTTTTTCTTTCATAGCTGTGAGTGTTGCACTTGGCAATTATTCAGGAAATGTAAGTTTTAATATTCAGTCCATCATTTCATACAGATTACTGCTATCAGTAGTTTCTCTGGAAGGGAAATGTATTTTTGAGTGAACTGTTCGAGTCACTGAGGTCCTGATCTGGGCTGTTTGTGGAATTCCTGCTGGGTACAGAAAGATTCCTTTCATGTAAAGGCCTGTGGGAACTGCAACTCTTGAAAGCTTTGACAATCAGTGAAAAATCACCCCGTGCAGCACCCTGTGCCTGTCGGGCCCGGGACAGCGCAGAGCTACGGCTGAGGATTCACCTGGGGCTGATGGCTCCTTGCTGGTGGCCTCCCCTGCCTGCAGCTTTCATAGCTCCTCCAGTGCAGCAAATTGTGTCTGCCTGAAGTGACCTTTTGTAATTCACCTTCTCCATCCTAGGAAGTATTTTTCTCCTAGAATCTCCCATATCCATGCCTTCGGCATTGGTTCTTCTGTGACCTCCTCTGTGTTTTTTAAGACATGGTTTAGTTTTCTGTGTGCTTTATGGTGAGGAAAATGGGCTTTGTATCTGTGTGTCTGAATGAAATGCACTAGTTCATGTTCACAAGATTAGTCTAGGCATCTGGTTATTGTAAAAAGTGCTTGAAGTCTGAGATTCTATGACATTCTTTCCAACGATGGTTTAAAAACTTAAAAAACATGTTGTGTTGTGATTAAGATGAGGACCCTAAAGGAAGTTTTATTTGTAGGGCCAGGAAGTCACTGGTAAAGGGAAATGAAATCAAACTGTCAATATTCCCATCTTAGATACTGTACTCTATTGGCAATCCTCTAATACCTTAAGTCTGGGTGAATACCAGGAGCTTAGCTTCATAAGTGAAGTGGTTTCCTTAACCTTTCGGGACAGGTAAAATCCTTATCATTTGTCCATTTGAATCAAAGAAATTTTGTTCTGATGCAGGAAATTACTGCTGTTCTTGTTGTGTGCTGTGCTTTATAGGAAGAATCTGCTATTAGATGAAATATGTTGCCTTCTCTTCTGCCTCCAGTCCTAAACATTTGGAAATAAAATACTTTTTGTCACTTGTTCTTATTTGCTAATGAATCTATTACCTTGAATGCCATGAGTTATCTAGTGTTGGTTCCCAAGGAAGACCTTTGTTTGAGGGTGGTGTAACATTTTGATTGTTATGTACTTAGAATTAACTCCTTTTGATTGTTTGACACTACTGTTGCTAGTATCATTCTTATAACCATCTATATTTTTCTTTTTGCAGCTTGGGTCCTGTGTTTGCGCTGTTTGTTCCATTTTATTTCTCCATTCCAAGAGTGCAGGTGACACAAGTATTGGGACACTTTTCTATCACAAACAAGTCTCTGGTCTACATACTGGGTTTACAGGTATGGTATGTACTTGCTTGTTCATCTTTTAATAAACTAGTAATGTAGTAGTTAATATTTCTGTATGTTTGTCTATCAATTTTGATGCATAATTCAACATACATTTAGCTAGTAACTATCCCATCAGCTAAAACACAGAGAAACGTGTTTCTGGTATGCTGAAGTGGTGAGCAACTGATATGTTCTTACCTTGTCTATGGAAAAGTATAATAGAGAATTCTACAGTTATTTTTTTGGTCAGTAAAATAATCAGACAAAAAGATTAAAACAGAACTTGATCCTAAAGCATATGTATCTTTCACCTTTCCAGTTTACTTATATTCTTGAATTTGTTTATTTTTTCCCTTGTCTGTTAGAGTTCAAATGAAGGTGTAGAATACAGTATTTTTTATGGTAAGACTGTTTGTAAATAATCAAGGTTTTGGCTGAATTTCACTTTAATATAAATTAATCTTACTTGTATATCATGCATTACCATGTGACAGGTAATTTAAAATAGTGTAACATAGAGCACAGCAACATCATGTAGTATCCTGTGAGAGATGACTGGAGAAATATAGCTACTTTGTATAGAAAGCTAGTAATTGTTCAAAAAACAATTAAAAAAACCCTCAAACCCAGCAGCCTAGAAATGAATGGACACTTGTGTCACAACCTGAATTATGAAATAGGAGACATGCAAATTTATGAGAAATTAGGCTCATTTCTATATATTCTAGGGATTCAAAAGTAGCTCTGGCACTAGCAGTGGGGTAAACACTATAGTTATGTGAAATGTGGTAGAGAGTATTTTAGATTAAGTATTCAGTTTCAGAATGTTGACTTGTGCTCCACATGAACATTTAAGTCATCCTCTTTCCTGTTCAGCCTTTGGTTTCCTTCACTTTCTGCTTCAGCACCTTATTTTCTTGATCTTTCAGAAATCTTGTTTCCTCTCTTCTGAACCCATCAATTCCACCATTATTACAGTTTTTGGGAAAGCCACGATATTGTGTGGCCTGTTTTCAATCATGTCTTTTGCATTTTGCTTTCATACACTCAGCACCTCCAGTGCAGATCAGTGCTGTCACTAACCCCCATATCTGTGTGGGATCTCTCCCTGCTGTGCACAGAACGGTTGCTGCCATCACACAGAGGCTGAGGGAAGACTCATTTGCCTTCTCTTCATTTGTAAATTCTGCCCTTATCTCAAGTCACTCTTTCCGTAGTCAGAACTCTAGAGAGAAGGTGTTCTCATGATTCAGACAGCATCGTGGAGAAACATTTCAGTATTGAAATAACCAGTATTGGTCTGATTTTCAGTCCATTTTTCCAGTTGGTAATAATCTTTTCCAGATGATTAGTCACATACTTTGCTAGAAACGATGGGCTGCCATGTTGGCTTATCAGGATTTTTTTAAAAATTCACTCCGACTTATTTCTGTGATTTCATGTCAGCAAATATGTCACTGGGTGAGAACTTTATTTCTTTAATTTTGATGCTCGTGCTTAGTCTGTCTGTGACTGTGTGTCTGAGAGCTTCACTTGGAGTGCCTGCCTGCTTGGAACTCTTCTCCTGCTGCTGCTGAGTCATTTCCTTTGCTTCAGTCTGTCTTTCAGTCTTGTTTTTCTGTGCAGCCTATAACTGACATCCTGTTATACTTAGTAAGCTCTTTGGAAATAAAATGTATTGTTCTGTAGAAGGGGAACAATTGTTGGATCCCTGTGTTTTTTCCACTTTGCTGCTTCTGGAATACTTTTTTTTTTTTAATGTTAAACTGAATTTTAACAGAGGTAAAAGTCTGATGTCTTCCATTGTCACGATGAGTGCATAGCCTATATTATATTGCAGCTTAGTAATTCATATAGCGATAACTTTGTAAAATAAAAATTTAAATCCCTGTTCTTGTCTTCTAGCTCTTAACTTCTGGTTCCTACATCTGGATTTTAGCCTTAAGTGGATTGGTAAGTCTTACTGTTAAAAAATCATGTTTTGCTTAAAACACTCTGTTAGGTATGTGAGCAGCACAGTATATTTGGACTCAAAAAGAACAGAAATTACTAAGTAATATTTTGTGATGGTAAGTAGAAAGTTTTCCTCTTCAAGTTCCAAATGTGTAAAGCACTGACTAGCTGGTGATAAACTGACAGATGACAAAATTGGTGGTTAATATTTTCAGGGTGCCACTGCTCTCTGTTGCCATGGATATAGGTGTACACCCACAACTATAAATGAGATTATTGAGGAAATGGTAGAAATGTGTACCCTGGCTTGGGGTTTGGTTTTTTTCAGTTTTCAGCAAGCCTCAAGCTTTGATTCCAAAACTCAGCTTTTAATAACTTTGCTGTGTGGCTTTTTCATACTTTGCTAATCTCCTAGGAGATCTGTAGTATAGCTGTTTCTCACGATGACAGTGGCAGTGAGGGTACAAAATCACGTTCATCACATCAGTCAGATAAAGGAGGTGTGTTTTTTTCCTTTCTGACTCTGTTCTTGGTACTAAGGCACTAAATGCTGAAACAGATGGTGCTAAATCTTTCAGATTGTTAGATACTGATAAGCTTCTCTTAAAATTTTACAAACTAGAAATTAGGAGCTGAGACTGATATCTTGGCCCAAAAGACTGTAACCTTTTCAAACAGCAAGAATGCCACCACTTCCAAGGGAGCTCATTATTCAGTTGATGGAGTCTTGAGAACTCAAGTTATGCTCTTGCTGCATAAACCTACTAATTTGAATTTGGGTTGAGCTCAGAGGGATATGCTGCTACAACTCAGTAGTTTGTTCTCCATTTGCATTTGGTCTCCATTTGCATACTGTTTGCATTGACTGTTGCAAAATATTCTGTGAATTTGCAGGATAACTAATAACAGGAGTGACGGAACAGCAAATAGTGACGTCTGTTCATGATTTGATCTTGCTATAAATACCGATGAAAGCAGTGCAGCTAACAAATCAGAATCTATCTCCCCTGGAAGTCAGCCCAAGCCTCTGCGCCCACCGAAGGATCTGTGACTTCCTCCAAATGCACTACCCTTCCTGTTACTCTGCTGGCTCTTTTAATAGCCCTTCCTTTCGAACAGGTGTTCATTAGAGAGGGAAGGAAAGGAAAGAAATGGAAAGGCATTTTAACTCCCTCTTTCCTGATGACAGAAGCTGTATGTATACTTGATTATACAGGCATATAAAGAATAGCTTAATTTTTGTTTTGCAATATATTATGCAGTTCTTATTTTAATTCTCTTTTAATGTAAAGTTTTAGTCTTATGTATAATGAAATTTTCTCAACTTTCTTAGTAATCTTTTTTATAAATTAGCATTTTTTGTTATATTTCAGGTTGACAGTATGTTTTACTTAGGTGTAAATCCATAGGATTAAATTGAGCTACCTCTGTGTCACAGGAAGGCTAAAAAAATAATTTCAAGTTTTCATATTGCTTCAGTCAGCATGAATTAAGTCATCGTCAATGATAATGTGTTTTCAGTCTCAATTTTGTTGTGCAGCAAGCAGAGAGCTGCACTCCACTTTGTGATAAGTGCTGCAATTTGAAAAGAAATTCATGTTAGGAATTTCAGCCATTTTTTTTTTGTGTAGCATATCTGCCACACTTCTGTGATTAAGAAGTCTCTTTTTCTCCTCTGTAAGAAATTATAATTTGGCATCTTTTGAGAAAACTTGATAAAGGAATAAAGTTTCACGATACATCAAATAACCTGAAGAAGGATATGCAACACTATGAAGGTGTCTTTTAGCACTACAGGTGTAGCTGGTTGATAACATGTATATGTACAATGTCAGAAGTAAATAGATTGTCAAATTGATGTTAAGTCATTCTGACAACCTATGTTATGTAGTTCTTACTACTCTTGACATTTTTCTAGCTTACTAGCTTAGTCTTTGTGGACTCAAATTTTCAGGTATTTGTACAAAAAGGATGAGTAAATGCACGAACACCAAGTCAGATAGGTGTGATATTTAGTCACTAGTTCGTTGCCTGTTAGACACTTCACTGTATTTTTAGCACTTAAGATCACTTAGCCACTCATATGAGTGTATTTTGACGCTGTTCTGTAATTTAGCTTTTGTTGCACTTCTGCTTAGGTGGAATATTAAAATGGATGGTGCAGAATTTCTGAGTTGTTGTCAGTTTCCACTTTGTCTTCACTATGTTCCTGGTTGAGGTTTATTTAAATTCTCACAATCTATATTTGCACGTGACTAAATGAGATCTGACTTTCCAGTTACATCCTTGCAAGTGTCATTAGTCTTAGTTGTGAATTCCAGGCAGGGTATGGATGTACTGGGAATTTTACTGCCTTGAGTTCTTGTTTTCAGTGGTTTTGGGTGATGCCATCATTACAGAAATGTGTGTATGAGTCTATGTGTGCAGGTAGGCATTCATGTAATGTGCCTGGTGATAGGGAATTTTAGACAATTTGTAGTTTTGAGGGCGAATTGTTCTCAATTGCAAAAGTTACAGCTCATGTTTTGTTATTGGAATACAGAAGGTCTGCTGTGTCTGTCTTTGTGATAAGGTATATCTTGCTAGATCTAATTTTGAACCAGTACAGGAATGCACTCTTAAAGGCAGTTTCTTTACTCTCCACATGAAACTGGACAATCAGTTTTTGTACTTTTGGTATGTCAGTTGTTGGTATGTTGTATAAAACATGCTGTTTAAATACATGATGCTTATTTATAAGGAAGAGAGAATTTAAGAAGTAGAGTTAGAGAAATTCACAAATCTGATGTAATCAGTAATCTGTAATGTTCTTCTTATGATTGATAAGACTAAGTTAATTTCTTGTGATTTATTTTGCCAGGAATATATGATGCCTGGCACATATAGACCAGATTTGTTTCTTATGATAGGAGTTTTTTGGAGTTTGTGTCATAGAATTAGGAAACATAATAGAAATGCCCAAAATTCTTCCAGTAGTTGTTTAAAGAAGTGCTTCCATGTAGTGCATATCACTCAGTTTAGTGAAGGCCTGAAACAGTTACTTCACTATTTTTTTCTTTAAAATAGTCAAAACAACTTAGGAAGTGGTATTCATGTTTCACAGGATGTATACATCTTCTCTTTTTTTTTTTTTCCCCTCCCTTTTAAAATCTCTTGGATTCCCTTTACATTTTTCCTTGCTACACTCTTGTAGGATTGAAATTTGAGAGGTGTGTCAAGGCTCAGTCATAGCTAGAGCTCCCCTGCTTAAAGAAGCTCAGGTTGGTCACCAGGAGAAGACATGTCCCACTAAGACATGCAATTCCCTCCACTTTCTAGGATAATGTTGTCATCAGACAGATCACATGCCATGGGTTTTTCTGAGTAGCTTAGGGCTGTATTTCATAGGGGGAAGGTATCTTTCAGGCCCTTTCTTTGATTTTAGTGTTGTAGCTTTTCTTCTTATCTAGTATTGGTTTTTCACTTGTTTGCAAGATGACCTGCACTGCATAAAGTTCAAAATTTGGAACCCACCAAGTCTACTGTGAGCTGCCTTGAATTTATGTAGAGTTTAGTTCAAACCTTAGGAAACTGAAATTGAAAAGTTTCTAAAACCCTGCTTGACTTGCAGATTTCACTAAGCTGAATGCAACAGTTTCTGCATTGTTACTGTGCTACACTGGAATTTACTTTTCTCCAATTGTATGAAAAGTTGCGCTTTTTGTATTTAGATATTGGAAAACGTAGAGAATCTGTAATTTAGAGCTTGTACTTTAACGGCTTAGGGTTAAGACAAAGTTCAGACAGTGTTGAATGCATGGTTTTAATTTCAGTTCTGTTTTTTTGAGTACATTAGTTATTATTCATAATTTTGAAGTGGCTAACTTAGTTTTACATAGACTACAGATATCCGCTGTTAAATGCTCCAAGTGTACTTGGATTGTACTTTTGGGATCTATTTGTTAAGAACTTTATCCATTCTTTCTGTTAGTTATCCATTCAGCTGAGGTGTTTTTGTATAGTGAATTCATGTCCTTTAGAATTGGCATTTATAGGATAAAATGTGATTCAGCTGGGGAGCAAACTAATTAAACCAGACTTTCATTGTTTTAGTTCTTGTCTTAAAAATAGCTTTATGTAGTTAATACCTGATCAGACCTAGGAGTTATTGATTTTCTAGTTGTTTTTCTTCCTCTTTCACATCTTTTTTGAGTGATTTTGAACAATTCATGCTGAATTTTTTGTTTTAAAAAATGTTTTGAAGGGACTGCAGGAGCATTTGTATTACCCCACAGTATAGTGTTCATATTTAAATTATCATCCCTTCCACATACTTAAAATTAATATTAAATATGTGCTTTCTCAAAGAGAGTCTTTGGTCAGAGTCTGTTAATGTATGCAGTTACCTCCACATTCATGTCCTGCTGTGCGTTGTCCTTCATCCTCCAGTTAGTCTGGATATCCTTCCTTCATCCATGTTTAGTCTCATGTAGGTCTTTAGTCAAAGTATGATATTTCTTGAACTCTTTGTAACTGTGATTATAAGTGGACTCAGGTAAATGTTAGTTAAATGTTGGATCTAGTTAACTTCTGAATATTTGTCATTGGTGTTACAGTATAAATATCAGTAGTATTGCTAATATCAGTGGTATTGCTAATATCAGTGAGACTACTCACTAAAAATTCTGTCTATGCTTAAGTACTTACCTGAGTAAAACCACGTGTTTTGTGTGTCACTGATGTGATTCCCCTTTCCTGATAGAACTACCTACTAAAGAGCAAGTACTCAGTTCACAGAATCACTGAGGGTAACATCTGGTCCCACCTCCCTTCTCAGGCAGGGCCACCCAGAACAGTTTGCCCCAGGACCATGTTCTGATGGCTTTTGAGAATCTCCAAGAATGGAGACTCTACCACCTCCCTGGGCAACCTGTGCTAGTGTTCAATCAACCTCACAGTGAAAGAGTGTTTCCTGATCTTCAGAGGGAGCCTCCCATGTTTCAGTTTGTGCCCATTGCCTCTGTTCCTGTTGCTGGGAACCACTGAGAAAAGCCTGGTTTCGTCCTCTTCATTTCCTTTCAGGCATTTCTTTACTTCGATGAAATCCCTCTGGGCCTTCTGCAGGCCAAACAGTCCCACTTCTCGCAGCCTCTCCTCATGTGAAAGATGTTCCCAGTCCTTTGATCATCTTTGTGGCCTTGCACTGGACTTGTTCCAGCAAGTCCATGTCTCCTGTGCCGGAGAGTGCAGAACTGAACTAAGTACCCCAGCTGCAACCTCAGCAGTGCACAGCTTGTGAAGTGCATAGCCTAAAATAAGAAATGGAAAAGCAATAGAGGAACAAAGGTTAGAAAATGAAAAAGAAACCTTGTCTGTCTGTCTGCTAACTTCAGGACAGATGCAGATATCCACGTATACATTAACACATGCTGAATCCTGCCCAAAACTAATACGAAATATTTGTGTGTGGACAATGCTCAGTGTTCAGCTGACTGACTGTAAGTTACTTGATCTGAGTGTCACTACATTCTGACTTTATTGTCTTAATATCCCCTGTAGTGGGAGCTTTGACACCTTGCCCACGTCAAGATGTAAACACATGACAACTGACTAAGCTACCAGCACTTGTTCCTGCATCAGTTAACGCATCAGAGAAAAAAAGGAGTTGATTCATCTGGAATACAGGGGGATGTTGGTTTGGAAGTGAGGTTGTAATTGTCTGGGGAGGAGGGAGATGCAGGTATTTCCAGCTCTGGAAGAAAGAGAAAGTAGTGAGAAAGGATGGGAAAAGGTAATAATGTGTCATAAGATACTTTGTCTTTTATATCTGTGGCTTCTAAGATCTTGTAGAAAAATGGCAATTGTTTTTTCAGTTTGTATTTAACTTCTAAATTTTTGTCTTTGATCTGAGAGTTTCTGTGTCCAAAATATGGTCTATTTGGTCAGCTATACCAACTGGTTCATTAGGAATTAGATTGTTCTATCAACATTTGCTTTTTTGGCCTCAATGTTACCCTTTTTCAGAGAGGGAATCCATGAGAGTAATTCAGCTGTGTGTGTACTTCGGAGACATCTGCCAAAGGATGAGTTACATCCTGAGAGTGCCCATTTTTCTCTGTTGACTATGAAACCAACTTCAAACAACCAGCTCATAACTTGACTTTTAAATTACAGATATCTATGTTGGGTCAGATTAATCAAATCCTGATCTTTTAATTAAAGAGATTTGGTTAACAACATGATGATCACCTACAGAATGCTGGCAAAGACCAAGGGAACCTATGCTTAGGACACAAGTACAAGTTAAGAATAGCTGTACTGTGCTGAAATGGCAGTACAGTCATGCTTGCACATACACAATGTTTTTTAGCTGATAATGATTCCATCTGACCAGTGAAGCATTGAGGAACTCTGAAGAAAAAAGTTTCAAGGTATCTGGAAAATTTGTGAGCCCAGTCAACTCGAAACAAAATTGAAGTGAAATATTTTAGTATCATTATAATCTTATTTTTCTCTCAAGGTAACTATTGCAAAAGGCTGTTTATGGTATTTACAACAATTTCCAAAAAGGAAACCCAAACAGAATAATCTGTTACAATTGTAACAGAAGTTGAAAATACGTGTATAGTGGGTTTATTTGTTGGGTAGTTGTTTCTTGGGTGGGTTTCACACAATCCATTTTGTTTTGATAAATGTTTTCTTTAATGAAGATAAATACAGGATTCTGACACAAACTTAAGCCCATGTTTTGATTCTAGCTGTATAGAATTCAGAACATACTAAGGATTAAGCAGATAAAATAGGTATAAAAATGTCACTTCACCTTAAGAAAACTATTTGCTTTTCATTTGTTGGTATCTGAAAATAGCCAAGTCTTGAGTACATATGATTAATATATTTACATTTTTCAGAACAAAATAATTGAGTATTTGCTGTCAAGTTCTGTTAGGCAAAATAATTTTCAACATCATTTTCTGCACCAGTCTAGTTTTTTTCTGTTTGATTTCCTTTTTTGGTGTTAATCAAGAACAGCGAATTTAAATATTTAAATTTTAAATACTACTCCAGCTACTAGTGGAGCATATGTCTCTTTGCCATGTAAAATACTGGAGACCTTCCATGTTTGGTTTACTTTATGCACAGAGAAACTACAGCTACTTCCTATTTCTTAAAAATGTACGACTTTGGAAGGACATGAGAGAAGGGGAGGGGAAGTTAGGCTTTATATGGGGGCAGGAGGAGGTTAGGAAACTTCATATGAAGAACCAATAGTAAGCCAAGATGTTAAGAAATTGAACATATATAAGCACACTTTTGTTCTGCAGTGTGCCAGAGAGCTTCCAGCATTCTCCATTTCCTCTGCTTAGCACTGTGCCACGTACAATATGGTGGGTGATGCTGTGACTAACAGAAGACCTTATAAGGTGTAAGATGAACCTTATGTTGCCAGCCACAAATTCTCCATTCTAACAGTGTGAACATAACCACAACGTCTTTTTGTGGTGACTTTTGGAGGCTAAAATACAGTGGAGGCTCCTCAGTTTGGGGGAAGTAGCCCTTTAATCTGATGTACGGTGCTGAAGTTGGGATATAATGAGATCATCTTATCTTCGTTGAATACACAATGTTGCTTTGCTTTCTTAAACACTAGAAATTCACTCAATATCAGTAACAAAAACAGTGTAAAAAGTTGCTTTATACTTTGTTAAAGCTTGTGTTTTTTAAAATGATATCTATCAAGTTCTCCATATGAACCAGCTAAAGAGGAAGTTCTTTGGAAATACTTGACATTAAGATGAGAGTATGACACTGAGCCAGACTGAATCACAAGACCTATTTTAACTACAAATATCTCCATTCTGGGTTTATTGGAAATATAGAAATAGCTATCTCGTCCTCACTAGGTGAAACTTATTGAAAATTTATTATAACTGACCACAGCATTTTAAAGCTTCTTATACTTCCATATAATATCTCTTCATTTTAGCATGTCAATAAACTTCTAGCTATATAAAGCCTTTTCTTCTGATTAAATGCTCTGGAATGACTTGCTAAAAGGATATATATAAATATAACTGCCTAAAAGGAGGTTGTAATGAGGTGGGGGTCAATCTCTTTTTCCAAGTAAGATAAATGGAAATGTCCTTTAAGTTGAGCCAGGGGCCGGTTTAGATTGAATATTAGGAAAAATTACTCACCAAACTGTTTGTCAAGCACTGGAGCAGGCTGCCCAGGGCAAAAAGAGGTTTGAGTCACCATCTCTATAGGTGTTTAAAAGACATGTAGATGTGGCACTTAAGGTTGTGGTGGACTTGGCAGTGCTGGGTTAACAATGATCTTAAAGCTCTTTTCCAACCTAAATGATTCTATGACTAGCCATCTCTGCTAAGACAAATGCAAGAATGCTTTTACTGATGCAGCTGCTAATTGGTGCTTGTAGTACACTTTCCCTTCTGAGACAAACAAGTTCCAAAGTACTGACACCAAAGACATGCTGCTGTTATCTCATTGTTCTATTTCTATCTTGAGTTGATAAAAGAATGATTGTGTTTGTGGTTAGTATGTTCAGACACGTGTCAAGATTTGTCATACATTCAGGGAGATGCAGATTTTCCTATCACCACTTGCTTTGTTTTGTTCTTCTGACTTTTTGAACCCGTTCAAGATTTTTGTAAACAGTAGACCTTTTCAAAGGTGGTAAGAGAGAGCGGAGATCAGTCTCTAGGAGGGACATTTGAAAGCAGTGAGGGAATGCTGGTGTGATGTTGGACAAAGTATTTTGAGTGGGACTTCTTTCCCTGCCTAGTTAACACCTGTACAATCAGGTGTGCAGAATCCCTGGAACGAAACAGGGGTCCTGGCTCCATAGCGTAACGATGCTCCCTACACCTACACCTAACAGGGTGGGAGGAAGGAAGATAATTTATAGGCTCTGGTGCTGCTTGTGCATTTTGCGTTGAAGAAAACATCAGATTAAATGTATGTGTAATATTTGCAACGCGGTTCTCGCCCCCCAAAAAACTGCTTTCTCGGTTACTGTACAATCTAGGTTTTCTTGAGTGAGGAGCCTATCTATGTCACTATCTCATGACCAGGGTGTTAGCTTCTGAGGGACATTCTTGCTAGGCAGATAGCTCAAGTACAACATACCAAAAGCAGGTGAATTGCAGGAGTGGTATGAATTTTCTTCCTCTTATTCTTTGGCGATTATAGCTATATCTTAGTTTCCAGTTGATGTGCACGGGTTTTAGTCATGAGTTTACAGTCATCTGGAACAGTTTCACTAGAACTGAGGAAAGAATGTCTGAGGTCATGAAAAACCTTCTGTTACAGTACCCTGTCCAGTTAGGGCCTTCCTTTGAATACAGAAAATTTTTATTAAAGGCAGCCTTCACTCTGATGTGATTATGGCCTTTATAGCATTTACCTCCTTTCTCAAAGCATGACTGAAAGACTGAAGAGGGTAAGAGTAGCTTAAAACTGTTCTTTCTCATTTTAGAATGGCCTGTGCTTGGTGTTACATTTTACCCTGAGTCATAAAATGAAAGTAGAATAAAACAAAAATCATTGTTTCCCACAGCAGAATGTGTTTTTGCTAAAAGTCTCACTACCTCATTGGCTATTTAACCTTTTAAGTAAAATGAAAAATATCTTCTCTCCCAAAGAATGCTGCTTTGTCCTATACTGTCTCCCCTGGTATACTCATCAACGTATTTAGTATGTTTATACAAATGTCAGTGAGATACAACGAATAGCCCTAAATAATAAATAAATACTTCAGATGCAGAGTTTCTACGTTGATTTTAGCAAAATTGCATTTCTGGGGTATGTTTACAGATTTTTGAGGTTCAGATCTCTTCCTGTTCATTTCACTGTGCTGTCACAGCGTAGTTTTTGTGGCATAACAGACAATAAAGGGTCACAAATGCTGAAATGTGGCATAAAGCAGAATGCAAGCGGGATCTCTTTGGGCTCAGGTGCTGCAGCTTCACAATGGCATTCAAAATAATGGCTGAGTGATGACTGTAAATCCACTTATGGGGCACATGGATTTCTCTTTCTCCTGCTAAATCTGAAATGAAATCAAACCCCAAGGCAAGCACGAACACAGCGAATGGGGGGTTTTTTATGGGTGGGAGAAGTGCCTCACAAAAACTGGCTTTTTCAGTATCACAGTTTTTAATGAATTGGTTTTTAAACATTTTTTTTTCCTCCTGTAAGGTAGACGGGCTTCTTTTGGAAGAAGTCTGTGCATAGTCTTAGATTTAACTTCAATTCTGCTGGTTTGCTTTTATTTTTACTAGAAGGAGAGACTCAGGTGGTGGGGACAGAAGCCTTAAGGGGGTTTGGGTTTTTTTGAAGAAGTGTTCACAGTGCTTCAGCATCCTCAAGAGCAGTCTTAATCTTCTCAGGTCAGCATGTAGCATACCCTGACCAGCTTTTTTACTAGAAATTAAAATTTTATTTGAATTTTGACCAGTTTTTGAAAGGGTCACTTGGCTTGGGCTCAAATTCCAAAACAAACAAAAAACCCCAAGCAACTTTATGAGTCACAGGCAATGCACCACACAGATTTAAAAAAGCAATAGTTTGTAGTTGTAGGGAAGTAAAGAAATCCCCTGTTTGTTCTCTGATTCTTGACTGAGAACTGTGAGTAAATACAGTAAAAGTGCTTTAAAAAACAGAAAGACCAACTGTTACCTGCAGCCAAATTGAAAGTAAATGTGGTGTATTTAAGTCTTTTGGTTTTCGGGGGTTTTTTAACATTTCATTTTTGATTTCAGCTTTCTGGGATTTGCTACAATAGCAGTATCTTAAAAGTTCATCGAATTCTTTGTGTACCCAGATGGGTAGCAAAGATATTTTCTTGGACTCTTGAACCAGTCTTCTCATCTGCGGAACCAACGAATGAAGTTCGAGTGGGAATGGGAGCAACAGTTGACATCCAGAGGCAGCAGAGGATGGAGTTACTGGATCGTCAAATCATGATGTCTCAGGTTGCCCAAGTGAGGCGTCAAAGACAGCAGCAGGTATTGTTATACATGCTTTAAGGATTATATTGTTATAAGAAATACACTTTTTTAGTTCATACATGTTGCATTGTTCCTGTTTCTTAAAAATAATGTATTTTTAAATTTTTCTCCATCAGTCTTTCATACACTGTTGTACTGCTGATAGCCATTTAAGTGGTTTATATAGCTTTATATGTTAAAACTGCTTCACAAGATGTGTGCAGAATGTCAGACAATTTTGTGAGGATATCAGTACTGCTGGCATTCTGTCACCAAAAATGAGGCTGAAGAGTAAAGTGATTGCTTCTTGGTGGTCTTTAATGGAAGACGTCATGTAAAGTTAGTAAGTCAAAATGCTCCTGACTCTTCTGAGTATCTGTCTGGTTAGCATCATTTTCAGAGAGGCTGAAAGTTTTTTATGGAATTCCTGTGTTTGTAGGTGTATAGTTTGTTTCTTAAGGGCAGAAATTAAATTCTCTAACCTGCAGAGGTACACCACAAGGGACTTTCTGTTTGCCACGTTTATTGCTCTTGGTTTATTTCCTTATTGAACAGAATAGAAGAGTCTTTATTTTCTCTGTTTTATACAAACCAACAAATGCAGATATTCTAAGACTTCATGTTGCAGGGCAGTAAAACAAGGCAGGTGGTGTCTCAAATCCTGTATCTTAGATGTGTTACTTAGGTGTATATGTTACTAGCAGACAACATGGGCCTTGCCATGTGAGAACTTGTATTGCTCGTAATTTACTTACAGCCTAGCAATTTCAAGTCTTCAGTGAGTTTTCTTTGCCTGAAACACAGGTCTGTACTGATACCTGAGTTCTTCTTGTGTTTGGGAGAGTGTAGTGTGAATAGGTATAGCTGTGTTACCCTTAATGCATTACCAGAATTAGAGGTATGATGGCATAAAGCTTTGACCTGCAACTGGAGTATGAATCTTTGTCTCCAGTCCCCAATAACATCATTCGAGTTTTCTTGTTTCCTTAACATTTCAATATGATGAAATTGTTCCTCAAGCAGGAGCTTCTAATCTACTTTTCTCTATTCCTATTAAAATGTGAATCAATTTTAACATAAACTGAACTAGAAATTACTCAATTCCTGAACATTGCCATTGTAATAGAAAATGAATTGTGGTGTATGTTGGGCTACAAGTATTTGGGAAGAATGCAGTCAGGTTTCTTCAGATGTGAGAAAAAAGCCGTTTCCAGTTACATATCTTTACAAAAAGTGGTAAATAAGTTCAGAACGGTAAATGATAAAAGAACGGTTGATAACATTTTCTTCTCATCTTGTCCTTTCCGTAGGCTATGAACAATGAAAGTGGGAAAATGTCTTTTCATGTTTGACTTCAAATAGAATTCCTTAAAAAGGTGGAGGGGTTTGACTAAAATGCAGGAACACTGTTTGAACATCAGTAAGATGCTTCCCTTTACAAGTTGCTGAAACACTTTCAAGTTACCTTCATGTTTAGCCTTTAACTTGAGCACAGCATTTATTTAACTGGTAGTGCTAATCTGTGAAACCAGCAATCAGAAGGCAATAGGATCAATGAATGTTTCATAGAGGCTCTTCAGAAAAGGTGTGTCATGAAAGCTTTTGACCCACCTGGTGTTTTTTAATGACTCACTCACAGAATTTACTGGTCATCAACTAAATCAGAAAAAGCATCACTCGCAAACGTTGCTGTGTAGTGGTAAAAATGAAAAACAGACTGTTTTCAAACTCAATACCTGAAAAGTTGAAAACCATTTTCTGGATTGCTGTACTTGGGCAATTCTTTTGCCTTTAGAGATTTGGCAAGGTGTAATTTGAAGACAGTGGAGTGGAACAGATCATGCTACAGATGAATTTAGATGATAATTTTACCTGCGGGAGTGAAGCTGATAAAGAATACAGATCAGTTTCTTAGACAGTTCTTTTGTGGAATTGAAAATAGTAAAAGCTGTGAAGTACGTCAGTCATCAGATAGGGCTTTGAATTGTATTCTGGGTGAACGTTGTGTGGATTTCTGAAGTCCCAATATGCTGTCTGTAGGTAGTGTGCCATAGGTGCGATAAATAACATTTTCTCTCACACTTTCCACTTTGCTTGGTGAGGGAAATGAACTTTAACTTTCCTCTATATACCATAGTGCAACAATTTTGTTCAGCTGCCCCTTGAGAAGGTGCTCTGCTCATCCTCCCACTCCTTTACTCTTCAGTTCATCTGTTTAAGAAACAAGACAATGCAGTTTCCCTGGATGTTGGTAGCATTATGGAAGGAGATGATCAGTGCTTTTAATGGGGCTCTGTTGTCCGTGCAATGTTGGCAAACTCTCATAAGGGAGGCCCCTCTCTTAAATAGATGCTTTTTGTAGTAAGTTTATTCTTTGAGTCTTCGCAAGAAATTCTGAAGAACGTGAGCCTGGCAGGTTATGCAAACCAACATAAAAAAGTTTAAATTTAAAAAAAAGGAAATTTAAAAAAACCAAAAGGGGGAAGAAACTGGGGGGAAAGCCTTTCTCAGAAGTTGTTTATAGTGTACCTCTATGATACTGAGATGTAAATAATTTTTTTTTCCTGCTGTTCACTAAGACCTTTTATCCAAAGCAGAATTCACTTTGGATGCTTTCTACAAAAAAAGAAAAAGCAAGGAGCAATCACCCCAGAATTTCTTTGCTGTCAATTCTTTGAGCTTTACCTTTCCCAGTCTTTTTCTAGCTGAAATGTTCTGGTCTGGAGGAACCTGAAGCATGGAACTGCATGTGTGAGTGCTGGGTTGTCAAACACCCGTGACTTCGATGAGTAGATTGAGTGTGTGGTAGAATTTGAAAATAAACCCACCAAGTTCATTACTTGATGTACCTAATTTTAGCTCTCAAATATTCAGTGGCACTGTGTCTGAATATGTTGCTAGAAACTGTTACGTTGATAGTTTCTCAGGAGAGTGTGGTTAAATGGTGACTGGTTTTTTTGTTGGTTTCTAGTTGCTGTGGATACAGCCCTTAAACACATGACAGTGTTCATCTGGAAAACTTTCTAGATCTTACTGTGTTCTTTGTTTTCTCCTGTGGCTATTGCTGAGAAATTATGATCTTGTCCAAAATTACTTACTTAGCATCACCTACATTCTACTACCTTTAAAGGCAGTGGAATAAAATGTGTGCCATATGTGTTCATTCTCTAAAAAAAATACCAGCTTGCCATTTTGTTACTGCTTTTAAAACTTCACTTTCTTAGTTCTTTTCTTTCACACTCTTTTGTCTGTCCTACTTTGTAAATAGTTTTTCCTGTTTTTCTTTTTTTCCATTATCTGATCTCCTGTTTCCCTTCACACTGTCACATTTTCATTCCCCACTGTACCATTTTCCTCCCACATTTTTGTCACCTCTTTACCTTAACCTCTCTTGTTTCCCATACTTTGTATTTGCTCCTATACAAAATGCTTCTTCACTTTGGGGGAAGTTCTCTCCCGTCATGTCTTACCACCAGTAATCATTGCCTATTTTATCCTTTTGACACTGTAATATTGATAAAAATTTTGGTCTTTCTCTCCTGATGTTTCTATTTCTAGATCTCTTTCATTTCCCAGCATTTTTCTAAAGTTTATCTTCCTGTAACCCAAATAAAACCCTGATGGGAAAAGGGAAGCAACTGCTGCATGTGTGCACCAGTGTAGGTATCAGAGAGTCAACTTGACTTTCACTTCCCATTGAGGATCTTGGAGGGAGGCTAGCAGATACCCAAATTGTGAATAGATAGGGAAGATTCCGTGCCTAGGTGGTATTGGCTACACTGATGTCACTACAGATGGTTATGTGGAAGGTGGTGGAAGGTTGCATAAAGGTGGGCAGTGCCTTCTGTTGGTACTAAATACAACTTCTTTGAGCACTCCTCCCTGTGCCCATTCAGGATGGATGGTGTATCAACGTCAGTCCCTTCATCTTGAAAAAATGGGTTTTGTATCCGCAGAGCATTTTTGCTGAGCATGTTAAAGACATGGTATTGCCTTCTTCTTGGCTTCTCTTAAGTGTCTTGGGTCAGGGAAGAGCTTCACCAGGTTGCTCCAGAGTGCAGCAAACCTACAGCCATATGTGAAAATCTTCATTTCAGTAGCTCTCTTTCTACCCTATTGTCCACTTTAAGCTTATGTTGTCTTTTCCTTCCTGTCTTTTTGTTCTTCTCTTCCAGCTGCCATTAATTTTCACTGAGGCGAGACTCTCCTTAGATTCATACCACATGGTATCTCATATGTATATCTCATCTTCATCATATAGGAGATTCTGCTGCTTGCAAAGACCAGACTTCTCCTATAACAAAGGGACTTCCTCTAATTGTTCATTCATTAGATGTCTTTCTCCTGGGACACTGGAGAGATGTTCTGTGGGTAGGCACACTGAGTGTCTTTATTGTTATGGGGAGCCTCATATCCTGAGCAATTTGCAAGTTTCATATTTTGTCAACTAAGGACTGTGAGACTAGATTGGTAATTTACCTTCTGGTTATATCTAAGCAATAAACTCCTGACCTTGGAAAAAAGTATAGGTTAGTGGAGCAAAGATTTTCCTAGCTCAAGAATTCTTCCTCAGGAGTGTTATCCTCATTCATGATGGTAGAAAAAAAAATCCCCCAGTGAATATGCTCCCAGACAGTTCGATTCTGCTTTCTCAAAGTGAAGAACCAGACCCAGGCATATTCTTTAGCTCTCCTACTGGCACTTCAATGAGGTGGCACTTTGATGAAGTCTTCTTGAATAACTTCACAAGTTTGAGTACCAGCAAGAAGTCCTTCAAACAGATATTTTGAACCATGAAGACCTTCTGCAACCTTTATACATTGCCAAGTCCATGAAAACCTTTGCTCTCACAGCCAGGACTTTGGATGGAAGCAGCTATTCCATTTTGTTCCACAAATGTATGTATCATTGTCAGGAAGGAAACTACCGGCCTGGCTTACCTGAATAAATGGGTGAGACTTTCAACCAAGTGTCACACAAAGTCTTTTTCTCTAATTAGGTTTCCATTCCAATCAGTCTGTGTTACCTAAGGCTTCTTGGGGTTTTCTGGCACATTTGAATAGAAGCTGCCTTTAGCAACACTTCCATAAACTCCAAACACAATCATGCATAGGATACCAATAGGATAAAAAAGCTTTTGCGCCCAGACTCATGGGATGTGTGTGCACAGGATTTGACATCATATTTGTAAAGAGTTGTATTAACCAATGAGTGATTTACAGATTCATTTCAGCCCATGAATGAAGTTTGTATGCTGCAGCAATAATCACTGTGGCTAAATTTAGACTCAGTATTCCATCACTCTTCCTTTCCTCTGCATGCCAATGTACACGTGTTGACATATTTTGAAATAACAGACAGCTTCCATTTTTGTAGAGAAAACAATATTTTCCGTCAGACCTGTGTGTCTTGAACTCCTCCTTTGCTTTTTTTGCACTCTTCTGACATTTTCAAGCCTTGATTATTCTCTGTAATTGTTTAATACTATTTTCTTTGTGTTGAAAATAAACTTGGATTTATTTCAAGAGTTTATTTGGTGTAAAAACTGCATATGCTACCGATGTTGGCATGCCTGAACTCTGGTTTTTAACTGTTTCATGCCAATAATATATTTGCAGCAACTGATAACCCATGGCTATTTAGACATTCTGGATTATTTTGCTGTATAACTTTTTTTATGGATTCTAGGTGTGAAATTACAAATGTTGAATTTCCGGAGTCCTGATCCAGGTAATG
Source organism: Lycocorax pyrrhopterus obiensis (assembly GCA_014706295.1). NCBI lineage: Eukaryota > Metazoa > Chordata > Aves > Passeriformes > Paradisaeidae > Lycocorax > Lycocorax pyrrhopterus. Next base: position 40,008,842 of record JACSVZ010000001.1, on the reverse strand, counting down.
AAAAATTATTACTATTTCCTCTACAGACTACCACAGAAACTTCAGGTTTCTGTCTTTTTACAGAAGTTGGCAATTCCACGAGCTGACAGACAGTAGAGCTAACAGACACTAGTACAAGTAGAATAAGCTGAGTGTGTCTCATTAACAGCCAGCTGTCTCAATCACGAGATTGACTTTATCTCCTACTCATTGGTAGCACCCTGCTCATATATTGAACAATCCTTTTTTCTCTTGGACTGGAATTATGAAATTATCTTTCTTTCTGACTCAACTTTTGAGCTATAGCCTTTGAATTTTGGATTAATATTTGTAATCAGCTTGCCTAGAGAAGCAGTGGTTGGACAACATTCTAAAGCAAAACACTGTTTTATTTTGAAACAAATAAATTGTTTGAGAAATAGAGTATGTTTATTCTCGTATGAGATTGGTCTGTGTTCACTTCCTCTGGCAATTTAACTTGAGGCAATTTCTTATAAAAAGGCTCACGGCATACAAACCTCCCCAGGCATTTCCGGAGTATTTAATTCACTGTTGTTGGATCAAGTCGTGTTTACAGAAGGCAGGGGTTTTTTAGGTGTACCTGTCCCTTCATTTCTAATGAACATGGGGCAAATAAGGCATCTGTTTTGGGGCAGTCAATTATTGGATACCAGGGCTGCTTCTGTTGTCCTTGCAGTGTGCACTCAGAGAGTCTTGACGGACCATTTCTTCTTCTAGAGTGCCATTTTCTGTAGTATGTAGTAGAAAAGAAGCCCGTGGTTCAGATAGTACATGGTCCTACTTAATATTCAGGTTTTCTGGTTTGAACTCTGATACTCGCACGTAACAACTGCAAGCTGGTTCCACCCCTTGTTCCTTAATGTGCTGCTGTGGTGGCTTAAGCCCAGCCAGCAACTGAGCACCACACAGCCACTCTCACCTGCCCCTGCCACCCTGGTGGAGTGGCAAGGAGAATCAAAACTAGGTTGAGATAACAACAGTGTAATAATTGAAAAGAAGTAAAATATAGTAGTAGTAGTAGTAATAATAATAATAATAATAATAATGATAATAATAATAGTAATAATAATAATAGTAATAATAATAAAAAGAAATACAAACCAAACAAGTGATGCGCAATACAGTTGCTCACCACCGGCTGACAGAGGCCAGACCCTATTCCCTAAACTGAACTGGCCTTTTGGTTCCAACTCCCACAGTTTATATACTGGGCATGGTGTTCTATGGTGTGGAATGTCCTTTTGTTCAGTTCAGGTCACCTGTCCCACCTAGGCAACCTTCCAGCTTTTTTTTGTGTACCTCCTCACTAGCAGAGCATGAGACACACAAAAAATAGTCCTTGACTTAAGATAAATACAGCTTAGCAAACCCCAAAATATCAGTGTGTAGCCAACATTATACTGAATCCAAAACACAGCACTGCCAACTACTGAGAAGAAATGAACTCTGTCCCAGCTGAAATCAGGACAGATGCCTTAAGAGGCACAATAGGTGCAAAGTGTTGCATATGACACCTTGTGTATTGACTTTGAGATGTCAACAAATGGAAGCTACTCCTGTTTGCAGCCTAAGACAGAACTGGAACCTTTACATCTCAAAATGGAATGCTGATCTGGTTTTTTCCCTATGTCATCACAGACTAGCCTTTTATATACCCAGGATATGTGTTTATGTAGTATTTTGAAGAATTTGGGTTTGAGTTTCCTCTGTGCCCAGAGTTTGTTATTTCAGCTTGTCAAATCAAAACAATTTTAGAATTCTGATATCTCACTTTGGTTTCATTCTCTCCTTATTCCTTACTACTCTTTGAAAAGGGTTTTGCACAGGAGGTGAGTGAAGAATTATCTGTCTAATCATCATGCTTTAATACCAGTTCAGTGTCACCAGTCCACATCCAAAGAGCCATGTGGTAAGGATTAGAACTGACTCTGTTTTGTGCAAAATGTCTAAAACAGAACTAAAGTTACTTCCTCAAGTACAGACTCCATGTTCATACTGGTGGACCTGCCTTCAGCATTTGGAACACTGGACACCCCCAGTGTCATGCCAGTGCTGAAGTCCCTTCCATTGTCTCTCAGGCAGCTTCAGAAGCCAGATTAAGGTGTTCCTTCTAGATTTCAAAGGAAATAGCTGATCAAGCTTCAGAAAAGACCACATGTGGATTTCTGAACTTCTGTGACACATGAGCTCCTCAGGGACAGTGCAGGCATCAAAGTTCAGGATGCAGAAAATAAGAGCTGGAGACAGAGCCTTTTGGCTGAATAGACTTGTCTGTAGGATAAATTTCCAAAGAAATTAGAATATCATTAGAAATTGCTGGAGTGCTTTACTTGGTGAAAAATTCTTTCCGTCGTTAAGAACAATGCTTAGAACATTAACACTGTTATGTTTCTACCCCCTTTCAAAAGAGGGAAGTTACTAAAGTAAGAGGAAAACAAAACACAAAAAAAGTCTCCCCAAACAACCGAAAAAACAGAAGAGTTTTATCCTCACAAAAAGAGGCAGGCTAGACTTTGAGTAAGTGTACTGGAAATTTCACTGTTTTTATCTCTTATGCAATGTTTAGGGCAGCAGATATCATGTCATCCAAGGCTATGCTTTTTTTTTGTTTGTTTGTTTATATCATCAGTATGTGAACTTTGGAGTCAATACATTGTTGAGAAATCTATACCAGAAAAGCAAGCCAATGTTTCTTGTTTTCAGTAAATTTTTTAATGAAGCTTTGTATGAAAAAGAAGTAAGATAATATTTATGTCTTTATCAAGTAAAGGCTTCTATACAGAGTGGAATATTTTACAAATGTTACTTTAAAAGGTGAAATGCAAAGCAATTTCCCTTTTGTTTCTCTGTGGTTGTTATGTCAAAAAAAGGTGAACAGGACAGATATCAGGAGGTGCTTCCTGTTTGTGCAAACAGATGACAAGTTGGCATTAACCATCTACAGGAGATAACATCAAAATATCTTAACCACATGTATCACTTTCAAGAGGATTTTTATAAAGCCTTTTCTTTAATTTCTTTTGAAATTAGTCTAATGAAAATATGTGCATATCTGAAAGCTACATAACTGGATATTTGTTAATTGTCCATAATACAACACTTTTATTTGTCAAACTTTGGATAAGAAGTGCATTTGCAAAATATACCATGGCAGGTGTGTACGTGGGAAACAGGTTGGGCTGTTTTTCAAAACGGAGAGGAAGGAGATTATCTGAAAAGAAATGGCTTAGCTAGGGTTTTAGCAGGCTGTACAATCAAAGACTTTTGCTAGCTCTAGATATTTCTTCCTTATTCTGTAGGAAAGGAGGATACTTCTTTCTTGTAAACAGAATTGTCCCAGGCACCATTAAAAGAAAAAAAAAACAACAACCCAAATTAAAAAAAAAACACATCAAGGATGTGACCTAGAAAGGCACAGCTTCTGTACGTAAAGCCTTGGCAGCTATCCAAGAGTAAATCATCAATATGGCATTTCCTTAAAACCTTTTCTGTGATGAAGAGCTGCTATTTTCCCATTCCTTTAGTCCAGTCCATTCTTAAATCTCATTCTTTGGTTACCTAAACTTTTGATGAGTTTGTTGTCTTCCTGTAACAGAAATTCCAACATCACCAGTGTTCTCCTAATCCACTTCCAATAGTAATTTATGACAGACCAGTAAAATTATTTCCTTGGTTTGTTTGTTTCGTATCAGTAACAAAGAACTTACAATCAACTGATTCACCCAGTCTGTGCTGCTAAACCAAAGGAAACTTCAGAATTTTTCTATAGTTAAAAAATTACAGCATAGGATTAAAGGAGGAAGAAAGGCTTATAGGCCTTTCTTAGGTTTGTCTTGTCACCCTTGTAGTCAAATAATTAATGAAGCAGTGCTTTTGTCAAGTCTTTTTCCTGATGACATTTTGAAGACGAAGTTGTGAACAGAGGTAAGGGCCCAGGCACCAAATTGTGCACAGTATTTTTGTGAATCATAGTCTAGAATTTTTTAGTGCTTCTCATTCTCTAGCAGTACACCTGCACTGGCTGCTCCCTGTCACCAAAGATCAGGACCAAAAAAATGTTGCCTGAGATAATCTCATGCAAGATATCCTAAGTCTGTCAGTTGTGAAATCTGGCTCTGGATGTAAGAGGTTTAATGCATCCTCCTTACCTAGTCCCAGGTCATGTGAAGTCCCAGCCCCCAAACCATGTAGTGTTAAACTTAATTCTTTTTATAACAAACTGCAAACCAGAATCACAGAAGAACTGCCTGGATTTCACTAGATGGATTCGACTGGCACACACTTGTCACTGAAAGTGCTGCTCAGGAAAGGAGCTTACATAGTGGACCTTTGAGCATCCCCACTGCTTATTGTTTTGAACCACTTTAGAGAGCTCTGTTATCAGAGGCAAGGCTCTTGTGGAGAGTGAGGAGATTGGTGTGAGCTCCTCTGTGCTGTTGGGTGCTGATGCTGAGGGTCAAGTATAATGTGAAATGCTTAGATATGGTTTGCTGATTCCCCAGGAGGGACTCTCAGATGGTTTAGAAGCATCACTTACATAAATTAATCAGATTGGATATCTTCATGTGAAATCTTCCTGACTTCTCACAAGCAAGTCTAGTAGCACAGTGTAAAACCACTGCAGTACAGAAATGATCATAAAATTATGAAGGGGAGGTCTGCAAACTAATTTCTGTGAGGCAAGAAGGAATATTGGTCTGGAAATTTCCTTCTGTGCATTTTTATAACTGGAATTTGTGATATTTACTTAATGTTAAGACATTATTTGGTTCTTGATTTGGCTCAATTTAAAACAGATCTTCATGTATTTCTGCTGTGATAGTTAAGGTTGTCTGAAGGTCTTTGCACAGTCACCATCCGTACTGTAAATCCATAGCCTTGATCTCCATCTTCTGTGGATTTAAGACATTAGCTGCACTTCCCAGTTTTTCCTTACCTTTATGAGATTGGCCACATTACCAGTCCCATAGTTCCTGCTGCAGTTCATTGAATCCCTGCTCTTTTGAACCTGACCTTGTGGATATGTGTCGTCTAATTAGAGGCAAGATTGTGAATGGAAAGAATTTTCTTAAAGTTAAGATAAAGAATCCTAATGCACCTGGTTTTGGTGCAGTTTAAAGTAATATACAGATAAGAAGTGGACCATAATGTTGGGATTAATCCTAACCATCAGTGTTCACATACCATTAAATGTTGGATATTTTTCCCTCATTAATGTAGTTAAGAACTGATAGATTATGTTTATCACAGTTTCCAAAGGTAATTGAAATACTCTATTTTGATCTAATTTGTCTAGCCTGTTTTTTCTGGGAAGGGGTTAGTGGTCTTCGCGTGGAACTCTTCTGAATGCTCAGCCAACATCTGTAGTTTATCAAGGTATCTGCTGTAAACCTTCAAAACTAGATAGTTATATTTGTAAGGAAACTGCAGTTCTTATTGAAAATAATGAAATCTGTGTATGTTAATGCAAACTGCATTGTAAGCTTAAGGCAAGGAAGTAGACAAGTCTGTCTGTGGTTAGGTGACAGAGCATAGGACAGGGAGGACGCAAAACCAAACTGGAATAGGCAGCTCAGTATTGAAACTCAGGGCACTGCTGGAATGGTACATTTATTTCAGTCTTCAGACACACTGGAATAAAGGTAAATTAATATTTATTGTAGATTTTATATTTGATATACATTATTCTGTATGACTTACGGTGCTTCAAAGGAATGTGTCATAGTCCTGTTAGTATTTTTACCAATTCAATGTGAATGACTTGTGGCAGCATTACTTTCTTAGGTTTCTCAAGTAATCTCTAAGTAATAAAAACAGGTAAAGCAACATTAGTGCAGTGTTTTTGCTGAACTCTAGAGCTTAGTAGACTGTGAGAAATTCAAAGTTCATTAATTAAAACTCAACATAATTCTGGGTTACAGTAAATTGTAGTTGGGGAAGTACATGATGTGATTTCCCAAAACCACAAGGTAGTGCAGTGGTGTCAGTAGAAGATCTGAGACCCTTCTTTCTCCTTAGGCTTACACTCCAAACCAGTTCTCCTTTTTACTGCACTATGCTGTTTGACTAACATGAGACTTACACAGAATCCTTTGATCAAAACCTCATGAATGTTAAGCAAATGTTTTAAACAGTATGGGAAATGTAGACACATAATTTTTTAAATTCAGATTCATTAACAGTGGAATCTATGTCTTGAAAATGGGTGATGGCTTCTGGCTATTTCACATCTTCACAGGGAAAAATATATTCTAGTGTAGAAGGGACTAGGACATTTCGCAAGTTTCAAATCTCGTGACTCTTCAAATGCTTTTTTAAGTGTGCAATTGTACTGCCCCCTGTGGTGTCTGGCCTGGTTGGGTCTCCTCTGGAGAGCGAGGAAGGAAACAAAGGAAAGGGCAGGAATGCAATTTTTTTTTTCATTTTTTTTTTGTGGTCTAGGAGCATATTTAGCTGTTGCTGATCTGATTGAGCAGAGGGGATTTAATGCTTTAAGGATACATAAAGGCAGGAAGAACACTCTGTGAGAGAAGAAAAGAAAAAACTCTTGTAAGAGGAAGGCCTTCTGAGAAACAACGTTATAGAACTAAAATAGAGCAACTAGAGGAAGGAAGGCCATGTCCTATATATACAGAAAGGAAGGGGGATGTTCTCCATAGTAATGAGGGGAGCAGGGGTGGAGGAAAAGGACAACACAAACTGCAAAAGATGTTTCAACAAACTATGGAAAAGAGAGATTGGGTTTGCTCTTACCTGCTCACAAGATGCATGGGCTTTGTGTGATACAAAATCCCTTCAAAAATGTTTGTTTAAACTAATGAAATGAGGATTCATTATTTCTGGACAATTATAAAGCTTGTACTTTAGTATTTCTTCTTTATGTTCCAAATGTCTTACTATTACAAGAGTTGAAGCTTGGTTGTTAAGAGGAAGTATCAGTTCTGTGATTTGCACGGTACCTATGTTACTGCTTTATTTGCATTATTACAATGTAGTTAACAAGATGTTTTGGCACTGGAACATGGCCAGGGTTTGCAACAATATTTAATACACGGAAGTTAGGTAAATGTGGTGGGTCTGTAAGTCACACTGGTGTCACAGTAGTAGTCACTTGCGTGGAAGTCACAGGTGTCCTGAAGGTTGGGTTTGTTCTGAGGTTCCTGATGTGATTTTGCTGATGCACTGAGCAGCCCTTTTTCCTTTCTCCCCTCACTTATTTCTTGCACTCTTTTTCCCTGGTTAACTCCAGCATCAATCTTGCAAAGTATTTGCAAGACCTGCTGTTGCACCTCTTGCCAGGCAAACCCCTGTTAGTAAAAAAAGATGTCTTTCAGCCTCAGAAACCTAGCACTGTATGAAACTAGATCTATCCCAATGGATGTGAAACATCCTTTCCTCCTTCTGTTGGCACTTTTCCTTAGTTTGCCATATTACTTCAATTAACTAATAAAGCAGTAAGCAGACCAATTTTTGCTTCATGAGACATACAGCAGTTTTTGTTGTTTAAAATAAAGTGTTTTACTTAAAAATCTGCTTTCATATTATGGGGTATAGATGATCTTTTTGTTTAAAATGTTTGTAGCTCTTTTTGCAAAGACTGACAGCAGTGTCTGCTTTCAGGGTGGGATGATTAACTGGAATAGACTGTTTCCTCCTTTACGTCATAGACATAATGCGAATTATCAAGATCATCGCCCATCTGAACAAGGCATGCCTCCACCTACTGAGGTTTCTGAAGAGCAGGTAAACACTTTGTAGTTTAAAATGGCATTAAAAATGGTTAGGAGTTAACTTTACTAATTTTTTATCATCTGTTTACACAGTTTCTCTAGCAGTTTCTGTAGCAGCACAAATTAAAATATAAGGTAATGGTCACAATACAGAGACAGCGTATTGTCATTACCATCCAAACCAGAGTTACAGAGCTACTGGGGAGTTTCTGCTTTTATGTGTTACTGCTTGTATTTTGTATTGAAAGATGTGATGGTTTCAGTAGTGGAAACTATTCAAATCTGATAAAATAAATTTTCAAAGAAAGAAGAATGATAAATAGATTTCATTATTTGTCATGTAGACATCATCTTCGCTGAAGTCCCCAGCTTAAGTTTCCAATTCAGTCATTTTGGTTTTTATGAAATAAAAACGTTATGCCAGCTGTGGACTGCAAAACACACTTGGGCTAAAACTTGGATGTTTCTCTCAATAATGTGGTCGACTGATGCCACAGAGAAATTTATGTCCTTTCTATCAAGTATAGATTTAGAATTCTAGACTTTTGTTGATAGTTTTATTCTCAGAAGAGACGATTATTTACTCAGAAATTTAAGAATTTAAGATTAGTCTTATTCCTGCATGCAGGATTTATTGCGCGCAATCAAATTCTCCAGGTTGTAGCCTACCTGCAGTTAGCTGTATTGGCCATTTTATAGTTTAAGGTCTCTGCTACCCTTGAACAACAGTAGGTTTCTTTCCCTTTTTTCTTTTTTATAAGGAGATAAGTCAACACTTGGTAGCAGCACTGTCATTTTAATTTGAACTGACCTTGTCCCAAACAGAAGTCTTTTCTATGATCTGATTTCTAGCTTTGACTCGATGTTAGATTATGTTCAAAAAGTTCAAAACTTTTAACTGCACTTTTGACTGCAAACCTGCTGGGCTACATCTAGAAAGGAAAAACAACCCAATCCAACAAAACACTGCTCAAAAAACAACAAAACCCCACCTAACAAACAAAAACAAAATAAAAATACCGCCCCCCCCCCCCCCCCCCAACAAAAAGCACCCTCTGAGACAAAACCCAGAAACTTAGTTTTGGCTGTTCTGAAAGCCTACTCAGTGGCAGTATGGGATGGACCAAAAGATTTCCCTGCTGGGTTGGCTTACTTGTTTTATTGAGAAATTCTGCTTATGGGGACTTTTATTTTTGGGCTGAAACTATTTTGGGCTGAAATAGTTACTGGTCTGACGTATGCTGGATTCTTACCCAAGCCCTTTAGGCCCAGGTTTATGAAAGCAATATACACTTACATTTTCTGATGCATTGAGGATGTAGGGTTCACCTGATTGCTGTCACTTGCAAGGGTCTCTGGTTACCCTACAAAGAAAAAGTCATTAAAGCACCTTTGATTTTTCAGGACTGTACTAATAACAGCACAAGTTGTCTTAATATGGCAGAAATGCAAGGGTTTCATCTGTTCTTCACATTAAAGTTTGTGAGCGTTTACAATGCTTTTGGTACAAAAATCTCTGCACTTCTTGTGGAGTTTTAGCACCTTAAGTTACTGTTGACAGTTATACATCTCTTTTTCCTGGAGCTGGATTCAGTTCCTGTGGTTAAAATACACTCAGATGAAAAGAGGTTTTTGTTGTTACTATTCCCCATGATGCTTGATGAATATTTCTGTATATAGAAACATTGCAATTCCATCCACTATTTCTTAAAGTTAGAATTCATGGCAACTGCAGTAAAAACCTTACTTCTGAAATGTGTTTCTGTGGTTAGCTTTTATTCCATTGCCTGCCCTTTTTCTCATAAAAAACACACTCTTAGATGAAAAATAAGAGTTGTGGGTTACAAAATAGAGCTTGGACTTAAACTATTGTTGCAGAAGTGTCGAAAGTAACAATTCATTTCTCTCCCTACAAGAAGGTGGGAAAGTGGCTGATGTTCTGACAACCAAGGTAGCCATCCTCAAACAAGTTGTGATGGTGTATTTATGTTAAGAAAAGGAGGGCCTGTGCCTCCAGGCAAACTTGGCAGTTGTATGCTTCTCAGTAAGTCACGAAAGCAGAGATGACTAAAAATAGTGAAAGTTTTGGAGATGTCTTAGAGGAAAGAAAAGCTGCTTTTGGTGTCAAGTTTCCTTTAAAAGGACTTTCAGTGCTAGTGCTGCCCATTGGTCTTGCACCCTGGGAAGATTCTTCTCGAGATGTGTACAGCCTCTGCTGTGTTCCTGCTCAACTTCATTCTGCAGCTGCAGGCTCACTACAGGCAGAGGAGGGGCAGCAGTATCTCTCTGACAGCTCCTGTAGCCCAGGACTTCCAGGTTCAGGAGCTGTGGTGTCTGGTCATGAGGCCCTTTGAAGCAAGATGAGGAATGCTTTATGCTGCCAGTGGCCACAGTTGATTTTACATTCCCTGCCCTCCCACACCTTTTTTTTTCCACTTCTGGAAGATTAATTATAAAAGTGAAGGAGTTATATTATGACTTTCAGTCATTCCAAAGTGAGACTTGTAGATTTTAAATGCACTTTAAATTGATATTTAACCACAAATTAAATTTGGTTATGCATGCATTGCCTTTCTACACGTGGCGTTTTGAATATGTTAACACAGAGCACATAGGTTAGTTGTCAAGTGCGTGATATTATAAAGAGGGCTGGTTAAGTGGTCATTGATTTAACAAAATCACTGTCTTAATGTGCCCTTTTCCATGTAATTCTTCCATCAGATGTCATTGATTTTTGCTTTGCCGAAGTTTTTTGCAAAAAAGTGCTTTTTTGAGTATATGTAGAAGCCCTCCAAGAATTTTACTAAACCAATTTAAGTATTGTACTGCCTCTATTTTAGGACTAGCTTTAAGGTTTATTAAAAAAACCCCAACACCTGGAATGAATAGTTTTGAGGTTTTTTAATGCTCTCTGGAGAAGTAGGTCTTTTCAAGGAAAAGAGCTGAAGATGTCTGGATAGGTTTTCTCATCTGCTCTATAATTCCATGTTTTGGTCAGTGCTGGTTTCTTGAGATCCTGTTTTTGTCGAGAGCAGCAAGCCCCCAGGTCAGACTGTAGTTGTCATGTGTGGTACCACACTTTGGATTTTACTCTTCTTTCAAAACTGGACCAGCCAGGAAAATACAGGCACGGCATTTTCTGCAATCGGCTTTGAATTAAGTGGCGAAAAGCGATCATTTCTGTGGCAACGTTTTGAAGCACGCTGTCCCAGATGGGTCTTGGATCAGTGGAAAAGTGATTTCTGACATTATTGACTAATGTGCACACAGTGTGAATAAAACTCCAATTTTAAAGTGGTGTTACTTTACTTCCAGGTCGCACGACTTATGGAAATGGGATTTTCCAGAGGAGATGCTCTAGAAGCTCTGAGGGCTTCAAATAATGACTTAAATGTAGCCACTAATTTTCTACTGCAGCACTGATGGTTTTCTGTGTGAAGGAACTTCACTCGATGGGTTCATACATGCCTGGGAGAGGATCAAAGCCACCTGCTGGGCAGACGCACCAAGGTCAGCCCCGCAAGAGCGCCAGAAGAGAGAAATGGCTCCGCGTGACCGGTGACTCAGAGTGATGTTAAGAAATGATGTGAACTGTTCCCAAGCCTTCGGATCACTTGGTGGTTTCTAGTCTGGTTATCCTTTTCAAAGTAACTTTAGTTTCTACTTGTTACTGGATATCACCTAAATTTATTTTTAAATAAAATAGGTGGGTTTTTCCTTGTAAATCCTTGTTAGACATGTTATCAGACTTAATGACTAGGAAAAAAAAACTCCAACAACTACAACTAGATTTACCTGTCAAGAAAAATTGTATTTTCTTCATTCACAAGTCTAATTTCTCTAGATTACATGTTATTTTACAGTACTTGATTTTTTATTACAGTAATCAGATCATTTTATTTTCAACTCAGTAGAGGGTTATGGGACTATTATGTAATTCTTTGCAAAGTTTTATTAATGCCTGTAATATTTTATTTCTCAAATTTCTTTTTGAATAAAAGTTGTCATTCAGCACATAATAGACAGATAGGGTGAGAGAAAATTCGTGTGTGTATGACAAGCTGTGGCGAGTGACCACTGTAAATTTGAATTTTTGCAAACTGAGTGAATTGTTGTTCAAATACGGGTCATGAAGATACTCACTGGAAGCAATAAAGGTGAATCGAATGATGCAATAAGATCAGAACTGGAATGACGTGAATGACTTCCACGGCTAATTCAGAGAGGACTTCTGGAACAATGGATGTATGCAGTGTTCTGTGTGCTGCTTTCATTTTTTTTAAGCTGGCTACATGCTGTTTTAAAAGCAAATGATAAAATCTAACTTTTCTATATATAGTTCTAGTTTTCTAGTGTCAGAGATGAGGATGGCCCTGCATTTGCTGAATCCTCACTGAAGCAACTTAGTGTTGACCACAGGCTGGAACATTAACTTAGGGTGATTCAGGCTGGCACAGGAGGCAACAGGATGGATGTGCCAAGCTTGTGCCATGTTGGGTTTGAAGTTTAGATGGATTCCTGAATCAGCTTGCTTGGCTTGACTCTCAGAAGTGCTCAGTATCAGCACCTTCGGAGTTGCAGGAGGTGGCGTGGAGACAGGGGAGCATCTCTATACAACTAACCTGAAGGAATACAAGATTCCAAAGTGCAACTCCTTAAAACCAATCTACACATGTATCTTACGCATTTCATGTGTGTTTCTATATGTACTTGTGTGTGTACAGCATGTGCATATGTGTCTATTTATATACACACGGGCATATTTAATACATACATACATTTAGAATAAGGTATACGTCATAGGAAGTGTAACAGAGGCAATAACAGGTGCATAGGGGATGTTTTGGAAATCCAGGTGAACACTGTGTACCACAGTACAGATCTTTGCAGTCTCACTTGGCCTGGAAAATGTACCAGGAAATTACAGGACAAGAGTTAGGGGGAGAGAGAGATACTTCTCTTTTCCTTTTTTAATTGACTGATAAATCTGAAAAAAGTCCTTGGGGCATACAAGTCCTTATCTAGAAATTGCATCAAATTTGTGCAGCTTTCAGCACAATATAGTCTTTAATTCAGTGTTCTGTATGTATTTCTGTGGTATTTTTTGAATGACAATATGTTTTCTTGGGCTTTGATCAATCTCCTTCAGGGTTTGGCTTGTTTCTGTGATCATATTGTTTAGGCAGGGTCTGCTTTTTAATTGAAAGGTTTTGTTTGTGTGAAGCTGAGGCTATGTGTGTGTGTGTGTGTGTGTGTGTGTATGTGTGTGTATAGGCCACAGACACTTCTGTACCCAGGGAACTCTGGAAACCTGCTGTCTTGGAAAGCAAAGGATACATGTAAGAAAAAGAAGTCCCACCATATCTTGTATATGCAGACTAGTTATATGTTTTGAAACAAGTACAGGTTTTAACTTTGAAACATGCTGATTCTTCCTTCACAAATATTTTATCCAAAAGTAGCAATAAAGACTGGTGAATTACTTCAGAAATCAAATTTTGTTTGTAGGAAATAAAAGTCCACCTATCCTAGGGTAAATAAACATGTGCCCTTTTCAGGCATTGCCCTGCTCTAGGGACAAGCACAAGGAGTATTTATCCCTTGGATATTTTAAAACATCTTGAGTGGCATATGGGGTATGTAAGTGGATATTCTCCAAGTCTAAATCCTTTCTTACTGTTGCCTGTACAGGGAGTATTCAAATGTCACAGTTGTGTGGGAAATCCCATTTTGCTGGGCATTCTGTGAAACGTGGTCAAACATAAGGGGTAAAATGCAAGTCTTGGTGATGTCAGTTGAAAACTCCCCTTGACAACTGTGAGAAAAGTTTGTGCTCAAAATGCTTCCAGGGTTGTGATTTCCATTTAAAAAAAAAAAAAAAGAAAAAAAAGAAGAAGTGGTAAAAGAAGGGGTCTCAGATGCTGCTAAAAACAGTTTGTGTTTCATGCAAGAACCATAGAAGAAAGATTCACACGTTAGAGCTGGAAAACAACTCAGTTTCCACTTAATGGTGAAATTTTCATGAACTGTTTCTGGGAATGTGAGGAGTGTGTTCTTCACAGCCTACGCAGGGTTTGTCTGATACAGTTTTGAATGTCTCATCACACAGTTTCTAATCTGTGTGTGACACAAGGCGTATTTTTTGGGCATCATGAAAAAGGCACAATACTTTTCTATGTATTGGATTTTAAATGCCTAGAAAATTCACTCTAGTTCTAGTAAAGCCAAGATTTGATATTTTGAAATAAAAGTAGCTGCTGCTGTTAAAATTTCCCTACTAGACTGGGAATGTCATCTCATGAGACAGCACTGGAGTAACTTGTTGGGGACTTTCCTAGACGGTTATGTGACACTTTGAAATACACCCACAGTGAGGTTGATATTTGTGGAAATCTACCTGATAAGCCACCAGGCTCAGGTTCTCAAGCCTTAATTTTTTGCCAAGATGGAGATTGATTGGTCTCAAGACCTACCAAAACCATTTTCTTCCCTCAAAACAAGCATTAAAGGCTGCCTGTTACTGAGCGAGCCCAGGGACTGTTGCAGCTGGTTCATGCACCAGCCTGTGCTGTCTAGCACTTACCAGTGCCTTTTGGAACATGTGGTGGAGAAAAGGTCTTGTTTTTTTTGTCTGGAACAGAAGAATGAGCCAGAAAAACTTACTGCAAGGTACTGGGCAAAGGGCAACGTTTCTGGCTCTCCTGTTTGTATGTATATGTATATATATGATTGTATATATGCATATATGTGTGTATGCATGTGTATATATACAGAGAGTGAGTGAGAATATTTATGTATTGGTTTACTGAATTTAAGTAGAGCTAAGAGTTTGTTAAAGAAAATTAAAAGTCTGTATTCAAAGGCTCCCCCTCTGTCAAACGTGTGTATTTGGAGTTGCAAAGGCACCCAGCTTTGGAAACACTCCGAACTACAACTCCCATGCTGTGGGGGGAACTGCATTTGTTTGAGGATCAATAAATGCACAGCATTCATTTGAACTGATAGAGGGATTTGATACAAAAGTGCAATTAATTTCTTGTGTGTTCTTCCACAAGAAAAACCTACATGAGATTAGCTTTCTTCAACTGGGTGGCCACAATAATCAGTATTTTATATAAATGAGCATAAGTACTATTTTACTAGGAGAGTCACATGAACATGCAAACACTATATGTGTTTATATATATGCACACATGCATGCATATTCATTTATATATATATATATGTAAAATGTGTGTGTGTTTACTTAAAAAATACTGATTTAATTTTTAGTAGGATTACATTCCTCCTGTTTTCATATATAAAGGAATTCTTTGACCACAGGAAGTCCACTCTGAAACTCAAAGAGGGTGTGTGCTTCCAACAGTGTTTGGTGCAAATATGAGTTGAGACACCAGTGGTGGGAGCAGAGGAATGGTATGACTGGACAAATGGGTGTGACTGCTGAGAATCTCAATGCATTGCTAGTTCAGCTGTCGTCTTTTGTTTTCCAGAGGAGAGTTTTAAGAGGAAGGAGAAGTTAGTTTGACTGAAAGCAGGATCTGGCCTTTTGGCTGAGGATAGGTAGGGACCATAAGTGTCACATAAGATTGCACAGGAAAGGACTTGAGAGAGATGAGGCAGGTGGAACTGAGCAAACCCAGAGAGTTTAGGAAAGAGGAACAAAGTAGAACTGAGGACAGAAAGACAAGAGCTGCTGAGAGAAAGGGGACAGTGTCACATTGCACTTAGTTCAGTTTTAAAAGAATTCACAGGCTTTCATGTGGAAAATGAAAATATGCAAGGTTGTGGCTAATCTTGTACTGAAAATCCACTCTTTTTTTTTTTCAGGGGTGTCTGATAGGGGAATCCTCACATTTTATTTGGTCAGTTTTGCAGGAGGTGGTACATGTGGCAAATGAGAAAGCAGTGTAATCCCATCAGCTAAACAGTGCAGCAAGCCCTGGAGCCACTCATATGTGAGAATGCAAATGCTTCTGGCTTTCAAAGCACTGTTAGTCCTGCCAGCCTGACTTCTCCTGGCACCCCATCCCAGCTATGGAGACACCTCCTCCAGAAAGGACAGCTCCTCCAGAAAGGACACAGCTCCTCCCAGGTCCTGCTGCTTTTCCCACTGAAGGTGATTTGTAACTCCCCGTTCCATAAGAGCCCGCCACCTGTGTAAGGGAAGTGGATTGAGAGCTTGTGCTTGCCCCTTGCTGCTTCTGGTCATTTGCTTGTGGGGGGCAGAGGCACACATGCACTTCTGAGGAGAAAAGAGTTGCCCACATTGCTTGGCCTGATCAATCACACCAGGGCGTGTTACTTGGCCATGAGAAGCTTTTATTTTTAGTAGATATGTGCGTTTTTACATTACAGTATTTTAATGGCTTACAAAGATGGCTTACAAATATTATGTATGACATGCAATAGTTTCAGTTCATGACAATTTAAAGCACAGACTGAAGAGGTGTGGAAGTTGGGAACCACGGCTAAGGGAAGAAAGCTGTTCTGTTTGAGCTCTGTCCAGCCCCCCTGCCATGGGCAGGTGTTGGGGTGCACTATGTGCTGGAAGAGAGATAGGCCCTGAGGGCCGGAGAGAGAACCTCTTTCCTGGGCTTGGAGGTGACCCTGGGAGTGCATCCAGGTCACCAGGGATGGGCTGAGAGAGGATTGTGGGTTTGTGGACAGTGTTGGACCTATGGGAAGTGACAATTGTAGTTTGTGACCTTATAGGGTATTGTTTGCCTGTTACCATAATAGGTAATATCTGTGCAATCCCAGGTGATTGGGGGACACTGAGGTGAACATCTTTCCTGTTTATATGATGTGATATCCTGTTAGGTGCTGGTATTTAGGGAATTCTGAGTGCGCAATAAAGGCTTTGCACTTTTCCACCGTGTGTGTGGAGTCCATGCCCTTGCGTGATTACTGCAGGCAGGGAGACCTTCCACTAGGCCAGGTTGCTCAAAGCTCCATCCAACCCAGCCGTTGAACACTTCCAGGGATGGGTCATTCACAGCTTCTCTGGACCAGTGTCTCACCGCCCTCACAGTAAAGAACTTTGTCGTAATACCTCATCTAAATCTGCCCTCTTTCAGTTTGAAGCCATTCCCCCTTGTCCTGTCACTACAGGCTCTTGTCAAAATGGCCCTTGTCAAAAGTCCCTCTCCAGCTTTAGGTACTTAGCTTTTCAGTGCTCTAAGGCCTCCCTGGATCCTTCTCCAGGCTGAACAACCCAAGTCTCTCATCCTGTCTTCAAAGGAGAGGTGCTCCAGTACCTGGATTATCTTGGTGTCCCTCTTCTGGACTTGCTCCAACAGGTCCATGTTGTTCCTGTGCTAGGGACCCCAGATGCAGTATTCCGGGTGGGATCTCACCAAACTTGAATATAGGGACAAAATCATCTCCCTTGACCTGCTGGTCATGCTGCTTTTGATGCAGCCCAGGATATTCTTTTGATGCAGCCAATATACTGTATCCTATATCTGTGCACGTATTACCTATTGTTGTGTCTCCACAAAGGGAGACTCTCTGCCCTTAGATAAAAGTGCAATTTCTCTTCTTAGAAGACAGTACAGCAGCAATAGGCTGCAGAAAAGCAAGAATTACCTGTGTACTGTGCAGTTTTAACTCTCAGCACGGAATGCCTTCGATCCCAGTGTGCTGTCGTGTGCTTCCCACACACGCCACAGCAACCCGGCTTACGAAAGGCACCACATTCCTGCGTGGCAGCAGACGCGTGGGGGAAGCACCAGCCGCGTCTGTCACCGTCTTCTTAGATTCGTGGGCGTATTTTTAACACCGAGTAAAGGTTCCGACTCCCTCTTTCGGCGGGAACCGGCGCTGTCCCTCTCGCCCGAAGGCACCGTCGGGGCGGGCACTGCGCCCTGGGGGCTCCCCCAGCCGGGGGCTTTGGGGGTCTGCACCCCGGGGGAGCCGGGGGCAAGGCAGGAGCAGCGGCCGAACGGAGCCGGTGGAGAGGTATTTAAAAGACACACAGGTGCTGCACTTGGGGACATGGTTTAGCGATGGCCTTGGCAGCGCTGGGTTAATGGTCGGTCTTGATGATCGCAGAGGTCTTTTCCAACCGAAATGATTCTGTGGTTCTGTGTTTCTGTGATTCCAAGTGATCGCTGGTGGGTCAAAGCGTGGCAGTGGGCGGTAGCTGCTGGGCCAGCGGGGCACAATGAGCATCATGCGAGGAGCTTGGACCAAGTGGGTGAACAGCAAAGAGTAGGAAAATGTTATTGTGCCTCTAGACACAATGCTCTGTATGGTTTCTCTTCAATTTTAGTGAAATGCTCCATTTTCAAGCAGACAGGGAGCACCCACAGGTGGACAAGCTAGTCTGGGCAATACAGAGTTCTTTAGAGTTCTCCTTTGCCCAGACTCCTCTTGACCCATTCCGCCCAAGTCCCTTCCTTCTCCATCCCAAGGATGTTCCCTCAGCTCCAGCTAATTACCTGCTGTCCCTGGATTGGTATTTTCAAAAGTAAAGGGGCCCAGGCTGGTGTCCATCCAGAGGAGGAAAGCTGGATGCCTCCTGCATTTTGCAGCACTACACCCAGCTCTGCAGCTATTTCCTACTCCAAAGGCTCCTACTGGTGGCAAGAAGTGGAGGTACCTTTCTTAAAAAAGTACTTCTGGGAAAAACAGAGTCCAATGAGGAGCAAACGAGGTTATGTTTATACTCCAACTTTTCCAGAGAAGGCTTGGTCACAGATTGGCTTTTTCTCAGCTGTGGGCTGCAGCCTGGCAAAACATCTCAATGCCTTGGTCTTGAGAAGAAGGGTTGGCCACTGCTGCAGACCCCTGCTCTGGTGTTCACATGGAGACTGATAGCTACGAACCACTTCTCAACCCCCAACACAGTCCTGTGGAATTTGAGTTACAAAGATAGCAGAGCCAAGCTCTTCATAGCATGAGTAGGTGATGTTAGGGGCAACAGCCACCAGCTGTGGATGGGGAGGTTCACACACAGTGGGAAAAATGTTTTTATCCAGAGGGCAATGCAGCATGGGAACTGTCACCTCAGCAAGGGGACCCTCCTTGACCGGAGTTTCCAAGCTTTGTCTTGATGAAGCCATGTCCAGCCTGACATTGTGCCAACCACAGTCCTGCTTTGGGTAGGCTGTTGGATGAGGTGATGCAGAGATTCCCTTCCTGCCATCACATCCTGGACACGTTAAAAGGACAATGTAACTGTATGGCAACGACCAGCCTAGCCAGACTCCTTCAGGGGTGTTCAGACTACTGATACCCTTATATTATTGCATCCCAGCTGTTTCTTGTACATTGTAAAGCGCTTTTCAGGACAAAGACTCTCTGCAGGTCAGCATTGAGGTTAGACCTGCTTTGGGGAGGGCTCAGATAGCCTCCAGAAAGGACCTACTGGAGTCTGTTTCCCACCTGAGTTATTTTAGGCATCCCTCTTAGTCAGCCTTCAGGATGCTACAGTGACCCATACCATATGTAAAACCATCACCATCCAAAAGCTCGTTCATGTGCATTTAAAGCAATAAAGGGCTGCACGTGACTATTACTAACTTTCTAGGCATAAAAAAGGTTATTACCTTAAAGAATGATTTGTATTCACCGAAACCGTCTGTTCATGAAACTTTTTCAAGTACAGTTTCCAGAAAAATAAGCAGTTTTTTTCCTTTTCATGTCTCTGTGTGTGTCTGTCCCTTCCACCTTCAAACAAAAGGCCAGACATGCCAGGAACTGTGAAATCCTATGCGTGGGTTTTTTATCATAGTCTAGCGACTTCAGAAAAGAGCTGAGGAGGCTCCTGCCAAATTTCTCCTTGTCTGAGAGGCACAAACCTCAACAGGAACCTGATGTCCCAGGGCTCATACTCTTGCTCTGGCAATAGCCTAGCCTCTGGCTAGGCTTCCTTAGCAAGGCTCTCCGACTCCTCAGGGCACCAGCTTTAAAGTCGGTCAAGCTCACATAAGGCTGCCCTCAGTTCTTGTCCCTATTTCTCTACTCCCTTCAAATTAAGGACTAATGGGAAGGTTTCCCCCATGAGTACATCCAGAGCAGGTTTGCAGCCTTAGAGCTGGGCTGGGATCCAGGACATCCCCACCATCCCCTTCCTAGCAGAGGGTCCCAGGGTGCCTGCAGCGCCATCAGCTGTGAAGAAGGGCACCCTGGGGAAGAAGGTAGTCACCCAAATGGTGAATGTAGGCAGCAGCACATCCAGGAGCTCTACAAATTCACATCCTTGCCCCTCTTCCTTGGAAGAGGGCTTTTCCAGCATCTCCCACACGCCCCACACTTACTGCTTGCCCCAAGCAGAGCCCAGGTGCAGGAGTGTGATGCTGGGTGGGGAGAGGGTGGAGCTGCTGTTTGTCGGTGTGGAGAAAGGGCTGTAGGCCATCTTCTGCATGCAAATAACATCCCAGCCTTCTCCTGAAATGCCCTGAGTCCATCTGCTCTGTGCTGTCTGCCCTGAGCCCTGCAGGGATGCTGCTGTAGTGCTCCAGGGGCAGTGCAGGGGAATGGGGCAGAGGGACATCCATGGTGGTTACCAGCACACCCCAGCCCCACAGGGGATGCAGACAGGCATGGGAGAGGGGTGCAGTGCAGTGCTGAGAAACCTCCAGCACTCAGTTTGCCAGCCAGAGCAGCTGCACGAGCTGCCTCCTCCGGGGTTCGGATGAAAAGGTGCCTCTCTGTGCTCCAGGCTGGCAGGTGCAGCAGCGCTGAGCACAGAGCCAGGCAGGCAGAACCAGGCAGGGCTGTGTCCCTGCCAGGCTGGTTTCCTGAGAGCCCCTGGCTCCAGGCAGGGGAACGATGGAGCCTGTTGAAGGTGCTGGTCCTGCAGCTCAACTCCGCCTCCTGCCATTGGGGATGGTCCATAAGTCACAGGCCAGGGCAAAAGGGAGGGGGCTGTGCTGCTAGACAGAGATGGAGCCGGGGGGTTGGCTGTTGCTGTTGCTGTCCGAGGGGGTCTTGGCAGTGGAGGAGGTGGCCAGTGAGCCGCTGTTCCTGAAGATGCGGAGCAGCCTCCGCTTGTAGCCCCGGAAGGCGAAGAAGTAGATGATGGGGTCGATGCAGCAGTTGAAGTTCATGAATGCCACAGTGACTTGCAGGGACATCTTGAATGCTTGCTGCTCACGGCAGGATGGCTGATAGAGGATCTTCCTGACCATGAACTGGACAATGTTGAGGTGGTAGGGACTGAAGCAGATCAGGACAGCCAGCAGCACCACCAGGATGACGGTGAAAGCCCGGTGGTGGTGCCCATTCTTCACTGTCAGCGGGTTCTCCTTGGCTGTCTGGCAGAGCTTGAGGTTGATCCTCACATAGCAGACCAAGATGATGCCCACAGGCAGGAAGAAGCCAAGCATGCAGGCCACCAGGAGCAGGTAGGGCAGATTAGGAATCTCCTCGAAGTTGAAGTACTCCATGCACGTCAGCTTGTCTCCCATCCTTCGCGTCATGGGCCGCAGGAGCAGCGGAGCCGTCTGCAGGAACACCAAGGACCAGATAAGGACACAGATGCCCCTGGCACGGCTCATCTTCCGAATCCTGCCGGGGTGCCTGGTGCGCACCACGGCAACGTAGCGGTCCACGCTCACACAGGTCATGAAGTAGATGCTCACATAGGTGTTCATGTAGAAAATGAAAGCTGTGATCCGGCAGAACCAGTCTCCAAAGGGCCAGTCAGACTCCAGGATATAGTAGGCAATCCTGCCTGGCAGTGCCAGGGTGAAGAGGGCATCGGAGAGGGCCAGGTTGACCAGGTAGAGGTTGGTGGAGTTGAGTTTCTTCTTCCTGCGCTGGAAGGTGATACATAGGGCCAGGACATTCCCACAGGCACCGAACACCAGCAGGATGATGTAGAAAAGGGAGAAGGTGATTTTGGTTGAGAAGTGGTGGTTGTGCACGTTGCAGCTGCTCTGGTTGCTGGAGGTGAGGTTGGTGGGCAGGAACACATCCTCCACAAGA
The DNA here is from genome assembly GCA_014706295.1 of Lycocorax pyrrhopterus obiensis. Taxonomy (NCBI): domain Eukaryota; kingdom Metazoa; phylum Chordata; class Aves; order Passeriformes; family Paradisaeidae; genus Lycocorax; species Lycocorax pyrrhopterus. The sequence goes on along the minus strand of JACSVZ010000001.1, from coordinate 39,987,174 downwards.
GCCATTTCTGCGGTGCCTCACAAGCTCTTGTTCTCTCCCTTGGAATAAGAACAGACATGAAACTTGCAGCTTATTGATAACAGGAGTGGCACCCTTAGAGCTGGCCCTCATCACAAAGCAAAAGCCCTGTCCCCTGCTCCAGCCACCCCCCTGGCAGCACACAGCTCGAGTCATTTGGAAAAATGCTTCTCTTGTGATTTTGGTGAGAGCATCTCAGTAGTGGCTATGACTCATTCTCTTTTTCTTATCACGAGCTCCTCTTAATTTTGTTTTTTCCCAAGTCCAATCAATATGAGAAAGGACTGGGGGTGCTGGGAGGGGGAATTGCCTGTCACACAAGGAAGGTCCCAAACTCATCTGGTGGCAATGATGTAATTTACTCATTACTGCGAGGGGAATGCGGAGCTTCACGGAGAAAATGCCCAAAAACTGGAGGGGCCGGGGGCCGGGAGGTCTGGGGGACCGGCGGGCAGAAGTGCTGAGGAGCACCTTCGCAAACCCTCGGGCAGGACCAAAGCAGGAACAAAAACTGAAGAAATTCAAAGAGAGGAAAAAACCTAGCCTTCCCCCCTCAAAAAACCCCCCAACCTTCCCCAAAAATCCCGTGCCCCATGCTCGTCCGATCAGGGAGCTGGGAGCACCCCGGCACCGAACCCCCGCTTCCCGCACGCCCTCCCTCCGCTCGCCCCGCTTTGGGCACGGGGTCCGCGCTCCCGCCCGGGGACAGCGGTGTCCGCTCGGCCGCGGGCTGCAGCAGCTCCCGGGGCGCGCCCCCCGCCCGCCGCTCACCGCACGCTGCCGCCTCCCGCCGCCCGGCTCCGCTCCGAGCGCCGCCGCACCGCCACGGGCGGGATGCGGCAGCACGGGCGCCGCGCTGCCTCTGCCCCCGGCGGCGCGGACCCCGACGGGCTGAGATGCTCAAACCCACAGGCACGAAAGGGGAGTCGGGGGCTCCAACCTGAGAGCAGCGGTGCCGCCGCCTTCACCTTCTTCTCCTTCTCCTCCTCTTCCTCCTCCTCCCGGCCCGAGTTTTGCGGGGCGGCGGGCGCGGAGCCTCCTGCCCGCGCCCGGCACTCGGGCTCCCCGGCCGTGTGAGCGCCTCCCGGGATTCGCTCGCATTATAAAAGCACCCTGAGGTTTGGGGTTTTTTTGTTTGTTGGGTTGGTTTTTTTTTTTTAGCGTTAGGCAAACCGTGTCTTCTTTCTGGGTGGGGCGGTTTTTTTCTTTTGCATTGTGAGAAGCACGCTGCCGCCGAGGGCGATATTCTCAGTAGTGGCCCTGGAGAAGATAAATGACTGTACCTGCGCGGCAATCGCTCCTGACATCTGAGCCGACTTCGGGTTTTACTCTGAAAACTTCTACAAGGATGCGAAATGCAACTGAACGATGAAAATAACTTCAGCTCTGGTTCACGTGCAGTCCAGAGTGCTCACTCCGGGCACACACACACGGCCACGGCAGCACGATCGGACCACAGCAGCTTTTCCATTAAAGTTATGGCAAATCTTCAAAGGATCTTACTGTGCCTGTGGCAAGTGCAAGCCACGCTGTGCTTGTGGTGAAACCCAGATTTGCCTTTCACACGCACATGGAGACATCACCAGGCACAGCTCCTTAGGGCAGCGATTGAGTAGAATGAAACAATTTGCCCTTAGTGGAAAACCATTTTTGTTATTAAGATGATATATTGTGTGGTGAAAGCGGGGCAAAGCCCCTTGTCCCAGCTGGAACTCTCACGGCAGGTCTCTCCCCACAGGGTGCTGAGCAGTGGAGGGCTGTGATTTATCCCTCAGCCCTATAGATGTGTGCGTCTTACAGCACAGAAAGAGTACTTTCCTCCCTAGCACTTCCCAAAATGTTTGCAGAAGCGCAGCCTGCCCTGTGACCAGCAGGATGGCCTTCCCCATGGTGCCTATGTTACCGGAGATCACTGGGGTTTTCAAATCCCAAGAGGAATTTTTATGCTCTTTTTAGTGGTTCTAGGGTTTGGGGGTTTTTTGTGGTGATAGTGATGATCTTTCTGGTGTCTGGTTTTATCCCTCCAAAAAATTCCTAATAAACCAGGAAATTCCCATCATGGGGTGTTTGGGATACTACTGAAAAACTGAAGCCAAGAAATACCAAGGTTAAGATTACAGTTAAGCTAAACTTACATATTTCCCTCTGGGTCAGTAAAGCTCAACTAATTATTTAATTGCATAATATTTCTAATGTTTTAAAACAGCGACATTAAACTCAGTACTAATCTGTGTACTCATGTACCGTGAGTCATCTGTATAGAAATTACACATTATTGTAATGAACTTACTAGAAGTTGAAGGTACCTAGCAAGAGTAATAATGAAAATTGGCTAACAAGCATCTGTTAATGGAGATACTTTTGTTGCTCAAGGGTTTATATTACACGGAGGGAAAGGTCTGCTAATAACAGAATAACTGCTGAGTAAATTATTAAAAATATTCCCTAGTAAAATGGGGATTTTCTACTTGCACATCTGTCAAGAGTTAAGCTAATCATGTGTGGGGCTCGAATGTTCTTGAGCTGTTTCATCATGATGGTGAAAACAGCCAATGGATCTAACATTAGAGAAGTGTTACCTGTACAGAAGTCCTGAGCCCACACCGGCGAGTGGATCCAAGACCATCCTTTCACCTCCCTAAAGCACTGCAGGACAAACAGCTGCAGCTGAAACCAATACTGGTCACATCAGTTCGAGCTCACTGAGGCACTGATGGTGCAAAGCTCCTGTCCACCCTCATTACAGTCTCTCACATGACAGTTTTATCTCCACAGATTAACACTGTTGAGGAAGCAAATTTCGATGAAGCTCAGCAAAATGCTGATCATTCCCAGGTCCCCACAACACCTCGGATCCGTCAGAATCCCCAGTGCTTGGCAGGGATGGACCAGGAGGTTTGTGATGCAAATTTATGCCCGGGACTTTTCTGAGCAGTCAAACACCCCCTTTGTACAACCCCTCCGGTCCCCTGGGCTCTGCGCTCACACAGGCACTGAAAAGAGAGCTGCAGATCCCAGAAGGGGAATCATGTGCTGATGACCCAGCACCTGCCACCTGCCTGGGGATGGAGGACTTCTCGTGGGAGCCCATGGGAGTGGGAAGTGCCATTGCTGTGTCAAAATGGGGCCTGGATACAGGAGGGTGGGAGGGGTCTCAGCCCCTGCGCAGAGGAGGGAGATGACCCAAGAGGCATCACCAGCCTCGAGAACAGGTGGAGGAGCCCAAAGTTCTGGGTGACAACCGTGTCCAGGGTGACAGCTGTGCCCAGGGCCTTGGGAATAAGACAGAGGGAAAGCAATGCTCTCTGCCTGATTTTATTTTTCTTTTTGCAATGCAAAAGAAAGGAAGTGGGTTCTTCTTTTGTGCAAAACACGCTCCTGCCCTGTGTGCAGCAGGTGCTGTGCTACAGGAGTGCAGCCCAGCTCCACCCGTTTGCACGGCTCCAGCAAGCCCAGCAGGGCTGCACCGCTCTGTGCTGCACAGCAGGCAGGGCCCTTTTGGATGGGGCGAGGGACTGAGGGGATCCTCTTCCCGGCTGTGGGGACCCACTCCCTGCCTCTGCAACACTGGATGAGCTGAAAGGGCATCCCTCCTCAGACAGGGTAGAGAAGCCGTGTCCAACCCAGTTTGCAGCCCTCTCATTTAAGAGACATTGCGCTTTACTGAACCCAGTGGAATGTTGTGTGGGATTTGAGGAGTGAGGTCCAACTTCAAAGCTTGTCTAGGCTTTCTTCTGTTGTGTCCATGTTTGCATAAAGACACTTCCTTGGGCCTGGCAGGGAGCAAGCAGAGTCCCACAGCCCAGGTATCCATCCCAGGGTGAGCAGGACCTGCTGTCCCGGGGTGTCCCTCGTGCCAGAGACCCAGCCAGGACACAGGGGACACCTTCTGGGGGAGTGCTGTGCAAACGTTCAGCAATGGAGGGTCTCTTTCCCAAAATGTGCATCGTGATCCTTAACCACGGCATGACTCCAGCCAGGTCTCTGCCTGGTAGCCACCACACGCTGCGTCCCAGAGCCAGATGTTGGGTATTTCAGGATAGATGTGCACCTCAGAGTCACATCATCATCAGAGCACACCACTCTCTGCCATCCCATGAAGGCTGCCTGCAGCCTCCTTTCGCTGCTGAAGACCTTGCCATGGATGTTGCTTCCCAGCCCAGCAGAAAAGCCAGGCCACAGCTCCTTTGGGATCAGGCTCTTGAGGCCAGCAGCTGAGCCCAGCTGTGGTGGTGGCTGCAGCCAGTGAGGAAAGCTCACGAATCCCTGAGTGTGCAGGCAGGTGCCCGCACACGTGCGGGGAGATCCATCACTGCGCTTCATCCAGGGCTTCTTCTTCGGGTGCAAAGCCACTCTCAGGTGGTTGTTTATGTCTGGTGGGATTTCCCAGAGTTGAGAGATGATTTGGAGCTGGACTTTCTGAGGGCAAGGCAGCGTAACAAATGAGGTAACAGCCCCTTCACAGAGAGACAGCAGGAAGTTTGTGCCTCCTCTTTCCATTGTATCATCATCGCCTCTCCCTTTTTGCTTTCCCCATCGACTTTGGTTACCTTTTCTCTCTTCTAGTGCAAAACATTCTCAGGAAGCTTTGGGTGTAGACACAAAAATCTCCAGCTGCTTTCAGTTTCGATACAACAGGCAGGGATTTTCCACAGCTCAGCCCCTGCATCCCAGGCCACCATTACTCATCTGGCTGTAAAGCAGAAATTAGGAGAATCCCTGATTTTGACATTGTTCTGCCCATTCAATAACAGCAGTTACATGGGAGGACAATGTTTTAGAGGCTTTAACTTGATTTGATGGGAACTGTAGAGGAATAAAAATATGAAGATTCCTACCAATTTGTGATAAAAATCTGAAGAAAACAATTACTGGAGCTTTGATATGTTTGAAACCGAATCTGGCCCTAAATCTAAGTGGGAAATACTGAATAACAAAGCAGCTGAAATCTGCTTCTGCATGACACGACTGACTTTGTTCTGCACATGCAGCACCAGCTCTGGAAATGATGTCGCAGCCCCAAGTCACGACAGTCAGAGGGGTGGCACAGCTCATTTCAACATCCTGAGCAGTGGAACACAACATGGCAGCAGCTTTGGGAGCTTCCTTCCACATTCCCTTGATTTCAGTCCCAAAATGTGGGCCTGACGCCCTGTGTGTGGGCCACACAACCACCACTGCTCCCATGTGCCTGTGGCTTCACTAAGCCTGGCTGCTGAGAGGGGGTAGCTGTGCTAACAGGGGCAACTCTCAGTCAGGAGGGTCAGGGCACCTTAGAAGGAGAAATACCAATGAAATTCACATTCTGAAATAACTTCCTCCAGTGAGCATGAAAGGCACTTTCTCCCACGCTGTGCTATGACTTAGAAGCTCCATTTTGATTTTGCAGGAATAAGATTAAAGTTTTCTTGGTATCTGATTTCTGTGGTTAAAAACAATGTTTAAATGTCTGTTCAAAAAAACACAATCATACGGCAAGTTTGGAGAACCGAGGTCCTATTTTTATCTGTTTTTTCTTATGCTAGGGCCACAAATGCTGTATGTGCACATACAAATTCGTAATGTACAGCTACAACATGAGCAAACAAAAACAGCAACTGGTGTAGAAGATGATCACAAAATACAGAAATGACTGTTTGTGATAGAGAAAGTGCCAAAAACGCATCTTAGTTCCATCTGGATCTCTAGGATCCTATACAACAATTTCTTTTGGCAGGGCACCCTCATATTTTGTGACTTGTGAGTCTTTTCCATTTATTCTTTGCGGTCAATGTTTAGGCCACGTTATGACCAGGTTTTGGCCATGTTTAACACATACCAGGTAAATTCTATGGCAAGTGGAAAAATTAGCATCCTCATGAGTGTCTCCACGGGGTGCTCTGTTCCGTGCACCAATGCCTCAGAGAATCACAGAGCGGAAGGTTGGATGGGATTCTGAGGGGCAGCTGGTCCGACCACACTGCTAAAGCAGAGCCACCAGACCTGGTTGCCCAGGACTGTGTTGAGACAGCTCATGAATATCTTCAAGGATGAAGACTCCACAACCTGTCTGGGCAACCTGTGCCAGTGCTCAGTTGCCCTCACTGTGAAAAAGTGTTTCTTGATGTTCAGAGAGATCCTCCTGTGTTTCAGGTTGTGCCTGTTGCTCTGATCCTTTCACTGGACATCATTACACAGAGCCTGGCTCTGTCCTGCTTGCACCCTTCCTGCAGGCATTTATACACATCAGTGAGATCCTCCTGAGCCTTCTCCAGGCTGAAGAGTCACAACTCTCAGCCTTTCCTCTCAGGAGACATGCTCCAGTCTCTCCATCATCTTTGTGTCTCTTTGCTGGACTCTCTCCAGTATGCCTGTGTCTCTGTGTACAGCGGAGCCCAGATCTGAAGCCAGGACTCCATCTGCGGCCTCACCAGGGCTGAGCAGAGAGCAAGGATTATCTCCCCCAACCTGCTGGCAGCACTTTGCCTAAGGGACCCCAGGATGCCATTGTCCTTCTTTGCCACAAGGGCACATTGGTGCCTCGTGTTCAGCTTGGTGTCCACCAGGATCTGGAGGTCCTTTCCTCGGCAGAGCTGCTTTCCAGCCTGTACTGGTGCCTGGGGGTGTTCTTCTGTAGGTGCAGGATTTTGCACTTCCCCTTGCTGGACTTGACGAGATTCCTGCCAACCCATTTCTCCAGCCTGTGAAGGTCCCTCTGGACAGCAGCACGACTTTCTGGCATATCAGCCACTCCTCCCAGCTTGGTGTCATCAGCAAGTGTGCTGGGGGTGCCCTCTGCCCCATCATCCACATCATTAATGAGGATGTTGAACAGGACTGGACCCAGTATTGACCCCTGGGGCACACAAGTCACTGGCTCCAACCAGAACCTGTCCTGCCGATCATCACCCTCTGGGCCTGGCTATGCAGTTTTCAACCCACCTCAATGCCTCAGCTTCGACTGCTGATTTATCTACCCAGCACTTGAATGTGAGAGAGTGGGGTGCTCTGTGCTTTATTGTGGGAAAGGAAACCTCAGAGAAGTCACGGTGAGCAGTGAATAGCTGGAGAACTCAGCACCCGATTTTTTTCAGAGCGGTTTGTTCTTGCTTGCTCAAAGGGTGCCTGTAACAGGTGTAGTGCCAGCCCCAAGCGCTCAGCACCCCTGTGTACTTCCACCTTCTCAAGCCCTAATCTTGCAGAATCCTGTGGCTTTTGGGAGAGGGTGGGACCAGCTCACTGCAGAATAAAAACGTTTGTTAATGAAAACCTTTCTTAACAAAGGCCTCCCTTTCCAGTGGTCAGAGTGAAGTCTGGCTTTCGTGGCTATTGCTGCCTAGACTTGGTGTGGGCAGAGCAAAGAGACAAATCTGTTTGCACCACAACAATGATTCACCCGCAGAGAGGCCCACGCAGCGCTGAGCACGAGCACGGCGCAGTCCTGGGAGGAAGCAGTCAGCAATCACCCAGCCAAAGGCTGTCACACACCCCTGCACATGCTGCGTGTCTGCACGGGACCTGGGCTGTCTTGAGACAGACAGTCCTAATGGAGGAAGGTTTTCATTTATAGGGCCAGAACTTCTATGCGGCTCTTTGGTGTTGCTTTTGCTGCAGGTCCTTTGTAGGGCCTGGTATTACCTTTCTCTGTAGCTCCCTTCCCTAGCAGATCTCTTCCCCTGAAGTCCACTTGCAGTGGGCAAGGGGCTGCAGCTGTCAAATTTTACCTTTTAGGGCTTACTTGTAAGACCAGACAGATCCTTTCCACCTTAAATTGTAGTTTCCAAAGTTTGTTGGCTAAATATTGTTTTAACATGTTTTTTTATGCTTTTGCTTCTCCAGTCTTGTCTCCTGAGTCAAAGTTGAGGTTGGTCTCCTCCCTTACATGCCTGGGAATATATTTTCCAAATTATTTCTTTGTTGTATAATGTATTAAAACCCTGTTGGTATGCACTAGCCAAACTCTCACTCAAGACCAGGATCCACACCAGGAACCAATTTTTAATTAAGACCACCTGAACCCAAAGTACTCATTAAGCTCCTACAAACAGCTGTGGCTGCAGGGTGGGCACAAGCCCTATAAATCAAGCCCTGGGAGGAGCTAGAAGGAGGTGGTTGTTCCTGGTTGCTGTGTGCTGTGTGTTGCTGGAGCTCTGCTCTGAGAAATTATAATCCAAGGATCAGAAGACTGCGAGCTCCGGCACATTTCTTCATAGAGGAAATTTTGCTTCTTGGGGTTTCACTCACTTGTATTCATGGAGACTGCAACATTTTAGCTGCTAATGCTTATTGAAAACACTTGAGTCTCTGGGCTGTACTGTAGCTACATTTGATGCTTAATGCTTTAAATGATTTGTGATCATGAAGAGTTTGGTCTGTCAACATAATTACAAGTGGAGAGACTTTTGAGCACTCCACAAAAACCAGAAAGAAAATGGTACAAGCTTTTTGCATCTTCGGGGGAGTTTTTCATGTACATGGGAGATACAGAAAATTGGCCTTGAAATAAAGCTCTTTTTAGGAAAAAACAGAATCAGATCTTAGCTTAAGGGAAGATGCTTTCAAGAAACAAAAACCCCCTCCTTTATACATAGAAGTAGAGCCTGCTCAGCATTACATTCAGCTGCCCCACAAAGCCATGAGCCATCACTCAACCAGGCCAAAAGAGGTCCCTGCCTGACCTCAGCACAGAGGGAAAAAAAATTGGCTTTTAATGCCCCATGGCTCTAAGCCCCTTCCTACTGGGAAGGCATTGCACAAGTGGGAAGCCTCAGCACTTCCATTGCAATGACTTGAAGAGGCAGGGATAATTCCCCTCCATCAGGGGCCAAACATCCCCACTGCTCACCACTCTAGCATTTGCACAGATTTTACCTCTGCCAGGAGACACAGAGGAATGATTTGCATCTCATGGACAGGGATCCGAGGCAGGGAATTAAGTGGTATAGATTGCTTTCTTTACATATTGCAATTGTATGGTTTAGCATCATGAAGCCAGAAATCCCAAAGAGGGACCTTGCCTGTGAGCCATGCTGGAAACATTTAGGGGCTGTTAAAATCATGCATTTGTTATTCTGCTGGTATTTTGCTTGTGACATTTGCGTGTTGTGGAAACAAGTTTCTGATTATTATTTTTTAATTTGTTGTTGCTGTTGTCGTTGTTTGGTTTTCCATTAGCATTAATTGTCTGCAGCAGTCCAGGCACTTTGGAGTCGTTAAAATGTGTAAACTTGAGATGGGCAGTCAGAGAGAAGTGTTTTGTTCTTCACACCCACAATCAAAGTCTGAGCTTAAAGATGTCTAAAATCCTGCTACTTTGAAATCATTTTCAAGTGCAGGAACAGGTCTCCTTCCTCACCCAGCTCTTACAGCAGTGCTGCTGGTTCTGTAGTACCATCACACGTAGCACACATGGTATCGCATCTTCTACTGCTGGCTACCCTCAGGTGAGAGGGAATTCAGCTCTCTTCCTAAATGTGTCTTCAGTCACTGGCTCCCTATAACATGTGAATGTCTCTGCTTTCACAGGGGGGAAGTGACCGCTGTGGTTGCAGATGGTTGGTGTCAGAATGAGTTAAAAGCTTGGCTGATAGAAAATGGGAATAAGGAAGAATATTTCTAAAAGGGCAAGAAACAAAGGGGATTTTTTTTTTCAAGAGCTGGGGGAAATTTGAGGGACACCAGTAATTTCCCATCTCTCTAGTGTGATAGTCATCTGATGACTTCAGTTGGCTTTGACCATTAATTACACAATTTACAGGAACAAACACAGCAAAGGCACCTCTTTGCAGTGGTCTTATTAGTGGGGTTTTCTGTTTGGTTGGTTTTTGGTTGGGTTTTCTTTTTGGTTGGGTTTTTTTTTTGGGTTGTGTTTTTATAATGCATTCAAGTACTCTGGGACAATAGAGTGATCATTCTAATATGATCTAAATGTCAGTCCCTATGAAGAGTGCAATTAGTTATTCACTAGAAATGGAGACAGTGTAGTTTCACTAGCTTGACTTCGATACTCCTCAGAAGGTGTAGACAAGGATATGCACAGTCTCCCCACCCACACTTGGTTCATGAATTAATAGCCTGGCTGGGGCTGGCAGACGGAATGCCTCGAGGTGAAAAAGCAGTTTCTGCCTTCAGCTCTTTCTTGTAACAGGGAACAAAAGGTCTGGTCACAGCCACGCCACCCTGGCTGCCAGACGGAGGCCTGTTGGAGGCCAGTCCGCCACCCTCCCAAAGGCAGACAGGGCTCTCACAGCTTCCCAACACTCAGCTCCCACTGCCTCACCACGTGTCGCCGGTCAAACCTGTACTTCACTTCCAGGCTCTGTACGCATGGGTGACCCACCAAACCGTCAGCAGCCAGATTTGAAGCCAGATCCACCAACACAGGTCAGCATTTGCCCACTGGCTTTGTGCTGCTGGGTCACGCAGCACCCAAATCATTCTCAATTTCACTGCTTGCATGCTTTTTATTTTGCAGACAGTTGTCCCCAATATTTGATTTGTATGGCTGACTTGTTACTCAAAAAACCACAATCACTTTTTCTGGTGTGATAGGTATTGACAGTTTGATTGATGTTTGTAATGCTTGTAGTGGCTGACTGGAGTGAGGATGAGCGGGAAGGTGGTTTTATGCTCTGGAACACATTTTCTTCTGGAGATGTGAATGTTTTCATCCTATTCTTTGAGGTGAAGCACATCTGTGGGTGGATTCCCCATGGCTGGTTGGGTCAAGGGCTTGTGCACCCTCATACAGAGGTCTTGTGAAAGGAGAAGGTCTTGTAAAATGTACTAAGTTTAAAGAAAAAGGTGGTTACCACTTGGATAACCCAGTTTTTATCAGAAACCAGTCTGAGGTAAAAGAAAAGTACCACATTGTAGCCCTTGAGGAAGGACCACTAACCAAATGCTAATTAGATGCAAATTTACGCATGGAGTGTGGGCTTCTGTGAAAGAAATACCCCTGAACAGACAGATCATGCTCTCTGCAGGACCACTGGAGACTGGGTCCACAGGGTAAATGGATATCTGCTGAGCCACCCAGCTCAAGAGGCGGTAAACCATGTCCTTAAACCAATCTAAACGTTTACTTAAGTATTGTTTCCTCCAAGAAAACCTTCTCTAACGCGCCTCTGTGCTGCTGGGTGAGACGTGCAGTCCTGTCTGCCAGTGAGGAGCCAGGTGGCATGGGACAATGCCACAGTGTGATGGGACAGCCCTACTGAAGGAAGGGAGCTTGCCAAGGTGCAAACCCCCTTTCTCAGGTGGTATTGAACTTTCTCTGCCCTCCTGAAGGTGCAGGGTGCCTGCAGGGCCTAGGCACTCAGCCCTGAGCAGGGTGATGGCTGGGGTTGAGCCCGGCTCAGAGCTGATGTGTTAACACCTCTGGGGCTTTCAGGAGTCACGGGAAGTAACCACAACCGACCAAAGCCACAGTGATGCTGCTGCTTCCACTATAATATGTTCCAGAGACGATAGGGGAAAAGTCACTTTACTGTCACTCCTGTGTGTGCATGGTACAGCAGGGAAGAAGTGTTGAGTGACTTTTGAGTTTCTGACAGCGGGCATTTCTCCAGGCTTGGGTTGACGAGGGTGTGCAGAGCTGTCTGCAGGTCCTGGTGAGGATTCACAAAGGAGGTGGAGGGAGGAAGTGGTTGCTCTCATCTCTGCACGATTGCAAAGTCTTGTAGGAGGCCCATGATTGAGCTTACCCTGTATAGGCAAGGAGGGAGGAGAGTTGGTGAAAAAAAAACACGTTTAAGGGAAGAAAAGTGACTTTTGTAAGGGGGGTAAATGTGTCATCCTGCATCACCTGTGGGTTTGAGACAAGTCAGCGCAGCCCTGCTTGGTGCAGATGGAGTGTGGAGAAGGCCAGCTCAGGCATTTCTCCATGCAGCAGCCGTTGGCCCTGGGACCACAGGGGCTGCTGAGGTGACGGCAGCTGGCCTGTGTGGCAGGAAGACTCCTTGCCCTGTGTGGAAGATGCTGATGGAACAGGGGCACATGGGACTGGTTTCTCACCCCAGGATGCCCAGATGAGACATGAGGCTGAGTACATCAGCCCGTTTTGGCCCAGGGACTTGGTTTTGCCGAGGGGTCTGGTCTTGTGTGAAAGCGCCAGCGGGGTGCTGGAAAGAAGTGGGAAGAAACTCAGGAGAAGGAGGTGACTTCTTTCTCGTTCTGGGCCTATCTGGAGCAGGGAGGGGACATGGAGGGAAACTGCACTGCTGAGCGCCAAACCACATCCTCTCCATAGTGACGGATGCCAAAGAAATGTTGATTCACAAGAAGAAATTAGGAAAAAAGAAAGACAGCAAAACCAGATTTTAATCCTCAGATGCTACTTTTTAGAATACCTAGAGGTGAAATCTGCTGCCCGCTGTCCTGGGAAGCAGGCTTAATAGCAGGGAAATATACTCACTAAACACCCACCGCAAATTACAGGGACCTGGATGCGAAACGCCGAGACCCAGAGCCCATCTTGCTTCCACCCTCATTTCCTCGGGGGCAGAGGTGAAGGGCGGCAGCTCTGCGGGTCGGTGCCCGCAGAAGGGAGCGAGAGGCGGCTCCCGGTGCCACCCACTAGAGGTCACCGTCACAACGAGGGAGCGGCGCCGAGCCGCGGGCGGGGGACCCCGGAGCGGCCCGGGCGGGGAGCGCCGGCCGCCCATGCCCTGCCGACACGGGGCTCCACTGCTGCTGCACCGGGCAAGCACCTGTGCCGGCCCTCGGGAGCGCTCCGGGAAAGGCGGGTGGGAGGGGACAAGAGTTACAGCAGCCGAGGAACGTAAAGGAGGGAGGGAGACATCAAAGGTTTGTGCTGTGAGAGCGAGGGCTTCTCGCAAAGAGTCACTTTGCTATGCCTGATAGAATACTACTAGTCATTCGAATGATAATTAAATATTTTAATACTATCTAATTCTACTTATTAATTTAGAGAACTTAAAAACATTCAGATGGAAAATGCCTTTTCTTTTCTTTTTTTTTCTTTCTTTTTTTTTTTTTTTTGAATTTCTGAAACTCCAGACAGCTCTTTAAGCACACAGCATCCTATGCAAAACCTTCCCTACCACAGCACTTGGAAGCGGATTTTTTCCGAAAGCTTCAGTGCCAAGTGTCTCCCACACTGGCACCTCCATCAAACACGTCTTCCTATTTCCTCACCTCCACCCAACAGCGAGGACGTGGGCAGAAATGGGGTCCCAGACACGGCTTTATGGGAGCTGCTGCACCAAAATCTTTGGTTTTGAATATTTTCTTTTTAGTGTTTATGAATTAAAGACATTTAAGAAAATGAGGTGTTAAACTTGCCCGAGGGAAACACCTACGATTCCTCTAGAGCTTCCCCCATGTCCTTCCTTGGATGTTTTCTCTCCTGCCTGAAGAGAACTTCAGCCTCTTTGGCCACAGAGAGCTCTCATTTACATGCCTAAAACGTTCCTGGGTAGGGTAAAGTTTAAAAGTAAGTAACCATCATGGTTTTAGCCAGGTTTCGTTTTGAATCACCAACTTACCTCAAAGCAAAACTGAGAAAAAGCTCTGGGCTAACTCTCGTGTTCTCAAACCTCGGACTGTGGCACGTCTTTACTTAGAGTGAAATTATTCAGAGCTGATGCTGGCAACTGTTGCTCCTGTTAGAAACCAGACAAAACCCCCTCAATTTCTGCGGTTTCAGGATTTGTTTTTAGTGGCTACCCCCATATTTAGCTGGCGGAAATGCTGGTAACAATCACCACCACCATTGTAAACTCACTCTCACTTTCCACACCCTGCCAAGCTGCTGCTCTTGTGACACTGCTTTTGGGGAGGATCTGGACCTAAAGTCCCGCGCTGCACTGGGAAATGCCACACGATAAGGAAGACTGAGGGATTTTTGGCCAGTGGAAGGTGATAGGTAGATGGTGTCAGGGAGCAAAACCTGGTCAGTATGATGCAGCCACATAAAATATCTTTCCTCATGAAAGTCAACATCCTACAGGGCTGTGCGGGGGGTGCCCTCAGGAGCTCTTCCCATGAAATTTTCCACAGAAAAATGTGTTTTCCTTCTGCTGTAAATGTTTGACAGAAATGTTTTGCCTCGATGTTGCCACTGTATACAGATACCATAATGCCGGAAAGCACCTTGGGTGGAGAAAAATCCTTTCCCTTTGCAGCTTGTAAAACAGCACTGAACGAATCACAATGGTTTGGGATGAACCTTAAAGGTCATCTCATTCCAACCCCCCTGACACGGGAAGGGACACCTTCTGCTACACCAGGTTGCTCAAAGCCCCATCCATCCTGGCCTTGAACACTTCCAGGGATGGGGCATTCACAGTTTCTCTGGGGACTGTTCTAGTGTCCCACCAACCCCACCCTGAAGAATTTCTTCCTGATATTTAATCTAAACCTGCCCTCTCTTAGTTTAAAGCCATTGCTGCTTGTCCTATCGCTACATATCCTTGTAAAAAGGTCACCAAGCTCCTGTTTACCAGACGCTTTCTCAACTGTCAGGGCTTGCAGGAGGAGAGGGAGAAAGAGGTTCAGGGCCCTGCAGTGTGACAGGCTTGGCTGGGAGGACACTGCTGCAGAGTATTTATGGACCCTTATGTCCCTCTGTTCTTGTCTGAACCCCAGGGACCAGCAGGCATTTCCACGTTCCCAAAGCCTATTCCCAAGTTTTTGCAGGCACATCGTAACAATCTGTGTTTGTACAGGCAGTCCCAAGGACTTCTGCAGCCTTCCAGCTTCCCAGCAGCTCCTTGGCACACATCAGGGGAGTGACTAGTGCTTCCTGGCAAAAATAAGGGCGCTGATGTACGTGTTCCAGTTTAATTTGTTTTCAGAGATAGTCCTCCTTACACAAGGCGGAGTGTGGGGAGGAGGGAGGAAAGAAGCCAATGGGAAGAAGCACAACACCCTGAGAGCAGTGAGGCCCTGGTTTCTGGAGGACACCTAAGGGAATACTGGCTTTTAAAGGGGTCATCTGGCATTAGAGTCCATGTGGTGTGGGAGAGCCCCAGATGTCACACCCAGAGTCAATGCTAATGCATTTCTAAGGTGTGGAGCAGGTCTTGGTAGATAGGGCACACAAAGCCAAGGCAGGTGAAGGTTCCCACCAGTCTCAGCTGGAGCATGTGCCACCTCAAGCTCAGGACAGTTTCCCTCACCTTCTAAGGGAATCTCCTACAGAGGCTGTAGAGAGTCAATAAGAAAACCTCGATAATAAACCCTGTGGTTTACTGGACTGAAATTACCAAAAGCCAGGGCAGCTTTACTGAGGTTTATGTCCATTTAATAAAATGCGCTTTCCATCTCGCTCTGGAAGCACGTGACCCCAGAGATTGAAAGCAGGCCAGGAGAAGCCCGAAGGAAAACCCCACTGTAGGTATGGGACAAACTCCAGTACAGGCAAGTTAGGTGCTGATTAGAGACCATAAACGCTTGAACAGAAAACACAGGGCAAGCCAAGGTGCTGGAAAATCTGTTCCTCATAGGAACCATAGGAGAAGGTGAACTGCAGCTGATAGAAGCCTCTGTCTGGCACCAGATGGCCATGGAAGGCTCCTTCATGTACCATTTGATGTAGAGGGGGGTCTGGGGACTAATTCTTAAGCCAGCATTTAGGCAGAGCAAGGATCTTGGTGCATTTCAGCCTTCTGTAACTTCTGGCTGCTTTATTGACAACTGGCATGGTGAGGTCAAAGCACAGCAGAGATAAAGACAGCTCAGATACTCTTTTTTGTTATTCAGGCATTAAGTGAAAATTGGGAAGACATACATGTACCCAGAAAGCAGGTATTGTGGAATAAGTTTTAAATGACAAGCTAGTTAAAGAAAAAAATGTACAGTAAGATGGTTTTGGACATCTAAGTTAAAAATGGTTCTCACCAGTGCTGCTTTATATGTGACATACCAAACCCAAGAAATAAAAGCAATAGATCCATGCTATTTTTTAATTTGGTGATCAAATAGTCTTTACTAATATTATCAACTGCATCTTGGAAAAGGCTGCTGGTGAGACCTGTTCCAGCCTTGCCTAACTTTTGATGAGAGTTTGTAAATGACATTGATTGACAGAATTCAATTAATTAGAGGCAGGTTTTAAAGATCATGGGCTTGCTTTAAACAAGAAGGTTAATCCTAGTTAATGCCTTAATCAATCACAAAAATAAACAGTCAGAAAAAATCAAAAACTCCTCCCAGCAGTCACCCAAACACTTTAAATTATTCTTCTTGGAGCAATGTCAATGACTTCAATGTTTAGGGCTTTTGAATCTACCTAGGAAAATGAAATTTGTGGCATTTTGACAAACTGGGGAATTTTGAAATAACTGACATTTTTGTGGTCTACAACTTCCTCATGAGGGGAAGCAGAGGGTCAGGCATTGCTCTCATCCCACCGATGACCAGTGACAGAACTCAAGGGAGTGGAATGAAGCTGTGTCAGGGCAGGTTTAGGTTGGGTTTTAGGAAGATTTTTCACCCAGAGCGTGGTTGAACACCGGAATGGGCTCCCCGGGGAAGTGGTCACAGCACCAGCCTGACAGAGTCCAAGAAGCATTTGGACAATGCTCTCATACACATGGTGTGATTCTTAGGCTTATCCTGTGAAGGGTCAGGAGTTGGACTCAATGATCCTTGTGGGTCCTGTCCAAGTCAGGATATTCTATAATTCTATGAAAAGCATGACACAATTATTTCTTGAATGAAATCACTGTGTTTGTGTGCATGAGATTCAGGATCTCTGGACTCACCATCTTTCACTGAGATGTCTGCAAAGCATGTGAAAAAAAATTCAGCTCTAATATTCAAACACAGTCAGTGGAGCTGAGGAAAGACAAACCTTCTGGAACTTCAAATGGATAAAAAATAGGGAAAAGTTACAAACTGGTAGCCTGGACAGTGAATTAAAAAACTGCACAGGTCTGGTTGCTGTTATTTCTTAGATTTGGGACATAATCCTGCTCTGATTTGAGTCAACGGGAGTTTTGCTATTGAATTCACATGGACCAGAATCAGGCACTTTGTCTTCTCCAGACCTGACCACTTTATTTGGAAATATAACTTTTTAAAACACACACTTCTCTCTTAAAATGCTACAAAGTAAAACAAGTAATTACATTAGGCTCTACCTGAAGCTCCAGAGAATTAATACAAAGGCTGCTTGAGTCTTGCCAACTTTCACTATTACAATTTTACTAGCACCATATGCAGCACTACCGTACCTGCTTGTTTCACTTAGTAAAATCATTGGGGTTTGTTTTGGTTTGTTTTTTTTTTCCTAAGGAACATGCAATATCCACAAACAAAAGCTCCAGGGAGTGGGGAGCAGCTCAGAGGCCCATATGGTCTTAGTATCAAAGTAATCAGAAAGGGAACAGGTCTGTTTGCTCAGCAACCCCACCCTTTTTGCAAACATGTGAGAGCTGGCTCAGGAAAAGGTGCTCTTTTGGGTGGTTTCTGCTGCTTGCTGTCATGCAAGAAACTGTGAAGTGAGATTTCCAGTGTTATTTTCAGCACCTCTGTAGCCTAAAAGGAAAGAAGCTGTGAGGTAGGGAGAGAACTGGCTGTGTCAGCTTTGAGACCATGGAAAGGTCGGGGACACTTTCCTAAGGACAGCCAGGAAAGGGTTTCTGCAGAGGAGAGTTTTAACCAGAAAAAGCTAAGCATGTGATTCTCAATTGACTAATTCCAATGCAGGAGAACAACCGAATGCAAATTACACATACGAGGCTTCACAGAAAGGCCAAAGTGTCTGCTGAGGCAGAATAAAAGTTGATGAGGGATTTTTCATCACTGGACTTGAAAATATAGTGACTTCTTGCTGAAAGATGAGTTTTGAAGACCAACGACTCTGCCAGTGTGCTACTTTGACATGCACAAGTACAGCTGTGCTTACTGCAAGGCACAACTGTGTAGAAGTCAGATATCAATGACTTTAAGACACTGGCTAGCTAAGGCTGACAGGTTTGTTTGCAAACTTGGTTCTGAACCCCAGCATAGATTAATGCACAGTTGTAGGTGCTAGGCTGAGACCAGCCCTCAGGAAACAGCATCTGGCAGAGCTGCCCTCTCCTTTGACCACGTGAACTGGCTGATGGTTTGGGACAGGCTTCTCTGCTGCTCTGGGAAAAAGAACCACAGAATCACAGAAACATTTGTTGCATGGGACTGCTGGAGCTCACCAAGCCTAATCTGTCAGAGCAGGACTACCACAATCACCATACCATTAAATTGGCCTTATCTAGCTTGATGCCTTTCCCTGGTCTTAAAATCAAGAGCCAAACACGCTTAGAAGGGAAAAAGGGATTTTACCTTGGCATTTATTTAAGGATCCTTAGGTGCACCACGTCCAGGTCAAATGCACCACAATGCACACCGCAATGCACACCCACAAAAGGTCTGGTATAACATTACAGGTCTTACTAATTAGCATATCTATCAAAGATTCCCCAATGAGAGGCTTGAGTGAGCCCCCATCCCCAAGGAACCTTCCCCTGGATGGTTCTATCTTAGTTTACAAAATGTGTTCTGGAGAGGACCTTGGAGTCTGGGGCACACTAACCCCTACCTACGAAGCTTCTAAAATGTTTAGTCTCCTAGCTTGACAAACAAGTCCAAGCATGTAGGCAAAAAGCACTAGGAATACAGAAGTTGTAAAAGGTATAACAGGGGTATAAAAGAAAAGGCAAAAAATCATCATGGCACCAGCTAAGTCATAAAAAGCCTTCAAATAAGGAGCCACCATCACCTCTCTGGAGTACTTAAAGGAAAAGGCTAAACTGAACATCTCCATCTGCCATGTGTGCCTTGTTAAGTCCCCTGACATGACCAAGAAGGGTTTGTCATTTCTGTACCTGCTCTTCAAGCAGACCTGCTCTTCAGGGCTGCTGTTCCATCACCCTTTGGGCTTCCTTTCACCGGGAAAAACAAGCACAGCTCCTTCCACCTCTCTCTCACCACATCTGCACTCCAGACACTGGACCATGGTGGCAGCCCTTAGCTGGACCTTTCCAGTTTTTTCACATTCCCCTTGAGGCACAAGTTGCAGAACTCCAGCTGTGGATACACCAGTGCTGGGAAGGAGAAGTGCATGGTGCCAGATCTTTGAGCCACAGCCTCATGTTGTAGGCCAATGCATGGTGCAGACACTACTATACCTCCATCCATATTCCCAGTGCTGACTGTCAAAGGGGTCTAAATGGTTGACATAAACTAGGAGAAACGGAGTGATTTTGGTTACAGCTACAACTTTGGCTCAGTATCTGTATATAACTTTCCATGCTTACTCAGCAAATCAGAGCAGAGCCCAACCTACATCCTCTTGTTCCTCGAGTTCGTCTTTCAGTCTAAGACTTACCAAAACATAGTTTTATATGCTAATTTCCGCATAGTAAACCCCTTACTGTACGTCATTCATCGATACCAAGCGGTGTACATGTAAGGGTAGGCTAATATTCTGTGTATATTACCAACTTTATGAGTTAAAGAATTACAATGTGCTTGCTTTATTTAGGTGGTAAAGTTTTTTAATGAGTCTGGAGGGTCCTTTACATAAAAGTAGTGACTCTAGCTTGGAATCTCTTTCCATGTTTATTAGAAATGTGTTTTACTTTACCGTGAAAAAAGCCAAGGAAACATGCAGCCCTAAAGTCTAATGAAGTAGTTACTCGTGCAGTCAAAGTTCATAAATTTTAAACACATTTAATTTATAAATTGAAAACATAGCTTGCACTGGCTTTTTCAAGATTATTGCTTGCCACAGGGGTTTTAGGATAGTTGCCGGGCCATGCATGTTACCTCTTTTCCTTCTAGGCCAACACTGGATGTTCATGATTTTCTCACATTTGTGTTTGTTTGTTGTTTTTTTTAAATAAAAATCTTTTCAGAAAGGTATCTCATTAGAATATTAAAAATCATAACCTATCCAGCAGTCTCAGCAGTCTCTTTGTTCTCAACTTCGATAGGATTTGCTTTTGAGCTGACACTTTGAGAGCTCTTTCTCCTGGTGAGAAGCCCTTTGGCCCCCTGGAGACCTGTCTTCTGAGCTAATTGGGAAGAGCAGTCCCTGCAGTGGCAGTCTGAGCTGGATTCCAGTCTCGCACCAATAAAACCTCAGTGCCAGCCTGGGTGAGGAGCCCAACTCCCAGGAAAAGGGAATTTGGGGAAGTGGGGAAATGAAGATGCCAATTCCCCACTTTTGCCCTGTGTGTTTCACAGGTTGCTCATCCATCCCTTGTGAGCAACTCTGGCTGCACAAGCTCCACCATTATTTGTCCTACTTGCAAAGCAGTCTCAGGTACAAAACATGCCATAGGGATGTCTGGCACACAGCAGTGCTCTACCTGCTTCAGGAGGAGATGAGAGGGGCGTTCCAGCCTAATGCCAGCTGGAATTTCCACCAGCCATCCTCACTGGGCACACTGCTTCGTGTCGGTGCCACTGTGAAGTGAGCTAGCAGATAGCTGATGACTGCAGGATCACTGTTTGTTGACACAGAGTCACAGAAGGTCAGTTCTGGAGCTCCAGATCACTTTACATGGATGTGATAGAAATGAGAATGTACCTGCGATAAGGGAAAACATCAAACCCACAATACCTAGAATAGCAGTGTTGGTATTTAACTGTTGTATGTTTAGATTTATATGGACAATTCCCCCAAGCTTCTTTCAGCAATATGGCAATGCAGGTAAAGAAAAAAGGGTAGCAGGGCTCACCCTCTCTGTTTCCATGTCCCCAAAATGGTCAGTTATACCCAAGCCACTTCAGAAAGATATTTGTGTGTCACCTGGCCTCAGCATCCACATGCCACAACATCCCTTGCCTGGATACTCACTGAGTCCCTGTCCCAACACTTACAAGGGCCGCTTCTGCATGGCTTATCCTGATGACTCCATCCTCAGTTGAGCAGGCACCTCCAAGGGCTTCTACAAAAGGCAGCTGTGAGATGATGCCCTCCCAGTGACTGCTGCAAGTCCCTGCTCTGGCTCACCGTTTCTCCCACCTCTTTCCACCATAAGCCCCACCGTCCCTGTGTTGCTGCCAGGCTGTCGGCACACACCAGGCCCAGCCAGCGCTGGGAGCAGGGCCAGTAATTGGAAAGGGGAATTGCAAAGCACCAAAGCTTATCAACAGGCAGTGAGGGAGCGTTCAGCAGCCACTTCAGGGGCCAGCCCAAGGTCTGCAGCGGGTTGGCAGCCTTTTGTTTGGTAGCATGGGGTGGACACGCACGGCTGCTCCGCTCCGAGCAGGCACCGCTGAGGTTAAAGCAGGGTGGTGGCTCGCTGGCTGGTGTAGCCTTCTCCTTCTGCTGGGGCTGCCAAGGCTGTGGAGGAGAGCAGTGCTGGAGCAAGGAGCAGGCATGGCACAGTGCTCAAGGAGCTCATGCTCAGAGTGTTTTCAGGATAGCCTCAGGCATGGCTTCATGGCCTCAGGAGTGCCACCAAGCACCATTACTATGCACAGAAGTAGCAGCTATTTTCTCATATATCTTTTACTCATTAACCAAAGCTTCTAAATATAGCCCCGACTAGCACTAGCAAGAGATGGTGGGTGCCCTCTGTGGTCAGGTCTTTGCTGTCCGCCTACCTGCAGCACTGGCACCTGATCTTCACTTTGTCAGTGCCCTGTCAGGTGCCCTCTGCTCTCAGCCCTGGGACACATGGATAATTTACATCACAGGTTTCCTGCTACACACAGGAAAAGCATGCAGCCCCAGGAATGGAGCCAGCTTCTCCCGTGCTCCTGCCAGCCCTCAGTGCCCCATGCAGTCCTCCCCTTCATCCCTGAATCAACTCCTGACCAAAACATATCGCTTCCCTCTGGGAGAAAGCAGGCTCCTGGTGCAGCCAACATGGGTAAAACCCATGAGTTCAAAGCCTGTTTCCTTTTGCAGGAGCTCTCACTCATACCTAGGAAGGGTCTATCGGGAGCTCTCCATTCTTGGCAGGGGAGGATTGAATCTTATGAGGCAGGTAAAATGGAAACTATTGCCTTTGCTGGGAAACTTTCAGGACATATCAGGAATATCTGATATACTTGTATGATTAGGTTCCTGGCTTCAGCCTTGGCTTGATGGCAAGTAGTAGAATCTCCATACCTGCCAATCACTCACTGCCAGCGAACACTTACTCCTTCACTCAGCAATTTATTCAAAAAAGTGGGCAGCTGGGCAAGAGGGAAGACATCTCATGTTCCTGTGTGGATTTTGGGCTACATCCCACCTGTAGCTTCTGCAGGAGTTATATGTGTCCATTCCTTCTCCCAGTTCTCCAAGAATTAAAAAAGATGGTCAAGGGAGAAACACTAAATGACTGTTTACACTTTGTCTGTCAAAGAAAGAGGTTATGGATGTTTAAAGGTTTGTTGCTATATTCTAGGTAAAGGAATATGATTATGACATCTTGCACATTGAAATATGATGTTACTTGACACCTTAATGTTAATTTAATTTTTTGTCCATTCCTAACAAAATAGGTTTTCATGCAGTAAAAATTCTAGGTAGTCTCCAAAAATCCTCAGAGCAGCCTACCATGAAACTTCATAATCACTCTATGTGAATTCCTCAACTCATCTAGCTCAACCTGGTTTCCTTGGAGTAAATGGAAGACCATGCTTCTCTACACCTTGAATTCCTTCTGTTATAATATTTGAGGTAGGATAGCATTTTATATAGAGAAAAAATAGCTTGTAATTGTAAGCACAATATGCTCATCAGTAGTAGCCTGCCTTTTAGTGAATGGCCTCTCATCCATCCTCCCTTGCCCACGGATAATTTTTCACAGTAGCTGGAAATCTAACTACCCATTTCTTCTCTTGGGAAAACAGTGTGAGAATAAAAATATGTCAGTGAGCAAATATTTGGTGGCAAAGCCAAAGAAATCATGTTCTTTTGAGACAAAACTCTCTTTACTTACAGCTGAGTAGACAGAGATTAAGTTATAAGGAATCCGGGCTCCTTGCCAATTCATCCCCATCTGCTTGTCAAGAACAAATGCTTTGTTATTTGGCTCGGTGAGGGAGCAAAGAGCAGGAGAGAGGGCAGTGGGCCATGGCCATGACCTCCCACAGGCACTCCCCCACCCACAGGAGCTGCTCTTGCCTGGGACCTTCAGTACTAATGCTCCATGCTAGTGACAGAGAGAGGGCCAGGACTGGCTTGCCAGCAGAAGTAGGCACCATTCAGGAAAAAAACTATCTGGATAAAAAAGAAATGAATGACGATGAATACGTGAGGCTTAAGAAAAACAAAGGTGCGTGTAGGAAATCAAGAAAGTCAAGAAGAGAGATTTTCAGTGTCCCTGTGAGACCAAGGTATGTCGTGTCACTGATAGGAGCTAAGAGGCTTCTGGGGGCTGTGAGCAACTGAAGAGTTGGTAGTGCCTGGAGCTATGTTGTTATGTCACCAGTATTCTCTAAAAATGTGAAAAATTAGAAGAGCAAGTGCAAGAACCATGAACCTCTACCACAGCAGCAATCTCAGCAATCCTATGAAGTTCAACAAGGAGACATTAAAAAGTTCTGCATGTGGGACAGAATAACCTCAACAGCTCTGCTGAAAAGGACCTGGGGGCTATGGTGGGTGTTAAGAGGCCTATGAGACTAGAATATGATCTTATTGCAAATAGCTAACTGCAGATTGAATGATCAGAGTGCTGGGAGGAGGGTGGCCAACAGATTGAACTGGGTATCTGCATGGCACTGGTGAGTCTGCAGGTGGAGTACAACATCCAGGTTTGGGACTCTTGCCTCAAGGGGGATGTGAAATACACTGGAAAGGTCCAGCTAAGGGGTGCCACTATGGTCCAGTGTCTGAAGTGCATATGCAGCATGAGAGAGGTGGAGGGAGTTGGGCTTGTTTTTCCCAGTGAAGGGGAGCCCAAATGGTGCTGGAACAGCAGCCTAAGTCTGCCTGAAAAGAAGGTACAAAGATGCCAGATCCAAACCCTTCTTGGTGGTTTCAGGGAACGTAAAAAGGGACAACAAGCACACATGGCAGATGGGGAGGCTCAGGCTTGCTATTAGGAAAGCTTTCTTTACCAGGTGCTGCAGGGAAGTGGTGGCAGTTCCTGCCTTGGAGGGTTTTCACAACTTGGCCGGATAAAGGCGCAGCTGACCTAACAGTGGTGGTAGTCCTGCTTCAAGTGGGGTGATCTCCAGGATGCCATCTAACCAACATTTCTGCAATCTCATTTCTTGATGTAAAGTTATTAGTGCAGGTACTGCCTACTTCACTAGCACAGATGGAATTTTAGGAGAAGTTGTAAACAATCAGTACAGCACGACATAGACAACTTGCTGCAATCCAAACATGTCACCCAACCTGAATTAATGAATGCACAGGCTGCATATTCAGCTGCATGTATTTTCCATTCAGCCAGATCACACAAATACAATTGTGTCCTTTACAAAGCTTTTCCCACCACACCCGAGGTGCTGAGGCACTAGCAGACTCAGCTGTTGATTTTCTGTAATTGCTTCCAGATTCACCATTTTTGGCAGGCCAAGTCACCACAAATTGCTTTTTTTTTTTCTTGAGTTGAAAAACTCCTGAAGCACTCAACATGCTTCAGACGCAAATACAGTACTAAGAGGTCTTACAGTCCTTATGAATCCATAGATTGCTGTGTCAGATGCACTGTCAGCCTGCCAGACTACCACTCTGCACTTACTCATTTATATGAAGCAGGATCAGTATAGGAGCTGATCCTTGCTGAAACAGCATTGTCAGGCATCCAACATACAATATACTGTCCAGTGCAGCCAGTTTCAGTATCTGTGAACACAGCTGCAGCACCATGTAATGTCAGAATAGTAATCACCCTTTCCACACTTAAATTTTCTATTATTTTAATTTAGGAGTATAACTGTTCTGCATGTTGCAAAGTCATGCTATTTAGGAGACCATTGAATCTGAAAATGAAAGCTGACTTGCAAAATTCTTGGTGTTGACAGATTTTGGGTTGTGTTACTTTCCATTTTCTCTGCAGCACTGCACTGTGTTCCTGCTCATCCAAAGCCAAGAATGGCAAACAAACACCTCTTTCTGAGCAGTGCCACGTAACCTTTTCAGACCTACCCACCATGTAGGAGTGTTTAGAGATGATTTTCATTACAGGTATAGTGAGATTTGCGTTGTTAGCAAATTCACGTCAGGTGCAATTCTCTTCATTACAGCCTCTGTTTTCTGTTCCTGCCTATTTGCAGTGATCCATAGATAGCATGGCAAGTAAACTTCCCAGGGAACATACTGTAATTTCCAGAGAGAAAAGGTCAATGAGAGAGCCATCTTCATTTCACCAGAACTTCCCAAGCCTTTCTGTCTCTTTCCTATGTAAATAACATGCATGGATTTTTTCACATCTGATCAACCTTCTTCCCACCAATCATAAATTGAAGAGGCACTTTTGCATTTATCTGTATTCTACATAACCTTATTATCTTTGGTGAGATATGGAAGACAGATCAGCATGTAATTCGAAATTTCCAGCATTCCTCTAGCCTACAATGAATTCATAATACAGAACAATAATTCCCCTACGTGGTGTTTTACATCAACTTTTAACATCCTAATCCCATTAATTGCTAATTTAATTAAGTTTTACACTAACCTCCATACTGTTATTGACTGGGACATATTTACAAAAAATTTTTAAAGCATGTGATACTTTAAAAATTATCTCAGCAGAGAAGTTATACAAAAATCAGTAGGAGGACCTACTGCTCCTGGTGCTCTCTTTCTCCTGAAATGTCTAAGCACTCCTAACACGTCCCTTTGAAAAGGGCAATGAGGGCACCTAAGAAAGAAGCTTATTTGCAAATGAAGCCACATAACCTTATTAAACCAGTTTGTGTGTGGGAGCTGGCAAAACCACCTTTTGCAGTCTACCCAGTAGAAAAATGCACCTCTTGGTTGTTTCTAATCATTCAAATTTGGGTTCTTAGACACCTCACCCTCCAAAATATAAAAGGGAATTCATTATGGGAGGAGTTGCAGTAGGTTTGCTTGTTTTTCTCCCTCACTTGGGAAAACAAAAAGCTTCATGCAAAGGTTCTTAATATTTTTGTTGGCATAGAGCAGTGTCTCAGTTTGAGACAAATTTAGGAGGAAAATGCTCTGGAATGAACGTCTCCCCCAAAGATGGTTTTTTGGCACTCCCTTCCCCACCGATACGAAAGGAATTTCTTGAAGGAAAGTGAAAAAAACTACTTATTTAACAAACAAAGTGCCAACAGGGCACAGGAAAAATGAATAACTGTTAAAATATTAAACCTTCTCAATGCAGAGAAAGCTGGTGGATTTAGAGTTCCCTCTGTAGCTGGCTCGGCCCCTCCCGAGGGGCCGGGATGCGGCGTCCCCGCAGCCTCCCCGCCGGTCCACGGGGTCCGGTGATCTGGTTCTCGGATCACAGCTACGCCCAACATCTCCAGAAGAAGTCACCGGAGGATTTCGGTACGCCGGTATGCAGTCCTGGGAAAACACCTCTTGCCTCAGCTCACAAGCTGGCTAGCAGCAGGAAAAAAACTCTCCCGCTGCAAGCAAAGCCGAGCAATACAGGGGAGTGTGTGAGTCCTGGAACACAAATTGTGCTGAAGAATTTGCCTGGCTTCTCTCCCCCTCTCTCCTGGACCCAGCTTAAAGCTATGGGACCCATTTCTGGGCATAAAGCAGATGATAGGGAAATACAGTATTATCATAAAATCACCCCAAGACAGGCAGGTTTGTATTGACTGACCCAGCAAATCCGGTTCTGTTTACAGTCACACACCACTGCTAAGCAGGCAAAGGCATTTCTATGAAACTACAGCACTAGATGTGTAATATTGTGCAGTTTTTAGTCTGGACATTATTTTGTTATTCTTAGAGGAAACAAAGTTACCCCATTTTGTGCCACCTTCCCTCTCCACACCTTTCTTCCTCTTCTGTTTTCCACATACTTGGCTGATCCCTTGCCTCCTTTTTGCTCCACTCCGCAGTAGTTTAATGAAGACCCCATGTCCCCAGTTTACCCATGAAAGAGTTATATGGGACAGTGTCAGAAGCCTTGTACTGCCTGCCTGCAAGCCACCTTTTATACCACCTTTTTGATTGTCAGGTCATCTTCCTAGGTGGTCATGCTGGCCACCATTCCTGCTGGGAGCCTCCTGCATCAGAGCAGTTTTTCATCCCATCTTCGGCGCCTCTTTTAGGAGCCGAGAGTTCTCCAGGGCTCCCTTTCCCATTAAAATTCCTTTCCACAAGACTGCATTTACCGATTCTTTCAGTGCGTTGAAGTCTTCTGGTTTAAGTTCATTAGTCCACTGCTTTTGCTCCCTCCTCTCTTGAAACTCGAGAGCTCTGCTGATTTGTGATCTTTTCCACTCAGATCACCTTCCTCCAGCAGCAGCCGCCTCTCACCCGGTTTTCCCACATTAACCAGCAGCAAACCACAAGCCACCAGGTACAGCTGCACACATCTCATGTCACGGGAGCAAAAAGCTGCTCTTTATCCACAAAACTTCAGGGATGGGCTACACATTGTAATTGCCTCATGAACACATATCTAGGACAGAGTTTCTGGTGCTGTGGGGTGCACCCTACAGGAGGTATAGGCATCACTTCCCCACGTTCCCTGCTGCACGCAGGGACCTGGTTCAAGGTATAAGCTCACCGCAGTTAAAGAAGGATGTTTGTGACTCTGCAATCAGACTCCTAGTCTCCATGCAAGCAATTCCACTAGGAGCCAGGAAACAGCTCAAATGCTTTGGCTCTGTGCTATCCCCCACTCCCAGTAAGCCCTAGGGTGTAACTGACTGGAAAGAGATGAGTCTGGGAACCTCAAAGTTGTGTTGACATCCCCGTCCCTGAGCCAATGCACTTCTTTCCCCAGTAACAGGCAGTCAGATGTTCAGATGCAGATACCGATTTCACACAATTCTCATCTTGGCTGCTGAATTTCTCTCTGAGGCCAAGGGAACTGGCATCAGGAAACCAGCAACACTGATTGTCTTCAGAAAGGGCAACAAAAAAAAAACCCAACAAAACCCACAAAAAACAAGGCATATAAATCTGAAATGCAGAATTCAGAAAAACAGGAAAAAAGAATTTTTGCCTGGATTTCTCCCAGAAACAGCCACAAAAATTCTCTGTTAGGCTGATGATCAAGAAAATTATCTTTTAGTTCTACCCACATCATCTTACGTGGTATTTTAAACATAATATTATTCACCATAATTTTTCACTTCTAATTGCAATGTCCTTTCACTTTTTTTACTTCTTAGTGCCAAGCTTAAAAGAGCTAAGTAAAACTCTTTTCAGTGTCAAATTCCCCCCCAATTTAAAGGGCTGGGTGCATTGAATTACCATAACCATTTAACACACATCCTGCTTTTTGTGGTTCTCTGTCTTGCTTTTGCTTTTCTCCACTTATTACTTTCTTTCCTTCCTCCATTTTCTATTTCAGGCTGTCAAGGAGAAAGCAGAGTCTGACTCCTGCAATGAAATGCTTCACCTGCGGAGCCTGCTGAGAGTGAAATTGATAAAGGACAGCACCAGCCCAGGCAATTTCACTCACAGCGGGCACTTGCAGGTGAAGCACTACCATAAAATGGAGCAAGGTTACTTGCCTGCTGCCTCCCAGCACAAATCACCAGTTGATAGCTGCTTTTCCATGATCTTTTCACTCATCTCCTGCCATGCACCACTTGCTCTGACCCCAGTGCAAGAGGCAGGAACCAGCCATGTAGACCAGTGTTTGCAGGCAGGGGCTGAGCCCAGTGCTCCAAATGTTGAACAGTTGGCTGAAGGCTGGCCTGGCCACAGGACT
Source organism: Lycocorax pyrrhopterus obiensis (assembly GCA_014706295.1). Taxonomy (NCBI): domain Eukaryota; kingdom Metazoa; phylum Chordata; class Aves; order Passeriformes; family Paradisaeidae; genus Lycocorax; species Lycocorax pyrrhopterus. The sequence goes on along the minus strand of JACSVZ010000001.1, from coordinate 39,958,396 downwards.
GCTCAGGCCACCTTCCCACCAGTGGGATCCCGGGGAGGATGCTTGCAGTCCCACCCACCTCTTCATGCAGGACAACAGTCCCACAGAGCTGTGACCACTACAACTGCCTGACAGGACAAAGGCAACTGGTAGATGTTTCTGTAACATCTCTATAGGGTGCCAGCCTGATGTAACTTAAGATAACCTATACATCATTTTAGATGGTGGTTCCCATGGATCTACTTCAATACAGGTTTGATCCCAGGGGGTATCACTCTCACAGTCACTCCAGAATTGCTTTGCCCCAGTTCTGCTTTCTTCACTATGTGAAAATCTTGTGTATTAAAGAACAACTTTAGTCAGCTCAGGATTTTTTTATTTTGATAGGAATATTCCTCAAAGCCTGACTGATACCAGGGCTGATGTTTTTCCCTAAGACAGGTTAGTATAAGGAGTAGTCATAAGAGAATTGTGGTGATGCAAGGTAGGGAAGCTGGGCTCTGCCATCTACCCCTTCTTTCAATACTAGGAGTTGGGGATGAAACTTAGAATCGCCAGATTTGGAAAAAGCAAGTAAACAAACAAACTTTTCTTTCGCAATTCATCATGCATTTAACAAGGTAATTACACTATTTCATACCCAAGACCAAAATATTTTGAAATCTAAAAAGGCTTAAGTCTTTCTGGGGAACAATCATAGTTGCACTTAGATCACATGGATAAAGCAGGCTTAAAAGTTACAACAGATAACCTTTCTCATACTTCAGGGCATAAAATTCCAGGAATGGAAGGGATTATTGAGAAACTCCCTTTCTAAACAGTGCTTCTTATGAAGTGCTATATAGTCCTTGTTAGAGACTTGAATACCCAGCAGTGCCAGACATGTGACAAAGCAATTCCTGTAGCACTGGTGGGGGGAAATCATTTCTACAAATATTCTTTCTATAAATACCCCTCATACCATTTACAAAATTCAAGGACTGAAATTAAGACCTAAGGAGCACAGTGCAAACTCAATGTACTTGAATACCCCGCTCCTAATTTGGAACATAATTCTCAATTGAAATTAGTGGAAAAATAGGAGTCTCGGAAGGATTTAACTGCCTCGATGCCTTCATGTCTAGATCTCCAGCAGATGCATCCCAAATCAGCTTTGCAGCCTTTACTGTGCTGTTCCAGAAGGCTTCTCACAATCTGAAGTGCAAAATTCACCACCAGGAACTGGCCTTGGGTAAAGACCTTTATCAATGAATGTGGCTGGTTACAAGTATGATTATTGTCATGCCATGGGAGGATACAGGGCAAGGACAGAACACTTCAGAAATGGGACCACAGATTAACTGCTAATAAGCAGATGGTCTCTGTGTGTTCCCATTTATGAGCTAGAAACAGATTATAATACTTTTTAAAAACTATTTTTTCCCAAAAGATCTAGTTTAACCCTTGTCAAAGATCCTGAGCAGTCTCTTCTTGGAGGAAAAAAAAAATACAACAGATTCTTCTTTTCCCAGTTGATAGAAATCAGTGACCACTAAGAGTGATATTTAAGCTTGAAAACTTAAATTAGCCTGTACATTTAAGCTGACAGTAAAACTATTACTTGATCATGCTTGCTGCTGAACAGGTAATTAGCTCAACTGATTTGGGGGTCACAGAGCTATAAAAAGAAGGCATTTCCCTTTGTTTTATCCACAGACATATTACAGTGTAAGGGTTTGTTTCTTTGCAGTCTCTGTAATTCGTACTGATGTTAACAGCATTATATTCTTACACACTAATTGATGCAGCCTGAACCAGACCCACTCCAAACATGGGAGATGTGAGCCAGGCAGGCAGCAATCTTCCCACACTTCCTTTTGTGCCGGTTTAAAACTCACCAGGGACCTCACAGAAACCTTACCTATAGCAACAGCTGAAACAAGTCATAAACGTAGCTGCTCCCAGGGCCCAGAGTGCTCAGGCTGCTCTGGCTGGTGCCACGTATCCCCTTCTCCCTCCTAGAGGAGTCTGGCTTGTGTTGGCTGCAAGGCATCCCCACATCCCTCTCAGCACGCTCATTTCTCTAAAGGCTCTACCCCATTGTTCAGGCAAAGGCATCAGCTGAGCTGAATTTAGCTTTAATCATACTGTAATTGTCTCAGCATTTTCTTTTTAGATGCAATTCATTAGCTGTTTTTACCTGACAGGGCTCTTCTTTGCCTATTTTATTCAGTCAGTCCTTTCTCTTTTTAATTTAGGGAGTCAGGCATTGGACTGATTGCTTATTTCTAGTGTCTTATGAAACAGAGAGAAAAAGGACATAGGCCTCCATAGCATACCAAAAGCCTGAAAGAATTTATGTTACATATTAATTTGAAGTTGGTCATAAAATCACAGGAAGTGCTGAATCTCATGCCTGATCAAAGATTAAAAAAAAAAAAAAGTGACACAAAACCAGACTTGCAAGTCATAAAACCCAAACAAAATTAACAATGGCACAACCAGATGAGTTTCTACACACCTTGTGACTACTCAGAACACTGCCTTGTTTACTTAGGTAACGATGTGGCTTCGGTATGAGAGGACACGTTTCTCTTGAGAGACTGCGGCTCTACCTGGACCCGGATGAGAAGCACACCTCACATTCCACCAAGCCCTGCGGAGTAGTCACAGGTTGCAGCACAGCAGCGGTCCTGAGCTGCAGGAGGCCAACGCCTACCCACAGGAGGACTGTGCCTTCAGGAAGAGGCAAACCAGCAGGATCTCTGCCCTGGCACCTCACAGATGATGCTGCCATCCATCTGCATGGGCCAAGGGCTGCTCATATGATGCCTATGCTCCCCCATGTAACATGGTCAGTGCCACGTTGTGGTTGCCATGGAAACTTTGGGTCCACAAAGGACTAGAGCACTCAAGGTGCTTGACTCCCACTTTAGGCACAGAGCCATAGCTCTTCTGTAACCCTGCTCTACTGTCATCCCATTGAGGAGGAACACAGCCCCCTCCATTTTCAGGCTCAAAGGTCCCTAAAGGTTGTCTTTCAATCGCTCATGGAAGTACCTTATGCTTAGCAGGACTGGCATTGTTTGAATTTCCTCAGGTCAAAGTAGCCTCAATCCTCACGAACTATGATCCTTCACCTGTTTAATCTCTGAGAGGTTCTAAGGCATATTTGATGCAGCTGGTGGGGGCAGGGGGGTGGAAATTGCTACCAGCAGTGGTTGTTAGCACAGCCATCTGGGACTTAATTCAACTTCCACCTCCACCTGATGAAGTCTTCACCCTTACTTCTCATTTTATAGAAAAATGGCCAATCTACCAGTGCAGGGACTACTTAACAGCAGGGGATTTCCCTCCAAATATGAAAGACAAAATTTGTCATTGTTAGTGCTAGTTGCCTCAGGAGGAAAAAGAATGCACTTATTTACAAAACTCTGTATTTTAGTTGCTAGGGGAGCTTCAGGTTCCAGGCTGCAAACAGATAGTTTATATTAAAGTTTAAAAAAAAAAGAAGTTGAAGTGACAATTAGCAGCAAAGTGGACGTTAGCTGTATCCAGTTAGCACCCTAAGCATTATGCAACAGAGCATTATTTTGTTCTTTGGTACTAAAATTGGAACTGAACTGTAACCTGTAGCAGGGAAAACAAAGGTGTGCTTGCACCTGCTGCAGCAAGGATTATCTGTCTGTTCCACAGCAAGTGGAACAGCCCCACAGCTTGGCTGCTAAGGCGCTATAGTGAGAAAAGCAGGTTGCAGTGCCCTCAGGCAAAGGAGAGAATATGCTAGAAGAAGGCATTAGACACTAAGCTATAGGCTGTGGGGGATATTTGGGACTTTGTTTCTGAAATGAAGAGCTAAACTGTGGGAACGGTGAATACTTGGAAGAAGAAGGCACCCCTTGGAGCCCAGACATGAGCAGCAAAATGTGAGAACCACCGTAAGAATAGCAAAAGTTATTCACAACACTTTCTAATAAAAAGAAGGGATAACACTTTTCAAGGAGTGACACTTACTTCCTCAGAAGTTTCCGACTTCTCTATATTCTTATCTTTGTATTTTCTTATGACAATAATTTATCAGGAAAAAACAGAAGGTCCTTTTGCGTTGGCTTCTGTTGGTCTCTGAAACAGTATTTTTTCCTGCATTTTATTTCACAATCTCGCATAGCCTTGAAATTTCTGATGATAAAACCTGTGATACTTGTTCTTCCAGTTCTAAAACCACACCCCCTGAACTTTAACCTATGGCTATAAAACTTGTAGCAGGCGAATTCAAGAAGAGAAATTATCAAGCAAGTTCCCACTGAATTTCTCATTAAATTAGAGAAGATGGGTTTTGCCCAGCTTCAAACTGGATTTCAAGGACCATGGCCATTCCTGGGATTATAACCCATGGTTATAGTTACTCCAAAATGACACGGCCTACAAACTGTTTTTCCATATCACCTTTGCAGAGCAGTGAGGAGGGAGGCTCATAGCATATGGCACCACATCCACAGAAATGCTGTTTGGACCAACTGGCAGAGCACTCCTTAAAATAGGTCTGAGTCAGCAGGTTTTGCAGTCACGAAGGCAGAGCAAGAGGAGAGATTTAAGCAGATCACAAAGCATTTAAGCACACACCGCAACTCCTACTCATGGCACAGCTTTCGGAGCGTTCTCAAGGAAGAGGAGGATTAGATGGGCAAAGGCTTTTAAATATTCTCTCATGTGAAGGAATGGAATTAGGCCCACAAAAGTAATTTGCTTGGAATATTAACCTGGGAAATGGGAGATACATTTGAACTCCCTGGTGGTAGAAAAGAAACTGAACTCGGGTCATTTACAACCTGATTATCCTAACCATGAGTAATTTTAAATAAAAAGAGGGAACTGGGATTTCTTCTCCAGCTGTGCTTGTCATAAGGCTTGATCTTATAATTGTGCTCTTAGGATATCTACAGGATGAGACAAGTAGGAATTGGAATGAGAAAGGCAGATGAACAACTTATATTTTAAATATATGGAGAGTTCAAAAATATCCAATGTATATGCTGTAAATTAACATGCATTTACCTCAAACTTCAAGAATGGCTTGTGTAATGTCAAAAATTCACAAAAATTTATTAAAATAATCTTACCTAAGGACTATGTTATGTGGTCTAGGTGCTTAGATGCTCAACCCTGTATCTGGTGAATTGACCCACCTGAAGCTTCACCCTGCCCTAGACAGGTTGGCTACTGAAGGATTGTGTGATCAACAGGTAAACAGAAGAAATGAAATAGTAGTAAATAGAAGAAATGAAATAAAAGATGTTGTGAGAACCAAGGCAATTAGTGGAAATGCTGCAGCATTTACAAAAACAGTTTTTCATGAGAGGGTGTTGTTTGGAGTTTCTGAAGCTGCACAAATCCAAACTGATGGAACGTGCTAGGAAGTAGGGAAACATAAAATGATAATCTGAGCAATGTCCTCTCCTACATTATGAAAACAGAGTTTTTATGTCTGCCCCTCTTATAGGGTGGGGTTTTTTTGTCGGGGATTTTTTCAGTAGATTTTTGTCAGTGCTATACAAGAGCAGCCGTCGGTGACGTGGAGGGAACAGGGACATGGGTTGTTCTGAACGCTCAGCTGCAATGGACAGCCACCACAGCCACCACAGCCAACATCTGTCTGTCAGTCTGCCTGTCTGCCTGTCTCCTCCCTGGCTCCACTCAGCCAGCAGTATGTCTTGCCCCGAGAATTCGGTTTTAAAACTGTGATGAGCTGTCCACCCACGAGAATTAAAAAAACGAAAACCCATGAGAATTAAAAAGACCAAAACGAGACAGGGATGTTGTTTGCTCTGGGTCTGGTACGGGCAATATCACGCCATGGTCACACGAGACCTGGGTCTGGAGGCCATCCTGCCTCCTTGACTACCCAGCCTTCAGGGGTGATTGCTCCCTGCCTAGCTGTGTTGGTCATTATTTCCCCACAAGAGCCCATGGAAAGAGAAGTGAAGAATAAAGACTGGATTATCTATTTTAAAGAAATCATATTTTGCATGGAATATTTCATATTTTTGTAAAAAAAAGTCTCACTCCCCCTCCTTCCCCCCTTTTCCAATGACAACCATATTCTGCTGCATCTGGAGGAAGCTCCTGTTCTGTTTCAGTACTTTGAAACTAACTTTATATTCTAATAACCCCTTCATCACTTAGGAACTCTTGAACTGAAAACTATTGGGAATTCAAGGGTGTTGGTAAGAGGGGCTGGGCATGGTGGTTCCCTCCTCTCAGTGAAACCTTTGATTATTGAAAAAAAACCACAAAAAAACCCCCAGACAGAATTTACTTTAAAAAAATATATAATTTATTTTTAAAAAGACAAAATTTATTTTAAAAAGATCAAGGACTGCAGGACAGGCATGAAACCAGTGCAGCCTGACTAGGATCGGTGGGCCTAGGCTTCGCTGGGACTGACTGCCCGGGTGTGGGGGGCCCCAAATGGCCACTGAGCACCATTTCTATCACCTGTGGACATTCACAGGACCACAGCGGGACATCTGGTTTAACCTCCCTGCTCAGGCAGGATCATCCCAGAGCACATGGCACAGGATTGCGCTCAGATGGTTCTTGGGTATCCCCAGTGAGGGAGACTCCACAGCCTCTCTGGTCAGCCTGTTCCAGTGCTCTGTCACCTGCACAGTAAAGAAGTTCTGCCTCGTGTTTAGTTGGAAATTCCTGTGCATCAGTCTCTGCCCTTTGCCTCTCGTCCTACTGCTCGGCACCACCGAGCAGAGCCTGGCTCCATCCTTTTGGCACCCTCCCTTCAATACTGATAGACATTGATGAGGTCCCCTCTCAGCCGTCTCTTCCCGAGGCTGAACAGGCCCAGCTCTCTTCGCCTGTCCCGGTAAGAGACAGTTCCAGTTCCTCGATCACCTTTGTCACCCTCCGCTGGACACATCCCAGGAGCTCCTGTCTCTCTCGTACTGAGGAGTCCAGAACTGGACACAGCACCCGGGCCGAACGGGGCGGGATCACCACCCTCGACCTGCTAGCAAGGCTATTCCTCAGGCATTCCCGGTACCGCTCCCGCCGGGACGGAGCGGCGCTGCCGCGGCACCAGGGGCGCGAGACACCCCGGAAGCGAACGCGCGCGCCGGCCCCGCCCCCCCCTCGGCGCTCGGTCAGGCGACCCCGCGCGCGGCGGGTGACGACGTGTCGCGCGCGCGCGCGAGGGGGGAGCCGGAAGCGGCGCGGCCGCGTCAGGGCGGGCGCGGGGGGCGAGAGACGGAGCCGCGACCCCGCTGCCGCCCAGAGACCCCCGGCCCCGCCGGCCACAGCCCTGCCGCCCCCCGGCCCAGACATGGCTCTGCGGCGGCTTCTCCTCATCGCTGCCGCGCTGGCGGCGGCCGCGGCTCCCGCCGCCGCCTTCTACCTGCCGGGCCTGGCGCCCGTCAACTTCTGCGAGGCCGGCAAGGAGAAGCCCGAGTGCAAGGTGAGCCCGGGGAGCGCTGCGGGGAGGCCCCTGAGGCCGCCCGGGTGCGGCGCGGCCTGGGTGTTGTTCCTCTGCCGCGGGGGCTGTGTGGTGGGGTTTGTCCGGAGGGTTTGTAGCCGCCTTGCTCTGCCGTACCGAGGCTCCCCGGCGATGCGGGGGCCGTGGCTGCGGGGACTCAGAGCGTGGTTCAGTTCCCGCTGTGCTCGAGTTGCTCACAGAGTTGTTAGGGTTGGAAGGGACCTCTGGAGATCATCTGGTCCAACCCCCCTGCCAGGGCAGGGTCGCCTGGAGTAGGTGGCACAGGAGCGCGTATGAGTGTCTGCGGAGAGGGAGACTCCATGACCCCCTGGGCAGCCTGTTCCAGTGCTGTACACCCCTCACTGTAAAGTTCTTCCTCGTGTAGAGGTGTAACTACTCATGTTTGAATTTATGGCCACTGCTCCTTAGAAAGGAAATTGATAAGACGGAGGACCCAGGGGAATGGCAGAGGTGCTTGCCTGACTCCTGGCTCAGCTCCGGCCTGGCTGGGAAGTGACCATGATCTCTCTGAGGGAAGGAGAGAGCTGTCGCCTCATCTAGTGAGTTACGGCCACGTTGGGGAAGTAGGAAGTCCCGGCTGGTTATCTGTTGGGTCCTTTCAAATCCTTGCAGGAAAGCTGCAGCAAGTAAGGATGGCAGTGACAGGTCATGCCGAGGGGTGTGTTTGTGATTCTTGGCAGGAGCAAGCAGCTGGTGGCTGGAGCAGATATCAAAGTAAACACCCAGTAACACTTTCCTTGCTGTCTCTTCCTGGCTGCAGGAACCTGAAGTGTAGAGGCTTCTAGGCCCCAGAGTGTCAAGTGAAGCTTAAGCTTACCTTTGTGCCTGCAGAAGTGACGAGCAAAGTTCACATAACCAAATTAGTCACTTGTAAGGATGTTGGTGGGGAGCATTAATGTAAATCTCCTCTGATGAAAAATAGTCTTTGCTCCTTTGGGGCACCTTTTGAAGTTGTTTCCTGCTGGTGTGATGGGAGTTACAGCAGATTGTGCTTTAATACTCGAATGAGAAAGTTCAAGACCAATCAGTTTTATGATCCATGGTCTTACTGCTATAGAAAGTGGCTTTCTTGCACTTTCTGAGCTCTCAGCTTCTGCATTACATGAAACACTGGTTTGTAATTCTTGAGAATAGGAGGCTGCTTAAACTATATGCTTTTGGTAAATACCATGTACTGACTGTATCCTTTTGCTGTCTTGAATCAGCAGAGCTGGGAATAAGCCAAGCACATAATGAAGGCACTTTAGTTGTTGTAGTAAAATATCCTGTGGACATTCTTTTATAGGACCGCAGAAATGGTGCTTGGAAGTGACCTCAGCAGGTTGTATACTGCAGCCTCTTGCCAGCAGCATGAGAGGACAGAGAGCACCACTGTTGTCAACACTAGATCAACTCAGCTCTACCTTTGTTTAAGCAAGCCTTGGAAATATCCAAGCATGGAGCATCTGTCTCCTCCCTGAGTGACCTGTTGTAGCGCTGCACCACCCTCTTAAGGACTGGGTTTTTTTCAAATACGGGCTAAAGCTTTCAAGCTGCAGTTTGTATTTTTTCACAACATCCCTGAAAAACATTGCTGTGTTTGGATTATTCCTGTTTTAAGCTTGTAGAAGAAAGATTTATTTTTTTCAGTCAGGTGGACCATGTAGCCTACTATCTTTTGTAACCAGCCTGAGACACTTATGGGGTGATCTTTCTCAGATGTCTCTGGATTTTTATTCCTCATAAAACATGTACAAAATGTTTGTCTTCTCCTGAGAATTTCTCTTTTAATATATGTAAAGTGAGGTACTTGGGTAATGTAAATGTACCACCAGCAGGCAGCTGAACACCTCAACAGCTGTAGTATTGCAAAAATTCTTTCTGCAATTAGCCACCTCTTATCAATTTACGTATTAGACATAGGCATATGGAGAAGTCTAAAGCACTCTTCACATGTAATTCTCTCCATGTAGTCTGCACCTGAAGATACTCTGGTCCCTGGTAAGGAGAAACAATATATGATCATATTATTGCTGTATCATATTTATGTAAGTGGATAAAATTAAGCTTCCTTGGACAGCTTTCATTTTTTACATTTCTCGCAGATTTCTTGCAATTATCACTGTTAATGCAATGTCAGTAATAGAAGTGAATTTTCCTCTGCCTGAGGATTTAGATCCACATGCCAGATCTCTAAATGTACTGTTTGTCACGATCCCTGTGGATCTCCTGTCCTCTGTTGGTGAGATGGGGTGAGATGTTGTTAACAGGGCGCATAACTAAGAGCAATGAGACTCATGGCTTTCCCCCTTTCTCCAAGTTGCCTGCTAATTTGCTTGGGCAAACTCAGTTTGGCTGCTTCTTCTGGTTTTTGTTGGAATACCATCAGAAATGGAATGGCATCTGTGCAGACTTAAATAATAGTTCTTGCCGGAAGATTAAGAATCCTTACTCAGTTTTAAAAAATACTGCTCACTCCAAAAAGGATTTGGTGTTGTATGGGAAATTTTTTATCAAATATGCTGTTCTGCAGTAATGCTTATTAATCTTATGAAAAATTGGAGGATTCACATAAATCTCCTCCAATGAAAAGTAGCTAATTTAAGGCCATGGTTCTGTGACCAGCTGAGCCAGTCTAACTCCCTGCTGCTGGGAGTGAGAGATTTTGTTCCTGTCTTCCCCCGGAAAGTGTGTTCCTGTCCTCTGCAGTGACCCAGCTGTGTTGCTTGGTTTTTTGAGCTTAACGTGGCAGGAAACTATCCAACTTTTTGCCAGTCTAGTTTCTTGCTGTGTTAAGGAGTTGAAGTGGCTTACAGAATTACAGCAAGCGTGCACTACCCAGAGGTGAGCAGCAGGTCTGTGTGGCTTAGGGCAGGGGAAGGACGAGCCTCAAGGTGTGTCTTCACTTAGTGGGTCATGCTGACAGCTCACAGAGCTTCCTACGTCTCCCAGAACTGCATCCTGACTTGCACATGGACAGCTAAAGTCTATCAGTAAAACACAGTACCCAGCTGAAGTATCTGAGCTACAGATACATGTGAATATTTTCATCTTTTTTTTTCCTCCAGAATTTCTTGGTTTGGCTAAACTTGAGTGAATTTTCATAGGGAGGAAATGCTCTTTTGTTGGTAAGAAAATAGATAGCTTGCTGTTGAAAGGGAGAGGGTTTGTTCTTGAGGGCATTCACCTTCGTTTTGCTCTTCAGCTCTTGTCTGATTACACAGTAAGATAGCTCAATTTGTGTTGTGGTTTAACCCCAGCTGGCAACTAAGAACCACACAGCTGCTCACTCCCTGCTGACCCCAGTGAGATGGTGAGGAGAATTGGGGGGAAAAAGTAACTTGTGGGTTGAAAAGAACAGTTTAATTGAAACAAAGTAAAGTATACTCATACTACTAATGATAGTAACAATAATAAAAATAATTTTAATGAAGAGGAGAGAGAGGGGAATAAAACTCAGGCAGAACAAGTTGCACACTGCAATTGCTCACCCCCCACTGATGGATGCCCAGCCCATCTCTGAGCAGTGACCATCCCCTTCCAGCCAACTGTCCCAGTTTATATACTGAGTGTGGCATTCCATGGTATGGAATGGCCCTTTGGCCAGTTCAGGTCAGCTTCTCCTGGCCATGCTCCTTCCCAGCTTCTTGTGCACCCCCTTGCTGGCAGAGCATGGGAAACTGAAAAGTCCTTGACTCAGGGTAAGCACTACCTAGGCACAACTTAAAGCTTCAGTGTGTTATCACATTACTCTCTCATTGAATCCAAAACACAGCACTGTACCAGCTACTAAGAAGAAAATTCTGTCCCAGCCAAAGTGAGGACAGCTTGCTGTGGTACTAAGAACTTCTCTTCAAAGTTTTTTTGGATAAGTCTTTTGCTGTTTAAGCCCATTGAATTGGTTTGCTGTGCAAGCAGATAACTGCCAGAAGCAGTGTAAGGCAAACACTTGACGTTTATTGGAACTGCAAGACTAGAATAAGGGAAAGGATTTTGAGACTGAGAGGGAAGAGTGAGAGACCTCTCCCTTTCCATAGCAGCAGGCTAGCCCATCTGTAATTAATGTATATAGACCAAACTAGTCTGAAACCACAGTAGACTGAATTTCAGGTTCTCACTCAAGAGTTGGTAGAGTTACTGAAAAACTTTATAGGAAGGTAAATGTGGGTATCCTTGCCTTCTCTTTGGAAAGAGATTCTGTTCAAACTTAAAATGGTGTATCAGTCTGAATTCTTATAGTTCAGTTTTTAGTTACTATACAGATTAAATTATGGACCATTTTAATTACAGGGAGAAGTACTGGTCTCATCTGCACTTTTCTTCATGTTCTTTAAAGACTTTTATTACACAAAAGTTGTGGTGATGACTAATATGACTCTAACTTGGTACATGAAACTCAAATGCTGGCAACTGTGCTAAGGATATTATTTTTGTGCATGATTTCCTGCTATGTTGTAGTTGGAATGGTTATGTTGGTCTTTAAGTGTTTTTGTCATGTTGTCACTGCTTTTATGATGGTTACATAGTGCTTTACTTATGCTTCCAGCGGATACAGTTCATTACACATCAATATGTACAATTACACAAATCTTACATTTTCAGCTTTCCTTAACCTTATTCAAACAAATCTATTTTTATATATCCATGGGAATTGAAGAAGTACTTTAAATATAACTGCTGATTATCTCTGCTTTTTCAGTCTGGAATCGAGCTGTTTGTGAACAGGCTTGACTCAGTAGAGTCTGTCCTTCCCTACGAATACACTGCGTAAGTATATTATACTGTTTGTGCCATTTTAATTGCCGGTTTTTCCAAAAAGATGGATTTAATTTACCTTAAAGTATTATCTACATCTTGTTACAGCAGTGTGCCACTGAGGCATGTCTATTTATTTTTCTAACATAAGTTTGCAAATACAGAATTTTCAATGAGCAGATGGATGCCTACATTGCTTCCTTTGTCTCAGTTGTCTTTGCTCATACTTTAGTGCATGGATTTATAGGCCCTTGTGGAGGTTGAATCACTGTCGTAGTGTAACTTAAGGTTAAAATATGTGAGTATATATATAGATTCTTTACTGCATTAGTTGTCACTGTAGATCAAAGTATTACTGCTGTCTTTAGTAGCCTATGCCAGATGAGTTAAAGTGGTAATGAGGTGCGAACATCCCATCAATTATCTTAATGAGGTGTTAAATGTTTTCTTTGTACACATCATAGGAGTGCGCAAAATGTATCAGTGCCTGGTACAACTATGTAAAGTTTTTGCTATAAAGAATATTTTGACTGTTAATATTGAAGAGCTTAAGCACCAGTTATGTCTGCACTTTAAAGAACACAAATGTGATGTATTTAAAAATAGACTGGGAAAATGTGGACGATGTGCTGTTAAATGTGTTGGTGAATAAAACTGTGATAACCTGTTTAATAGTGTTTGTTGTAAGGCAGCTGTCTCTGTCTGTGTATTTTATTTTAGTTTAGTTTAATTTCCCCCAAATTCAAGAATCTGGCCTGCATACTTTTTTCTCAGAGTCATTATTAAACTCTAGATGAAGATTTAATTCTTGTCTAAAATCCCTGTTCAAATAGGAAACTTCTAATTACTCAAAGAAACTTACGCTACAATGTTCTGAAATAGCTGATTAAGATATTTGGTTGTTGGTTCTGTTTGGTTTATTTTCAAACCGGGATAGTGATTTTCACACTTCACAGGTTAAATGAAGAAACTGTTGTCTACAGGAGGAGCTGCATAGTTCGTTTACTTATGATGAACATGTGGATTTGGGAACATTATTTGCAGCTGAGAATATTTTATTCTTTTTTTTTTTTATCTTGTCTCTAATTCAGGTTTGATTTTTGTCAAGCAGAAGGAAAGAAGCGTCCATCTGAAAACCTTGGCCAAGTCTTATTTGGAGAGAGGATAGAACAATCTCCTTACAGGGTTTGTTCTCTGACAGGGGGTGTTTTGTAATGTGTGCTTTCAAATGCAACCAAAGGAGATCAGAATCTTGAAAATGATTTTCACAAGGGCTTTATCTGAGAGAGCTTCGGCATCTGAAATTCCACACAATAGAAATCTGTCAGTTTAACCTAATTGTAACTGTGTGCTTTGCATCGTGGAGCTGTAGCCTGAAATGCTGTGCAGGTTGTCTTCTCTCTTTGGGATGTGACAAAACCTGATTATTGCTGCTCAGCACTCTTGTTTCTTGGAACCAGATCTGAAAATATTGCAGCCATAAAATGGAAGAATTATAAATAGTGTTAGCTAGCTGGTCTTTTCTGGTGACTGAAGCTCTCACATTCTCTTCTACAGATGTAGTAGGAGAGAAAGTTACCAATTGAAGCTGCCTGTGACAGCATGGCTGCCGTGAGGTCAAATGACTTATCTGGTAAATCATGGCAGAAAACGTGTTTTAGTCAGTAACAAGAAGCTCTTGCTGTAGGGCTCCTACAGTGGGCACAGGAGGGGTTTATAGCACACACCAATATAAAAACCTTCTCTAGACGGTTAATGTACCTAGTCTCAGTAATTTGTTAGGTGTTTTCAGTATAATAGTATAGGCAGTGAAATGCATAGGAGAAATTGTTAAATACTGATATAAGAGAGTTTGTTACAACCTTTTTGCTCATGAGTCTCTCATTTTTCTTAGTTCACATTCAACAAGAAGGAGACGTGTAAATCTGTTTGTACAAAAACATATGATACCACAAAGCCAGAAGATAAACAGAAATTAGACTTTTTGAAAAAAAGTATGCTACTGAATTATCAACATCACTGGTAAGTTGGTATCAAAATTCATAGATTGGTTAGTGTACTATGTTAGTGATAATTTAGTTTATAATTTTGTATTTGCAAGTTAATACAGATGGAACACTAGATATTTGCACTTAATGTATTCCCCTTCTATTTTTGCAGAAAATGTTATATTGTTTGTTGTCTTCATAAAAAAATTTCCTTCACTAAAAGGATAAGCACTAGGAGCAATGGAAATTAATCTGTTTTTGAACACTAAGCTTTGTGCTTACTGTAAAATATTGCTGCTTCTTTTCGCCTGTAAATGGAGAAGTTAGTCCTGCCTTAGCTTCCGAAAAGTCTTACAGGACCTTTTTTCTGTTGCTATGTTGTCTTTGTTTTCCTTGAGAGCCCTTGCAGTCACCTTCACATGCTGTGTCCAGGAGACAGGATCAACAGTTCTGAAAAAATTTTACGCAATGTTTGTTTCTCTTCTATGGATATGGAAGGGAAAGGTGGCCAGTGAAAACTATGAAATAATTTTGGGGAACGCATTAACACTTGGTCCTTCCCTATTCTCTGAGCCTCTCTGTAACCATCTGATTGACCTTGAGGCATGCTGGGCCTCCGTTTCATCTTGGACATTGAATCCTTGTCTGATGGGCATTAAGGGTGGCAAGGCTCAGTGTGTGTGCTGAATCTCAGGCAGATTTTCAGTTTCCCAACAGTGCACCCACATCCAGGAACTGTGAAACGTTTATCAGCAGGCTCGGTCTTGACGCTGGAAATACCTAGCCACATTATTAGTGTTTATTTAGTGCTTGACGTGTTGGTATGCTCAGCCAACAGCAGCTTCCAGGTGCGAGAATAGAAGGAACAACTTGGGCAGGAGTTCCTGAGGCAAGTCTTTGCAGGGAATACATGAGCATCGTTAACTGATGTCACTCAGAGGTATGCCCTAATTCCAAATATGGGCCTCCTGCTTTACGGGAACAAACGTTTCGGTCTTCATGTAATTGTATTTAAACTTTTTGGGTATTTTAGTAAAAATGCAGTAATGACTGTTGCCACTGTCATTAACCGTTCTTCTGTAATGTCACATTCCATCCCTTCAGTTTTGAAACAGCTGGAAAGGCAACAAGTGCATTTTCTACTGTTCTCAGGAACTGCTATGGGATATCCCTTTGTGGGGATAAACTGTGGTTCACTGATGTAAATCTTTCTGGGAACCTCTTGAAAATGAGTGTAATAGGAGTTTGATAGGTTGTGTCAGAAGGGCTCACAGGCAGTAGTCGTATGTTCAGGTAGGTGAATAAGGAAGTAATAAACTCTGAAAGGTACAGCTACTTTTGCAGGGATTTAAAGTGTATATGCCTAATGCTAAAATAAGTGGAGCTTCAAACATGCTGGACTTGATTATATTCCTCTTAAATACTGCATATGTTTGTAATATTTGCACCACTTTGAATTTCAGTGATGCATGTGAGTCTGGCATAAAGCTTCAAGTTTAAAAGATTGTATATGTTTTGGTGTATAAATTAAAAATAGATTCCCAAGGGTATGAGACTTGAAAGAAATTAATTTTTTTTTTAGGAAAGCCCATAACTTAAGCTGATAGAAACTGAAACAGAACTGTGTAAAACTAATCGTACCAAAAAGTACTTCAGATTGGTTTGGGGTTTTTTCCCCTGTAGATTAAATTGTTTAACAAATATACTTAGTATATTCAAGTATACTTTTTTTTTAACCAGTATAGCTAACTTGATAGGACTGTTGAGATTTAAGTAAGATATAATTCTATTTGGCAGTGTGAAAACTTCCCTTGAAATTTAGGTTATTTCTTAGTTCTTTTAATGGCATTTCTACTTTTTTTTTTTTTTTTGCTCTGCCCACTGCTCTAAAACTTTAGAATCAGTGGCATGAAAAATCCCTGGTTATGTCTGTTAGTCCTCCTTAGGCACAGCTTCACAAAGTGGCAGTGGCTGGATTTTGTGATTAATGATGCGTGCTCCAGGAATATGGTGCAGAGGTATGTTGTACAGGGATCAACAAGGTAGCATAAGTGAGGATTCAGTAGAGGGTTATTATCCAGCTTCAGTTTATCATGAAATTCCTGGGGAACACAGATGGTGCAAAGTACTTTTAAGGTTTCAAAAGCCACTTAATAAGATTAGGAATTGACATACTGAATTGGACTCAACAGCTATACTGATACCTTGGCTGACAATGTTCATCACCAGATGTTCTTGGGAGACATATAAGAACGCTGTTGAATAGCATATTTGCTCCACATGTATAATCTCTTCAAGTCATTTTAAATTTGAAGATTAACTGTGAAAAATGATTTGCTACTTAAAACTATCAGTTTGTTCCGGCATTGCTGCTTGAAGGCAGCTCAGTATGTCTTTGCTGCATAGATGCAAAGGAAAGCCTTTATCCAAACCAAATTTACTTGTAATATGTTAATGTTGCCTTGTTTTGATTAGGAGATTAAAACACTAACAAAAGCAAGCAATCTCTCTAGCATATGTTATGGAGATAAAATTTCAAATATACAAGCATAGAATTGTTTAGGTTGGAAAAGACGTCTAAGATCATTGAGTCCAACCGTGTGGTGGGTTGACCCTGGCTGGACACCAGGTGCCCACCAAAGCTGCTTTGTCACTCCCCTCCTCAAGTGGACAGGGGAGGGAAAATGTAGCAAAAGGGTCAAGATAAGGGTAGGGAGAGATCACTCATCAGCTACTGTCATGGGCAAAACAGATACCTCAAATTGGGTATTTAGTTTAATTTATTACCAGTCAAATCAGAGTAGAATAATGGGAAATAAACCCAAATGTTAAACCCCTTCCTTCTTTCCAGGCACAGCCTCACTCCCAGTTTTCACCACTTCCTCCCCCCAGTGGCACAGGGAATGGGGATTGTGGTCAGTTCATCACACACTGTCTCTGCCACTCCTTCCTCCTCAGGGTCTGGAATCCCCACACTCTGCCCTTGCTTCAGTGTGGGGTTGCTCCCATGGGAGAGTTTTTCATGAATTTCCCCAATGCATGTCCTTTCCATGGGCTGCAGTTCTTCATGAACTGCTCCAGTGTGGGTCACTTCCATGGGGTGCAGTCCTTCAAGAAGAGGCTGCAGCAGCGTGGGTCTCCCATGGGTTTGCAAATCCTGGCAAACCTGCTGCAGAGTGGGCTCATCTTTCCATGGAGCCACAGGTCCTGCCAGGAGCCTGCTCCAGCGTGGGCTTCCCATGGGATCACAGCCTCCTTCAGGGCACATCCACCTGCTCTGGTGTGGGGTCCTCCATGGGCTCTAAGTGGATATGTGCTGCTCTGTGGCTCTCCATGAGCTCCAGGGGGACAGCCTGACTCACCATGATCTGCACCATGGGCTGCAGGGGAGTCTCTGCTCCTGTGCCTGGAGCACCTCTTCCTCCTTCATCTCCACTGGCCTTGGTGTCTGCAGAGTTGTACATATTCCCACTCCTCTCTCCAGCTGCAGCTGCTGTTGTGATGAGTTTTTTGTCTTTTTCCTAAATCTGTTTCCCACAGGTTCTGCCTCTGGTCACTTATGGGCTTGGCCTTGGCCAGCAGCAAGTCCATGTTGGATCCAGCTGGCTCTGGCTCTCTTGGACATGGGGGAAGCTTCTGGCAGTTCTTACAAAAACCTCTACAGCCCCCTGCCAACCTAAACTTTGCCACACAAACCAAATACAAACATTAACCTAACACTGCCAATTCCACCACTAAACCATGTCCCTGAGTGCCATATCTTGTCTTTTAAATACCTCTGCGGTTGATGATTCTGTCACTTCCCTGGAGAGCCTGTTCCAATGCCTGACCCCCCTTTCAATGAAGAAGTTTTTCTGATATCCAACCCGAACCTGCCCTGGCACAACTTGAGGCCATTTCCTCTCTTCCTATTGCTAGTTGCCTGGGAAAAGTGACTGACCTCCACCATGAACATGTCACACATTTGTAGAGAGCAATAAGGTCTCTCCTGAGCCTCCTTTTCTCCAGACTAAACAACCCCAGCTCCCTCAGCCACTCATCATAATACCCTTCCCCAGTTCTGTTGCCTTTCTCTGGACGAGCTCCAGCACCTCAGTGTCTTTCTTGTAGTGAGTGGCCCAGAACTGGACACTGGATTTGAGATGCGGCCTTGCCAGTGCTGAGTACAGGGGGACAATCACTGCCCTGGTCCTGCTGGCCACAGTACTGCTGATACAGGCCAAGATAACACTGACCTTCTTGGCCACTTGGGTTCACTGCTGGCTCATGTGCAACGCATCTGGACCAGCACCCTCAGGACCTTTTCTGTCACGCAGTTTTCCAGCCACTCTTGCCCCAGCCCGTAGTGCTACATGGGGCTCTTGTGACCTACATGCAGAATGCAGCATTTGGCCTTGTTGAACCTCATGTCATTGGCCTCATATAATGTGGTCTAAGTGTAATGAATTTAAATCTGGTATAGCTCCTAATTTGCAACTTCATTGTACGCTGTAGTAGCATAGTAAGTGAGTAGGAATTGATTGGTGCTGCTGCTGCTTGCAACTGCAGTAGTCTTTGGAATCTCTTGAAAACCTGGAAACTCTTGTTTTTGTAGGGCCTGTCTTCACCCTTTCTATTGTGTCAATATAAGCCAAGAATACTGTATCTTATTTCTGCTGGGTAGCTACTGGTAGGGATTATGCAGATCTCTCCATGTTGTGTGGATAAAGGCAGCACATGCCACTTTTTACCCTGGTCTGTTAACGTGCTTTAAAAACTAGTGGTAATTTAGAGGCTGTTCCAACATGCAACAGATTAAATAGTGCTTTGTTTTTGTTGTCTGAAGTTATAATTTCTGTGTTTAATTGTTTAAAAGTATGTATAAGACACTTAAGATATTCAGTAGCTTGGTAAGTTGCACAAAAAAATCTGTTGCATTAACTTTCAGTGGGATGTCCTTTTTTTGGTTTAGTGATTCACAAAAAGTGGCAGTTGTTTAATATCTTCATGTATGAAGTTTATTAATATACCATTGAAAATATACCTTGGGCGATTAATGCTGGCAGATACTGAATTTTTAAGTCTTCTTTACATGACATATGTTGGAGATTTATCTTTCAGCTAGTTAAAACACTTCATAAAACATAAAGAAATTGGTTTACGGTCTTCTAGTAGTTCCTTTTATGAAGGGACAGGATCCTATGTTAGTTACCTTTCTTTATGTTTAAAGTATGGTTTTGGTTTTGACATTTGTACTGTTAGTTGCATGTTAGATACAGTTTGTATGTTACTGTCCTATAACTTTCTGCAACTCATCATGGGAGTGTGCACTTCCACAAATTTTTTATTGAAACTGACCTATAAGCCCCCTGGTTTTAGGTAATATGAATGTAAATGTTGTGAGGCAATAATATAAAAGCAGCGGGTTTGAAAGTTATTATTTCCCCAGTTGTTTGGTGGCTTACAACTTTTTGGTAATGCATATCATCTAACCAAAATGTTGCATACTCTTTGGTAGCTATAAATGAGGTTAATGATCGGGAATTCACTTAAATAGCAAAAAAAAGTTTAAAGAGTGCCATGAAAAATGTCTTTTGCAATGGAAGAGCAATGAGGAAGCTAGAGACTTAATAATATGTAATGTAGGCATTTTTGTTTTTAATTTTGTGTTTTGTCTTGAACTTGTCAATTTTAGCTGGTTTAGCAAATTTGATGCTTTTGGCCATTTTTTAAAGACAAAATAATGGAAAGTTAAATTGTTACGACTTTGGACTGGGCGAGTTTTCTGCTTTGGGCTGTTTTTGTAAGGGGACTTCATGAAACAGTGCACTGAATAGAATGGTGTCAGTTGAAGAGCTACATGCTTGTAACTCATTTGGAACTTGAATTGGCAATCAGTGCAATTCCATGGGTAGTATTATTCTGGTAGTTAATATTCCAGTAATGAATGTAGCAAAGTTAGATTAATTTTAATCTGGTTTTGTTTCCATTACACTGTGTATTTTGAAAAATTGTGAAGTGTCACTATGCCATTTACAGGATTGTGGACAACATGCCTGTGACGTGGTGTTATGATGTGGAAGATGGCCAGAGGTTCTGCAATCCTGGTTTTCCTATTGGCTGTTACATTACAGAAGATGGTCGTCCAAAAGATGCCTGTGTTATTAATGTATGTTTATGCAATTATATATTTTTTAATATCCCCTTTCTACTAATTTAGAGACTAGCGTTTCTCCTGTGTCAGGTTTCTATGGTGAGTCCTTGCTATTTTAAGAACCCATGTGGCCTAAAAATAGGCAAGTGTTTTGGTCTGTGGAAGTACCTCAGCTGGAAAGCCTGAGCTAAGCCTAAAAACATTGTCTCTTATGCTGCATAATACAGAAGGGCTCTAAAAGATCAAGGGATGAACATGCATGGCATTTAGTGCATGTGGAGGGTAAAGGTGAAGGACAGTGTGTCATTCTTCATTGCCTAAGAAATTGAAACGTTTGAAGGCTTGGACTTTACATTTTTGTGGGATAGAAGTGTTTTCATGGAAGCAGATTTGTATAGGTGTGTTTGTACCTCTGCTTACTTTTTGAAGATTTGCTTTCCCTAAAACTGGGAGCTGATGGAAGAAGACATAAGATTTCTGCATGAGCAAAGATTCTCTTGTGATGATATAGTGGTGGAGGTCCAGATAAGTGCACTGAAAGCATTATGGAGATAAGAATACAACAGAAAGTCCAGGAAGTCTTTAGACTACCACAGACCTCTTCCATGGCAAGGTCACTGAGAACTTGGAATAGGTTTTTGGTTTTTTTTGAAATGGTTGGTTTTACTGGATAGATCTTACCAAAGATGACAGTTTCAGTTGTTGCCAATTTTGTTTAATTGCCTCCATAATGAGTTGGTTTCAGGGGCTCCATATGAATGGATGCATTTATGATCAAACATGTAATCTGGCAATATTATTTTAATCTTATTTTAATACTTGCTTTTAATAAAAGGAAAATAACCTTTGAAGGAGTAACTGATGTACTGTAGCAGAACATTTCATTTATGTAACTATTCTTATAATTGGGGTGGTCTGTAGAAGGGGTGGGGATAGAACCCTTAAGAGGTACTAACTGAACTTCAGTAGACATAGCTGTTGAATTACTCGTGAGTTTAACAACCTCTTTAGCTGACTAAATTCCAAAGTGATGTTTCCCTTCACCAGAGGTTTGCATTCAGCATTCTTGGCCTCTGCTTGCCGTTCATCCCTGTGCATCTTTGGTTTCAAAAGTGGTTCTGTCACAGAGAGCATTTATTTGCATTGTTTGTCTTGTCTTGGAAGGTTCTGTTTAATTGCTGAAAAAGATACTCATTGTTTTAAAATAGCTGATGTTTATTAAATGCTTCTGATAACAAAAGTTGTCACACAGTTATCTATTCAGTTTGCTGCTTAAATAAAGTATGACATCTTCAGTTAGAGAAATTTATTAATATATTTTAAAAAATATTTTAAATTAATTTTTTCACTTTTCAATTGTAGTAGACTGTTC
This sequence comes from Lycocorax pyrrhopterus obiensis, assembly GCA_014706295.1. Taxonomy (NCBI): domain Eukaryota; kingdom Metazoa; phylum Chordata; class Aves; order Passeriformes; family Paradisaeidae; genus Lycocorax; species Lycocorax pyrrhopterus. The sequence goes on along the minus strand of JACSVZ010000001.1, from coordinate 39,936,707 downwards.
TTAGCGTTAACTTTTCTAACTCATGTTTTTAATGCAAGAAGACACTTACTGTCTTTATAATTCCCAGTATCTCACATTCATATTTTAGGAGAACTTCTTGACAGAAAAACTGTATACATTCTAAAATTCTGTTATGCAGGCTTCTGTCTAAGGCTTTGAGATGTCTGTATTTTTTGATTAATACCACCTTTTGTCATTGCAGTCAGAATTTCATGAAAAAGATACCTTTTATATTTTCAACCACGTTGACATAAAAATATATTACCATGTTGTGGAAAATGAAGCTCTGGGAGCAAGACTGGTTGCTGCTAAACTTGAACCGAAAAGGTTGGTAGCTGAAAGTAACTTGTCATCAAAAAGTGATCCTCCATCCCAAGACACTTGCTTTGATCTGGGAACCTGCTGCTAGTCAGAAATGTTTTCAGATATGTGACCTGTAGATTACCTCTCCTGTTGATTGATGTAGTGTAGTTAGGACAGTCTAATATCATTTTGTTCAGAATTTGATGGATCTTGGTGCATTTTTTTCCTGTTTGGACCAAGAAAAGATAAAATAAAACCTGTAAGTGTTTGTGGGGTGTGATTGTGTGTGTGTGTGTGTGTGCATGTAGAACCCTAATTTCCCTACCAGGGAATACTCTGTTTTGTATCAGAATAGGCCACCAGTGCCTGATGCTGGCTTGACTGGAGTGCAAGATTTGAAGTCTTCAACAATCGGGGTTTGAATAGGAAGATTTCGCAGATACACAGACTCCAGAACAACTGATGAGTGTGGCTTTTGCACAGCTGGTGTCTGTTTTATTATTTCTTAGCATCTTGTCTTTCATGGTTTAACTGGGCTTGTCGCATTGTTGGTTCAGTTGAAAGTATTTTTTTCTGACAGAAGTTAGTAATTCTGGCAGTGTAACTTTTTGAGTGTTTTGGAGCTTCATAGCAGTACTAAGATTTCTTTCATTTTTGTTACTCTGCTTAAGAGACTGTGTTCTTTTTAGAAGAGACAAATCTTGTTTAAGAAGTTCAAGTTTCAAAAAGTCCTAGGCTTAGGGTATGTTCCTTATGAGTTCTGAAATCTATGCGACATTAAGAACAATTCTTGTATTTAAGGGAAGAATCCTTGGTATGCTTTTCTCAGATGAATGAATTCTTTCTTAAGAATGTTGTCAGTGAAGCGGCTTTCATTCTGTGTCTTTTCTTCTTGCAGTTACAAGCATACCCATCCAGACAACCCTGATTGCTCAGGAGTACCTATGGATATAAGTAATAAGGCTAGTGGAGAAGTCAAAATTGCTTACACATACTCAATTACTTTTCATGTGAGTACTAAGATTTCTGTGGTAGTTACCTCTTAAAATCGTGCATTAATACTCTGAATTATAATGATGGACAATTAAAGTTAGCTCACAATAGTAAATTTGTTGTTTTAAAACTTTATTTGAACTGGAATGTCAGAGGTGGCTTGGGATTTAACCACATACGTTACAGTTTTGCATACCAACACACAGAGAGTGGATGTGAAACGTGTGGTTTTTAAGAGTCACACTTTCCACGTCTGCCTAGGTTGTCTGGTAGATTATTTTTCAATCCAAGTTCTTAAGTCTGAGAAATTGTGTGTTTCAGCAAATTACTGTTGTAGGTAGGTTGAAGCTGATCATTTTCTGCTCTCCTCCTGCAAAAGCTGCCTTCTCTCCAAGGTCTTCCTCCCATGGAAACCTGCAAAGGAGTAGGAAGCTGGTATTCTTTGTTCTACTACTCTCTGTTTAAAAGCAGAGGAGCAGTATATCAGGCAACTGCAGGCAGCAGTGACAGCTGAATATATCTCATTTGGTTGACAAACAAGAGAGGGGGTTTTTGATTTTGTTTTTCTGTAAATGGGGTTTGCTGGACAAACTGTTTCCTAAAGTTTCATACTCTTTCTCAAACTGTTTCCATGTTACTCTGAGTTCAAAATACAATAAATAGTATAAGAAGTATACTCAGGAGGGCTTCTATTATGTATATAGTATGTAATTATATTTTGAGAACTTGTATATAATTATATTTTGAGAAATTATATCAGTTACAGTGTTGAAATGAATTTGTTCATCAAAAAGCAAGTATTTCTGGAAACATGTCAGAAGTTAGTAATTGAGTGACCTCAGCTTCGTATTATTTTATTGTTTCTCCTTAAAAAATGGCATGCCCAGCTGTGTCTGTGTTACTGTCCTGTGGACAGTGTTCCATCAGTTGGAGGTAGTCTTCTGAAATATCGTTGGCTTGGCAGATCAGGTCATCTCAGGAAGACAAAAAAGGCAGTTTAGGTATGAGGAAAAATGCAGTTCTATCCTAGAGTAATTGATACTGGTTTAGAAACTTGTTGCTTGCTTTGAGACATAATTTTATTATCTCAGTGAACTAGATACATGATCTTGGCTAAATTTTTTAACCCACTGGGTTTTTTTCAAAACCTGGCTTTACTGGAAAGCACTCTTGCTCTTATATGTTATAAATTACTGAAATAACAGCCTGTCAGACAGTCAATTTTATTAATTGATAGTAGTGTTTATGATTCGTTTAAGATTGAAGCGATCTTCACCTTGACTAGCACTGTCTATTCGATTTTTCTTGGTTATTCTGAAAAATTAAACAAAGAAATGTCCTTTTTGAAGTGTTTCTGATCAATGAATGTTCATTCTGAATAAGTATAATCTGTTGAAATGCCTGGAGGAATAATTTGCTTCCCTTTACTAACAGTGTAAGTTCTGTAGTATTGTCTCCCCACCTGTTCTGCTGTAAAAGCTGTTTGTAGTGGGATTGGTAGCTGATACTGAAAAGAGGTCGTAGGAAAGCAAAGGATAATTTGGACAGAGCATGATCTAGAGAGTGAAGTATTATGCTGGAGACTATATTGCATAGCTTAGTTTATCAATATGTGGACTTGCATGTGCTAACAATGCATGTTCTTTCATTATTCTGCTAGTCCATTCCAATTCCAGATGAGCTAATACAGTCCTTGAAGGGAGGAAGCACAATTAAATTAATTTGGCAGGCCTTTTTGTCTTAAGAAGACACACATGCTCAAATTCAGAAAATATTTTGGTTGGGGTTCTATGGTCAAATCTTACATTTGTTCTAGGTAGCTATTATTAAACTATTCCATGTAGGCATGGAACTTGAAATTTCAGTTAGACACAAGATTTAAGATTGCTTTGCATGAACATCAACTTTTAAATGTGCAGGTTGGATACTGACTGTATCTGAAGCTCATGTGTTTACTCTTTCAGGAAGAAAAAAGTATCAGGTGGGCATCAAGATGGGATTATATTTTGGAATCCATGCCTCACACTCACATCCAGTGGTTTAGGTGAGAAGGACATTTATTGTACTGAAATATGTACACTGCAGTTTGAATGATGATTTTCATTTATTTTCTTTTTGTTTTTCAGTATTATGAATTCCCTGGTGATTGTCCTCTTTCTCTCTGGAATGGTAGCTATGATTATGTTGAGGACACTGCATAAAGATATTGCAAGATACAATCAGATGGATTCCACTGTAAGTCTAAAATGTAGCTCCTAAAATTCATTTGGAATGTAATTTTTTTCAGTTAAATGTGTAGCTGTAACAGGCTATTTAAGATGCGATCTACTGTATTAAAATAGGTGTATCTCTTTTACAGGAAGATGCTCAAGAAGAATTTGGCTGGAAACTGGTTCACGGTGATATTTTCAGACCCCCAAGAAAAGGAATGCTCTTGTCAGTTTTTCTAGGGTCTGGCACACAAATCTTAATAATGACTTTTGTTACCCTGTGTAAGTAGTCAAGTGGGGAGGATTTAGTTGAGTATACATGATTTTTCACTTCTAACTGCATGGTGCTAGTAAAAATAGCAGTATAGTTTTGTCTAGAAATTTCATAAAAGTCATTAGAAACAGCTGAGCTAATGTAGTAGACATGCAGCTTAGTATGCACAGATTTTAAGATAACTGATGTTCAAACATATAGTTTAAAATTTCTAACATAATTTCTAAAATTGTGCATCTCTGCTTCACAGTTTTTGCTTGCCTGGGATTTTTGTCACCTGCTAACAGGGGAGCTCTGATGACCTGTGCCGTAGTTTTGTGGGTACTGCTTGGAACTCCAGCCGGTTATGTTGCTGCCAGATTCTACAAATGTGAGTAAAAGTTACTGAAAATGACAAGGCTTAAGTTCATTAAAGTAAATTATCATTACAGAACTGATTTTTATTTTGCAGCACTGTTTGTAGCTTCCCTCAGGGCAACTTGGAGAAATGCACTTACCTTAATATAGAAAACATATATAGAACACTAACATAGTTAGACTGCTTTTGATGTAATCATGCCTAAAGACCCTGAATTGTTCTTGCTGCTGTCTATTTGTGAAATTAAATACTACTACTACTAAGGTCATTACATCTTTACCTCAGACAGTTTTCTGCTTCTGTTTCCTATAATTTGGGGGACAATGTAAACCTACATTTAGTTTTAGCCGTCGATGTTGCTTGGTAGCACGCACCTGCACCCCCAAATTGTGAACCTCAGTTCTTGCATGCCTGAGATTTGTGACCTCTTTTTAGCTAGCTCCCAGGTGTTTTGGAGAATAGTGCTTATCAGACTGTGGCTGAAGCTCAGGGAGAAGGATTGTTAGGTGTTCTGTAGGTGTAGAAACCAACCCAGTGGTGTTTGGGCCCCTGACAGGAGTTAGTTGATACTGTTTTCCCTCACTGATCCCAGCTTTTGTTTCAAGACCTGTCTGTGTACCAGCCTCAGATGGTTTATCCCTGTATCCTCTGATTTATATTGAGGTGAAGCATGGCATTCCACATACAGTTTGTTTTAATTACCTTACTCAAGATGAAAGGTTTTTTGACTGAGAGAGATGGATCTTTTGGACTACTTTAGTTCTGGGTATATGGGGCTAGGGAAGGAGTTTATTTCAGAACTTCAGCCTGGCAGTAGATATTGGAGTTCTTTCTTCTAACAATTTTGTAATTTTCATGTGGGGAAAACCAGTGGGAAAAGGGAATTTGTATCTTGTAGGGAGTTTTTACGCAGTGGTAGTGATGTGGTAGTGAACTATTCCTAATCTCCAAGCCAGTTAGACTTAAATAGAAGGAAATTTTAGTACTAGGAGCATAATTGAGGATAGAATTATTCTTTATATTGTGCTGTACACTATGTGTTTTGAAGGATATTTTGAAGTGTATTGATGGTAAAATGAATTGTGTGTCTTTGGTGGAGATGTAGTTATTAATGATTATATTTCATATTTTACTTACTGGCAATCACTTAGTTGATACTTGAATGTTGTGTTTAACTACTAAGACAGTGAATGACTGATCCAGAGATATTTTTGTTATAACAGGAAGTAGTTCATACCCTGTATAGAGCATGTAAACATGAATGGGGGTTTTTTTATAGTATACAAATAAAGTAATGTGAGACATAAAACAAAATGCAACTGAAATGGATATCTAGTTTTAAAAATTTAGGTTTTTTTTCAATATTGCATTTAAAAAGTGAAACCTGAATTGAAATTAAATGGTTAATCTTAATAACTGCTGTCACGTTCTACCAAGTTTTTATGAAGAAATAGAAACTTAATTAAAATCACTCTAACCATAATCACTTCTGACTCTTGAAATAAAGAAGCATGTCATTATGGCAGTGCTCAGATGAAATTATCAGGTTCACTGCACTCCAGCAGGATATTTTCATTTGAAAGTATACTGACTAGAATTTTTATCAGCATAGTGCAAATTCATAAAGATTTTGTTAATAAAGCTATCTTTGGTCTTTTGGTATCACCACTGCTTAATGCTGCTAAGACTCAAGAAAACATCACTACTTCTGTAAGCGTGTTAGTTCTGACTCTCCTGTAAGATTCATAGGCAAGAATTATTTCAAGAAAACTGTTCAGCTTGGTTTTCACGTATTTGTATATCTTTACCTACTGAAACCTGCAGTCAAATGCTAGAAAGCTTAAATTTCTTAATCACTTGAGGTTTAAAATGTATTTTAAGGACTTAGAAATACTGCAAATCTGTTCCCTCCTTTTAGTAGATAAAGTGGTCAGAGACAGTTTCAGTTGGATACCTTTCCTGACCTTGGTCTGAGACTATTTGCTTTGAAATTTTGTGGTTAAACAATAGGATACGGAAATTTAATTTTATTACTGAAGATTTAGTTTACTGTTTTAAATTTGGGCATGATAGCACATTATTTGAGTATTTGCAAGCTAAGTATAACAGGTAAATGGACTGGAAAATTAATAGTTGAGCTTAATGCATGTCTTAATGTCTGTCAAATGTTTTAATACAGCATTTGGAGGTGAGAAATGGAAAACAAATGTCCTGCTGACATCATTCCTTTGTCCTGGGTAAGTTGAGAATATCGCCCTGATTAACAGAATTAAATTGCTTCTCTGATGAGCATAGCTAATTTTTTTAAGTTTCGGCTATACAGGTAAATCTTACATTGCCCTTTTATTCTAGAAGCTACAAGAGTATCATGGTGCTTCTGACAAAGATCAGTATGTTACTGACATATCATCCTTAGATTTTTTTTTTTGTTAAGCATTTGTTTACTCTCACCACATGAAAAGGTTGATTAGGAAGATGCTTTATGATAGTAGTAAGTTTTAGGCCCCCTTGTTCATTGTTTTCTTTTATTCTTTGGGCTGTTTCTCTGACCACACTGTAGTTGGTCTTATATAGTGTCATATAATATATAACCACTCTGATAATTTTTTCCACTTAATCACAGCAAGCAGTCTTACCCTGAAGTGTAGTTAAGACAAGCATATCTTTGAAATAGCTTAGTTGGAACGTCAGCTCCTGCTGGAGTTCAGTCCCACTAGATTAACAAAGAATTGCTTGTCTGATCTCTTCGTTTTCATATTTTGTGTGTGTCATTTGGTTTTAGCAGAGATTTGCGCTAAAACAGTGCCATTGTTTTGTCAATGTTACCAGATGTTAAGAGGTATTTCTGTGCTCTAAGTGTGCTGTGTATTTTTCAGAATTGTATTTGCGGATTTTTTTATCATGAACCTCATTCTCTGGGGAGAAGGCTCTTCAGCAGCTATTCCATTTGGTACTTTGGTTGCTATTTTGGCACTCTGGTTTTGCATATCTGTACCGCTGACGTTTATTGGTGCCTATTTTGGGTTTAAGAAAAACGTAAGTGTTTCTGAGAAGTTGTTTTTTAAGTGTATACATACATGTACACACACAAATATTTTTCTCTGTATAGGCTCAGACTGAGGTAGCACCTGAGTTAGTTGCACTGTTGGCTCCAGTTCTGTTCAGTTACTTTAGAACTGCATTAGATATCCAGCCTTGGTATTCCAAGGCTTTGATACCTGTTTGGTGGGAGTGATACTTCTCTGCAACGATTTGGGTTATCATTGTATTTAATTGAATGACTGCTACAGATAAATCAGTGATTTGAGCATTTTTATTTTAATTAGCATCTTTTTCATGTCTTAAAACAAATACTTGACCCAGCAAGCATAAGGGAAAGCAAATTATGCATTTCTGGGTTTCATCATGTATTTCTTGTTCCTGTCTGCCCTCTACACTGAGCATGTTTCCTGATCAGATTGCTGGAGTTCTGTGAAATCTGTTTGCATAAGTGTTCTGTAAATGGTTATCTCTGATTGGCAGACATTAATTGGGATTTACCCCTAAACCAATCGATTTTACATATTCTTATGAGGGCTCTTTGTGACCAAAGATTTCATAATTTGGTGACCAAATCATTAAATAATGAGACTTTTTTCTTAAACACCAGTTTACTATCCCCCACAAATTTCTATACATGCAGATACATTTGTGGGTTTTCTCCTGCACAGGAAGCCAGGGTTCCATCTCCCTGTAGATCTCCTGTAATACTTTCAGAGAATATTGTCTTAGTAGGCACTTTTTAAGTCAGTTGTGTAGTTATCCTGTTTTTCTTAACCAGAATTCAATGAGTTTTTTCTGATAACCGTGTTGAAATTCCACCAAATTCCCCTGCATTGTACTGGTGTGTACATCTCCTTTTAAGGAAGGAAGATTTGATAAGCTAATAAGGCAATGTGGTAGGTGTGACAAAAACTTGAAAATCAAATCAGAAAGGAAGTATCTATTGATGCTTTTGATGTAATCTTTATGAAAGGGGGAAGATGCAAAGTATGCATGTATCTTACAATGCCTTATATTGTTTTCTCCCACAATGCTGATCTATGCATGTGCCTTAATTTAGGATTGAATTGCCAGATTGAATCCTTTCAGTAAATTTATTCTAGTGTGATTCTTGAAGTAAATGCTGAAAAACAACATGCAGGAATTTTTAGAAGGGGAAAGCAGGAGTCTGCACCACCACTACCCCAGCTGAAATGTGGTAAATCAGCTCAGACTCTGTAACAGATGATAGATAGGCAAACATTAAAAGAGAAAAAAGTCCAAAATATTTGTCACTATGTTTTCAGTAAGAGCTGTCTTTTAGCGAGTTTGCCAAGCAAGTGTTGGTAGCTGAGCTGGGAGCAAAAGCAGATATAGTGTAGCTGGATATGCACATGCTCAAAACAAAGAGTAGACTTTTTGCCACCACCCATTACAAAAAGAAAGCAAAAAGGTAGTGCTGTAGTTTGACTTTTTATTTATTTGTTTGTTATTTTCGTTTAAAGGCTATTGAACACCCTGTTCGCACAAACCAAATTCCTCGTCAGATTCCTGAGCAGTCGTTCTATACAAAGCCATTACCTGGCATTATCATGGGAGGGATTCTTCCTTTTGGATGTATCTTTATACAGTTGTTCTTTATTCTCAATAGTATTTGGTAAGTTCACCATAATTTGAATTTTCTCTGTCATAAAAAGTGGTAATTTCTTTGTGAAAGTTCTTCATCAATATGCTTTGCCTGAATTTTTGAGGATGCAGGGTTACCATAGTACTGGTTCAATAAAATTTAAATGTTAACATCTTTTTAATATTTTGTTGTTTCAAAGATACTCAGTTCCTGTTGTGCTTTTTGGGGTGTAGAGCGGTGGCTGTGATATGCTTAGCAATTTACAGCTGACATACAATATTCAGATAGTTTGTTGTTTTCTCATCCTACCCTACTGACTTCAGGTGGAAGTGGCTCTGAAGCTGGTATATGGCATATAACTTGACAGTTAGTAAAGTTTATTAAAATAAACTTGAGATTTTTTGGTGGTTGTTATTAGACTAGAAAAGTATTACTCTTGGGAGAAACAAAACCAGCCAAGAACAAATCCTTGTGAAATCATTAAAAAAAAAAAATCTGAGGAGAGTAATTATTTTAAAAAATACAGCACCGAAGACTAGTCCAGTACAAGTGAATTTTGATGTGAGCTCACTGACAAACTAATCTACTGTGAGGAATATGTCTTCCTTCTGGCACAATTTAGTTATTGGATCTTGTTAAACTGTTTCTGAACCTTGAATAGGTGCCTCTACCCAACACAGACAGCTACAGCATTTGACATTTCTTGTTATTTTGGAGCTCTGCCCCTTTGATTGAAATGTGAGGTGAAATCCAGGTTCTGCTGAAGTCAGTGGAAGAGGTCACGCTGACTTCACTGGAACTGTGATTTCACCATTATGTCTAGTCATTTCTTTCTCTAAAATCACAACCAGGGGCATGCTTTGGCCTTGCTTTCTCAGTGTTCTCAGACTGAGCTGCCAAGGTTCGTATTCTTTAGTTAGAAAATAAATTAGGCAATTGTATGGCTGCACAATTGACAGTATTTCAAAAGGAAGGGGAAATACTTAAGGTGAAGGTGATGTTACTGCATATGAAGAAATAATAATAGCACAATGGCCAATTTAATTATTTTTGTAACTCCCTTTTGTAGGTCCCACCAGATGTATTACATGTTTGGCTTCCTGTTTCTGGTATTCATTATTTTGGTTATTACATGTTCTGAGGCTACAATATTACTCTGCTACTTCCATCTATGTGCAGAGGTAGGAAATACTTCTTACGTTTTCAAACCTGGTAACGTTTTAAGAATGCTTAAAAAAATTTTAATGCTTTTGTAATTGAAAATAAGTATTCCAGAATTCAACATGAACACTATTACTTGATGAGATGTACTTAAACCATGTCTTTAAAAAGTGAAGCAGGCTACTTTTGGCAAAACTTGTAACAAATATTAAAACCCTGCACTGGGTATTGGTGAGTCAGATACCACATCTTTAGATTTTCACTCCCTGTTTTCTGAAGGTGCTAAACTAATCCATTTGTTTTGTTCAATCAGAGTCCATTTTGGACATGCCCAGCCTTGGGAAAAAAAATCTCTGTGGCTGGCAATAAGTACATCTGGTTTATTTGAGGTTTTAGTATTTTGTCTTGTTTGCTATTGATCTTTATCTGGAATTTTGAATGGTGTAATTAAAGCAGTATTGATTACATGTAGTTTTTTTCCCTGTAGATAAAAAACCCTACAAAACTTACTTCTGCATAGAGTCATAACAGAAAAAGTAGCTCTGCATTTACTAGTACGGTCAGTGGGCTAGAGGTGTATGCAATATTGCTTATACGTTTGTATTTTTTCCTCACTCCTTCTAGGACTATCACTGGCAGTGGCGTTCATTTCTCACTAGTGGTTTCACTGCAGTTTATTTCCTAATATATGCAATACATTATTTCTTTTCTAAACTGCAAATCACAGGAACAGCTAGCACCATTTTATATTTCGGTTATACCATGATTATGGTTTTGATCTTCTTCCTTTTCACAGGTAAGTGTATTGAATCTTAATTTTAAATTTTGAATATGCCTTTAGTTTTGCACAGTAGAATCCTTGGCAAAACTGATCTTGATCCAGAATTATAAATTTATGTATGCCTTTGATTTTTTTCCAGGTAGTTGTGTAGCATATTGCAACTATGTGATTACAAATTTCAGTGAAAGACAAGTAAGGATGAGGCAAAACTACTGCTAATTTGAGGTGTGGCCTATCATTAGGTCTGCAAATATGTGATAAATACTTTTCCAGATATCATTCTTATGATAATAATGTGACAGACTCTGTTTTTTAAATTGGTTGTCTTTGGAGAAGCACACTTCAAATCACATAAAATCAAGTATAAAGTTACAGTTTCAAGATAAAAACAGATTTTATGGAATAGGTGGAAGGAAGAGACAGGAGTAAAAGTTGACAAAGAATACTTTTTTTTTTTGCCTTTTTTTTTTTTTTTTTTAATTTGCTCTCTTCCAGAATGCATTTACCTTTATCCCAATTGCTTTGAAGTGGCATGGGAAGCAGACAGAATTTCTGTAACATTTTTTGTATCAGTCTTGTTAGAACCTTGTAATCTTCATTGTGAGTGTTTGGAAAAACATCTGTCATAGGTGCTGCATTTCAATTTCCTCTTCAGTAATTGAGATGAGGTCACAAAATCTTCCATTGTTGTCTGCAGTCAGACACAAATAGCCCTTGTTGAGGGTGGAAAAATGGCAGTGAAAATGCAAGAAGTCTCCTTTCAAACTGATACAAGAAGGCAGCAACTGCCAGTTCCTCAAAAAAAATCTTAAAAATTCTGAATTCTGCTCCAGCAGAATGCAGTCCATCCTTGTATAGTCTACCCTACAGAGCAATACTTCTGAAACTACTTGGAACTGATCAATGGTTTAGATAATTTGAGGCTTCATGATGATGATAACTTTTAATGATTCCAAAGGCTTTGATACATATTTATGTATAGACACTATATTTTGAGGCCTCCTAGACTACAAATGGCTTGTCATCAGAGCTTTTAATACAGATCTGACTATAACTATTAAGTAGAATTTTCATTTCCACTTAACATAGGATAACAAAAATAGTGAGAAAAGAACTGAGAATGGTGTTCATTTTAAGTGTAACCGAATATTTCCAAGACATTTCTACTTCAGCTAAGGAAATATTGAAGCTGTTTGTGCACTATGAATGAATGCAGATGATGATGAACAAGAGCAATGGCCTGCAAGGATTTTCTTGGGTCATTGCCTGTTAAAAGGAAGAAATGGGACTTGAGTGCATTATATAATCTCATTGAAAAGTGATCAAGCTGTGTCCCAAAAGTGGTAGTTTTATCTTCCATCCTTCATTTTAAGTCAGTCTAATATGTTTTGGCATTGCTTGCAGATAGTTTGTAATTTATACATCTCTACTTTTATTCACATTTCTGTACCAGTTTACAAGTAATTCTGAATGCATAGATCAGAGATTCTGCCTCCCTTGCTCACTTTTTCTTATTTCTTACCCTGCTTTTCTCTTAACCTTTTCTTCTTCTCTGGGTGTACAGATAGTCTCATCAAACTAAAAAATCCTAAGATGCATGGTTGTTCAACTAGAAATGAATGTGTACTGCTGTATGCAGATCAATTTTAAATGCAGTGCAAACTTACAAAGTAGCGTGAAAAATAATTAGGCCTTACATAAGTGTAAGGTCAATTAATTTCGTTTCACCAGCATTTCCAACAGATGTTCAGCAAGTTTGCCTGTAAGAGTAAACACTTTTGCCCAAAACCAGAATTGTGTTTACCCTGTCTCCTTTGTTCACTCTGTTTACTTTGGATGCATGCAGTAATTCTGGAGTGGATTCGTTCAAGATAAAGGGGATTTACAATAATCTTCTGTGCTGAGATTTGGTTTAGCTGCCTTTCTGCACCTCAGAGACCCATATAATTTCCGTTTTTTGCCTTTACTCTTTCAAGTCAGTCACGTCACATGACATTGTCTAGAGGCATTAAGATGTGTCCAGTGCATCCCCCTTTTCCTTTGCTCACGTGTTCACTTTCAGTTGACCAAGTGGCTGTGCAGCACCTGCCAGCAAATTTTTAGGGTAGGTTCACAAGTATGCAAAGAAGAGGTGGTTTATTCTCAGCCCCTTTCAGTTGCTTTTTGTGGCAGTCATTTGTTTGTAATTGGGACAGTGGAAATGTAAGTCATCCTGTGCAACTAGAACTAAGTTTTCAGAGTCTGTATGCTCTTGGTTTTTTTAAATTTTCAGTTTCTATGTTGAAATCGGGGAGGATACATGTGAAGTTAATCCCACAGAATTGTAAAACACTGTGTGCTTAACAGGTTTTTTATCTACTTCCCACAAGATTAAGTGCAAATTACCTTTTAATTTGGGGAAATAATCCTGTTTCTTAAGATTTAAGAATAATTTTGTCCATTTAGGTTGATATGAATGTAAAAGCAGATATGTTCAGTGCTCTGAGATAAGGTTTTACAGAAGAAATCAGAGGTTGGGTGAATGGACAGGCAGTTCTCCATTTTTTTTAAACAAAAGAACATATTAACAATTTAGCAAAAACTACTCCCAAAGGCAACTGACTTCCTATGTCAGGATGATCAAAAAGCTAAAAAGAAAAAGTCATAATTGTTGTGTGAAAACTATTCTGCTGCTGCTTACTCATCTGTTAAAAATTGTCAGGATCGGGAGGAAGGGTTTTGACGGTGCCCTGCTGCTATGTCGGTGTAACACATGCTTCAGGCACTTGCATCCATACTGCATTCCAGGTCATTGATCAGACTCAGCAGGCAGAATACCGGGAGCTACATGACAAATTTTTGATTCACAGCTGGGATCACAACTACGTATCATAGTAAATGAGTCAGTTAAACATCAGTAGTTTAGCAAGCGTAAAGTGAAAAAAATTACCATGATATCATTCATGGGTCCTTTCAAGCTTTCATAGAGAATGAGTTACCACACAACTTTTGTTGTCCCTCTTATCCGATCTAAAATAAAGGAAGGTTTTTTCCTCTAAAGAACTCCCTTGACACTTGTGTAAGTTAAGGATATGATTTTAGAAGAGGTATTTAGACAAAAATCAGATAATCTTCAGGGCTTTTTTCCTGTCCTAATTTTTGTGGGAAATTAAGGTTCCTGTAACAGGTGTTCTGAGCTGCTGTTTAATCCAATATCGTTCTGATTGAGACTGAATTTTGATGTAATCCAGTTAGATTAACAAAGCCCAACTATATTAACTATTTCACATTCAAAATAATATTTTTGATAAAAGTTTCTTTTGGAGTTAGACAAAGAGAAGGGATGAAGCTGTTTTTTTCTGCTAGCAGGATGATAAGTTATCAGGGAAAAATGGTCTTCATCCTTAAATTTTAGTTCAAATTTGTGTGTATGTTTTGACGTAAGTATTTCAGAAGTGTTTATTGTTAAGGTATGCAACACGTTTTCAGTAAGACTACAAGTTGTGTAGTAACTACACTATGGTTTGAAATTTGTATTAACTCAGTCTAACTCTCTGTCAGGAGACATAAAGGTAGTGCTCTAGTTTTCCAAGACCTTAAAGTATTACTAAATAATGGGAACTCTCTTTGATGCTGTTAGTTTAAATGGTTTATTAAACATAATAACAATATTCTGACAGCTGAGCAGATCAGATAAAGTGTGTGTGAGTAGTCACTGAGAAAGGGTGAAATGGAGCAATGTGAAGGAATGGGACTGCAGCATACTGGAACAACAAGAATCAATATGTAAGACAACACAGAAACATCTTAAAACTAGAGTCTGCCACACGAGCTGTTTTATGGTCCTGAAAATAATGAGATAGGTTATAACCTGAGTAGTTGATGCCTTTAAGGGCCAGGTACTGTCTTTAACTTTCCATTATCTGATCTGATTGATGTACTGAAGACTAAGGACAGCAGATCACATATACACACATCCTGAGTTGTGAACTACAGATAGAAATTAATGTCTCCTGCGTCACTTTCTAACATGTAAATTTTTTTTTCTCTTTTAGGGACAATTGGATTCTTTGCATGCTTTTGGTTTGTAACCAAAATATACAGCGTAGTGAAAGTTGACTGAAGAAACCAATGTAAAGAATTAACACAGAAGAGGTTTAATCTTCATTAACGTAACTTAAAAACCTGGTCTCGTTGATGAACTTGAGCTTTATCAGAAGTATTGGCTTCCTGTTCTTTGAGAATGATGCTGAAAGGCACCTACTTTTCCACTAACACGTTTGTATTGTGACTTAACAACCTGTTTTCATTCAAACCTTAATGAAGATCAGAGTTACAATATTTATGCGTTTGTAAATACAACTATACTTTAAAAGAAATGTTAAATTCTAATGGCAGAATAGACGTGGCTGTATTACACAACTTAATGATACTTCTGATCAAAGTACAACTGTAAATAGGTTTTTCTAGCTTGGTAGGTGGGATGATTTATTTTTCTTTGAGGGAAATGAGAACTTTTTATTATGCTAACTTTGAAGGATGACTCTTAAGAAGTGTTGCTTTTAGTCTGGATGTGATTTTTATTTTTTACTGGTGTTACGTCCATAAATATTCTGATTTCTGTGACTTAATTAGTTTTGGTGTTCTTGGCCTTTTAAACTATGTGCCTCTGAGTCCTGGAATTTATAAATTCATAATCTAATAAACGTTGTAAAAATGTCTTCATTGACTTATTACATATTATAAGTTCATAAAAATATGTAAATACAATTATATTGAAGACAGATGCTTAAAGATTGCATAGAGTATTTTATGGCATTTTCTATGGTTTAATGTACATTGACACACCCTTAGATCTGCAAGAAATACTATTTGTGCTAAATGGCTATAACACGGGCATGTGATTGTGGTGCATGAGAACTAAATTATACACACATTTAACAAAACCACTCTGCATTAATCCAGTCCTTAACCCAGAGACTTTTCCAGAGATTGCTATGGAGTTGTCACTATGTTGAGAAGATCTTACAGTGCATGAGTCAGCATTCTCTGCTGATCTTGCTTTTAGATCTCGATGATGCATATTCTATAGAGCAACTATTGCTGACTGTACTTCATGTAGGTTAAAAAAAAAAAGAAAAATACTATTTTTGCCTTCTATTAAGAGACTAATGTCAATTTTGGATGACTGGCATTAAACCTATATTTGCCTTTTTTGGAATTGGAGTATTTTGTTGAAACCTTGTTTCGGTAGTTTTAGACTCATAACACAATTTGGCTTTTAGCATGTTACACAAGCCTGGTAAAATTTTATTTAAAATTAAACTTCATGTACCAATTGCCATTCATAAGATGGGGGGTTTTATTCTTAAGAGTTTACTTTTCTAAAGGACCTTAACCTAATGCTGCTTGAATATTGGACCCAATAAAAATATCCTTGTTTAAGGTAACTTGTCATTATTAACCTCCCAAAAGTTCGCACGTAAAGGCTTCAAGGAGGCATTCCCACAATTGCTCTGCTCCACAACCCTTCCCAGATGAACCACAGCAGTCCTGGTCTGCCTGTCACCAGACACAGCTCTGTTCAGATGTGGACAGGTTTGTTCTTGTGCCCCTCCCAACATGTAGCCACTACGAAATGCTGATTTTAGATAAATCTTCCATGCTTTATGTTCAAAACAGGAAAAGGGTGAGTATGGTAAGTGTCTGCTCTTTACTACTGCAGTGAACTACAGTGTGACTTGATTCAAATGTTTAAAACTGTAAAATTGGATAGTCTTCATATCCGTGGTTTTGTGATCACCTACTGTATAGTCACTGCCTGAAATCATCAGTAGTTTTTACACAAATAGGAATACTTAGTTTGAGAAACATGAATCGTCTGCTATTGAAATTCAAAAAACTAGACCTTTGTGATGTGTTTACAGTTGCTGTTTAAAAATCAGATTCATAGAAGTGAGATGAAGCCACTGTGGTGTGTATGTGGGTTTGAAACTGATGGGTGTATTTTCCTGGGTTTTTTCTACAGACTAGTTGACAAGTCGTGGCAGCTACTCAAGTATTTTATTCTGACCTTTAAAGGCAATTTGTGAAGTGTGTCACTATCTTTTGGAATCTGAACCTGCTGCATACACAGCTTTTCCAGCAGCCTTGCCTTGTAATAATTGCAGCTTTTTTGCAATTGAAATGTTAAACTTTCAGTGTGGAGTACTTGAGACAATTCAGAAAGTTTAATACATCACAGATTGTACAGAAAAGCTATTCTGAAGTTGTTCCTGCCCTTGTAAGATATTACTGCCTCAAATGAATTTAAATGTTTTTCTAGAATTTAGGCTTCTCTGGTGTGTGTTAGAGCACCTAAGCGTTCTAGTGTGTACTGTATCTCTTTTTCAGATCTCTTGGGAGGGCTGGGTTTTTGTCTAAACTTTGAAAATACTGAGCTTTTCCAAAATCTTACTGTACTACCCAGTATTTTCTTAACATGAACTTACTGTGTGGATGTCTGAGAAAATGTAAATTAATAGGAATGTTAAGAGGTAGGACAAATTACTGAGCTGCAGGAAGACAGAGCAAATTTAGACAAAACCCTTCAGACAAGTGTGAATTTTTGGTGGCTGATAAATAATTTTAAAACTTACTGTTCAGCGTCTGAAAAAAAGTGGCCATCACTGCCAAATTTAGTCTGAAAGGAATCCTTGGTCCAAATCATATTTTGAAAACATGATATGGGAGCTGGTGGCTTGCTTTTCTTTCTCCAGAAGAAATAAAAAAGCAGCTTTATGGCAAGCTGTCACTCATGGCAAGCTTGTCAGGCCATCTTTAGTCTGTAGCTTCCCTTCTTATTCAAAAAGCTTGGCTGTGTTTGAACACTCGTGAGAGTCCTCAGGTTTCTGGGGTCATACAGTTTGTGTGTGCCCTCAGCTGCTTGGCTGGATCTTGTAAGCAATATCATAAATGTTAGTTGACTGTGAGCCAGTCATAGACAGTGTCTTGATGCTTTGTGTGCCATTTTCAGGCAAGAGGCTGTGAGGAATGACTTCAGGAAAAGTCTGGAAGTGAGAACAAGACGTGAAACAGGACAGAATTCAGGCAGGCATCTGAGATGCTCAGTTATACTGATCTGAGTATCTGTTTTGAAGGACTGGGAGACACCAACCAAGTCCTGTTTGAACTGATGTACAAATCAAAAAGGTGAAATGTGGATGTGAAATGTTATTTTGCTCATACTGGTAAAGGCAAAAATACCAATCTCTAAGAAAAGTAGGCTGGACAGCATCTGTACTTCAGGCAAGGTAGGGGAGAAGTGAGAGACCTTGAAAGGGAGTGATTTTAGTGTATCTGACTTTGGTCAGTGGGGTGTGAAATTGTGGTCAAATTTTTCTGCAAAACTTTGTGAGAATACTGGGGAGGGGCTGCTGCAACCGGTCCTGATGACATGGGTGGTGTGAGTAAGTCAAAACTGAGGTTTCTCAGTGAATTGTTACTCAGCTGATGGAGATCTTGAGTTTCACAGGTAAGGAGTAAGTTACATGAAATCTTGTAATGGAAGTATGGTAAATCCTTAAAAGCTGAAGATGATTTTGTGTTTAATGGCTGATAAAGCACAGCACTGAGCATAGAATCACAGAATGGTAGAATAGTCCAATGTACTTTTTTTTTTCCTTTTTGTTATTAATTTTTGGGGGGTGGCTTTTGGTTTTTTGGAGGATTTTTTTCCTTTTAATTGAATGTTACTGCAGTGTTTGGTTTAGCACAGTGTTTGGTTTAGTGTTCCTGCTCCAGGAATGCATGAGTAAGAACTTTAGTAAGCTTCGGTGGTGTGGGACACACATGTCCATGGGTTTATGCCATGAAGTTACAGGCCGTCCTCTTTCTGTTTGGACACCTTTACCAGTTTGGACACCACCTTCATTTCTGGGGCAGCTGCATCTCCAGCTCCAACAGCACATCACAACTATGTATTTCCTTAAAGGAAGGGAGATTACTTGTGCAGAGATGTTCTAGTCTTCTCCCAGATATGCTGCTTCCTACAATTCACCTCTAATTTAATTTTTTTATTCTCAGTACCCTGGTGTTTCTCTTTATGTCAGACACTAGTGATCTACTTATTTGTGTATCTCCATAAATATATATTCCTCAGCAGACTCATGAAATACTTCTCCTGTTACCTTATAGAATGACTTCGGGTACATGTGCCTACACAAGTGTGTGACACTTCAGATAAAAGCACAAACCTTCAGGGACTACTGAGAGACTTAATTTATCAGTTGATTACTGTACAGCTGCCATAATGCACTACCACTTATGTGAAACATCTGGAACTTGCTGTTGATGAGAGTAGTTAACTGCTTGTAGATCAGATAAGCCAGAAGATTACAAATAAAGCCTGTCACATTAGGGTGATGACACATTCTTGCCACTTGCCAGGATTCCAGGACTTCCAATGAAAATGCAGTTGAAGTTCTCCCTTCCCTCTGAAGTATCTGAGCATCGCCTGCTGGCCACAGCATGCACACAAGTACAGGGTGCAGGAGCAGAGGCAAGGGGATGACAGGAAGGTTTGACCAAAGCAGTGTACTGGAGGGACTTAGCTGTGGCATTAGATCTTTAAAGATGGATGATCCAAAGCTTCTGGAAGTGCACAGCTAAAGATCTTGGCAATGAACAATAACAGTAATTACACAAATAATTTATCAGCGAACGTGCTAACTTTGTGTCTCCTGCATGTAGTATGGGCAAGCTACTAGCAAGGGTCTTCTAGAATTCACTCTATTTATAAAGCCTTGCTTTATAAGGATTAATTGTCGTTACTCAGGAGCCCGTTTCTAAGTTCACTACAAAAGGGTGCTTCAGATAGGGGCCCACAGGGTGTCCTGAGAGGCTGTCCAGCCTGGGCAGTGAGCTGGGCAGAATGCCACATGCCAGCTTCTCGAGTTCAATAGTGTCAATGCCTTGTTTTCGAACAGTTCAGCACAAGCACTGTTTTGCTGATGCTGCTGCAAGACTCAAGACTTACTGTGGCTTGTGTGGGGTGATTTGGTTTAGGTTTGGGGTTTGTTGTTTTTTTTGGGGGGGTGGGGAGTGGGGTTGATTGGTGGGGTTTTGTTCAGGGTTTGTTGGGGGTTTTTTCAGTAGTTATATCAAGTCAATTTCATCTCTCTTCTGGGAAAATTGTTAAGGTAGACAAGACAGTCTTCCTGATATTTTCCCAACTTTCCATGACTATCTTTTGATTTGTTCACAATTACGCATTCAGTTGAGGTGTATGAAATCATTAAACTGACTCGGCTAGATGATGTGAAGAAGGGAAATGTGTAACTGAGAAGAAAAGTGATGTGCCAGCAGGGCAGGCACAAGCACAGTCCAGCCTCTGCTTGCCCTCCATGTTGCAGAAGGTGAGCAAACTTCTCATTCTCTGGAGGTTGATAAGGGCAGGTGGGCCGTGTTCGGCTTCCACCTATTGCATGCACCAGTAATTAGTTGCTCTGGGATAGTACTGAGGAGGTCAGTGGCCCACCAGGATGGCCCACATCCTCCCTTTGTAGCCCAAGGATACAAGAAGCAGTAGGGTTGTGACATTTCTTCTCCAGTCTTGCTTAGGGGCTACAAAATGGAGCAGTCAGGAAGTCAGATCTGTTTCCTACATTTTTCTGCAAGTTCTCACAAGGAGCCCTCTCCACTTTCCTGCTGGAAACTGCTTTTTTCTGCCCACTGGAGCAAGGCTAGCAAGACAGCTGAGAAGAAACTAATGTTCTGTCACTCTTCTCCTGGTGTCTGCAGGCTGTAGTGACAGCAGCAGAGCTAAATCACACGTGTTCTCCTGCTGCATGATGTCGGATCGGTGCAGCCCCAAGGCAGGTGGAGGGCAAGGCAAAGGGGAAGCAGTGGGTGGCCTTAAATTTGCTGTTTATCCCAGAAAGCTGGATGACCGGAGTAACACTGGATAAAAATTAGAGAGGCTTCCTTCCCTTCAAGAAGGACAATATCCAGACTCAGGGGGCAGAGTCCAAAGACTTGACTATGTACCAGGAAAATGATGTTTTATTAAACTCAAGTCTTTTCTGTCAGTCTGTTACCTGTTTCAAGTGTGGGTTTTTGCTGGAAGCAACATCTTAGATCCAGAACTGAATTTCTGAATAGACCAAGACTAGCAGACAAATGTAGGCAGATTAAGAATGTGACTAAATCCTTAGAAATTTTCTTGACCAGTGGATTATTTCAGGGTTACTGTGTCTGTCTGTCTTTTGAAACAGCTTTACCAATGGGTTTGTGAAGACCCGTTGCTGCACAGAATGGGACAGAACTTGCAATCTCAGTTTTGTTGGACGGACACTGTCTACTGTCTCACTCATCCCTGACACTTCAAAGGATTGCTGGTAAATTAACCTGAGCAAGGCATCTGCAATGTAATTTGACACAGAAATACACTTCTCGCTGCTCCAAGTGCACAATATCCATATAAATACTCAAAAGAAACCCCTAGATGTAGCATCTTTTTGCAGGACTGGGAAGGGAAAATTGTAACCTTGGAGTTCTCAATGAAAACACTGCCTGAGAAAAAGGGGATAAATAGGAAACAGAAATTGCATGAAAAATGCAAAGCTCTAGTGCTGCAAATAGATGACAGCATGGACAAGTACTCCCTCTTGCAGTTTTACTCAACTTTGAATCTCACAGTCTGAGCAAATACAGATAAAGCTGCAGCACTGCTAGTTCATGTATGGTATATAGCAGAAATCCATCTAAGTCAGGGCTCTTCACACCACAAAAAGTTCATGGAGGAACAAATAAATATGCTCTTAGAAGGTTTATAGAAGTCATTAATAAGAGCTCTATTTACCACAGTTAAGCTTCAAAAGAAAATCTGGGCTGTCTGGAATGAAAGGGAAAAGGAGAGGACAGAATTCCCAGATGCAGCACAAGCCAGAGGGCCCGGTTTGGTATGGACGTGTTCCAGCCTTCACATTTATTTGTGTGGATGCAAATGTTTCTTTTTCTTCTATTTTTTAGCACAGCCTCAATAGAGTAGTGGAGGCATAGGAAAAAGCAGGTATTTGCCTCCATGTCTTGCCAACAGTGGCAACATCCACAGATGTAAAAGTAAAAGCTGGAGTAAAAGAGATTGGATAGGGCTAACAAATTAGAGAGCAGTAATTATTACCCACCGCTTTCATTATAACTTTGGGCCATTTATTCCATCATCTCACTGCCTGCCCCGGCAGCTGAACAAATTGGTCAGGTTTTCGTTGGTCTTTTTCCCTCCTCTCCATTAGCTGTTATTCATTGTCACAGAAACTCCTGTCAAAATTTCAGTTAGAACCTGCAGGTCTGTCTTAGCAATTAACACCTAGTGGTCTTAGGGAAGCAGTGTGGAAGGCTGTGGTAGAGGATCACAGATTGGTATCAGCGAATTGGTAACATTACAAATTAAATATCTAAAATTTGGCATTTCTGAGGGGCCGGGTTTATTCCTGTCAACACTGACAATAGTTTTATGCATGGAAAAGACTGAATTCATACTATAGTTACCAAGTGTAGCAGTCTCATTTTCAACTATTCTGTTAAAAACCGAGCAGCTGAAGGCTACTGCTAAATATCCCAACGCCACGATGGTTAATGAGGCCAGCCGTCGTTATCTGGGAGACACACAGGCGGCTGTCATAGTAGCTGTCACTAACAGCAGCATTAAGTATAAACCACGGCATTAAAATAACAAACAGGAGAGGAAAGCTGGGCTGCAGAAGGATTATCCCGGGTCCTGTCCATGCTGAAAACACCACATGACCTTCTTCCCAAAATGGTAGTCAATCACTTGGTTGCGTGGCAGTGAGTGATCCCCTGGTGAAACTCTGGAAGGCAGCCTCTTCTCAAAATTACTCCTGCTAGAGATTTTTCTGGTCTGCTTAGAGCACAGATTTCTCTTGGAAGTTTATTTCACTATTTCTGAAGATGATGATTTTTTTTTGAAGACTGTGCTTCCACCACGCATGACAATGACTTGCCATTTTGTATATGGTCTACATCTTGCCAAAATTGTCATTTTTACTTTCAGTTTAACTTAGGTTTAATTGTCTTGATTTAAGCCTCTTGCACTAACACTAAGCTGCTTTTGTTTTTACTTTGGATCCAATAATTTTAATGTTTCCTCCATATGGCAGTGAGTTTTCGAAGGAAAAAACAAGGTCTGAGATGAAGTTATTTGAATGGATTGAAATTTGGAAAGCGAAACTAAAAATACAGATAGGAAATACCAAGCTAATGTGACATAAATGTAGGGAACTCCTGTGTGATACAGACATATTTTTAAAAATTGACAAAATTTTTCACTGCTTTTGATCATTCTTTTTGTATCTATAGTGGATTCCCTATGCCTTCAGCAGCTGGATAAGCAGCACAGCCACTCCTTTGGGGTGAATGCCAGAGAATAACAGTTAGAAAATACATTTCAGTGATTCTAAACAATGAATTACACCTCCTTGTCAAAAGTATTTTTGTCAAGCATAACTGGCCTGTGGGCTTATTCGATGTGTGGTATGTTTTGTTAGCCAAGTTGCTTTATAGTCACTTGGATCATTAGCACAGGGAGAAATACAGATCTGTTGACCCAGTTTTTTAGTCCAATACGTATATTGGTAAATATTCCCCCTTTGAGAATATTTAACCATTTGTTAAATTGGTAAACCAAATATTGTTTCACCAGAGTCTGAAATCTGGGTCCTCTTCCAGTTGTGGCTGTGACCTGCAAGGCCAAGCTCGGGGCCTTTGCTCCCAAACATGGTACATTAGAGACTACATTCCAGTTAGATCTGCAGGCTGAAATGTTTATGTGACCACCCTGAGCTCATTTCATTTCAAGCACACTTGGTTAGCCAAGATCTCCTACTTAAACCAGCTGATGTCAACTAAACACCTTGGGGAGCAATCGTATGATCCCTTCTCTGAAGTCACCCACCAGGCAGCTCAGGAGGTCCTGCAGGTCACAGTAGGCCATTTATGACCACAGCTGATGCAAATCTACCTGAACCAGAGTCTCTATGTTGCTTTCGTAAAAGCATAACTCTCTTTTCCCCTGTAAAAAACATGTGAGACACAGGAAGTGGTGCATTTCTGCATCTGCTTGCACTCCTTTACTTGCATTTAAGTCTCAGGTTGCTCTGCAAGTTTTAGATCTGGGCTCTAAGGTGGGATTTTTTCAGTCCTTGGCTGATCTAAAAGTAGCCCAAGTTGTTGAGGATGAATTTCCTGCCATGTGATAGCCATACGGCAGTATCTGTAATGATGGATGATTCTGCTCTACTTGAGGGCAGAAAATATTTATGTGTCATTAAAATCGTTGTGACAACAACTACTTTTCACACCATGTCAGTCACAAAACTGGAATCCATTTAAATAGAGATTAAAAGAGTATTTCCAAGGTACTCCTGTAACGTCGGTCACTGCGAGGCTACTGAGATGCAGGGGCTCTGTGTTCCTGATGGGCACGATAAACGTGGATGACAAAGTCACCAGATACAAAGTCAGTTCGGGATCTGGGACCAGCACAAAATTTATATCTGCCTTATCCATATGGAGAGCTACAAAGAGCTCCCAGCTTGATTCTGCTGTGGCACAGAGCACTGGCACGAGTCAGTGAGAAGCTACCCGGCACCTTTACCCAATGAAAAGAACACAAAACCCCACAATTTGAACCCATGCAAAGGGAAAAGGAAAAATTAGTCTTTAAACTCCTAGCTGAGACAGAACATGGGAGGCAAGACACTTCTGTAAATTTGCAAGGGATTCCCAGTTTTCTCAGTGGCCCGAGCCCACTTGAGCACCTGTGAGGATCCTGAAGGAGTTCTGCTGTCAGCGTTAATGGTCCATGCTCAAGGACAGGGTACACCATAAATTGCCCCACTATTCATCCGATGAAGAGTCCCTGCTTTTTGCTGGGATGCTTTGGTACCCGGCTTATTTGAGGAAAACAAAATAATTTCACTTGATGTTTCACACATCAAAAACATTAATGAAAACTAATCACACTTGCCAAATCCTTTTTCTTCTCTATAAAAATGAGAAAATTACCTCACTGAAGTAGTGTGAGACACCAGCCTTTGGACGTTTAATGGTCCTTGGAAAACTATTTTATTTTGAGATACATTGCTTTCTGACATGACAGAAAGCAGTAGCATTGAAATGCTGTTTCAGACTCTATAAACAGAATAATATATTCCAAATATGCACTGTCTCCAGAACATGTATTCTTACCTTCTTGATCTCAGCATATTTACTGGTTGAAAAGATATTACTGGAAATCAGTGAAAGCTCTATTTTCTGGTTTTCTTTTTTCTACTTTTTTTACCTTTTGGCATTAAAGAATAATGTACTATGTAGAGTCTTTTATGTAGGAACTTCAGAAATGTTAAAAAATTATGTAAAGTCCATCCAAGTGGTAGGTAGACTAGCTAGTTTCAAGTTCTCTATGAGTTCTTTATATGTTTCTTTCATCTTTTTGTCTTATAGTGGAGCATCACCTCTGAAGCCAGCAGCAACCAAATCCAAGTTGTTAGTACCACAGGGCTATGTTTTCAAAGACTTTTTAACTAAGGATAAGTAAAGGCTAAGTTGCACAAACCATTAGTTTAGAATTAGATAGAAACTAACCATTCCTTAAATGTTGCCTCATGGAGAGCTGTGCAGGTAAATCAAACTCGCCAGCTTTTTTCTACATATTTTTTCCTCCAGTTTCCCAGAGCTGATTCCCCACTTCTTTGGCCACAACTGCTCTTTTGGAGATGCACCGAAAGGCTGCCATAGATCCTTCTTTTCTTTCATTTTGATTCATGTGACATTTTTAAAAATACGCAGGTTCCCAGTCCCTGCTGCATGACCCCGGGCACGAGCATTCATGGCCTACAAGTGCCACAGTCATCCCTGCTTGCAAGTCACGCCTGCTCCCAAAGCGACGCCTTGCGCTGGCTCCATTTCCTGTGCCCTTCTGCGTGGGGTTTCATGAGCTTCTTACAAACCACAGCATCATATGCCCAGGGGCTGTACACATGTAGGAAGTGGACCTGAAAACTAACAGGCACAATCAGCTGGTGGATGGTCCGTGGAAGAGATATCTCCACCACAGGCATGCTCACAGGAGTTTAATCTGCTTGGTATGGAAGCGTCTGAACCTGCATTCAAAAATATTCAGACTCTTCTGTAAAGTACAACAGGGACATGGACTAGCAGCACCAGGATTAAAAAATGAAAACAAACAAAACCACAGCTAAAAGTGGGATTCGAAATTATTTTTTTAATACGATTTGCAGTATAACTGAAATTTAATAAAGCATGTTCCACCTTGGGGAAAAAAAACTACTCTGTTCTACTTACCTTGTAAATATCATGACTTCTATACACAAATTTTTTCTTTACATCTTGGCACCTCACAACTGACATTTTATTTTGCCTACTCGTTTGCTTGAAAACTAGTGTCAAGCAGAGTACAGCTCTCTGTTACACAGAGAGAGCTTTAAAGGCAGCACTCCATGTAGGCACACAAACAAACCCGAGGATCTCTGCCTTTTAGACACACCCATTTCCCTCCCCCTTCAGCCAGTAAACAGCTTCTGGCTGCAGATTTGATCCTTTATGGAAGAGATTTTTAAGATGCTGGCTGATCCAGCACCCTGGTAATCCTCAAATCATCTGCTTGCCATGCTCACGTGAAGACGTCACTGAAAAGGCTTGTTGACAACCTTCTGCTGCATTAAAGACAAGCATGTAAAACTGCCACTATCTTACTCAGTTCAACTTCACCACATGGTTGAATAAAACTTCTCCTTCTGACAATTTCAGAAGGACTGGTGACAGAAGAAGATTGTATGGAAAAAATACTTTCGGTTTCCAGTTCACTTTGGCTTAGATTAGATTGACACTGATCTGTATAGCAGTTTGTGAACTCATTTCAATTTTTTTTTTTTAAATTGACAAGTTATTATTTTGGAAGTCTGAATGTCCTTTCCATGCACGTTCTCATACTATGCATTTTAAACACCCAAATACCATATTTTATATTTGTATGAAGCTAAAATATTTTAATTAGATTTATGTCAGTTATTCAGTTTTTATTGTTTTCACACACAGTGACTAATTCTTAACGAGAGCTTGCATGGCAAAAAGTCAGTAATTTAGTGATAAAATAAAAACTGTGATATTATAAGCACCTATGAATCCTTCAATCAAATTTTGCACTGAGTAATAAACTCTAATCTCAGCTAAACTGTTTTGTTACACATACAGCATGCTCTGATCCCAAACAGCTCCTTAATCCACTATTTTAATAATAGTCTATGGATTAAGGGATCTATACTGTACACTGACACAATGTATTGAGCTCAGGTTCTATAGATGAACATTTCTGTGATCTATTTTAGTGGCACAAAAGCCATCATAGCATTATGGTGTCAACAAGCCTGCAGATTATCTCCTGGCTTTCAAAGCATCCTGCAGGAAAGCAAGTTTAATGGATCTCCAGAAAGGTGAAAACATTATCAAATCTATAGGAAGACAGGACTTTGGAATAAAAGTGATAAGTACCAACAAGCATTTATATACAATCAACTGTAAGATACACAGAATGTTTTGAGTTTTGAAATCTGTCAAAATAACAATGTTAAGAAGGACAGTCTACTTTCTTGGCCCACTCCTTCTCTACATGTGCATAATAATTTTCTCCTAGCATACTCATTTCCTCTCACAGTTTGCCAGTATTTCATGTAGGAAACCCATCACGATGCACTTTACCCTTTTTTTGATTAATTTCCTCCCAGTAGCTCCACGTCTGTTACATTCCTGCTTCTAAACTACAGGACCACTGCCTTGCTTTAAGTCAAACTGCTGTGCCTGCAGCAGAGTTCTCCAGCACCATGCAAAGTAGAGTGTCCCCACCACCTACCTTCACCTGGCAATGTCCCCATGTGTTTCAGGTTATTTTTCCCAAGCTCTGCCTGTAGTCAGGGAAAGGACACACTCCAGCTGGAGTCGGAGTTGTTGCCAGCTCATAAGAAACCCAATGCAGAAACCACACCTCTTTTTGTAATAGATCATCTGCTCCCACCTGGAGAACTGGCAAGCACATCTCTCCAAAGCCTCTTACAAACTCTTGTTTTCCAGTTGTTTCCCCACCCCTCTACCTTCTAATCTTTCCCAGCCAGTGTATAGAGCACATGGGGTGTGTTCTGCTTCCCAGCATGAAAATATTTTGACTTTTCTGAATTCCAGTGATTCCATGGAGCCACTTTTCAATAGTCTCCTCCCAAAATTGCATAGTATATAACAGCATGTGAATTGTATGGCAATAGATTCACTGTAATGTCCTCCTTATGTCTGGAAACAGGAATTCTTCATATCTCTTACCAAGCACTTCAATTTAAGGCTGGACCTGTTCTCACATTTTATACTCCCTGCAGCTTCACCTCAGCTACTGGCCCTTTGTTTTTTCCAAATGTTTCTGCCTTTTTTGACTTTCTTTTTCTATCTGTTGATGTGCTTACTAGTATCCTCAGCTTACTGGGGAAGGGAATAGTTTGATTTCAAAGGTGGAGAACCAGAGCAATCTCTAGAGAATGTCCCAGGTGAGCAGGGGTATTTACCTTTCCTGAGAAGCTTCCTGTGGTCTGGGAAGGATCCAAGAGCATAATGCTGTGGATTTCCCCTGGCTCAATAGGATGGTGGCAGCAGGGGCTCTCTGCCCTTCCCAAGAGGAGGAAGCAGCCGCCTTAGTGGTGCTTTTGAGGTGGTTGAGAAAGGGAAGCTTTGGGCCCTTCAAGACCACAGAGAAAGCTTTTCTTGACAAAATGATCCTGTCTCAGTGTACCAGGGCTATTCAACCCATTTTCACCAAAATCCACTTTCCATAATGCTAAATGCTCCAGATGATGTACTCTACATGGATTTATGGTGATTTAAAACACTATGCACTGCTGGGATACAACACGCACTGCAATTCTGTTGAACATAACAGTGCAACGAATAGACACTGGACAATTAATTTTTCACCATGAAAATGCTGGCTTATTTCTAGTCTTATACTGGCACAGTTTTGGGGGAGGTTCTCAAGATTTTTTTGTTGCTGGAAAGCACATTCCTCCTTTGGCTCTCTTCCTCCTACGGGAGGAGACGTGTAATGTGACGGAGTGCTGTGAGCTGTCTGGTGGCACGGGAGGCACTCCAGGAGAAAGCTCCCTGGGTGATCAGTGGTCTCCAAGCCAGGAGGCAGCAAACATTTGGGCAGGTAGGAGTTCAGGCCCAAAGCAGCACATTCACCACGGGAGCACTGTAACACTGCTGGCCAGCAAAAAGGGGTGCCTGTCGGGAAGAGGCTCAGGAGCCTCAGCGGGATTGGTGCCGACAGTTATTTATTTCCCGGTCTTGCACAAGGAGCTGAGGAGGACATCCCTTTGTGTTCACACACACAGAGGAAGGCACAACATGCCTTGGCTGTTAGGATGCTCATTTCTCTCTTGAAAATCAAAGTAAATGAGTGTCAAGAGGACACTGACATGCAATAGCTTCAGGCAGCAGCACAGCTCTTTTTTTCAGCTAAGATTCCAATATAAAATTATTTATTTTTATCAGCATGGCTTATTAATAGTTCTACAATACTGCATTAGTACTGTGTTTCTTTTTCCCTTTCCCATTCAAAAATACTTGTTTTAGTCACTATCATACCATTAAGAGATCACCAAAGAATTAGAAAATGCTTGTAGAACAAGGACCACCACATATCCTGCCAAAATATTTGGTTTGCCCTTTTGTAGCAACCTTATTCATTCAACATCTCAGAAGATACTAGACCAACATTACAAAAACGGTGTTTGAAATCCAACAATTGAAAAAAATACTGTAGGTGAAATGTACACTGTGTTTGGCATGATGCTTTATCGAAATAAGACAAGAAAAACTGGTAGGTAGTTATCTTTTTTTAGAATATTTTTCCTAATCCTTTATAGTTGCTAAATGATTTTCACCAGCACAGCCCATAAGTCATTCGACCTTCATTATTTGTTTTCTATCTGAGAAATTGCAGGATCCCTCTCTCTGATTAATTTGTGTGCAGTTATCTCACGTTCAGCTGAAGCATTTGTGCAGATGAGTTTTCGCAAGGAGACACAAAACCCAAAAGCACCCACAGAAGTATCATAATTCTGATGACCAGCCCCAAATGAGCTCAGCAACCCTTTTCTGCATGCATGCTTCATGTACACATGGCTCCAGGGGTCTTAGCCCCAACCATACTGCTGCTATGGGATTCACATCCTCAAAAGTACCTCGCACCTAACTCTTGAGGATGTCAGCGGGAGTTAGGCTCATAAATACCTTCTGAGCATCCTGGAAAATGTTACATTGGCTTAATCCAATTAAGTGAAAACATAGCATCTTTAAAAGGCTTCTCATTTTAAAAAGACAAGACAGATAAACAGTATTTTTCCCAGAATACAGAAGGGAAAAGATGGTAATGAGATTTATTTAATGTCCCTGTGTTCCCATGATCATTTAAAAGTCAAAAGGATGCAACAGGCCAGGATACTCCAGGTTTTCCAATGCTAGTTGATGCAAAACCTACACTCAGCTACTAGTGCTGAAGAAAGGCTATTTGGACTTCTGCCAAAACCTGAAAGCTGCTCGTGTCAGCACAGCGTCCTGCCTCCCCCTGACGTCACACTAAATGCTGTTGCTGCAAGGAAGATACTTCTCTTGTCTCTGGTGACCAGTGACAGGACCCGAGGGAATGGCCTGAAGTTATGTCAGGGGTGGTTTAGGTTGGATATTAGAAAAAGGTTTTTCACCCAGAGGGTGGTTGGGCACTGGAACAGGCTCCCCAGGGAAGTGGTCACAGCACCAGCCTGACAGAGCTCAAGAAGCATTTGGACAACACTCTCAGGCACATGGTGTGACTCTTGGGGATGCCCTGTGCAGGGCCAGGGGTTGGACTTTGATGATCCTTGTGGGTCGCTTCCAACTCAGGATATTCTTTGGTTCTACGATGCACATTTCAGGGGTTCTGCCTGGTCTGACTGTACCCCTGCTCGTGTCCTCTCCAGGCTGCTCCCATCCTCTCCTCTCCTCTCTACGGGAAGCCATAGAGAAACAACAGCCAAGAGAGTCTAGCAGGTGCCACACATCTCTTTTTTCTTCCCTACTGCAGGCCATCCTCATCAGCAAAGTGGGGAAGGAGAGCATTTTGTACATCTCAGAGTCTTGGAGCTGGAAGGGGAAAAGACAAGAGAAATGCCAGGAAGAAAATGTGGAAAAATTTCTCTCTACAGAAATCAGAGAGGGGCAGGAGACAAATCCAAGGTTCTCCTCCACCATCTCGTGCAGTATCATCCTGCATGAGGAAGCTCCCCAAGGAGGTAAGACTGGTGGGAGGAGAGGGCGAAGGGAAGGAGGCATCAGTGATAGGAAGGAAAAGGAACAGTCTCTGCCACACCCAGTTCACTGGACCTGTGCTGAGAAGGGTTAACGCTGTCATGCTGCTGGTGATAACGAAATGTTTGTTATCACAGTGTGTCAGATTCAAGTGGTATCACCCATGACTTGCACGCAAGATTACATAGGAGAGGGAAGCTGAGCGCAGGTCACGTTCACGGTTCAGCACAGCTCTGCAAAACAGCATATTTTATTTTTGCTAGGAGGGGAAACTCATGCTTTGCTGACACCACTTCCCTAGTAAAGTGATGCTAAGCCAGACTGGAAAATTTCCACACAGCCCTCTGAAAAAGAAAAGCCAGTTGTGTGTTGGGAAAAGAACAAAGTTACACGGCAAAACTCAGTGACCCTAGGAAAGAAAAAGGCCCTCCCATGAAGACTTGCAATTGACCTATGTGGATGTGAACCTGGGTTTTCCAAGGAGTGGGGGCACTGGTTTGGGGTGTTGTTTCATTATCCTTCTCCTGTTTTTATAAAAGCTGTTGCAACTGAGTGTCTTGGGGATTTCTCTCTCATGGCCACACTTGGTCCAAAATGGGCAACATGTTCAGCAGTTGTGAAAGGGCAGGAATGTGAGATGATGGGACAAAGAGATGGCATGATCCAAGTTCACGTCCTTTGGAAACCTGGCTGAAATATCCACAATATTGGAAAAGCTTGCTGGGATTATGCTTTGTGGCCTCTGGCACATTCCAGCATCAAGGCAAAGAAAATTATATTCTCGGTCTAAGTTTGGACTGATGGAAAACAGAATCATAATCCCTATTTCACTTTCAGGAACCTCTTCTTCTCAAGTTTTTTTCTTTCCTACCCCATCCACTGCTACTTCCTGTGTTACCTTTGGTCTTGTCTCTTTATGCTCTGCACGAACGAGCTGCTCCCACTCGCGGCGGTCGTTCGCACACCGAGGGCAGTGCAGCCGGACCATCGCAGCCAGGCGCGCCTCCGGACGCCGGCGCCCTGCAGCCGCGGCCCCGCCCCCGCGGGGACGTCACAGCCAAGCGTGCGGCGTGGGCGTGCCGCGGGCCGCCCCGGCGCGGCCAATGGGGGCGCGGGGCGTGTCCCGGCGCGGCCAATGGGGGCGCGGGGCGTGTCCCGGCGGCGCGATGGCGGCGGGGCTGTGCTGGCGGGCCGGGCTGCGCGCGGGGAGGCGGAGACTGTGAGTGACGGGGCCGCGCGGGGCGGGGCGGGGCGGGGCGGGACCCCCGGCGCCGCCTCCCCCTGCCCCCGCTGGGAGCCGCGCCCGGGGGTCTCCCCCGAGCCCCCCGTGCTAGTGCGGGGCGGGCGGCCAGGCCCGGGCCGGCGGGGCCGGCGCTCGGGCACGGGCAGCGTGGGAATGGAAGTCCACTTCCTGGTCTAGTGGAAGGTGTCCCTGCCCACGGCAGGGGAGTTGGAATGACATGGTCTTTTAGGTCCGCTCTGACTCAAGCTATTCCGTGATTCCCCCGGTTACCAGAACATTGCCCTTGCCCGGTTGTCCGCTTTGGTGCAGCTCCTGCATGGAGAGTGACCTTGGGTCTTTCCCATGCCGGCGCCCAGCCTCGGACCGAGCGGGCTTCTCACGGGCGCCGTGCCCTGTTTCCCGCAGGGGGAACCGGGGGGCAAGGCGGGCTGGAACCACTCCGTTGGCTTTCCCGTTGGTTTAAGAGCATCCTGTGTCGCCTCCTCCATCCATGGCCCAGCATAAGTGGTGGTACGGGCAGAAGCGGGGCTGTCGGAAGCCCCCTCAGCATCCCTTATCCTGGGCCTTGGGAGCCCCCGGTGAGTGCGGGGCGTGCGGAGTCCCCGTGCTCCTGTGGTGGCAGTGCCTGGATGAGGGAAGGTTATGTAGGCAACGTGTGTCCTCTTGTCAAGGGACCGAAATCACCAGGTGCTTTCCCACGGGTGGGTGCATAGCTGTCAGGAATAGCACAGATTTCGGGCGGGATGCTAGGAAAAGCTCTACTTTAAATAGAGGATCGCCGTACAGGTCCGTGTGCAGGATCAGGCTCCGAGTGACGTGTGCCCCGTAAGACAAAGGCTGCCTTGCACCTTCCTCCTAGGGATCTGTGTAGGTTTGATGCCCAGCTTTCTGCCGGCAGGTGTGTGCCTGCATGTTCCCGGCGGGCAGAGAGTGACTTCTGCCAGAGGGAGTGATTGTTGGGTCTGTGCTCATTTAAGGCAGCGCTTCTGGAGGGAGAGCACGTTTTTTTTTTAGTATTGGTATTAGGAAGGGAATCAAGTGTTAATTCATTTTAATATTAATATTTAAAGCTTTAAATTCTCGCGTTCTCTGCTGAGACCATGGTTCTGTAAATATTTTATAGTGGAGTGACAAAAGCCTATGCGGTCTGTAAAACTGTAACGTAGATGTTACTGTGAACATGCAATATTGATGCTGGTGTTCTTGGGGAGCCTCAGGGACAGCTGGAGTGCTTTGTGCTGTGCTAGAGGCACAGTGAAGAGCCCAGAAAGTCCATGTCAGTCATTCCTGCCCAGAGTTACTGTCCTGCATAGCACCCAGGGTCATTTTTCCAGCCTACCTCCTTCAGTGTACTTTTACAGCCTATTTCTGGAGAAGATGCATGCATGTACATGCCCTTTTATTCCCCCTTGTTTTCCCCCCCTTTCCCCCATATTAGTGCAGAATCATAAATGCTATGCCTTGCTATTTCTGGTCATGAAGAATTTTGAGTATTCATACTGTGGGGGGAAGAGGAGTCTACACAGTGTGAGGGCAGTCGGGTGATGACATTTATGTGTGCACAGCACCTGTTCAAGGCTGGGAGAGGAGGCTGGCTGCATGCCCATGGTGAGGCTCCTCTCTTCCAGCTGTGGCTCAGAAGGGGCTTCTCTGGCTGGTGCTGCCATGGGTTGGGATGTGGCTGCCAGGCATCATGATGCCTGTGCTTGGCTCCCAGAATATGTGATGGCCTCCCTGTGGTGGGATTTGCCTGCCCCTTGCCATCAGTGCTGCTGTGGAGCCCAGGAGCACTGGGCAGGTAGAGACCACAAAATTTTGGGCATCCAAGTAGTCACAGACCAGAGCAGGATAAGGCATGAGGAGTGCCTGCTCATCTTTGAGCTAGGCAGCCATGGGGCTGTGTGTAGCTGGGAGAGAAAATACAGGGATGACTTCAAATGTCAACAATCAATGAACATGTTGGTTGGATTTAATTAGCAGCTTCCTGGTCCTTAGCAGGAATTGGCAGGTGCCACTGGGTCCGGACTGTGGTGCCCGTGTTCCACAGAGCTCTCTGCCATGCTGTCAGGCTGGGACCCTAATTACAGCAGGTACCTCTGATGTGGTGTGGCTGCCTTTCCAGCTGCTGCCATCCTCTCTTCATGTGCATGCTGCTGCCCCTGTGAAGCTAGAGGGAAGCAGTGCTTCCCGGAAAAGGTGGACCAAGTATTTGTGTCATTATCAGGCGGTACCCAGAGCTGGCTTTTCTTATTTGCCATGTTCCAGAGCCTACTGGGCTTTCCCTGCCTGGGAAAGGTTTTTGTCTTGTTGGAAAAAATTAAAAAACCCCTTCATCCAGCTGTTTTTAAGTAACAAATGCAGCTGTTTTTCCTGTTGTTCTCTCTTTGCTTGGTGGTTATGCTGTAAGAGAAGAGCATTGCACGTGTAAGCATGGTCACCTGTTTGCCCTCAGCGAGCCAAGCGCACGTCTGCCTCACCCGTGTACGGGAGGGTTTTATTATGTGTATTCATTTCCATGGCATGTTCCAGGCAGATCCATACCCACATGCCTGCACTAAATCAGTCAAAGGCAGCATCCACATCTCAGTGGAACGCTGCAGAGTATGGAATATACAGTGTGCGCACGTAGAACTTCTTGTGCCAAAGGTGTGGGCACCAGCACGCCTGCTAGGAGCAAAGGAACCTGAGAAGGGTAATAACCCTGTGTCAGATCTTCTTCAGAGACTGTGCCTGTGTCATTTAAAATTTCTAGCATTGGGTGTTTCTTCTCCCATCACCAATTACCATCTTCCCTCCCAGGAATCCACTGCTGCTGTGTCTCGTGTTTCACGCTCCAAGTTTGTGTCTGCTTCATAAATTAGTGAAGATGTTGTTTTTCATGTAGTGGACACTGGAGGGTGCTAATGCAATGGGAGCTGAAATTGTTCTAGCAAATTGAAGGGTTCCTCTTTGTTAGTTGTGAAATAGTTTTATTCTTTGTTGCAGGGTTTAAATGGAAAGACATGAATCGTGGTCCTTACCAGTAGCTGATCCTGTTCGGCGTGTGTAGAGCTGTGACCAAGAATATCAATAAAGTGTTATGTCTGTGAGAGATTTCTTTCCTTAACCTCTATCAAAAAAAATCACTCATTTTATGTTCTACACATTTTTAAGTGTGTCTTTTGAGATTATGCCCTCGGGGTGAAAATTATTTGAAAGTGTGACTTTCTAGTGATAAAAACACTTTATCTGGCAGAATTGTTGAGCTGCATGTGCAGAGTCTGCTTTTCTACAAGGTCACTTTGGTTCACCTAAACTAATATTGTCGTGTTGCTAGTGAGGTGAGAACCTGATAGTAGCTCACATTGGGGAGGGAGGGGGCACCCTGAACACCACTAATCAAGTCCCTGGCACTGTGATCCTGTCTGTGGGGATGGACCTGATGGAGTCTCAGTCTACCTTGCAGCCAGCATTGGTCTACCTTGCATCGCTGGGCTGTGTGTTGAGGGCATGTGTAGGATGGGGCCTTCCATCAACCATCACTGCTAGGCCAGGTGAAGCACGTTACAAAACTGAGCCTTAGCTCTGGTGTTTCGAATTCACTCAAACATTTTTGTCAGGTTAAAGTTACATGGAGAGGTCTTACATCAAAGGAGGTGTTACCTGTTCACTCTGCTCCAGCTTTCTGCTGAACCAGGTCTCTGCTCTCCTCTGCCCTTGGCAGAAAGACACAGGGCCAATATAAGCTCCCTGTTGTGCACTCTGGCAACTCCATAGTTGGCATTAAGGACTGTGAAACTACTGCCCGAGCCAGTTTTCATCCTGGCAGCAGCAGAGGTATGATGACAGATAATTAATGCTAATGAGAAGCAGGGTGCAAAGCTGAGCGTGTCCAGCTAATCACCACTGGCACCTCAACTGGTCTGCTTAAAGTTTGCACTGTTCTGGACAATCCTGTGTGGTCCTGTACCTGCCTTTGCAAACTCATTACCCAAATGAAGGTCAGTATTTGTGAAATGTGTGAGCAAAACAGAACTGGGTACAAATACATCTTCCTTAGAAGCCTTTCTTGTTTGACATGCATCGCAAATGAGTTACTCCTCTGTCTTATTCCTTTTGCAAATGAATTGGGCTGTCGTCTCCTGGAAAATGTTATCTTGCTGTATTATATTGGTCAGGTTTTATTCTCTCCCATGTGTTGGGGTTTGCTTACATATGGCTGGTTCAATTTTATTTCTTTTTAAAATACGCAATTTTTTTTCTGAATTCCTCCTTGAACTGAAGATGTGTATGAGCACTGGAGAAAGAGCCTGTGGATGAGGAAACGTGAATCTCCTGTTCTGATACCAGAGGGGTCCTGCTGTTCATTTTGCAACCAGAAGCATGGACAATTTCACAGCAAAATTGCTTGAGTGTTTATCAGAAGCAGCAGAAACTTATCCAGTTAAAAGTTTACACTTCTTTTGCCAAGAGTTTTAGTAGCTTACCAGAACAGGGTTATAAGGGGATGTGAGCAGAAAAGCTTTTTAAAATCATTGTAATAAGTAGTGGTACTGAAGACACTCTGCTTAAGAGTAGTCTGAGCATACAAATGTAGTCTAAGCAGACAAAAAGAGATCTGGTTGACAGTGTATTGGTCTTGTTTACCAGCTTTTAAGAGAAGACTGCTTCTTCCATTGCACCTCCATGCTTACAAGCAGAGAGCCAGGGTACGCATCGTGGCATCATTTCCAGAGCCAGCGTGCTAGCTGTGGCGCCGAAAGGATTTGAATTCATGTAGATGGTGTCCCAACTTAAGAGTGGGAGACCTTTCTCCAGGAGAGAAGGTTAATGGACCTTCCACCAAACCTGTGTGTGTGATTGCGCTGAGTTTAAGCACTGCCAACTGCAGGATGGCATCTCGAGGTCCAATGCCAGCCCTGCTCAGTGGCCCTGCATGGAAAAGGAGGGTGTGTGTTCCCTTGGTGGGTGCTCAGTGCCTTCCATCATTGAGCTTTCACACACTTGTCCCGTATTTCTTGGCTACTCATAAAGGCTGGGTGAATGGAGTCCCTGGAGTTTTCATACCTGTTGGGGAGACTGGGCTGCTGTACTTGAAGTCTCTTAAGAGCCATTCTGGCAGGTAAAAGCCCCTTGATGTGAAGAGCTTTGTAGAATTTCTGCTGATGAACCCCCGTGTATCTTCTCCTGTCCTCTGCACATCATGTGAGCTTCTGGTGGTGGTTTCTCCTGGACCCCTTTCTCACACCTCCCTGAGTTCTGAACCTCCTTGTTTGGAATGGGGAAATTCTCAATTTGCCCTTATTTTGTCAGCTGGGCTGTGCATGGAGGTGTTTCTCCAGCCACTGCCCTTTTTGCACTTCCCTCTTCCGCCCCACAAGGCTGAGGAGCACAGCAGGTCTGCAGAACTTCGACTGCAAGTGTGTCTGGAGGTCAGCTTGTGGTTACTTAGCCCCAGGATGTTGAACAAGGCTCCTTCATATATTTTCCCTTATTTTCTAGTCAGACCTATATTTACCTCTCAAGTCTCCCCGTGCCCTTTGAATCTCCCGGCATCATTGGTGTAAATAGGATTTGCGTGTCCCTGTGAAATGGGCATCTCTGTGGCTGCTTGCCCTGCCTTCTCTAGCTCTTTGTGGGACAGGGCTGTCCGGTTGTCACTGGCTGCGTGGCCAAACCCGCCTTCTTCTCTTTTTAATTAAAACTGGTTGGCATCAGGGGCTCTGCAGCAATGAAAGCAGAATGATGAAACTTTGAAGAATTTGGGGTATAAAGTTGATCTCTAAATTTTAATGTACTCATTGCACTTAAACAGTTGATACATTTTATTATTCAGCATTCAGGTGACCTAATTTCCCTTAGTACTGTACATTTAGCTTTATACATCTGTACCTAATTTGTAAAAAAGGACTTAATGAGAAACTTCAAACAGTTTAAATGTCAATTACAAAGAAAGCGAGGTTTTAAAGTTCCAGTAATCTGTCCATATTGGTCATCGAAACATGATCCCAGGTGGACGTTAATTCAAGACAGATGGCATTCCAAAGGCACAATTACAAAGAGCTTATATATTTTCAACACTAACAAGCTGTCACGCTATGTTGTAGCTACACTTCCAGTACTGTATAAGCACAATTGCTGCTTTATCTGCTGTGGACTCGGTAATAAAGGGGTTTGATTCCCCACTCTTGATATTGTCAGTGGGATTTTGCGGGGGGGTGAACTGGAGAGCAGGGTTAGTTAGTGTGAATATCTTTCAGTCGCTCAGTCTGTTGGGTCGGGGGGTTGTGTTTGTTTCTATGGTTTTTGTTAAGTTGGTGAAATGCTCTTCAAGGAAAGGAGGGGAAATATTGAATATAGGCATAACAAGACTAGCTCATCACAGCTATATTTCTATTTCCTGGCAACATTAATTAACTTCAGTCTTATCGGCTGCTGGGCAATAGCTATGATGATTTGTTAAAACCCCCAACATCCTGGATGTTTTCAGTTAAAAAGTCATCGAAAGCCTTTGGAGTAATGCACATGTTACTTGGAAGACTGAAGTCCAAGGCATTAATAGTAGTTTGACTTGCAGTGGTGTAAATGGGCAGCAGCTTGGCTGCAGCCAAGCAGGAGTGCTACACCCTGGGAAGAAAGCAGTTGGAATTATTTACAGATTTCTGAAAATATTCCTAGGTCCAAAGGCAGAGGTGTTGAAGCAAGGTCAAGGACAAAGCAAGGTCAAAGTAGGGTTTCCATTAGACTGGATAGTTGATCTAGTAGTAGATGTCCCTGGCCATGGCAGGGGGTTGGACTAGCTGACTTCTAAAGGTCCCTTCCAACTCAAACTATTCTATGTGGTAGATGGCAAGGTTTGTTGTAGAAGGACAATGTTTGGTATCTACTTAGTAGTTGAGGTGGGCAGTGACCCGTGTAACTGAATGATGAAAGTTAATTTGGCACAATTTCCACTGACTTTTTGTTTGTTTCTTGAAACCAGGTCACTAAAAAGCAAGACTTGCATGTCTATGACTCGACGGTGTTTTAATAGGCTTTAAAAATTCTGTGCTGTTAGCAGCAAGATTAATAATGCTCCCCAGGAAGGTTTTTAAGCTCCTATGGGCATGTGTGTCCTCTAAGAGGTGCTGAGAATTAAGAGCTTATATTTCTGCTCGTTTATCTACCTTTCATTGGAAAATGGAGAAGAAAGCAGAAAGGCTAAGATGTTCATCCTCGGAAGGCAGGAATTAAATGGTAAGCTTACACTCTTTAATTTTTGTTTTTCATTAATGAATGTTGTAAATGTGTTTTTTAAAAGCATCTTACCTGGCTTCCATTTTTGAAGGAGTTGTAGGTGCTATTTGAAATATGCAGCTCACCAACAAGTGAATTGGACTCCTGAGCCACACTTGAAACAAAATACCAATTTTACCTGCAGTTTTACTAGGTTTCCTGGTTTATGCAGTGGCGTTTGAATGGCCTCTAGTAATTGTTTTTAGCAGGAAAAAATTCTAACAAAAATGAAAAACACAACTCTAAGCTCATTAGCATTGTATTTGGCATGCCATGAATCATTAAATCTTTATATAAATGCAGAAGTAATTTGTAACAAACAAAATCCTTCCTTTTTTTTTGAAATATTTTCTTTTGACTTTTTTCACACTGCTAAAGTGCAGTATGTTTTCCAAACATTGGATATTATTACCAGAATAAGGGCAGAACCAATCAATGTTTTAATTAAATATTATCTATAATCCTTGAGTGTCAGATATACTTACTTGTGATAAGTGAAAAATATTAGGTGCAAAAAAAAAAGACTAATAAATACTTAAATAGGGTCTTTTTAACCTAATTTTATTTTTAACCTAAATTTGATACTAGTGTGTGCTGTTCTCAAGTGGTTTCCCCTTGGATTTTCCCAGTGCTTATCAGGGGAACATACTGAAGTCTTTTTATTTACATCAGGCTTCGCTTTGAGAGTAACTAATTGTTCAAGTCCAAGTGGGAAACTTTCTTGCACCTGGAAAATTAGGAAAGCAAAAGATGTCCACATCCTTTCCCTGGTGGTTCTTCACCTGCGAATTTGAACTGCAGCGGTAGTAAAAGTTTTGTGGACCTCATTTTATGTGAGATCATTAAGCGACAGGAGAATTCAGGACTAGCTGCCCTTCATAATTCAGGACACTGAAAGGTGCCATTTATAAGCTCAAAGTGCCTGCAGGAAGGCAAAACAGGCTTGTAAAACCCATGCTCCAAACCCTGAAAGGGAACCGGTTTGTACTGCTGGTTGCAGCCTTGGAGTGGCAAAATTGCAAAGGTGGTGGGGATTTGGTTTAAAAAAAATGGAAAAACACCTGCCTCTAATATTTCATGTAATAACTTGAGTTTTCACACTTCTTGTGTTGATATCTCTCTTGTCCAAAACAACCCCAAAACATCCTGGGCAATGATCCCAGTAAAAACCTTAGCAGCTGAACTGCCCAGCTTTTGGACTTACTGTCTTCCCTGTTACAGCCCACTGTTTTGCTGAGCTGTTAATTTGGCTATAAAATAAGTTTGTCCTGACTTTTTAATAATATTTTGCAACTGGTGACCTTTGCCCATGATGTGGGCTAGGCATTTTGTAGGGAGAGCTCTTGCATTCTTACTGCTTGAGAAGGAGTAGCAGCATGCACGACACTTGAAAGGGGGTGATATGGTGATATACCATTGTTACAACTCTGAACAGGCAATGTAATCTGCAAAATTCACAATATGCTGCAGCTTTATGGACTTAAAAAGCCTGAAAGGGCAGCCCAAGGAAACACTGAGGCCAGTGTTTTTTCTCAGAGCAGGTACTGCTTTCCTTACCTGCTCCCCTGTTAATCCTCAAATAAGAGCTGGAGCCATCGTTTTAAAGTTTATGACCAAAATGTAGCAATTGCTCCCTGGAATGAGGCATCCATATCTGTAATCTTAAATGGCTGGGGCTGAACTCTTCCAGTCAGGCCAGCGTAAGCCTTAGAAATTCATGGCCACATTCATGTCCTGTGACTGAAGTTACCTGGGTGCCCATTTGCACCATCAGAGCCCAAATGCCAGTGGAGACAAGAGCTGACTGCACATCAAGTCTGCCTGCAGCGTCTTTGCTTTGTCAATCTGGATTAGTTCCATACCTGCCTGCTTATGCACACCAGCTCCAGCAGCACCTGGCTGTGCAGTGAGGTATCCAGCCTGTCATCCCTCCTCACGTGGATCACACAGGAGCCGGCGGAATGGCTGCGCTTCGGAAGCACATCGGTATTATTCCATGTTGTGACGCTGCTTTTGTTGCCTGCATTGACGTGCTCAGGGCCCCAGATGCTGCACTGAGCTCAGTGTGACCCCAGGCCTTTGCAGAGCCGACAGCAGGACTCAAACCTTTATATCCACTATTAAAAGGCAGTTTTGTGACTGTTTGTGTTAGAGCCAGGTGCTTTGCTGCCTGTGGACATGCTGTTACTTGACAAAATCTAGTATTTTTTAAATTTATGATCCAAATGTGATGAATATACTTACCAGAGGACCTTACTCTGCTCAAACATCTTGGCTGCCTTCAGCCACCACTCAGATTTCTGGGGGGGAACAGGAGTCAGGTTTTTCTGTCTCTCTGTAGGGATGTATCTGTGGCAGCATTCTTGTTATTTCTGTATTTCCTTTGTGAAGGAGATAAGGTTTCTAGATGGCATGTCATCAGTAGAGTTTTTTACGACATTTTTGGACAATTTATTGTTCAAGTTCTCTAACTTGTAGTACATTTCTAAGTTCTGTGAGTTCCTTTATTTAGGCTTTCTATATGAATGCATGTTTTATGGGCTTATTGCCTTAACCATTCACTTGCTTTGTTAAATCTCTAGTGATACTAAAGCACTGAAGGTGCTTTGGGTTGGGTCAGCACCAAACACTGACTTCAGCATACTGGAAGTATAAAATCTGTTTTCTTACTGACTGTTTTTTTTGAGAAGTTGATAGATGTGAAAACCATTTAACAGTTGGGTTTTTTTTACTTTCCAGTTAAACTAAGCTACTGAGGAAATCTTCCTACTGCTACATGCTGCAATATGTCAGAAACACCGTTATGTTATAGTTGCATCATTATCTAGAGGAAAAATTGAGTGTGGGTTTGAAGTCGACAAGTGATGAAAGTAGCCCTGAGGTTGTCAATTAGAAAGCCAAGGCCTGGAACTGATAAGTTAATGGCCAGTCCGCTTCACACCCCCTCGCTTTGCTGCTTGCTCCTGCCTCACCCTGCAACAGCTTTACTGCTTGGAACAGAAAAAAAAGGCTCCCATTACTTTGTGTCCCAAAATTTATCTCACTGATCCTATTCACTTAAAATCTTGGCTGGTTGTGTTCTTAGTATGGACAGAGAGTTAAATAAGGAGAAATGAGATGCAGCAGATACAGACTCAAAATCGTCCCCCTCCTTTTTTTTTTAAATTAGTTTGTTTATTTTTGTTTAAATGCTGAACTGTTAACATGGTTGTTTCAGACCATCCTCCTGCAGTACACACAGCAAATTTAGCAGCAGTGCATAATTTTAACTTCTACCGTATGTTTGTTTGCAGGTTTTAAAACCTGAAACTTAATGGCAGCCAGTTGGAACCCATGTGTGCCTGCTAAAGGCAGAGGGCAACATGTGTGGTTTTTCATGAAGGGAAATACTGGTTACCAAAGTTTATGATATCATGTAATACAATACAAAGTGTTTCTATTTTGCTTGGGCAGGAGGGAACTAATGTGTTGCCATTCCTCCTGGGGAACACATGGGCTTGGATAAATAGATAAATCATGTCAAACAACAAACAGGACTTACTCAGATTTTAATAACTCTTGGTGTGCTGTGTGGTGAGAAAAACAGTAACTTTATGAAAAGAGCTTTAAAGTAGTATTAGAAGTAGATACAATTCAAACAGGCATTGTGCAAAACAAAACATGTAATTCGTCTTCAGTTTTTGAAACTTCATGTACAGTGTAAGTTTTTAGGGCTTGTAAAAGTTTGCAGCTGGGCATCCCCTCTGCAGCCTGAGGTTTTTCTGCTCTTGGCACTGCTTCAGTGGCAATGGAGAGCCAAGATTTTTTCCACATAGTCCTCTCTCAACCTAGAGCAGATAAATAATAATCATGAGTTTGAGAACGCAGTTTAATTTGTAAGGACATTCAAGTTTTTGACCTTTCTGGTAGTTTTCACTGTAACCAGCAAACATCTGTTGAATAATAGAAAAATTGTAGTTGCTACTTACCTGCCACAATCCAGTGAAGTGGTGCTCTGAGCATGGACTGCTGCTCTGGAGTCTCTCTCTCTTCCAGCCAGACTTCAAACCATGGAGTAAATCTTTTTCTAGCTTAATTCAGGGGAAAAGAGACCTGACATTGTATTAAACAACTCAGCGTGGGATGGTGTTTTCTCCTGATGTGCCAGCTCTGCCCGAGACCCACGAGGTTGAGCTTTTCCAGTACTTCCCCACAGAAGCAGTGCAGAAGAGGTAGTACATGATTTTCCAAAGGCACATGTTCCTTCTGTGCCCTACTTTAACTTACTCCTTGAGATACATGTTTCACAGTACCCATAAATAATGAAAATATGCAATGACATTTTTAATTAGAGGCTTTGTTTTCTTACAAATTGTGACGCTGGTGTTTCGAGAGCTACAGGATAACCTCCTGTGGTGGCCTGCT
Organism: Lycocorax pyrrhopterus obiensis; assembly: GCA_014706295.1. Taxonomy (NCBI): domain Eukaryota; kingdom Metazoa; phylum Chordata; class Aves; order Passeriformes; family Paradisaeidae; genus Lycocorax; species Lycocorax pyrrhopterus. Next base: position 39,892,696 of record JACSVZ010000001.1, on the reverse strand, counting down.
GCAAGACAGGTTATCTCAAGATGAAGAGCACTGTATCTAGTTTAGCCTGGCTGGTTCGGGTATCACACCTATCAGAAAGCATAATTCTGCAGTTTCCTCCTAAGATGATCCTTTCCTTGGATTGCAGTTTTGTCTTTGCAGGAATCTTCTCTAGTTATTTTTTGAATTAAGTTCTGAAAGTTAATGGTGTTGGGTAAGAAAAGCTCATATCTTTCTGCATTTTTCTTCTCTTGCCCTCTTTCATACAATTTTACTCACCAGTCAGCCCAGCAGGGCTGTTGTGCAAGGTACATCTACATGCTCTAAGGAAGCCCGTCAGCCAAATTTTGGTGGAGCCAGTAACTGCTCTACAAAAGGCAGACTGATGCCAAAAATCTCCATTTCTTTCAGGGGGTTGCTGCAGGATGTTGGGCTCTGCTCCTCTGGGATATTTTTCCCCTCCCCTTTTGTTTCTGCTATTGGTTAACTGTGTTTTCTCATCCATGACACTCTTTCAGCTTGAGAGTCCCTCTCTTGCCATGCGTTTCTTTACTTTTGTCATGCTTTAAGCACATCCGTGTCTTTCAGTGTGGATGGTTTGATACGTGTGCTGTTTGCTCACCAGTTTACACCAGTTACTTCCACAGCACATGAAGCACAGCATGCTGAACAGTGCCCATCTTAGGGTAAAGGCTATGGTGCCCTACAGAGAGAGTACAGGTTGAATTTGTCTTTCTCTAAGGAGGGAAGAGTCTCATTTTAGGAGGAAAAGTTTCTTTTTTGTCTGCAAGGCTGGATCCACATAAACTCTTTGGCTGTCTAGAAGTTTGGTTGCATTGGATCACGTCTGTCTGAAGGTAGGGAAGCCTGGTGTCAGAGCTTTTGATGCTACTGAGCTTTCTAAGGCTAAAAATCCAAGGGGCTCCTTTCCACCTACATGCTATACCTTGTCTGCCAAACAGAACCTGAGCAGTGCTCCTTCATTCCATTTTGAGTGCTCTCAAGCCCTGTTTCACATTCATCTGGCCAGATAAATGTTGGAAAGAAGTGAAAATTACTTACCAAGAAGTGGTGTGGCATTTCCTAACATTTTTTTTCATTCCGATAGAGAACCTTAAAATAGGGAAAATCTTATCTAGATTCAGGAATTTGGAATGAATAGAACTATGTCTTATACACAAGAAATTAAAGAAAAAGAAAAAAAGAAAAGAAAAAACACAGTGACACGGTGCTTGCACAAGGACACATTCAGGGTGTGAAAGTTGACTTGGCATTTCCAGATTTGTAATTTCTAAGACAAAATTGAAGTGCACTGTTGTCTTTATGCAGTCAAAATGGATTTCCTTTGAGTATATCTGAAATGATACAGAGCTCAGTTAAGTCAACCTTGTCTTTAATGTCAGTATCATCATCTAAGACACATGCCATTGGCAGCATGTCTTCCCACAGAAACTCAGCATTGGTGTTCCTAAACAAAATAAACCAGAAAAAGAATGTGCTCTCAAAGGGCTGCATTTCTTTGGGTATTTTTCCTTTGGATATTTTTCATCAGCTTCTTTGACCACTTTTGCCTAGAAAATGGTATATTAACCTGAAAACACAACCAACAAATGGCAGAATCTATGAAAAAAAAATACAGACATGATAGTTTAGGTTTGTTACTGTAATCTATGACTATATAAAATGACATTGTTTCTGCAATGGTAATGGTAAAATTAAATGGTTTTGAACCTAAGCATAAACTTGCTGGGGCAAACCAGCAACAGTTTGGGCCTTTCTGGTACTGTAGACTGCAAATATGTTGGGAGGCCTTGACTTCAGAGACAGGAATATTCACCCCTTGCCTGATTGTTCTGTTGCAATGCCTGACAAAGTCTGCAGTGTGGAGAGCGGTGTCTGCAGGATGTCTTCACTCCACAACCATGAAGGGAATTAGTTTAGTAAAGAAAGACATTGAAAATTTTTAACACTTTAGACACTGCCAGATTCCTTTTCAGACCACTTTCAGCCTGTTTACTACTGATAAAAATTATTTCCTGGCATCTTTATATTAAATACATGAGATGTAGGTCTTGCTGCTTTCTGCCACCAGTAATGGTAATGCTGGCATATTCTTCCATTAAAAAAAAAAAAAATCTGGAACTAAATGATAAGCAGGGAGCTGAACCCTGAGTCAATGAGATGGCAACAACTTTGTGATCAAGAAATAAATGAGAAAAACAGTTTTCTGAGTGTATTTATTCTTAAAAATATGCCTATTAAAATTATGGCAAATCCTAAGCTTACCGTAATCTGTTTAAATAATAACCACCACCACCCCCTACCAAAATAGAAACAGTGCTTCCAGGTTGTAGATCGAACCACTCTGCTGATGAAAGTCAAAATCTAAACTCTGGAAACTCAAAGTGTTTGAAGTATTGTGTTGGCTTTTGAGATCAATAGCCTCCTCTCCAAGTACCAAGAGAATATTTTCTTCAATATATTCAATTAGCTCAGTTAAATGACTAATTTATTCAAACTTGACCAATTGGGAGTTGAAAAAAGCAGAAAAGCTTGTTCTTCTCTACCAATCTGTGAATAAAAGCTAATTATGAGAGGATTAGATGTGTTAATACTACAGTATTGGAGGATATTAAGACCAAATACTATATTGGTGCTAATTCTAGCTAATACTGAGTTATTTTAATAGATCAATTTTTAAATCTATTCATTATTTTTTTACAAGTCTAGCCTCTTTCAGATAGTGCTATGCAAGCAACAAAATGTCTCACTGCATTTTAAATTGCATTCCAGTTTTCATCCAAAGAAACATAAACCATAAGTAAACACAAAGAGATCAACTAGTAAATAAGAATTGTGCCATACATGATTTTCTAATAAAAACAGTAAAATTAATCTGAAAAAATGTATAATGAGGTATAGAAAAGTTTAAATATATATCAGCAGAGCTACTCTGTCCTTCTGGCTAGCAGTAAGAAGTGCCAAATTTAGTGTAAAAGCTATATTTAGTTACAAAGCAACATACTTTAGTGGTTACAAACTGAGAATTAACCTTTCTCCAAGAAAATAACTAAAACCTTTAGTGGGAAAACACGCTTCAAATTAATTATCTAACTTGAGGTTTCCCATTTGGTAGTTTAGTTTATTTTTAAGAAAAGTGTCTGTCTTGAAAGATTTAATCCTGCTGAAAGTCATTGATAACTGAAGTACCTACAAGTGAAAATAAACATCAGTGCAAATTTGACATAAGGATTCAGAAATTCAGCCAAGAATGCGATGTCAAGGATACAATTTTTCAGTCCTATCCATAAACATTTGGTACATGGGACACCCCACAATGAAATTTAATTACCTCTTCTGCTGGTGGGATCACGAGAAAAAACCTTGCTTCAGGCACCAGCAGAATGAGGCACGGAGGACAGGATGGAGTGTCTCGGTCATCGCGCCTTTGCGGCAGAGACGCTGCTGAGTCCTGCTGGCTTTGCTCCGTGGTGTCCCAAACGTTGAGACAGACGCCATCATGGTTCCTCTCCATCTACTGGTCATGTTGGAAGTTGTTCCGGTAAATGCCAGTTCATAACCTGTCATCAAATCACTTTGAAAAAACACTGCTTTCAGTTGCTGTTTAAAAATCAGCTTGGCAATTCCCCACAAATGGAATCCCCAGGTGGTGCTGAGTTTCTGACAGGTGGTCCTTCTTCAGCAACTTACTTGACAGTGTGGCTGGATACCTCACCTCTTAGCCAAGATGAATGACTGGAGCAATAGAGACCAGTGCTTGGTGCAGTGCTGCCAGACCAAGAAGCAATCTCAGGGTGCTGCAGCACCCCATTTGTGCACCTGCTGCTGTGTGCCTGGGTAGCTTCTTTACATTTTAAGCTCTCATGAATATGGGTTCCTCATCTTCAGCATGTCCATAAGACAGTTGTGTAACTCACAAGTCGCACACTAGTAAGTGGAAAAGGAATTTATGACTGGACATTTTGCTGGGTATAATGGTCTGTTTCCCCAGCTCCCCGTTTTCCCTAAGGTTATTTCCCAAGGTAGCCCTGTATGTGTCCTGAGCCTCCAGGAGCCTCCTGCTGATCACTTCTGTTGTTGAAAAGCCTAGGAGAGGATTTTTCTTAACTGGCCACCCAGCCTGGAGCTCACTACTGGAGGCACAGCAATGCAGCAATGATGGGTGTGTAAGGGATGAAAAGCCCAGATGATCATGTTTGCATCCCCAAAAGTATTAAGATGAACAGGCTACAAGTTCATCCCAGCCTCTGTTCTTCTCTGCAGTCTCCCTTACTGGGCTCTGGGATCCACAACCCTGCTTGGACATTCACCGTGACAGCGATGAGTCTTTACATCTTCATTGAACTGTAACCGCCAGTGTAAAGGGTGCTGAGATAAAGGCTGTGTGTTACCTGCCCTGTGTGTCTGCTCAGGCTCCAGATTTATAAATGTGCTATTTCTTTGCAGTCCCTTTCAAGTGAAAATCCAGATTTTGCTATCTCTCCCTCAAATGCATCCACTGTGAAATTTAGCACAGTATTTAGGTTTCTCTGGACTGATTTTCAGGACAACTTGGACCTTGGGTTTTTTTTTTTTCCTGTGATGTTTCTAAAACTGGCAGAAGAAGAACTTTTTTTTAAGCCTGCATATGCTGCAAAGAGTATTTTAAAATAAAGATTTTTTTTTTAAATCTGTAAGCATGTTTAATGCTTGTATAAGGTGCCAGATTTTAATTACAGTTGGCATTTATAAGTGTGGTGCTGGCAATGGCAACCATATTGCTGAAAAAAGGCATAAATTTTGACACTGGCAATATGGGAACCCAGCATATGAGACTGTAAACCTCATTGCTTTCTGTTTTAATATGCTGCTTTAAGGGAAGGACTTTAAACGGTTAATATTTAACTAGAACATTTAGGGTTTGATAAAAAGTTGTTCTAATTTCAAACTATTTAGTAATTTAGGTCCTATCAAAGATCAGCTTAGGTAATAACTTTCTATTAAATAGCTTTTAAATAAGCATGCTTAAAGTAGGGAAAATAAGATGCTTCATTACAAGAAATGAGGTTGGCATCTACCAGGTTTTCCATTAAGTTCCAGGTCACAGACAAATAAAGGAAGTATGTTAGAAAAAAAAACCTTTTTAAAAATAATTAGGGAGATGTCTGTTTTGTTCACCAGATGGAAAATCAGTAGTTGTGGGTGGTCTGTGCTGGATGGGGCATCTCACAATTGGCAGAACTATGCCTTTAACTTTTAAAGTCCTGGGACAAAATGTGAAAGTAATTGACTGTTCCGAATGCTCTCTCTCTGGATACCTAGCATGCTTTTAAAACCGAGATTTGGTGAGTTTCTGACTTTTTTTTCCTACGAATGCTCAAGCTGTTGTGTCTAGTATTAGGCCAATTGGGTATATTTTTGGTAGCTGTTTAGTGGGGCTGTTGTCTTTTGTGTTTATGCCTGCGTGTGCCTGGACCTGCGTGCACACAGCTGAAATGCCACAGCTTTACAATTCTCCATTAACCCAAGATTTTCATAATATTGTCAGTGTTTGCTGTGTTCAGGATATATATAACTGTTGGTTAACATTATTTGTTTCTTTCCTCTAGTTCATTCCATTTTAAGGAATTTAAATCTATCCATTTGCCAACATACTAAAGAAAACAAAGTTGCAACCTCATTTTCACAAACAAGAAGAAAAAATCTTAGTTTAAAATAATTCAGGCATTTGAAAAAGTATTAAAAAGCCATAGTATTGGTTTTTTTAATGTGAATAAATAAATCCAAATGTGCATGTGTGGATAGTATGTGTAAGATGTGCATATTAAATACCGTCATTTATGAACATATTAGAATCTTCTTGGTGCAGTTTGTAACTTTCCTTGCTGTTTCAGAAATCATACTTTATAATTTCAGATTAATTTGAGAAAACAGTATTTTGAATGTGGGAGATGGGTTAGAAAATCCTTGTATTCACATTAAGAATAACAGATTTTATTATCTGCACTGCCATAAGAATGTATTCTGTTCAGTGGTGACCTCTCAAAGAATGAGACAGAACCCATTTATGTCATAGGAGGCAATTGCTTTATATTTACCTTACTTTACAGACAATTTTTTTCAGTTATCTATGTGAATGGTCACAGAGAATTGTATGTGTGTGTTATATCTATATTGTAGCTTGTGTTAAACCGATCCCCACTTATTATGTAGAAGCATTCTTGAAGATAAGTGAGGCACTCAACTTAGTGCCTTCTTTGTAAAATCCCTTTTGCTATGCATGACATGTACTCTCTATTTTTTTTCCTTGCAGTAAATTATAAAGCTTTTTTCTTTCCATGAATCTCCTTCCAAGAAAACACATACAGCCTAATAACACTCGCCTTGAGGACCATGCATTGCCTCCACTACAAAGCCGTGTTTTCATTGAAGAGATAATTATAATATGGTTTAATGTTCTTGTCAACCCTGAAACACTGTCCCTAAAGAGTGCTATTCTGGTGGATGTCTTTTTGAAGAGAGCTGAATGTGGCTAAGAGAACATACACATAGCCACACAGTTCCCTGATAAACCAGGACACATTTTTAATACAATAAATGCTCTCTAAAAAGAATTACATGTTTTCTAAGGTACTAATTCAGAGCTGCAGGCACCACCAGATTCCACTGTTAAAAATACAGAAAATTTTCTTGAATTTATTTATTTTACTTTCTTCTCTCCCCATCCCCCATAATATTTATAGACTTTAAATCCACATAAGAACACAAACTCGTAATAATAATTAAAATGTTTTTAATGTGCTTTGAGGCACAGACTTCAGATGAGTAAAAAAGCCCAAACTGGAACACAAATGGTTCTTCCCAGGCAACAAACACGCTTGGCTGTTAATATGCTGTAATTTTCTGCTTTACTTAGTAAAAACAGCAATTACTTATTTGTTCCATATCCCCCCCCAGCACAGATGCTCCTCAGTCTGTCCATGTTCCGAGCACCAAGCGGGCTGTGTGCGCGCGGGGCCGCGCGTGCCTGCGCTGGGGTGCGACGCAGGGCAGGTTTGCTCCCCGCATGCTGTACTGCTGGCAGCATTTGTTTGCCACGGATGCTGGTTTGCCACCGGCCCAAGACAATGGTGTGCTGGGCCTCACTTCCAGCCATCTCCCCTGCTGAAGGCAAACGCTGCCAGGTGCAGCTCGGCAAAGCGCCGGGCTGACCTTGCGAGGCAGTGCGAGGATGGATAAAAGCTGGACGGTCACACCAGTGAAGGCTGAAGTCCAGTCCAACAAATCTTTGACATCGCTTTCGCTGTATTGTCTTTTGTGGCGGTCTGGGGGTTGTGAGCAGTGTCTGGCGCTGCTAAGAGCAACATAGTCCGAAGCAAAAACGCTTCGAGGGAAATGAAATCGCAGGGTGGCTGAAAGCAATGTAAAATTCCCCTTGGCTTTAGGCTGTGTGGGATTTCTCCCTTGGGTTTCAAAGCCTAGTTAAAGGCTGACACACCACAAAAAGTACATATGACCAAAAAAACCCCAGAATGCTAAGGACAACACAATTCCCTCACTCCTCATACGACTGTTAGTGTAGACAAGAAATTGCGTGGCTCAGCACAATGCAACCTGCTGCTGAATCAGGTGCCTGGGATCTTGAATTTAATACGTAATTATTTTTAAAAGCTACTGTTAAATGAGGAATATAAGAGAATATGTTAATTAATTGAAAGGCATTCTATTAGGTCTTTAATTAGCATAATTCTGGAAAGGTAGTATAAAAGAAACACAATCCCTGGCAAAAGTGTATCATATGAATCCTCATTGCAGTCATCTCATCATTAGCAATCAATTTGCTTGCTCTGAAGCCAATGGGATTTATTTTTTTTTCCTTTGAGGAGGAATTACAAAGTAAGGCCTTAAATTAATATTGTAAATAATCTCTCTAGAGAAACTTTTGACTGCAAAAATTTCCTCAACAAGCAAATCTTAAAACGTTTATGGTGCACAGTTTAAAAATATCCTTGAGATTTTTCCCCACAGGTTTATATGTTCAAGATAGACAGAATAAGCAAGTGTTTCTAGCAGAATTAACATTTTACCACCAGGACAAGTATGTTTTGGTTTTCCCACCATTTTTCTTTCTTTTTTTTTGGTGGAGGAAAAAAATAGCCAAAAAATACAAAATCTTAATTAATGAATGTAGATGCAAAGTGTCACAAAAAGAAATGAAAAATGCCATTTTCCCACTGCCCCTTCCTTTCATAGCTTTGGATTTGTTACTACACACACTGCTTTTCGAGTTTGTTTTCTTTTCACAAGATACACTGTGTTCCCACCTAATCTTTTTAATGCAAAGCAGCACGTAACATTTTGATGGATTTTGCTTAAGTCTTGGGTTTGGGGTTGTTTTGTCTTCTGTCCTAAACTACCCCTTTTCTTTTTTGAACAAAAAACTCATTGTGGGATTAAGTATCTGACAAAAACATAGTGGACTTTACCAATAGGTGAATATACATTAGTTTGGTAATTATATTTCCTCTTTTTTTTTTTTCAGGCTACATATTTATTTTAAATTTTGTTTCGTTTTGTTTTGTTTTAGCTATGATGATGTCACATATAAATCCATGGTCACATTAGATGCTGCTGCAGTCACAGCTAGGGCTTGGTGATTTCTGTGCAAGAGACAAGTATTTTTGTTGCTGTGTGTCCTCACAAATTCCCCTCTCTGAGAATGACTGTGTGTACTTCCCTCCATCCTGTTTTGTGCAGTCCTTCTGCTGCCCAGAAGCACTCCTGCCAAGGCAGATGTTCCTACTCTGCTCTTAGACCTATCCTTAATATTCCACTCACCTTTTCCATGGACCCTTGCAGATAAGGAATTGTTAAGCTCTAAATGCTCTCAGTGTTTTAGTTAAAGTAATCTTGATTTCCAGCACCTAATGTTTGTGAAGGTACTTAATTTCCAGTTCCCATCCAAATGTTGATATGGAGAGAGCAACTGCATGGAAGGCTGCACTGTTGAATGCTGATGACCAAATCTGGTTTAAGTGTGTAAATACCCTCTCTGACTGCATTTCCTCTGGAAATTCCCATTGGTTGCATACTATTGTTGTGAAATGTAAGCTGATTCACTAGTATTTTCTTGCCTTTTAAATGACTGGAGCAAAATTTTGCTGAAGTTCTCTTTTGATATTATTAACATTGTTTTCTTTTATGATTCTGGCATTCTTTCAGCCTCTGTATCTCCCTGCACACAGCATTCTTAGAAGTGTTCTTTTATAAGGGGAGCTGGCAAAGTCTTGCAACAGCTCAAAGCAGCTTCATAAAGGCTGGAGAGTAAAATATTCAGGAGTTAGGATATGTCAAAATTAGGACAGCTGGTGCAGTTAAGTTCAGCCCCCTTATATGTTTGCTTGATAGCACAGTCTTTTAAAATCAAGATCATACATAGTTTTTTTCCACAGGACCCCTGCCTCAGCTAGTGAACAAGATGGACGATGCTGAGTTAATGAGCAGTTATTCAATATTTTGTTTTCTCCTAATTTTTCAATGTGTAGCCCTAGGCCTTATTTACTGCACACTATTGAAACCCTGCTGTGAAGACAGAATTGTTAATTTCCTTATGAGCTTTTCTATGGCACTTATTGCTATAAATATCTGAATGCTTAACAAACATTAATTAATTTATCTTCAGAAAACCCTCAAGATAAAAAGGGCTGGTATTACTTCTGTTTTACAAATAGGGAGCCGAGGCATACAGAGATGAGAGTCATGAATGTCCCATAAATTTGGGTGCTTCTTTATCAGCTCACAGTTCAGGAAGTAGAGATCTCTCTTCACCTGCACTCTTTTACTTTTGAATGTCCAAATAATTGTAATTCTGTGCCAAGTAGAAACTTCTAAAGAGACTCACAGACCATCACGGCAGTTGACTTCACTATACTTGAGAAGAAGTGGAAATACTTATCTTCTAAGTGAGCAGGGGATCACCTAAACCTAAACAAGGGGAAGTACTGCAGAATACCATTCCCTAAATCACAGCCTTTTCAAGGATTTAGTATCCTTACTAAGGGTTTCAGGAAAGTGGTTTCTTCCACTCCAGATTCAGAGCTCTTAGCCCTTTATATTAGAGTCACTTATCTAAACTCCTGCATCCAAAAGCAGTTTGGAATTTGACTTAATTAGGTAGGACCCTTCCAGAAGAGGACAGAAATAAAAATGTTGACAGGAGTGTCCTCTTACTTTAGAAATTCCTCAGTGGTAAGGAGCAATGGCATGAGTTCATCCTTATTTTTGAGGTTATTCAAGCCTGTATTTTCAAAACACTGCTTTAACCAGTAATGGGTTAAACCATGACTTTCTACATGAATAGGTAGAGGGATTCACTTGGTAGGGGGCAGACCCAGTTTCCATCCTTGCTCCAATTAGTTATCAAAGTAATTGGTATTAATCAAGTATTGGTTACAGTAAGAAAGTAGCTTTTGGTTGAGTCTCATAAACTGTCCTCAAAGGTCATGCTTGGGTTTCTGTGCATCTTCCCCCTCAGATGCAGGAAATACGTAACTGCTTGCCAGCGAGCAGCACTTCTGCAGTGTGTCCACCAGGAAGGGCAAGACCTTAAAGAACCTTAAAATGAACACACAAACAAATAAAAAACCTCTCACGTTCCTACAGACAATAATCTTCCTTATCAGTCATGATTAAGGTCTGTCCCATAAAACATCTCTGCGGGAATATATCATTGAAGGGAATTTCATAAACTGTGTGCCCCGAGGGCTGAATTTGGATTACACAGAAAAGCCAAATTGGCTATTTCCTAACTTTCTGGTAGTTTACCTCACAGTCTTTGCAGAAGTATTTTAGTAAAGTTTTTGCAGATTGCTAAGAGGAGAATTTAGCCTGAAATGATACCGGACCCCACATGGTTTGTCAGCATGGCGTCCAAGCCGGAGAGCACTGAGCTATGGGGGCCAATGTGAAGGTAGTGCTGCAGTATTTCATTGACCAATATGCATACGGTACCGAGCTATTAGGCACTGATACACTGTTGGTGTCATCTGCACAGGCGTTTTGTCTCCTCAGAGTGGCCTGGGGTCATTGCCCCTGCCATTTTTGTCCCCAGAGCACGGTCAGTACCTGGTACTGTCCATGGGGTGGGAGGTTGCCATGCTCCTTCCTCAGCACACAGCCAGGGCAGGCAGACAGGAGCCTTGTCCTCCTAAGAGCAGGGGACAGAAAATAGGACCACCGGAAGTGGAAGGACACGGGGATTGCAGAGCCCTTAGGGCCCCTTTCTGCTGCAGCTTTTCATCACAATGTCTGAGTCCCAGCTATGAGCAGATCACAGGAGCTGCCGCCTGCCCGAGTCCCGCTTATTGCCTAACAACCGAGTTACAGTTGGTGGAATTATGACACTTCTTCTGGATTTTTCTTATGGGGGGAATCTCTGCAACTAAAGATGCCTAAGTGCAGCAGGGCCATTGCAGGTGATGTGGAGCTTTCTGCGGCAGAAGAACCTCACTGTCTGAAATTGCCTGTTACCATTGCCAAGTTCTCAGAACTTTAGCCTGAAGTGGACATGTAGCCCTGGCATTTCCTGTCCCTGCTTGCAGGAGAATAGCATGCAACTGAAAATGGGAACTATATGGTACCTCAGACCATAATATGATTCTACTGTAGATAATGCATTTCCGTGAGGGAAGCTGAATGTGGAGAATGATGTTGCTGTGCTAATGGAGAAACAAAGCTTTCTGCAGGCTTCATGGAGAAAAATGACTATTTTTCCAGTCTGCTTGGGTTGCAAATTCCAGAAGTTTAGAAGAATGAATTCAAGCTGTAGGCAAGCCGATATCCCTCTCCAGTGCTCAGATGCAGAGCTCACTAGATGTGGAGGTCTGAGGGTTTTTGATAACAAAAAGACCAACGTTGCTAATGCAGGCCCCCTGCTATCAGAACACCAGAGTGTTGGACTAACAAATTAGCACACAAGAAATCTGCAATTGCAGAAAAACTCGGGTGTCAGGATTGTAACAATTGTTTACATCTTTCTACAGCAAAAAGGCTGTTTAATCATGTTGAATTAGAACCTCGTGTTCAGATAGTGGGCTCTCACATTACTGTCTTTGTGAAGATGAGTTGTCACTTCTCTGATCTAGGTTGCTCTCACAACAAAGAGGCAATAAGGCTTTCTGTTTGAATTAGAAGAAACAGAGGGATTTCATTTGGTGTAAGGCTGTGCAACAGTTTCCCTAAAGTTGAGCCTTTACTAATTGGTAGTGAAATGAAAATTAATCTGTGTGAAAGAAGGGAATTCGCAGCTCAACTGTAATTATTGCAGAGAAAGTAAGCAAAACTCTGCTGGGGCTGTGCGGAAGTGTGGCCTAGGAGTAAAATGCTCAGCTCGAGCTTGTAAACTGGAACTGATGTCCTGGAACAGCAGCTGGTAGCTAGGTCGTATCTGTGCACTTTGGAGCCAGCCATGCTGGTTGAGAGTGGCACTGCTCCCCATCTCACTGCCACTCCAGGAGAGGTGATGGCTCCCATAGGTCTGCCTGGGAGAAGTTCAGTACATGCTCATGGGGCTCACGGGGGCACAGATGCAGCCCCTTCCCACCAGCACGGCTGTGGAGGCAATCGCATCCAGCCCCTGGGTGATCCCAAGCACCCCAGGTTGATGCCACCCCAGGTTAGGTTCAGAAGAGGACGTCTGCGGGCAGCCTTCAATCACTGAAAGCAGTAGGTGTCCTCCTGGTAGAGATTTTATGGCCTCTGCTTAGCACAGAGCTCCCTGGAAAGCATTTCATGTTCCTCTTTTCCCTCTCCCTAGCTGAACTGCATAGGCTTTCCTCCCACATGGGTACTCAGTCAATGGAAACATGTTGTTTTTTACATGTCTCCATGAAGAGCAAATTCATCCTCTGACTGATGTGCTACATCTCTGCTAAGCTCGTGTTTAGATAACATTCAAGCTGATTGAAAAATGTAAAGCAAAGTATCCAGGATTTTTGAAAAGGACACCTTCTTCCTCTTGATATTTCTGTTGTTTAAAGAAAAATTAATGGATTTCTTTCCTTTTGTTTTTCTTTCTTTCCTTGCTCTCTCGTCCTTTTTTTTCCTATTTTCCCCTTTCCTTTTTGTATTAGTTGCCTTTTGAAAATAGAGGGCCAGTGAAATGAAAACAATAGATCAGGCTGTGCCTATATTTCTTTGCCTCCTAATTTTGACTGGAATAGCAAAACACCTTTGACAGTGGGTGTGGGGTTTTTAAAATTAATTCTTTCTTAATTAAAAAAAAAATCAACCAGCTCTAGTGAGTAATGGCTTTGGAGTACTCCTGGAGGTTGTTCAGAAGCAGCAGTAAGATGGTGATGAGATTCTGTAGCAGCAGTACGTAGGCTGTACCCTTCTGGTTTGCATAGCGGTCATGGGGAAACACGATGCTGAAGTCATACCCGCTGTGAAATGTGGAATTACTGCTTCCCCCAACTTCGGCTGTTACTGTAACCACAACTGGAGGTGTAGAGAGTAAGAAAAGATCATGCCTTTTTCAATCTCTTTTCTGAAAGACTTGTAAGATTTGATTCATGTTAGCAAGTGGCAATATGTGCTGGGTTTTACAAAAATATTTTTTAAAGAACTTACAAAAACTTGAAAATCTGATGACAAAAATACAGGCGTCCATCTGATTCTATGGCAAACACTCATTGCCGCTCTTTTTCTGCCCTGGAACCATGGCACTATCTTTGTCCTGCATATATAGAGGGACTTATGTAGAAGAAAACAAGAAGGGCTGAACTTACAAAAGCTGTACTTGGCAATTATCTTTGGCAATGCTGAAGTCTATTGACTGTTGATTTTTTTTTTCTCCAATAAAAAGTAGAAATTAAATCCTACTGTGCCCATTGGAGATGTTTTTCAAAAGAAGAGTTACTGATGAGCTATTCTTCCATGATTGTGCTGGTTTCTCCAAATAACAACATTGCCGTGTGTTTTTCTCAAAGTGAGTAATTTGCATAGCATGCTTTTGGGGGTTTCTGCTGCTGCCAAAGCTAATTTAATACTCATTAAAGTACTGAGCAAGTCTAATCCAAAGCCTTATGCGCCTTCAATGCAGGCCCGTAAAATGTGCAGATTTGCACTTGCTGGGCTGCTCCAGGGAAGGCATGCTGTGGAAGGAGGGGGTTGGTGTGCATCCTGCTATCGCAGAGCTTCCACTGCATAAGGGGAAGTTCGGACAAGATTCCCATCACTGTGGGCAGGGGCATCTATCCTCTAGTAACAATCCTAACTGCCAAAGCTGCAAATGAAACTAGGGTTCACCTCTCATGATTATCCCATCCCAGCAGGCTGCCCAAGCCGTGTCACTGGAGTTCCATGAGGAATAGCTGGCGTGGGCTGGTGTGATGCCATGGTTGTCCTTTGCCTTGTGCTCAGAGAGGTGCTGGGCTGTGCCTCCCACCAGCCCAGCTTTTCAGGAGTGGGGCCCAACACCAGCTTGCCCCCGACATTTCCATCTCGTAAGGAGTCTCTGAAATGGGTGAAATCATGGCACTGCCTTTGCTTTACATGGGGTCAAGGATTCACCCAGCTTGTTGTAGGTGCCAAGCAACCCAGCTGCCCGCTCTGTACACCAGGGTTTGGGCGATCCTCTGCGCGCAGCAGTCCGAAGGTGGCACATGCATCGTGTGGATAAACCCACATGCCTGGGCAATGCCAGCTGTGGCTTCTCCTGACGCCACGAGTACTGCCGGGAGCACGGAGGGGCCGCGGCTGCCATCGCCTGCCCCAGTGACCTCCGTGGTGGCAGCTGCGATGCCGACCCCTCTTTTGGCTCGCGTGTGCGCCCCACACCTGGAATAGTGGGAATTAGGACGGGGCAGCGCCATAAACACCTGCGCAGCTGTGCGGTGGCGAGAGACAGCCGGGGCCTGCTCCAGCTCCTCGCGGGGGTGGGCTCACTCCGGACGGGGCACGGACCCTGTCCCGCACCTCACCTGCAGCTTCGGGGCTGTCTTCTCGCAGCTCGTGGTTGTTCCGCAGGCTGGGAAGCGGGGGATGTCCGCGGCGGCTCCCGGCGGGCGCGGAGCGGGCCCGGCCGCGCGGCCCGGCGGGGCCAGGGACGCCGCTAGATGGCAGTGCCGGCCCGGCGGAGCGGCCGCGCCCGGCCCGCGGCCTGCTCGGAACCGGGGGCTTCTGCCGGCGCCTCAGCGCTGCTCTCTGGGCACAGCTGCCGCCAGCACTTTACTTTTTATTTACCTATTTATTAATTTATTAATTAATTTATTGTGAAGCATAGATAAATTGTTCCCTGCCAGTCGCGGAAACAGCAGTAACGCAGGGCCCTTTCCAACCAGCTAGGCTCTCTTATGTCCCTTCTGAACCAAGCCGTTCTGTGATTCCAGGAAAACATTAATTCCGAGGCTGTTCCCAGCCGGCCTGATGGAGAAGCAGAGACAAAATGTCAAGTGACACTGTCTAAACGCCATAGACCGAAGTCTCTCGTGTTATAAACTGAGACACTGCCATTTAAAGGATGGCACCGTTCCATTACAACAGAGGTCAGGGCTAGAGAAATTTAAATGTGACCATAGTCATACAATGTTCAGGAAATTCCTAATTTTCTGTTGGAAAGGAAGGAACAAGTCTCCTTGAGCCATCACCTCCATGAAATGATGGCTGTCTGAGGCAGCCCTGCTTCTGCTGCTTGGTGAGATGTTCAGAGCCTACATGCAAGAATGATTCATCTCTGTGCTTCTGGGTTGAGATAACAGCATTGCAAACCCGGCTGTTAAGGTTAACCTGTACACTGCATAAGGACAACAGATGGAAATTCTGGTGTAGAGCCACTGCAAAAAATAAAAACATGTTCCGAAGGGAAAAGGAGCTTGTATTTCTGTGTTTGAACCTTTGATCTTCGCTCACATCAGAAGGGAAGAGTAGACCTTTTGCTGAAGACACATGGTTTTGCATCTGTGAAAACACAGCTGTATAGAGCAAAACAAAACTGGTGCAAAACACAATGGGTTTGCTGTGTCAGTTTAACTGGTGGCGCCAAGATGCTTTAAAAATAGTGAGGTTTTTTTGTAGAATCTTTCAGAAAGTCTCTGTCTTTACACAATTGTTTGTTGAGATTTTACTCTGTGGATTTTAAAGTTTGTCAGTGATCAAGAGACAGCTGCTACCTAAATATTTAAAGCGAACTCATGGGAAAGTCTGGCAGTCCCTCAACAATCCTGTTTTAACAGTTTTCAAAACAATATAAATGAGAGCATCAAAATTGACAGGAAAATCCACGCTGGCAAAACCACCTTGATACTGAGAAAAAAATAATCCATGTGTCATCAACGTTGAAAGTCTTAACGAGGTACCTGCCATCTACAGCTATTTCGTGGTAACATACTGCTTTATCTGAGTTGCCCCAAAGCACCCCCGGAAAGTAAAGGGACGTCGCCCGGTGTCCTCAGTCACTTCGTTTTGCATTTGAGCGTGATGGCAAAGCTGTTCCCGGATGCCTGCCTGTTGTCTCCTGCCTCCCCGCATTTGCAATGACACGTCACTGTCCCAGCAGCGTTCCCCGCAGCCCTGCTGCCTCACTGCATGGCCCAGCACTACCTGTCCCCCCCTGCACCCATCTGTGTCCCCCCCCAGCACTGCCACAAGCACACTTGTGTCAGGAGCCTGGCAGCGTCACTCGTTTTCTGCCTTAAACCCCTACTCACTCCAGTTGGTTTATTATGAAAGACAAAGAGGAGCTAGAAATGAAGAAGGCTAAATGCTAAGATGCAAAATTATTTCTTTAAATAGAAAAGAGTATTCTCTTATTTCCTAACCACCAGATTCCTTTTTGGACAGAGAGGGAATCTGGCTTTGTTTTTATAATTCTTGACATAAACACAACAACACGTTGCTCTTAAAATTTATCCATCCTGGAGCCTTAAAATAAATTTTCAAATGTGTTTGGGTTCCTAAACATGCAGCTGGCACTTAATAGGATTTTTGAAAGAGCATAATCAGGTTAGACATCCTCCCATCCACTGAAATCGGTGGGATTTAGGTACCTATCTTGCTCAGTTGCTTTTGAAAATCCTGCCAGGTGCCTGTCTGCATCTTCAGTTGCCCTGGAAAATCTGGTCCCCATCTATCTCGGTGACACCACCTCACCCCACCTCACCCCCACGGCTCCCATGAATATTTGTCTTCTGTCTCTGTCTCCTGCACTCTGGCCTGTATTGATGGTGGAGTCTCCTCCTTTGTAGTTCCTAACACCAGGGACATCCCTCTCCTTTCTCTCTACCAAACTGGCTCTTCAGCTGGTTAAAGGCTCAGTTGAGCAGCTATGAGCATTCCCATATTTTTCAAATTAGTTTTACTCTCCTCGTAATGATATTTAATTCTTTCTTGGTGGTGTTTTGACTGTGTGAAGCATTTGAGGGTAAAAGACTCAGTGCAAACGGGCGTGAATGTGAGGAGAGCTGCCTGTTATGCCTCCGCTAGGCTTTTTGTGTCTCTAGGCTGAATGCAAGATGGGAAATTAATTTCTCCATCAGCCTGTCTCTCCCCTTCCCTTGGAATGGTAAAGTGGTCAATGGGTTGTATATTTAAAGACGAGAAAATTGGTATTTTAATTTCTGTCTCGACTACGGTGACTCACTGGGTCTCCTCGTGCAAGCAGTTCCCCATCTGTAAAATGGATCCCCGGGTTCCCGTTTGCACGGATACGGAGCACGGGTAATTAATTAGTGTTTGTGCAGCCCTTTGAAAATGCTCAGACAGAAGGAGCTGGAAGGTGCTGCGGGTTGGCCTGGGGCTGAAGAGGCTCACCCCGGAGCCCTGCCGCCGTCAGAGCCCCACGGGGCGAGGACGGGAGCAGAGGATCCAGAGAGAGCTGCTGGCCAATTCCTTCGCCGGAGATATTTTCCATTTTCTTCAGGGGAAAACAAATTGGAAAGGGAGTTATCGGTGTGCACGCCTCCCTCACCGCGTGTTGCCTTCTCCTTTCCCAGGAATAACAACAGCTTCATTAGCAAGCTGACAAAAAAAAACCAAACCAAACAACAAAAAAAAACCAAACAAAAAAAAAACAAGGAAAAAGAAAAGAAAAAGAAAAAAAAAGGAAAGTAAAAGAAAAAAAGGGGGAGGGGGGAAGAGAAGAACGAGAGTACTGAAATATTAATAACAGTAATAGTCCGGGTACCGGAGAGGCACAACAACTCTCGTCTTTGCCTCATGCAGAAAGTTTCCTCTTTGAAGTGGTTGCTTCCCTCCTCACCCCTCCGGGAGGGAAGGGGGAACAATTGTGGAGATCTAAAGCCAGCCAGGAATGCTGAGCTGATGGCTTTCCTGCCTGCCCCCTGCCCGCACCCCTGCATACATTCCTCTCTGCCCCTGCCCGCACCCTGACCGAATCCCAGCCTGCCCCATCCGCATCTCTGCCCGCCCCTTCCCTACCCCCTCCGAGCGCACTGCCTGCCACAGCCCACACCCCTGCCTACTACTGCCCGCGTTCCTGCCCGCGTTCCTGCCCGCATCCCTGCCCGGATCCCTGCCCGGATCCCGGCCCGCATCCCTGCCCGTCGGGGCGGGCGGCCGTGGCTGCAGTTCGCGGCGCTGCCGGCGGGTGTCGCCCCGGCCCCGCTTTCCCGCCCGGCGTGGCGTGGGCGCCGGGCCCGGGGAGGCGCGGGGGGGTCAGCCCAAAGCGGGCGGTCACCGTCCCACCCCACGGAGTGTCCGAAAAAGAGACATTTCCACATGGACACATCGCGGTTTAAAAGGGTCGGGTGGTTTGGGTTTAGCTTTTTGGTTTTGTTCTGTTTTTTACCGAGGGGGTTGTCGAGTTTTTTTCTCGCGTGGGGAGTATTCCCCTCCCTTCTCCTGAGCGTGGCGGGCGCCCTGCTACTTGTGCTGCCAAAGCGGCTGCTCAGAAAGGCGCGATTCCCATCACGCTGCTTCAGCAAGTGTGGAAATGCCACCGGTAACAGCGAAAAGGGGATTTTTTTTCCCCTTTCGAGGTGCAGGTGTGCAGGTGTCTGCTTGCTATCGGCAGCTAGGACAAGAAATATTTACATCTTGCTAAAGATCATCAATGCACATGAGCAAGAACCCCCTGTCTGGCTTGGACCAGCCAGTGAGATAAATGGATATTTGCTCTTTTGCAAAATATACACTCGAACCATTTTTATCCGTTGAAGTTTCTTGCATATCTCATGCGCACACTTTTTCCCAGTCTAGGATTGTTTTCCTAGAGCATTATGATTTCTCCCTCTTCTTTTCCTCATTAAAAAAAACCCAAACTAACAAAAAAAACCCCCCAAAATCAAAACAAAAAAAGCCCACTCCAAACAAAACAAAACAAAAACCCAAAGAAAAATACTTCTAAACATCTTCCAGTGTTACGGGCTATTCACGTTTTGCAGTGTATTCCTAGTAATTTGCAACTTTTGAAAGCCGGGCATTGTTCATCTCAATTTATTGAAATGCACAGATATGTTAAATAGGAAGGGAAGAAAATCCCAACCCCAATGACTTCTGTTTGGCTGCATATGCAAAGAGAGGGCAGCTTGACTCTTCCCTCGGCGTTTGTTAGTCACATCCTCTTGGCCATTGTTTTGCTGTTTGTGCTGGGAATCCAATTTATTTAATGGTAAAGAGCCAGGGGTTGTTTGGTGGTTTGCGTTTGTTTTTTTTTTTTTCCCCTTCTTACTCCACTCATTCTGAGCCGTTCTGAGAAAGCAAAAAAAAAAAAAATACTAGTCATGCCAAGGGGCAGCTCTCGAAGAGAGCTCTAGCCGCCTTGAGGGAGGGATGAGGATCTCCCAGGTGACAGGATACAAAATACACAGTGTTATTATACTTTGTTAGTAATTTTTGGTTGTATGTTTAATTTTTGAAGATCTTAAAATCCATCCTGTGCATCGGTGGTGAAGACTTGGCCATTATTTCAGACGCTGGGCTGCATGTACAGTACTTCTTTCCTTTCTGTAAGCCTTAGGAGGTGGTCCCCTGGCTGCTGTAGGTTGCCTGTTTCTTGAAAATCTAAGTCCCCCAGAAAAACTGTTTATAGCAACAGGCCTGTTTCCAAAGTCAAGGGGGGAAGGAAGGGGCATCGCTTTCAAATTACCTTTTTTTTTTTTGGGGAAACAGAAACAAATAGGTTCCTTGTGGGAAAGGTGTGAGCTGCCTAAATTGAGAAACTGTCCCGTCTTTGAAAGCTCCCGAGTCCCAAAATTATTTTATTAAAAAGGACATCGAGGAACAATTTTCTGATGTTGTTATGGCAACGGAAATAGTTGGGTGGCAATGTGGGTATCCAGAACGTCAAGACTGTAAGAAACCAGCAAAATAAGCAGCGTGCTGTATTTGGAAAAACAAATTGAACGGTGGTGGCCAAGTCTTACACTTCTTTCATTCAGTGTAATCCCCATTTTCATCTGTCCAGCCATGCCGACAGTGCCTTAACGAAGGTGCCAGCAAGTCATTACAGTATTTATTGCCCTTAAATGCGACTTGAGATTTCAGTTTGTTATTTTTTGCCGTTGACATACTAGAAGAAGGATATTTCCTTATGTTTTATATTTACTCCTTCTTCATTGCCTCCAACGTTTTCTTTTTTCTTTTTTCTTTTTTTTTTTTTTTTGCTGCCTTTCTGTGGCGACACGTGCTCCAATCCCTTTTTGTCCCCGCGCTCCCTACCTCGCCTGCCACAGGACTGTCGGCAATCCCCTGTAAAAACAGCCAGACGTACTCCTCTTAAACCTCCGCAATATTAAAATTTCACCACCGCTTTCATTTCGCTCTAGCTGAGGGAGCCCTGAAACCGCAGCCCCGTATCCCCTCGTTTAGAAACAGCCAAAGTATTTGGGAAGCCCGCGAGTCCCTACTGTAACACGCTTCAGGGACCTTTTGTACAGCAGCCGAATGAGATGAATTTGCCAAGTTTCAAATTTCAGGGGCAGGCAAGACATTTGTAAGTCGGTGGTTTTGTTATTCTGGAAAAGTTCTTTGATTTGCAGGCTTTAAATTTTTTTTTTCTTTTACCTTACTTTTAATAAAAAGGAGATGGAGTGTGACATTAAGCAGTTTTACAGCATTAGCAGCTTTGGGCTGTAAACAAAAACAAACGAATCCCGCTTACTTTCAGTCTCAGAAGTTTGCTGTCAGTCGGTCCTAAACTGGGGACTCGATCCTACGGGACGTTATTCAAGCAAAACACGGCTTGAAGTCTCGGAGAGTTGTGTCTGAGTAAGTACCCGGGAATCAGCCCCTCTGCCTGCTGGAAAAGAGAAGTGCTGGTTATCTCCTTTTAAAGTTCTTTAAAAGAATGCGGTCTTTTAAAATGCGGTGGCAGATTTCATCCTAAAGCTTTTGATTTGCTTTCAGATTGCCTTGCTAAGGCAGCGTTCTTGGTGCAAAAACTGGAGACAAAAAGAGAAATTAATGGATTTTGAGTAAGGCTGGGGTTTTTTCTTTTACATTTAAAAACATCTCCCCCTCCAAATAAAATAAACCAAAAAAGCCTTTTATCGAAGCATCTGATTTTAATTTGATGTGATTTTTGTTTCAAGGTTCCTGAAAAATTAAAACATATCCCACTCAATGATTTGAGCTTCAATTTTCAGCATTTTACAATGTAAGATTACTTGACATTATTTAATTGGACATGAGGGTGTAATACAGGAATTTCCGTTATGTGATGGATTAATTGTTTTCCTAATACTTTAAAGGCTGAGATCCTAACATTTTTCCATTCTATTGCAAAATTAACTGCAATAAATCTGTCAGACCCAATTATTCATTTAAAACATTCCACACTGATTAAATCTGCACATTTGCCTGCGTGCAAGTGCGAGCGAGGGAGAGGAGGTGTGCGCGGAGGGGGAGTCCAGGTTTATTCCCTCTTCTTCTCAAAACGGCAATGGTCTTAGAAGCGAGTCCTTTAAATTTAACCTGGAAAATGTGAATAGCTAAATAGTCTAACGAGACGATGGAGAATATGTGAATGCACGTCCTTGAGCCTCCCTGCCATCTCTCCTCCTCGCTGCCAGGTCCGGACAGGCAGAAGCGTCACATTTGGATGTTTGATGCTGTTTGAAAAGATCATATTTTACTTCTAGTGCGGGTGGGGTTCTTGATTTTTGTTTTGTTTTGTTTTGTTTTTTCTTTAGTTTGTTGATGTTTTCAAAGTCTCTAAACAAAGTCAGATGTGTTAACAGTCTTATTAACAATGTTAAAATGGAATTAACAGCTTGTGGATACCTCTGGAGTACAATAGCATGTCAGCCTACCCTGCCCCCTTATAAATCGCGTCCCGCTGTCTTTCTTTTGTTTCGTGCCCAATCAGCAAACTAAAGTTTTGTTGAGACAGAAGGGCAGTTCAAGTGTTCCTGCTCCGGCGGAGGAGGAGCGGCGGTGGGCTTTCTCCTCGGCCCCGGCGAGGCCCCCATGTGAGCGAGCGAGCGGGGAGACGGAGCGACCCCCAAACCTGCAGGCAGGGCTTTGCTGACCCGCCTGCCTCCCTGACCTCTGCCGTCCTGTTTTGTCAGTTTAAAAGGCTTTGCCGAGGTTGTAGTTTACTTTTATGGGCCTTTCAGCGCGGCTACAAAAGCTTTTGTTTATTTTAGATGTAGTGCGGTTCAGATTTCTATTAATCTTCATATAACTTCGGTGGCTTTGCCGCTTCTGTAAAGTTTCGTTGCCGAAATGGTGCCGTGCCTGGTCTGAGGCAGCCAACATTGGCTGGGTAATTACAGAGAGTTTGGGGAATTTCAGAAATAATTTGCCTCTGAGAGTGGAAATTAGCACCAATACATGCTGTTGTTTAACTCGATTCACCATCATTTGGGTTCAGCGCTAAGGAAAGACTTTTATTTTACCTTTTACTCGCTTAAGTTTTACTTTTTTACAATAGAACTCTTCAGAAGCATCACCCAGCTGATTTCAGCATTTAGTGCAAAGCAAACATTTAATGAGATCTAATTTTTTTCATGTTGCTAGAATTACCTTGGGTTAATTTGCATAGAAAACTTATGTAAAGCAAGAGGCATTCCCCATAAGGAAAACTCTTATGTGTTTCCCTTTATGGTAATTATATTTTTACTCCTTTCCACCAAGAATCTTCAAGTATTTACAATTCCTCCTAGAAGCGCAGTGCACTACCAGGCGGGCATGCATTTCAAGCCCTTTTGTCGGTCGAAAAACTGCAAGGCACAGACAGGTTGCAGTTCATCCAAGGACTGCAAAACATTCTCAAGTCCAAAAGAGAAAATGTAATCCCTTTTGTTGGGATACTCAGGCCCCATGTGCTCTCGGTCAGCCCCACAGGCTGCCGCAGCTCTGGCTGTCCCACCCCACTCGGCTCCTTGGCCCCAAAGCCTCCCACTGGACAGGAAGCGTGCCTGCTGGAGATGCACCTGCCCTCCGTGGTGCCCCAAAGCAGGCAGTCTCTATGTCCAAAGGCTGCTCTCTGGAGCAGCAGTTTTGTCTCTGGCAGCCCCTCATACCGTGCCCTCTCTGAAGTAATTTGGCCAAGCTGGACTATGCTCTTCCCCTGCTGTCCTTGGGCTTCCCAGTGCTGGCTCCCGCTGTGTCCCCATGTGCAAAGCACAGACCAAGGTGCTTTGCTTTTGCTTTGCGTGTGGGTAGCAAAGGGATGCTTGGTGTCCAGTGTCAGAGCTGCAGCTGGACTGCCTGGCCCTACTTCTCTTCTTTCCTCTCTTGTGTGTGTTCACCCTCAAACCCCAGCCTAAATCCCTGCTGCCCTCCCTTCCCTGAACTTCAGTTTACACAGCTGTTCTGTAAACGGAGGAGATGATACCAAATGCAATGCAAATGGATTGGTAGCCTGTGGGCCATTTGATTCCACTCTGGTGCACACCAAGCATGGCTTGCCCACCACAACACATGAAAATGTTTACCCTTTCTGCAGATTGTGTCCTTGAGAAGGTGTGTAGTGATGAGGATTGCGTTCATTATTTTCTTAACTAACCAGTACAAAAACTCTCTCCTAGGGAAACTTGTGCCAGTTTTGCACATATAAAATCCAGCATATAGTCTTAATAATGAAAGAACCAGAGTGATAAAGACTAAATTATAGAGGAATAAAATGTATGTTATTATTAGTTTAGCTTAATTTACTGTATTGTGAAAACATTAAATAGGCCATACAATAAGATGAGAGTATATAAAATATAATATTTTCTTTCAGCTTATCTGAAGTGCTCTGTGCCTATTTTTGCACTCCAAGGGTTTTACATCAAAAATCTACAGAAAAAAGATGCATTTTCATCTTAAAGTTGATGGAGCTGATGAAACTGATGAACAAAGAAAAATTTATAAGTATGTGCTGGTTTACTTATAGAGAAAAAATGAATGCCTGTTTTTGGGAAGCGTATTCATTTTTATGCAACATCTGCTGAGAGAACAAACACATCTTTTGTCTGACTCCTAGGAACTTCATAAATAGTGTTTATTGAGAAAATATTTGTTGCCGATTGAAATGGTGCATTACAAAAATTATGTTAGTACTTAGCATTTTCTGTCATATTCCAAAAACAGGGCATCTCAAAGTGTCTCAGATAAGCAGTGCTCCCAGGAAAGATGCTTAGGAATGCCAGGGTGAGCTCTGCCGGTCACCCTCTGCACACGGGTGCTGTGCTCGCCATCGGCCATCCCCATCACTGGGGCATGGCCTGCCCATCAGTTACTGTGCTTCTGTCATTGTGGCGGTAAATCTCATTTATTTAGTAGCAGACCGACAGCAATGGAAGAGCATGGAGTAGCAGGGCAGCCCTTGCCAGCTCACCTTTTTGCGCCCCAGAGCCCAAGCGTCAGAGGCGCTGAGACCTTCCCGCGGAGCGGCTTCGACGGAGCGGTGGCTGCTGCCTGCTGCTGGCCAGCATCACGCCCTGGCTTCATTTTGTTGTACAGGAGCTTGCTCTTGTGTGTGATTTTTCCAGATTCCTTCATTTCTCTAGTTATGCAGAGATCATCTTCCTGCTAGACATCCTCTGAAAGAAGATTTAAGAATAATCACATTTCCCTCTTCTTATTTCTATTCTTTATTGTTTGTAGCAAATTCCTGTAGAAGATTTTGTGGAATGTAGTGCAGTCTGTTTACTTTTAATGTGTGGCAGTTTTGTATATGGAGCTATGTGGAAACTCATCATTTATATTGTCATCTCGATGAGCTGTCAGTGATGCCCACAGGAGTTTGCATGAGTTTTCTGAAAGGAGACCCCCACAAACTACACAACAAATTTTTTAAAAACGAAAAGAATAAGCAAATTTAGTGCCACTTATTTAAAAGCAATTTTAAGTGACAGAATATATTATATATTTGCTTGTCCATTTGGGTCCAAATAATTCTCATGCAAAAATGTACACTGGAAATTGCATCATAAGAACAGGGTCAAAGAAGTGCTACATTCTTGACCCAGAAGAATGTACCCACATATTCAATATTACAAGTGCAAAGAGATCTACTGAAGGTAAAATCGAGGTACTCAAAAACATCTTTCCAGGACTTAGCCTTTATGCAAATGTCTCTATTTGAAAGAAGCTAAAATATTATACAGTATGATGCTATCTTTTATTGAAGTCTAAAACTAACTAGTACTTTTTGGTCATATTTCGTGCTGATAGGTCTGGGGAGCCTCTTCCAACAACAGGTTGGAGGTAGGCAGGATGGGAAGAAGAGCTCAGTTTTAGTGAAAAGAGGCTATGCAAGAGAAGTGGTGGTCACTGGTTGGCTGGTGAAAAGGATGAGGCAGAGTCAAGCCCCTTGGAGAAGCCCCTTCCCTAAGACCTCAGAAAAAACCCACAGATGTTCACAGAAATCTTTCCTTTGCCCTTATCAGTAGGAAGAGTGAGCATGTGGCTTTGGGGGATGAGGAGAGGGTATGGCTTTGATGGGTGCCGATTTTGGGGTTTCTCTTCCTTTGGGTGAGCTCCATACAGGTTGAGCCAGTGTGGGGATCAGGGTACGTGCCAAGGGCAGAAGCTGCCAAGGATGGAAAGTCCCATCTTTCCTGCAAGCAGAAGAGGCCCCTTGACACAGAGAGCACCGTCCTGAGCTCTGGGGCACAAAGGTGCTTGAGAACCAGTCCATTCGGAGGTGCTTGACATTGTCCGTTCGATCACCTGCCTGGTGCTCAGCCGGGTGGAGGGAGGCACTTGGACCAGACTCCCAGGAACTTCACCAGAGTGTTCCTCACCTCTATACATAATATCTGCGTGGCTAAGCTTTTCTGAGGCAAATAGTTATGATCATATTCTGTGTTCATCTGTCCTGGATGATTTTTTTATTTACCTTTCCCGTGCTAGGCAAGTTTTACTGAAGACATCCTGCAGGTTAACTAGTTCCAGGTGACTTTTTGGTTTGTGTGGCTTCTGCCCTTGTAGCAAGGTGGCCAGAGGGAGGTGCAACTGAGGAGGCTGCATTTCATCCACAAGCAGATCTGCCATGGGGCAGGTGCAGGTGAGACATGGCTTGGGAAAGGAGGAAGGTTGTGGAGGCCAGAAAGGCACTTTGGCTTTCCCAAATCAATGGAAGAGTCATATCACATCAATTCTTTACTATGACTATATTTCTATGAAAACATACTTATAGTAGGAAATGCTGTCTCAAAATGTGTGATCTGTATAGGTGTACCTCTCTAGAGATTTTCCCATTGAGGTGTAATACTTCAATAATATATGTAAGAGGTATGAGATGCATTTTGAAGATGTAATACTTTCAACTCTATATTCTTTCCTATTGCAAGATGATTTTTAGATTGGAAACTTGAGAAAGCCTTGTAAATGAGGCTGCTGGTTTATTTATTTATTTGTTTCATTTCAGCTGAGACAGATGGGATTCTCGGATCATGCACTGTTAAGCCTTCCTTTGGAATTCGCGCCACTGTGGACACGGAGCCCAGATGGTGCTTAAATCTGTCATTTTTTAACAACCCGACTTTCTTAATTTTATATCCAAACACATTGAGCATTCGAAGTGATTAATTACTGTCCAGATATGTCTGTGCTGCAGCAATTTACTCATGTGTGCCAAAGATCATTTCGTTTTGGAGCAAGTAGTTTGGTGAGGGCTGAGTGGGTGGCGAGAGACTCACCAGCAGACACTTTATGTTGGAGGTAGCAGCACGGTGCTCCTTGTATCGTCCTCCCATGGCAGTGGCTTAGCAAAAAGTTTCTGTAAGTAAAGCAGAATTTTTGTGCACATGGACATTTTACAGCTTCAGTGGGGAATTTTCACTATTGCATGTAAGTTTCAGTCTCACCAAATCTTCTGTTTCCCATCAAAAGGGAATTCTTTGTTTCTTGACAAATGCCAACATTCATTTTTCAGGATTTTAACTCCAGACACTAGAGGCGTGGCCAAGATTATAATGGCCAGGTATTTAGCAAGAGAAAGCTGAAGAGTTTTCGTCAAGAAGCAAACCTTGCTCCAGAGAGTTTTGTTTGGGTTTTTTTTAAAGTGGTTATTCTTCTGGAGGAGTTTAAATATTATTTGCAAGTCCAACACTTGCAGTAATTTTCATGTTTGCAGCAGGCTGCCATCAATTCTTCAATTTTGGAAGTCAGGGAAGAGCTGATGCTGCATGGTCCATGCAGCTCTAGCTTTACAGCAGACATCAATATAGCCTGTCAAAATCCTTGAACATGTGCCCTTTGACCAAGGACCATTAGGCAATGAGAAGGTTATTCTTGGATGTTACTGCATATTGTTTATTTAGTTGTGTGGGTTTGGTGCAGGTGGAAGTGGAGTTTCAGAAAACCCAGAGAAGTGGGAGCTTCCTCCAGCCTCAAGTCAACAAGGGTTTCTGGGACTTCTGTCCCTTTTGTGAAGGAGTTGTAGTGCTCGTGCTGTGTTAAACACTGGCAAAGCAAATGTCTAACTCTTTCCATGCTGGGAGGCACTGGTCAGAGTCAGGCTGTGTCACTCCTTCATACAGTCTTTATACTTGCACAGTCTAAACTGTTAGCGCTGCTGTTTTGTGTCTTACCCATCGTGCGCACCACCACTGAGGGCCACTTCATGCTCAAGAGCAATTTGCACTTATCTGAGAAGTTTAGCAGTGATGAATATGGGCTCTTCTGAAAAACCTAGAGATGGAGCTATTCCTCACCATATTAATACACTTTAGAAGGAGAGTGAGCGTGTAACCAGTCTGAATGTTCCTGTTTTGAAACATACTGTAGCTTCT
Organism: Lycocorax pyrrhopterus obiensis; assembly: GCA_014706295.1. Classification (NCBI taxonomy): domain Eukaryota; kingdom Metazoa; phylum Chordata; class Aves; order Passeriformes; family Paradisaeidae; genus Lycocorax; species Lycocorax pyrrhopterus. The sequence goes on along the minus strand of JACSVZ010000001.1, from coordinate 39,864,530 downwards.
GTTACTTAACGCGCTGCCGTAGAAGGCTTTTGTTCCGCAAGCACTGCATCTTGGAATAGACATTTCCCTTGTTACATTTCAGTTGAATTTAGTTACCATTAGCAATTACTGACTGGTGTCACTGTTGCAAAATTGATAATTAATATTAAAAAGCTAATGTATAGGATTAAAAAAAGAAAGTTCTTTGGAGGATGGAGGTTCCTCACCATTGAAGCCCAGTACTGCAGCGTAGCATGCTTCTGGAGCAGTGAACTTCACCTCTTTCGCATCCAAATTTTCCTCCCGTCTTCTAACACAGTCTAGGAGGTCTTACGGTAATTATATGAAGTCACAGCAATGCTTTGATTTTTTTTGTGGTTTATGATTTACTAATGTGGGAGAAGGCTGAGCAGGCTCTGGTTTTTAGGAGGAGAGATTTATTGGCTTTCTGGGCAAGGAGTTCAAGTTACTGTGTGTTTCCTCACTCTCTTACTGTGATACGGGTATCTAGTGTGACATTTTTCAGACAGGCTGAGGGTTAGAAAGGATTTTTTTCTGTCCTTTCTGGTTTGTACTCTGCAGTGTACTGAGAGATGCTTACAATGACACCTTCTATAGCATTGAAATGTTTGGTTAAATTTTAATGCACGTTATAAACCTAAAGTTTATATAAAATGGGCTGATAAGCCCTTAACCTAACTCTAAAAAAACCTGCTCTGCACTATTAGTATTAAGTTAGAATAATCCTGGTTAGTATTAATTTTTTTTCTATTTTTTATTTTGATAAATAATTCAACTTCATAGCAACTCCATAAGCTATTAATAACACCAAATTAATGAAATTACATAAAATCAAATTAATTAAATCTTAAGTTTCCATTAAGCGAATCCTGGTGGTGTGGTGGGAACTTACCCTTCACTAAGGAGATTGCTCTTCCCAGGTTGCTCCTGGGTACCTAAGTTTCAGTAGCCCATTAAGTGCCTGTACTAAGCATCAGCAGTCACTTCTGCACTTTCTAGGTGCCCCTAAAATGTAATAATTGTAGTTCCTTAGACAATGGAAGTAACAGTTCTGTGATTTTTTTTTGCTCTCTTTTATTTAATAGAAACACAGGCAAATTTACATCTCTAGCTCCAACTCTATTTTGTCCTTTCTGTATGAAGAAAAATGCCTTGAGTTCAATGGGAAAGTCCTGATTTCCATTCCCTTAATTTCCAAGTAGATATAGAAAACCATGGTACTATAAAAGAAGTGCTACCAGGTGCGCATTTTTCAAAATACTTCAGGGCAATTTCACTCTGAAGGAAATTACTGCTGTTGACACATTAATATTGCATGTTTGGTTTTGACACAGAGATAACTTGGAATATCTCTGCACCATCTTCCTTAAATCTTGTTAGCCAGAGTGACCTGGCATTGCTCACCACCTTCTGACACTTCAAATGCCTGAGTGTGTCTCCTCCTTGGTGTGTACCGCTCAGGAAATCCAGGGGTTTGATCTGACTGCTCAAAATATAGAAGTCCTTTGTAGAAGTAAAGTTTAAACCAGGTTATCAAATCAAAATCTCAAAACACAATAAAAGGGATGAAACTCCCAAGATCTTGGTTCCTATTCACCTTTTAAAAAACCCACACTTCACAGACTCATAGAATCACAGAATGGTTTATGTCGGAAGGAACCTTAGTTCCATCTAGTTCCAACCCCCCTGCCATGGGTAGGGACACTGTCTCCTAGACCAGGCCCTGAATACTTCCAGGGATGAGGCATCCACAGCTTCTCTGGACAACCTGTGCCAGTGCCTCATCACTCTCACAGAAAAGAGTCATCAGATTCATCTTATTTCAAACCTGTCAGCTCCTATCTTAGGTATTCAATGCTGAAGGACAATATTCCTAGCAAAATCTATGTTAGGCTATGATGCCATTTTCACCAGTCCTCTGTCAGGGCACGATATAAAACTTTAATGGGAAAAACTGCAAAACAATTTGCTTTTTTCTGGAGCATACTTTTGCCAGGAACAAAATACGCTGAGGAAAAAGGGTACCCACCCTGCCTAGGGCTCCTCTCTTCTTTCTCTTGGAGCACTTCTGCCCAACACCCTAAAAGCTGGACTCTCCAGGATGCTGCTCTGATCACAAAAAAAAAGCTGTCTTTCACAAGTGAGTCTTTTAAACCTTTTGCTAATGAGTTCCCAAGTGCTTTTTGGCCATAGATATTAAAGCTTGTGTGTTTGCGATTTCCCTGGCAAGCTGCCGTTCGTAAAAAGGATATAGTGTTTTCTTGGTCCTTTGCCCAAAGTAATTTTGCAAGGAACTGTAAGTGCATTTAGTACATGTCATTCATTGGAGAGAAGTCATTGTAATTGCATTTGATCACAATCAGTTTATGGCTCTTTTATCATGTTTTCATGCTGCATATCTACTCAAACATCATAGCAAAACTTAATGGCTACTGTTTTACTTCTGCGTAAAACATTTTATGGCCTTTTTGTGCAGCAGACATTAGGTTTCAATCACCATTGCCCCATAGAGAGAGAAAAAAGTTGGATGAAGAACTATCAAAAGTCCTTAACTACATAAAATTTTATTTCAGGTCAACTTCCCATAAAAGATATTAAATGTATTTTGTGGTTTATTCTGCAATTTTAGAGGAGCTGCAATATTTTGGGGGAAGCAGTATGAAAGGAGGAAGTTAATTCACAGAAGATGTTTTACATTTGGGGTAGTTTTCGTTTATAAAAGGATGGATTTGAATGTGGAAGGGGTGGCTGGAGAGTGCTGCTGGTGCATTCTTGAAGTGGCTTTAAAAGCTTACTGTTGCCTCCACAAAATTCAGATTTCTGAAATTCTGCTAAGCCTTTTTAATCATTACTTTAAATTTTTGTTGTTCCATTCATAAAACCCAGTGCAATTCTCGTGCCTTAAATTATATCTTTTGCTGCCTGAGTGCTGCCAAAGTTCCCAGCTGAAAAGTTTAATTAAAAGGGAAACTTTGACATGCTGCTGAGAAGATTAGTTCGCATTAGAATGGTGAGATAAAAGAAAATTTACTTCTAATCTAATTAACACCAATTAAAAGATGTAAAAGAATTTGCGTCAGCCAATTGTTAATTATGCATCAATTTGCCTTTCCTGTGACAAAAAAAAAGCAAAACATGACCTGTTTTGTTTTAGGATACCTATAGTGTGATGATATTGCCACAGTCATTTTTCATGTGAATTGGCTAAGATGGTAACACTTGCTTTGCATCATCCTAGTGCTTTGGTTTGTGTTCAAGACTTTAGCAGAAGGTTATTTCAGCTTAATTGGTCTGTAACTTGACAACTGTGTGTAGGGATGATGGAAACACAAACAAAACTTCCAGTTTTACAGAAATCTATTGCATGCATGTATATGCTTCTTCTCCTTAAATGTATGTATGTGATAGCTTGGAGGTGTGAGAGGGGCATGCCTATCCACTTCAAAGTTTTTCTGTGTATTTACACATGCTTTTATTTATTCTGATTCACATTTTTAAGATTATAGCTGGGATTGTCTGGTAATAAATATGGGTTTATTCCATGTGCCTTGGCTATGCTTTTATGCAGGATGTAGCATTTTGGGAGAACTGGTGTGGCTAGTGAGCTTCTCAATTTGCTTCCAGGTGGAAGGCTGAAGGTATTTCATCGCTGTATGGAAGGCACTTGCTGCATGCTTAAAATGTTCTTTTTTGGGGTTTTGTGCATTTGATTTTGTTCTGTTTGTTTCTAGTTTTGCTTTTGCAGCTTTAAAATTTAAACAAGATGTAGAGTTCAGTATGAAGAAAAGACCCAGGGAAGACTAGGGACTAGAGAGTAAGTCCTATGAGGAGCATCTGTGGGAGCTGGGGTTGTTTAGTCTGGAGAAAAGGAGGCTCACGGGAGCCTCTACAACTGCCTGATAGGAGAGTGTAGCCAGGTGGGGGTCGACCTCTTCTCCCAGGCAGCAAGGGACCGCACAAGAGAAAATGGCCCCAAGTACACCAGGAGAGGTTCAGGTTAAACATCAGGAGGAATTTCTTCACAGAAAGGGTTGTTAAACATTGGAATGGACTGCCCATGGAGGTGGTGGAGTCACCATTCCTGGAAGTACTCAAGAAATGACTGGACATGGCACCTAGTGCCATGGTCTAGTTGACAACATGATGATCAGTCAAAGGTTGGACTTGATAATCTCAGAGGTCTTTTCCAACCTAAATGATTCTGTGATTCTGTGACTAAGCTGTTTACATTCTGTTAACTACTTTCATTTTTATTGAGGCTATCATACGACTTTTTATATAAAAGTACCATTTTTTGGTAACACGACCAGACACCAATTAGTTTATGACCTTGGTTGCTGCTTGTGCCATCAGTAACCTGGAGATAAATTTAATACAAGTTTCCTGAATTCATGTTTACTTCATTACCTTTCCTAAAGCTTTTATTCACTGTCTATCTGTGCAGCTGATGGTGTAGATACAGTTTGCCTTCATGTGGCAAGTCTAACAGGGTTGTGAGGATGTCAAAGCTCTAAGCAGAAAGAAGGTTGTGCATGTCCAGAAACCAGCTACAGAGGAGAGCAGGTGCATGCTGGGGTCTGAAAGAGCAGTTATGTCACCTGCTTTAGGAGAGACATATGGGAAGGGAATTTTATAGCCATGTTGTAAATTATGGGGACAAAAAAGGACAGGGAATATGTCAAAGGGAATAGAAATATTTGTGTTACAGTATTTCTTGCAATCAAACAGTATAGAATTGTAACAATGTCTTAATTAAGAATTGCCCTGAATTTGCCCAAATATAATACTCAAAAACATAAGTAATTCCTTACCACAGTAAAAATGTGTTAAGTAGCTCTTCTGTATGTCTTTGCATTATGCCTTGCTGAGCTGTTGTTTACACTTTATATTGCCTTTTGTGAAAAGCATCACAAAGGTTCCTTCTAAAGAAAACAAACCAGGAGCTAGAACATTAAGAGTATATTATATATTTGACCAATCACTTTTATAAAGTCTGATGCAAGTCTTTAATCTGAGATCCTTGGAGAATGCTTTAGTTTTTAATATTTCTGTGACCTTCTCCAGGGGACTGAAAAATTACTTTGAAGTAACAAAGTGGTGCATGGAGTTTTAGCTGTGTGATTCCCATTAAAGTCAGTAGGAGCCAGGTAGCTAAAACTCAACACAACTATGAAAACACACTCCTTGTGCAGTGTTAAGTAGTAAAGCAATTCTGTAACATGGCAGTGACATTTTACTGCATTTGCTGGCTTTATAGGTTCACTCAAGGCTTGCATTTTTACTGAAGTTTTACTGTTCAATGAAAATAATAAAAGAATATTCAAAAGCAGGTGTAGGGTATTCTAGTAAAAGGCACAGCTGTTGGGAAAAGTTGGCAAATTACCTATATTTTTAACGTAAAATGGCAAAATCTATTTTGCAAACTCTAGTTCATCACCTGCAGACTGGCCATACTGTAAGCATCTGTTTGAGGTGCCTGAAAATTTTTTGCATACTGTCAGCCCAGGGCCAAAATCAGCTCTTGGTAACCAATGGTGCTGGTGGGTGATGGGGACTTCTCAGCTCAGCCATGCTCCTGTTCGAGGAGAAAGATGAACCAGTGCTTCCCAGCGGTACTGACAGGCAAAGTAACCATCCAGAAGAGAAGCCTGATCTGATTAATACAGTTTCTTTCTGAAATATTCTACATTTGTTGAATATTTCTGCAGAATAAGCATTCGTTCAATCTTTGAACCTCAGCAAAGGCAGAGCATCTTGGGGGAGTTAGTGTTTGGGTTTTTTTTTTCCCAAACCATCAGGATGGTGGGAACCTCCAAGAGGGCAAAGTGTTTTCTATTTTATGTTGTTTCACCTATGGACCAGGACGACAAGCCTCTCTATGGAAATTACAGCCATTTTCAAGACTTTCAACTGGAAATTCCAGTATTTAGGGGTTGTCCTGAGGATTTGTGCTGGATAGGTCTCAAGGAAGTCTCTCACCACATTTTAATCAGTCACCAGTTTCCAGTAGTGTGGCTTTACTTTCAGTTCATGCACTAAGATTTTTTGTTTTGTTTGTCAAAGATCTCCATATGTGGTATTTTACATGAACTTCTGGTTATACTCCAAACCCTGCTGCAATAAGTTTCATCCTGTATAAAACCTGTATATATTATTTTGCGTTAACCATGATAATCTGTCCTACCTTTTTTTCTAGGAAAGGGAACCCATGAAATCAGAGGTATTGGTTATTCTCATTAATTACCTTTTAGCTCTTCTTGATTTGCAAGTACATGGCTTGATTCCAAATGATAAAATCCAATTGCTCCATGCAATGTTGCTTTTTTTCCTCTGGAGCTACATTCAGAAATCCGTAGGGTTGTCCTACACCAAGGGCCATTTAGAAATAATTGATAATATACTAGAGCATTAACAATGCTTGAGAAATGAGAGTATCACAATCTGTAAGCAAAAGACAATTCCAAATATTTCTGCTGAGGTTATATTTTCTTTGTCTGCTACTTTACAAGAAGAGCAACTGTCAAGAGGAGCTGGCAATCAGAGCTCCGCTCATCTCCTTGGACGTGGACTTTGTCCATGCTGACCTTTGTCCAGTTTGAAGTACCTGGAACGAGCACGTCTCCTTTGCTTTCTAGTGTCCAAAATCAAAACACTCCCTAAAAGGTCACAACGCAATCAAGTTGTTGAGTGCCGGTGAAGTTTAATTTACACCGTTGTGAGGCAAGAAGTCAGCTGTTCTATACATCTTTCCTAGAATCAGAAAGGAGGATTTAAAGCTTCCGAATCTTGCATTTCACAGCAATGTTCTGGAACCATCTGGACAGCCTTCTAATGACATCCCTTCCTGGGCCTGCCGTGCCCTCGTGATCAAGGAGCAGAGCTGTCTCCCAGTGCTGCTGGCTGGGATGTGCTCCTTGGTGCAGTCTTAGTTCACAGATGTTGCTTCTGAGAGGAGTCCTCCAAGTTTCAAGAGATGAGTGGAATACCTGATGAGGTCTATTGTCACAAAAGGTTGTTGAGGAAATAAACTTACAGCTAGCTTATCTGTTTCATAAGAAGCACTGAAAAATCAAAATCAATTACTCCAGAATCTTGGGGCCTGAGTTCATCTCTGACTGAGATGACAACAGCCTGCAATACTCAAAAGATAAATCTAGCATTAATATCTGACTACAGCTTCTTGATATAGCAAATGATATGCTGACATTTACATTTTCACCCCCAAATTGTGAAATGTGCATAATGCATCACATTACCTCAATAATACTGCAATTTCTAGGCAGCTGGGAAAGTGTATTTATAGGTTCAAGTTATAGCATTTCATGTTTTATAGTATTGAGTGTTTTGTCATTAACATCATTATTTCAGCTTTTCTCAGGCTGACTGAAAAATTTGCAGAATTAAGTAACATGGAAAGATAGCAGGTATGTCCTTCATTCCCAAATTTTCATTGTGTGTCTCAGTACAGTTTACTGGGATCTCCACTAGTGTCTCCCCTAGTGGTTTTTCACAGAAAAGTAGTGGTAATTCATCTCTAATATGGGCATAGGGCTCCCAGAAGCTACAGGCTGCAGGATACAAAATGACCCAAAGCACAAACTGCCGAGACAAAAAATCTGTATCAAAGAGGGATTTTGCAGCACTTGTGTTTTGAAACAGGACTCTGCATTTGACAGTCATAATGTTGACTTCCACGGGTCCATCATTTACGTGAAATAGATTTTTCTGAGCTTTCTTGAGGGTTTTTTAAAATTTTCAGACCTTTTGAAAAGACCATAATGATGAAATACTGCCTTATACTACAGGAACCAAGCACAAGGCCAAGGACATCCTCAGTTTTCCTCCTCTGCTACCCCAGGCATATTTATACTGACCTGTTGGGAAATGTATATTGACATTTCATAGTTCATGACAATACAAAGTAACTCTTCTCATATGGTTAATACAAATTGATGTTGCTGTAATTTTATAACAACACTGTATGATTGTGCATCTGTATTTTCATGTTTAATTCAATTGCTAGAAAAATCTTCTTTGATTTGCAATACATAGCAAGCATCTGAAAAACAGAAGAAATAATGGTATCATAACATTAGCTTTGTTAGACTTCTCAGGCTTACAGATGTAAATAGATTATGATTTTATTTAATAGACTATTATTTTATCATTAATTTCTCTTTAATTGAGAAATATTTTGAAGTATGCAGAGACTGAATTGAACTTTCATTACATACCTGGTCAGGGATCAGTCTAAATGATTCTTTAAGCAGTTTGGGAAAAAAAATACTCATTGAAGACTTGTTAAGTCGTGTGAGAATATGCATTAAATACTTATCTCTCCTGTGGGTATGTAGGTATCAGCTACTTAGTTTACTGTGTGAGGTTTAATGCTTTTCTTCTAATTTCTAATGAACTTTACCACCAGACTACTTGATCATGACTAAGCCTATGAACAATGCAAATGGAATTGCCCCCTGATGGTGAGGAATGGGGCCCAGATGGCCCTTAAAAGGTGATAATTAGGAAATATAGCATATCTGAGTAGCTAGAAAGAGAGAAATTTGTTGAAGACAGTCAATCTGTTTGAAGCAATGGTCTTTCCCTTAATTATATGGATTTTCATTTAAAGCTGCTTTAAAGTAAATTTTTCCAGAAAATTTTATTTGCAACTGGAAACTAGAAACCACTGATTCTGTTTCTCCCTGTTATAAATTCTCTGAGGAATATTTCTGTGTCATGTTGTCTTCAAAATATAAGTGACAGGCTGGATGTGTGTGTTGTGGCGTATTTTGGGTTGTAGGTATTCTTCTGCTGCAAAATAGCAGAAAAATGGGAAGCACCAGAGATACAGATATTGCTATGTTGTAAAACATATGTATTACCAGAATTCAACTGTAAACTCTGCTGGATGAGGATTTACTTTCTTCTAGAAGGATTTGTCACTGTTTTGACTGTTTCATTGCCTTTTGGGGGTTTCATAAAAGCTTGGATTTTTATTTCTCCATTTAACTTTATAACTTTATTAAAACACTATAATTTGGAAATAAATTGTTGCTTTATATTATGGCTCAGATGCTAATGAAATAGTACCACAGGTCATTTAAGGCTTTCCATTGTAGCTCTCCTTTTACAGCTACCTTATGAAACGAGGTTTTATGTTGATTGTATTTGCTGTGTTGTGAGAAAAATGCCTGTGGGGAAGAGACATCCATATTGCTAGCTTCTGGGAGGATGCTACAGGGGAGAGGGTCAAGTTCCCCATCAATCCACTATTGTTAATTTTCTACATTCAGTAGACTCTGTCCCTGAGACTGATGTGACTCAAGCACATATCAGAATTTCAGAGAAGTGGTAAATAGATATAAAGGGAAAGCCATATCACAGGTATTGGTTTCTTTAACATACATCTTAACTTGAATTCAAGTGTTGAACGCAAGCCTGTGGTAAGTGTTTAGCAGTAAAATCTGTTGGGATGGCCTGCTTGTCCCAAGCTGACGTCATGATTCACCATGTGAGAAATAATTCTTCAATACAAAGTTTTGGAGCCTTGCAGACTGTTTTATTGCTGTGAGAGGGGAAAGACGTGCTGACAAACTAGGGAAGGTGCTCCAGGAGGATTCTTTTGTCCCGTACAATTTTTAATTCTGTCTCATATTTTGTGTTTTAGGAAACAGTACCATGTTCTGACCCTGTCACATTGAAATGGAAATACAGGGCTCAGCAGTCACTGTATTGCCTGTGCCCCAAAGGGCTCTGATCATCATTGCCTGTGTTACCCTCCCTTATGTTATGTATTGTTCTTGGTTTCTAAATGGTGAATTGGATCATTGAAAGGTCAAGTTTCTAGATCTTTAAATATCAGTGCATTACTGGTTCCTCTTCTGCTGCAGCATCCTCTTGCTAGGAACCAAAATCTAATGCTAAAGAAAAGCCAGCCTGAGAGGAAAGCTACAGGAAAATGTTTTCTCTTGATTTTCTTACTTCTAAGTCTAAGGTAGTCTAGTGCATAGGGTGATATCTACATTCAGTTATCACTTCTGTGTCTGGAAGTCTTATTGCAGAAAATGAAAATATTTCCAAGGCTTTTAATACACTTGTTTGATGATACAGATAATCTTAAATGTATTCATATGAAGTGCAATTTAAAAATAGTCTTTGTTGTCAGTTTGCGATAAATTAATCTGACATTGTTGTAATATATCCATAAGTTGCTCCTCAGGCTGAGTTCCAAGATTTTTTTTTTTAAATTAAGGGCTTTGAAGCATGAAAGCAAAGTTTGCAAAATTCTCATTTGTAGGAGAGTTTTAAAACTATTAGCTATTACATAGAAAATAATGTCAATTATTAAGAATAGCTCTGGCTGGCAGTATTTAAATTCACATGAATATAATTTTAGGAGACATGTGACTACTTAAGTGCCAAAAAAGTACCAGCTCTAAGTGTGTTTGTGTGTGGACAGAAATTGTAAATAACACAGCAGATTTTTTCCCCCATACCTCACATACCACAGCATACTGTAAATAATAGTATAATTTCAGCAAGGCCTGTGGGATTCACAATGTGCCTGACCCCGAAGTGGTCCAGACACAGACCCCAGCAATCAGCATCCATGTCTACAGTCAGACCCAGCATGCAAGTGAGAGCAGTCGTGGTGAGAATTGCCTGTGGCCTTGCATAATTTAGATGATTTTGTGGGTGTTGGAATAGCACTGCATATTTGGATAAAAGCAGTTTAGCAAACACACAAAAGAGGCTCTTTTTTTTGAGTGTGAGTTTTCCACATGCTCAGCTTCATGTCCATCGCAAGCAGCACATCCAAGTAGATAGAGTTAAAGGTTTGTAAACAGAAAGCAAAGGAGACAGACAGTTGGTGTCTGACCTAGGAAGCTGTTTGCCTTTTCATCAGTTCCAGAAGTGACTTTCCTTTTGACAAATTATGTGGTTATCTTCTTACCTTTCCTTCCTTACGTGCTGCCTACTCCAAAAGGCTGTGCCTCATTCCCTGCCATAAGGGAAGGCTTTGCTGCCACCGTGTTCTGTCTCCCAAGTCTCCTGAGTGCTGCATTTCTTTTTGTTCTGTTTTAAGCCAGCTAAGCAAATCTTATCTGCTAGGCATGCTTGCACGGCTTCCCAGTGTTTCTGTAGGGCCAACATTTTGGGTTCCCTTCTGCTTTGAATGGAATAGTTGGGGTTATTCTGCTGCTCTTTTGCAGCTGGTTTAAAAAATTTAAAAAAAGAAACAAAGAGAGACTCTTACTGCCATTAATGTTGTTTGTTATTCAAAAGGTGGGTTTAGTCTCTCTGTCCATCCCAGCCTACCAAAAAACTTCCAGAACATTCCAGATTCTGTCATTTAACAAGTAATTTATTGCAAGGTTAATTTTACATGGCAGGAAGGAGAAGTCAGAGGTGGAGGGTTACTGCATGGTGCTCTGATGTGATTCAGTGTGCTTGCTCTGTTTATTATAATTGATTGGGAATGGTTAAAGTACCTAACAGCTGCCTACTATATTGTGCTGATATTTATATGGTACTTTTATATTCTGTCTGAAACCATAAGCACAAAGGGTTTCTAAAGAATTAATATAAAACTTGCTTGTAAAATTCCAAGGTTTATAGCACGATTCGTTTGGTGCAGACCTATTTGGTTTATGTGGGTGGATGCTACTTAACTGCACAATCCTTTTCCATGTTTCTCTCATACAGAGAAACTTCGGGTTTTGAAAAGCTTAAAACCTTTTATCTTACTGAGACAAGCCTAACATCTTTTTGTAAGGAATTATTTCTAAAGTACATGACGGGTATACACGCAAGATTAATGTGGCATAGATATCCTGAAGTATTGTAAATCACTTGGGTAACCAGTGGCCACTTTTCCCTAGCACTTGAAATCTTTGTTTAGGATTAACTCTTTAGAAGCTTGCTTCTTTTTCCTTTCAAACAGACAGCACCATGGCTTGATCCAGGACATGATACCAGTGCAAACTGGCTCAGGACCATCTTTTCCCTTTATCCAGTGACCACACTTGTCATGAGACAGGCCTCTTCTGATACTTGCTCCAAAGCTGAAGTTTTGATTTCATGTGTTTTATACCTAACCCTGGGTTTGGGGCTCCTGGTTTCCTGCTCTGGTTGGGGCAAACCACAAGCTCTTTTCCTCATGAGCCTGTAACCATGGCAAGGCTTTGTACCACCTCCGTCCAGCTGCACTGGCCTTTTGTTGAAAAAGCACAAGAAGCTGGGGGAAAACCTGCAGCTCTTTTAGGTGTTGGCAAACCTGAATGTTGCAAATACTTCTTCTGGAGCCTCTCCCACTACTCCCACTACTACTGTGGTCGCTTCTCCAATTTCAATGACTTTCTGGGAGCCACTGATTTCAGTCCCATAAAAAGAGAGCAGGCATATTCGTCCTGAGTCAGTGGCTTTTCTAAGGGTGAAGGAGGTGTGATGTGAATTTTTTCCAAGTCCCTTCTTACTGCAGGAGGCAATGGTGCTGTCCTGGACATTTCCACCTCTTGGAAGGCTGGTCTTTCTCCAACCCATAGGTCTTGAAACTTGCCTTGCCTTCAGGATTGGTGTTTGATTGTGGAAAAATTGCAACAGGTGGGCCAGACCTGCCCCATGACAAACTGAGCATGGCTGAGAAGCAGGTCTGCTTGGAGCTGTGTGTGGCACTGAGCATTAATCCTACCTGATGCTGTAACCCCACTCAGTTGCCTTGCTTTGGTGTTGTGCCTGCTGGAGCCCTTGAGTCTCTTAATTTCGTCCGTGAATGAGGTTTCAATGAATTTGCACCTGAAACATTAAAACTCACGAGATTTTAGCACGTGTAATAATAATGTTAAGAGTATTCTGGCTTCGAACTGTGGGGTTCCCACATTTCCAAAGTTTTCTCTGCAATCAGTGAGTCCTGAGATTCACCCTCTTTTAAAAATCATCATGTAGGTCTATGACTCTCAGAAAGGAAGGGTGAACAGAAAACAGCATACCATGTTTTATAATGCTTATAAATCCCAAGGGCACAGCTGGCATACTGTATGGTGACAAAAATTAGAACAGGCAAATACCCGTATGAGTGTGGTTTTTTGTGCCCATTTTCTCTTCATGGGCTGGATTCAGTCTTAATGACTGCATCAGTGTGGCAAGATCATCCGTGCCTCTTCCCACCCTTCCCACCTACCCCCTCTCCTGGTCCGGATGTTATTACACAATGTTAAACATATGCTTTCCTGGAGATTTGCAAAAGAATAGGAAGATTACCTTATTTTCATGTCTATAGCCTGAATCACAGATAACTTGTGCCCTGTTAGAAGTACTTATAGTCGAAAATAAGGCTGTGGTTAATCTGCACCCACAGAAAACCTGTATTAAATAAAGAGGCAGAAGCAGGGTGGGATTAGAGAAAGGAAGAACTAATTGGTCACACAGAAGGAACTCTTGGGCAAGTGGAGGAAGAGCAAACTCCCAATCACATGCATTCTCCTTATTTTGTTTTGTTTTGTTTTGTGTTTGAACAGCTAACCCGTGGATTGCAGACATGAAAATCAGAGACTAGGAATTTGTGGTTTGAGTAAGCAGCAAAGCTGCCTGCTTTAACACAGTGCTCCGTAGTGGGATATAAGGATTATCTTCACTGGGAAAAGCAGTTTTGAGTTCAGGTAGCTAATATACATCTGCTGTGCTCAGGTAAAAACACAGTGAAGACGAGGCACTTGGGTTTTGTTCTGAGGTCGTACCCTGACTCCACATGGAGTTAACCTTCTGACAAAAATGAAGTACCTAGTTTCCACTGTCTTTCTACCTGCCAATATCTGCCATGCACAAGTTATTTCAGTGGGGAAAAAAAAAAAAGGCAAGCTGCTTTTTTATCAGGGAGAAGCCTGAGGTGATGGAATCCTCAGCCTTACGGAAATATAAATGACCAGGCTTTGATTCCTGCAGAAGGTTTAAGGCTGATTATTTTAAGAACCGTTGAAACCTGAAGCCGCAGCCCTCTGATTACAGTCCTAGTCTGTATTTGACATAGTGCAGTAATGATTTCTAACATCTATTTTAGTTTGGATTTAGGGAGAGAGAGGCAACCTACATTGAAGTATATTACCATTCTCTGACTTGTGTGCATTGTGTAGGAGGTTTAAGTCAGATTATTTTAAGAACTCAACAAGCCTGAAACAGCATTTTTATGATTATAGCTTTCCATCCCCCCCCTCCTCCTGCATCCTTTCCACCCAGAGCAGTAGTGAATTCTAACATCTCTTTTAGCTGGCTTTAGAGTAGAGCCAGCCTACACTGAATTGGCCTCTTTTGATGCTACAGTATTGACTGAGGGGAGGGACAGATGGAACAAAAATCCTAATTGCCCAAACTTACAATAGGTTCCCAGCAGCAGCCACCACAAAAGAAATGTTAATGCAGTAAAAGGTAAATGGAAGGAAGCTAAACCCAACTTGTGGACAATTCAAAACCTACATCAATTTATTTTAAACTGCTTCCTGCAGTTTGTGAACACCTTCCTTGTCGTAGTAGAATTGTATTTGTTTTTACATTAGTCACTGCTCTGCAGAAGTCTTATCGTGCTTCTGCAATTTGTAAAGTAACTGGAAAATGTCATCTGGGATGAGGAACAAATGACTTCCTATGGTCCAGGCCAACTCTCTTGAAGTTATTTTTTGCAAATGGTCAACTTCCCTTGCATGGTCTTCACAGCTGCAGCTGAGCACTCTTTTCTAGCAGTGAGAGTTGAGGGTATCTGCAAGCACAACAGATGGCAGTAGTATTTTGATGCTTCAGCAACAAAATGCGGGGGCAAAATGTCATTATCTATCTATCTATCTATCTATCTCACAACAATTCTACTAATATGTAATTAATCACATTTATATTTGCTGTGTTTTGTGTTCCATTTCCATTTTCTGATACACTTACCTGTATATTTGCCTTTTAAAATGTAGATCCTGGGGATGATGTTGCAATTAATTAAGAGCATGCTGTAAACTGAAGAGTGCTTTGCAAGAAACCCGTGTCCCTGTTCCATGCCACAGAAAAATTCCCCTCATTAAGCAGACTTTAAGAGTTAGTTTCTTTGGATGACCATAATTGCCGTTTTTAATAATGGGTACAACTGAGCTTTGCTGGTTCTTAGACTTCCAAACTAGGCATTAATTCAAGACACAACTTCAACATGCTTTTTCCTGGAATGTAAAGGATCTGTAATCACAGAGCAAGCCCCCTTGTGTTAGACCAAATATTTATTATTTGGGAAGATGATCCATTCTTTAAAGAGACATCAGTCATAAGTAATTAATATGTAATTTTCTTGACTTGTATTTGGGATGATTTTCACAGACTCTCTGGAGTCCACTGTTCTACAGATGATGGATATTTGCAATCACACTCTCAGGAGAAGCAAATACTACTATCCTTTAGAATTACAGTGTGGTGGGAACTGATCCATATTTAGCCCAGAAGATTTTAATTTTTTTTTCCACGTGTTAATGAAAATCATTAATGAAAAACAGTAACTTTACAAGGACCATGACTAGAAACTAAATCCTGACATGACTGGCTCAGTACCTTAATGAATTTGGCAGTCAGGTTCCTCCCCTTGCCTTCTCATGACCACACGTCACACCAGCAAAGTCTCTCACGTGGACAAGAGCAGAGGACAAAGCCCTCGGCCACTGGACAAGGAAGAAGATAGTTATTAATGTGATTGCATATTTAATCAGAAGCTGTCTTAGTTGCTAGACTTACAATTTAAAGGACTCTGCTGTCATGATAGTTTTCCAAGAAAAATGAACCTCCCAGATGCAGCTGTATTTGTCCAGCCATGGAGTCATGTTCAGTGACATGGTTGGTGTCTCCCTGCTCCTCTGCACCCAGAAGGAGGCAGTCAGAGTCTTGGAGATGAAGCAAGAGATGCCTTCCCTTTTGCTGGTTATTAATGTGAATGTGCTTACGTGAACATACATGTATGATGATCCGTGCTTTTATTGCACAAAAACCCCCCAAAGTTATCTATATGGTTTGACATTATTCCTCATGCAGCTCCAGCTGGGTTCAAGATTTACATTTTAATTATAAAGTGCTTTTTCCTACTTCTGCCTGATTATTAACCCCTTCTTTGCCTGGCACATGCACAACTGGTGGGAACACTGTGAAAACAGTGTTCCTGAAGTCCAGTACCTGAGGTCCCTGGGGAGATGCATCTGGTGCTACATAGAGGTCACTAGCAGAAACATCTCCCCTTCTCCCATTTCCCTTTCTGCCTCCTTTTCCAGGTGACAAGGAGTGAAACTTGGGTTCTTGTGAGCCAAATTACTTCCATCCTGTAGCGGCCCACTACTGTGGGGCACTTGGTTTCAGTGCCTGGCAGCAGTGTCGCTCGCTGGTCCCCTCCATGGTAACAATTCAGGGTCTGTATGTTTAGTTATAAAAGTCAAAGGTTAAGTGATTTGGGAATAAAATGTCACTTAATGCGACAGAAACATGACTGAACTGAACCCGCTGAGGCTTGCGTTACTCCTGGGGTTTTCTTTTTGCTTGCAGGCTCAGTGTTAAGTAATTTTATTAACTGAGGAGGGGGAAACATATTATTCGCTAACATTTTTATCCTTGTTGCAAAATTTATTGCGTGTTGCTTCATAAGGTTTTGAAAGCAACGCAATTGTGAAGGCAAGGAAAGTAAAAATGAAACGTGTTTGAGTTTTGGAGTTGGTTTTTTTTTTTGGAGGTGTTATTTAAAACATTGTGTGATTAGTTAAAAGATTAATTGTTGCTTGTGGCTAAACAGATGATAAATTTAAAAATTATATTATTACAGTGTGTCAGCATAAAAGCTCTGTGTCCCAAGTGTGTTGCCTTTTTATGTTTCTGTTGACAAGGTTCACATTTTATAGCACACTACCAGAAAGTGTTGACACATATTCAGATCACTGATTAAATGTTTTAAAAACGTGCCACTCAGAAACTAACCCTGATGGTCTTGGAGACCGGCATTTTAGGAGTCTGAATGCATTTCCCTTCATCATTTAGGCTATAACACAGTGAGCAGTATTAATTAACAATTCTTTTTTTCTTACACTGTAATACATTACTTAGGAACAGAACAATTTATAATATATTTTTAGGCATGTATTTTTATGGTTGTCTTTAATATGATGTCAAAATTATATGTTAAATAGCTACTCAGAAAGATACTTAGACACTGAAATGGGGGGAAAATCATCTTTCTCATGTAGGAATTTGTGGAGGTGTTTTTTGGTTTGGAGGTTTTTTTGCTTTTGCTTATTGCTAACACTTTGGTTTGTCTGTCTTGCAACCACTAGACAATGTTAAAAAGTGCAACTCAGTGTGTTTGTAATTTCAAGGTGGAGATACTCTCCCTATTTTGAAGGTTTCACCTATGACTTGTTCCAAGTCTGATTTGCCACCTCAGACATTTTCTTCTGCATGGAGTTGCCTGCAGATGGTCGAGCTTCTTCCAGACCCACCATTCAGGTTTGCTCCAAAACTTTTTATTGTCTGGTCTCACAGGTTACTGGGCAGTTCCCATTCCCACTGCTTTCACAGAAGGGCTACTTCTTCCCACAGAAGACTCATAGGACAAAAAGCAAAACCAGTCTGAAAGCATAGCTTGGGATGTAGGTGGTTCCTCCCCAGATCTGCTCTGTTTTGCAAATTCAGGCCTCTTTGTAGTTTCTGCCCCCATCCATTTTCTGTTCTTGGAAACCAATCAGCCTGTTTGCAGGGATAGCAAAGGTGCATTATACTTGATTGTAAAAGTCTCTCCTGTGGGTTGTCGTGTGTTTGAGCCTCCAGAGCCTGAGCCTAGCATGGGAATCCCAGCTCTTGCTCTGGGCAGCAGCTTCTGGATAGCTTCTTCATGGTCTGTCCTTCAATAGAAAATAATTAACCCTCATTAGAAAAGCATTAATTTTCATTTGAGATAGGCTGTGAAACTTAACTCGATATTTTCTACTGGGTTTTTCTAAGGTTATGGAAGTATGAAACATTACCTATTAGTGTCCT
Organism: Lycocorax pyrrhopterus obiensis; assembly: GCA_014706295.1. Taxonomy (NCBI): domain Eukaryota; kingdom Metazoa; phylum Chordata; class Aves; order Passeriformes; family Paradisaeidae; genus Lycocorax; species Lycocorax pyrrhopterus. The sequence goes on along the minus strand of JACSVZ010000001.1, from coordinate 39,846,500 downwards.
TTCTCAGTGCTTGTGACTGCTATTTCTAGAGGGAAAAGTTTAGTCAAGTAAGAATATCTGGTCGGCAAATTACCTTGCTATTTCATGGAAAAGGAATGCTTAAAATACTATGAGCATATCTATAATTATGACATCTCTTGGTTCACTGGTAGATTTTATTGTGCCTATTATTGTCCATCAAACTCCATTCATATTATGAGTGCCACCTGTATTCTGTTTTATTGTCTTGCAACACAACTATTCAGATATATTTTTGTCTTTATTCTGGAAAACACTACTAAAATTTTGTGCAAATTCTTGAGCTGACTAGCTAAGTGAAGAAGGAATTTTTAATTGCACTATTTAAAGGCTTTTGCATGCTTGATTTCCAAAATATCCATCATGAAGGAAAGGTGAGGCTTCAACATCAGTTTCTAGTGAAAACTCCCTATAAACATTTTAAAATAAAAATTATCTGAAAGAAGACTTCCTCCCATCTTTATGAATTTAAATAACCTGTTTGGGGGCAGATAAGTTCTGTTTCTACATCCTGTAAGCCCTGGAAAGCATCACATATATGCTCAAATAGAGCAGATGAAAGAGACCTATCAATCTCCCTTCTGCTCTTGTGGTGATGTTGACCTGTCTCTTGTTTTCCTTTCCTGTTATGCCACTGAGGAGCATTTTTCAAGTGTCTGGACTGTGATACACACCTGTCCATGGGGCCATTGTGCAGCCACAAGTACAACAAGTCCCTCTGGTCACCACCTCATGTGAGAGCCACCCTTCTTGTTTTGCTCCTGCCATCTTGGGGCTGCCACCCTTCTGCTTGTCCTCTCTGCCAGCAGGAAAGTTGGTCGAGCTTGTACAACATGGGTTGGTAGTTGTGTATTAAAGAGAGAGAAATCATGATTTTCCTCAGGAAGGTAGTTCAGTCCATCCCTGAGACAGCCGTGATAAACTGTTCCACGGGGAGCTGCCTCTTTATCAACAGACTGCCTAAAGGAAACAGATGATTTGTGTAGGCTCAAGACCTGATATTAGTTGACTAAAGAAAATTAAAAGGCAAACTAACAAAATTCTGGCTCCGTTAAATCAGTGAGATTTTGATTTTGTTGAATTCAGAAGTGTCAATCTAATTCTTCCATAGTGCTCTGGAAAACCCTGCTCTGGCAGTCGGGTAAATGGCTGAGCACAGGGCACCTGAAGCAAACGTCTTGTTTGGTGAAGTGACATGACTGACACAGAAATGCAGGATCAGTGAGCTCAGCTTGGGGTTTCCCAAGATAAACAAGAAAGCATTGCTTCAATATTGGCTTAATTTATATTTTTGAAAAATTAAATACCTTCTGAGCAATAACAAATGGAGCCATCACAGCACTAACAGACATGAAAATGCATCCGTTGCTCTGCTCACGCTACAAAAAAGCCTGCACCCAAATTCCCAGTTGGGTATTATTTCCTGGATTTACTACAAAAAGAACAATGCATGTTTATTAAAAACAGAGTGGCTTTTAGCAGCAGCAGTAGCTCCGCACACAATACACCAAAGCACAACAGGGGCCTTCTCCCGGCAATTGATGTGGAGAAGACCTTTGGCAGAGCAATATGGAAATTCGCATTCAATGGCTTGATTAATTTGGAGTTTGGAAGCTACCTTCCCGAGATGGATGACAGTGGCTTATTAAATAAATAAATAAGGAGCAAGCTGAAGTCGCGCCGGCGTTATAGCATCAGATTTATGTCATCTGCGCAGGCAGAAAAGGCCTTTGTGGCCGCTATTGTTCGGGCTGTCAGCGGAGGCCTTGGCAGCGGCCTTTTGTCAGGACTTGTGTCGGGGGTAATGACGGGGAGATGACGGCGGTTGGTCTGTTTGATGTAACCCAGTTTTATGGACGCCGGAGTTGGCATCCGCACACGCGGGCGGAAGAAAATAAGCGTGCCGGGGCACCGGGCCTGCCTGCCCTCCGCAGAGCCGGCTGGGGAGGACGCCAGCCGCGGTTCTGGGGCTCAGCCCACGGCCTCGGGCTGTCACCTGGGGAGTCGAGAGGGGAGGAGAGGTGCCCCTTGAGATGGCAGGTCGTGTCTGCTCCCCACCACCACGGCTCCCCGCTCCCCAGGCTCTGGAACTGGGGACCCTGCACAGGTGCTGTGGGAGTGCCAGAAGCGAGCGGCGGGGTTCAGAGCATATGTGCCTAAAATTATGTGGAAGTAATTAAGAGTTGTCTGGTACAAATCAGAATAACATGGTATATGATAGTAACCTGGCACAGTCAGGGTAGAAGTGGGTAGGAACATTAGAAAAAATGCTACACCACAAGTTATTGTATGACATTTTTAGAGGGGCGAAGGAGCCCTGATTTAACATCTTTTCAGGAGAATCGATCTGCAATCCCTGTGGTTTTTGCTAAGAGCTTTGTACTTTCAAGTTGATATTTTAACATCTTACCCTAAAAACCAGAAGTCTTTAAAAAGCAAAACTTTATTTGGAGTGCTGTGTGATTCATTTTCTCTACAGAAACATAAAAGAAGTTTATGTTGCTCACATGGGAGTCACTTAGCTCTTCCACACTAAACAAGAAAAGTAGATAGATCACTGCAAGTCATCAAAAAATATGAGCACACTGACCTAAAGGTAGGAGATAAAAAACGCTCTCATTTTAGAACCAACTCTAAGAGCAACCCACTTCATTATGCCACAAAGCCAATATCATTGGGTAAAAAATTAAGGACTATTTGCACCCACTGGGAGTACCTGTCCAGTCTGAGCTCTGTGGCTGCAGATGAGTTGCATGAGGACTGAACAGTTGCCATTCACATTGGAGGTCTTCGTTTTCAATTTGCAGGCAGAATGTGAAAGACAATTAAACTCCACTAATGCAGAACTAAATAACAGGAAATTTATTATAAAGACTTCTTGAACTTCCTACTTTGGCATTGCTTTGGAGGCAAGTACCTAAAAGAGAACTGAGTTTGACAGTGGGAAAGACTCTTCATCCAGAAGCCCTTTTTCGGGGGGTGGAGGAAGGGGGGAGAGTGTGAGAACAAAGTCATCGAGATTCCTACTTAATTTGTGAATAGATTTTATACAAAGTTCCACAGGATTAAACAAACAAACAAACAAACAAACAGTAAGCCTGGACAAACTCTTAGTGTCTCATGCCACTGCTAACTGCACGCTAAAGAGATTTGCCAGAGTGGAATTACAGCACAGGAGTTTGCTATAAAATCCACTGGGCAGAATTTAATCTCCTTTGTATAATACAAAATCCATAAAAACACTGATCATTATTCTGGATTATGCCCAAACTTCAGTCTTTTTGGAAACAAGAGCGTTAGTTCTTTGTGTATGCCTGTAATGGAGAAAAGTGTTTTCTTGAATCAACTTACTTGCTCTTAAATTGGAGGAGAATGTAAAGAAGAAATACATTTTACTGGCTAGTATTGTCCCATTAGCTAAATGTATGCTCCAACTGACCACTTTGCATGAGGATGTCAGAGCAATATTTGCCAAGGTCTGTGGTATAGATTTGGTATGTGCTGAGATCTGTAATAAAGTTATTTCATTTAAGAAACTTCACATTCTGTTCATCTTTATGTGACTGGCTGAGTTCTGTGTAAGCAATGCCAATTAGGTTTGAAAAACTGTAGACTGGTAAAACAGAACTGCTGTGGTAAGCTAAGAAGGCCTATACTACGTGAAACATTTAAAATTTAAGGGCTAAACATTATAGGTAACCATACAAGTCAATTTAGACTAAGTTGTATAAACTCGTGTTATATATCTAACTAACTTCGGAAAGTATTCATGTTATAAATCTTTAACTTTTGAATATATTTTAGTAGTATTACGTAGAATACTTTGTGTGACTTCTAAATAACTCCTGCAAACACACCATCAGCTTCTCAAAGTGGTTGATGTTTGCCTTGGCGTGGTTTTCATCCACAGCTGGCACAAGTTTTCATCCATAGTAACATTCTAGAAAGAGAAAATCCTCTTCCCAAAGGTTGTTTTCACTTCTGTGTGACTTCAGTTGGTGAATTGAGTTTTGGGTGTTTTGGAGGAAGCAGACCTCATTTTGCAGCATTTATCTACCCTAATTTACCCATGTAAAAAACCCACAAAACCAACAAAAACCTAAAATTATTTTTGAAGCATCCTTCTGCTGTACATGCTGTGACTTCTCATTATCTCTGGAGCTGTTCTTGCATGTGCTCAGTTGTGAGTGCAGATTAGTATTAGACGATGTCTTGAAGTGGTATTCAAAATGTTTTAAAGAAATTATGGCTGATATCAAAAGTATGGCCCCTAGTTATGGTTTGCACTGAAAATAAGACACCAAAAAAGCTGGAATGTTACTTGGGATGAAACAAAGCCCATATTTTCATCTTGCAAAAGTATCAAGAACACCTTCTAACCCACTGAAATATTGCTCATTCACCACCACTGTAAACATGAATATGGGCCAGGCAATCACTCTGATTACCAGTGTAATGTTCAACACCTGCACACATTAGAGATTTTGTTTGGGTTTGGCAGGCTTCGGGTATACCATTGTCTGAAAGCCTCTGATTATCATTGATTTAGCCATGCAGACTCATAGGAAGAAAATGTATTTAAACAAGATGGCTCTCTTTACATGTGTACCAGAAGTTAGCTAATGACATTTCTCTTTTTCCTATTCAGTCATGGAAATTAATGGGGGTTTTACCAGAGCAGAGTTTTAACACGAATGTTGGGCATGTGGATTTCTAAAATATTCTCTTTTGATAAAATGTTTGGGTTTGTTTCCTGCTCTTATATTAACTATATGGGTCTGGTGTCCTTCTATCAATCTTTTCAAATATCCTTTTTTTTCTCTCTATTTGACTACATTTCCTTTTATACCGTTTTATTCTGTAGGATTTACTCCTTTCTTGTTTGCTTTTTTGTAGCAAATAGTTCCAGTTGCGTTTCCTGGGGGACAGGAAGGATTTTTAGGTGTGGATCTGGTCCCCCAGGTACTGAGATCACCATTTCAGTTAAAGCTTGAATTCTCAAGCAGCACTTAAGAGTGCAGTCAGACATATATTCCAGGAAACTGAGTTTGTCCCACTAGCTGGCTGCAAAAACAGAGCAAGGCTGTTACCTTGGCATTTCCTTTGTAGTTTCCTGCACCCCTCTCATCTGGCCAATCTGATTGAGTTTTATTAGGGAAAAAAAATTTAGCACCTTCTAATTGGTAAAATTTTTTTGCTAAAACTGTAATCCAGACTCTTGACGTTAAGGGACTAGAAGGAAAATTAAATTCCAAAACTCTTTGACCTATGCATTAAGACATCTAAAGACCCAAAAGCATACAAAAATTCATGTAGAACTATGTCTGAGAAGCAATGACCACTGCAGGTAGGAAAAGATAACTCTGAATCAGAAAACTGTGTTTGTGTTAATACACTTGGAGATCTTTCTACCATTGTTTTGTAATATGCTGAAATGTTTTTTGCTTGTTTTTGAGCTAAGTTTCTGGATCCTAACCAAATCTTCCAAAAAGAGAATGAAAAAGAGAGAAAATCTTTTCGGAGTATGCCCTGACCTATAAAAGCACCGCTCTGCAGGAGTTACAAATGGCTTTTTGGCTAAGTTCAGCAGCTGAAAGGGCCTCTACTTTTGTCTCCAGCTCTGACAATAGCTGTGGAGAAGAATGTCTTCTTTAAAATTTCTGGGGATCAAGCTGAACCTTCAGCTGCCAGAGTTTTGTCTCTCCTCTTCCCTGCGCACCCCATCCCCTCCCCACCCCACCCCCCCCAAAAAAGTTAAAGGGCCTAATCCTGCTTTCGTTGAAACTGATGTAACTCTATCTCTTGTCGGTATCTTTTTTTTGGGTAGGCTCCTCTTTTGGGCTGCTGGAAGTATTTTTTAGGTTACTTTTTAGTAGACTTCTAGGCGAAAACCAGGTTTCATATTTTACAATACAGTATAAAAATAGCTAAGGAAAGGACACAAGACTTTATTTCTGTAGAAACTGTTTGGGTTTGATGATAAGCAGTAGAAAGCTGGTGTTTTCTACACGGCTGCAGACAGTGTGAGCTCTCCTATTATTGGTTGCAAGCTTCTGTTTCAGGGCTGTGGGCAGCTGACCCCCAGCACTGAGGATCCTGCACCAGCAGGCTCTCTGGAGTCAGGTAAGTAAAGCAGTTATTCCAGGAAATGGCTGAGCTGTCAGCAGGTTTCCTTGTTTATTTCTTTAAAAAGGAGTGCGTCGGTGCCCACTATCTTTCTGATATTCCAGGGCTACCCCAGCTGCCCTGGCAGTGAGAGCTGGGCTCAGTCCCACCATCACCCTGACCAGGTTCAAACTCCAATAATGCCCAAGTTGTCCAGCCATTTGCTGTTTTGATCAAGGATCCCTTATTCCTCCCATTGAAGCTCAGCATGAAAGAAATGCCAATGGCTTTTTATATGGCAGAAATGCACCTATGTCTCCATCTTCCCCAAAACATCTGGTGTCCTGGAGAGCGGGACCTCTCGGACAACATGGACAATAGGGAAGACCCAGGATCCCCTTCCCTGGGACAAACTCATATACACAGTGACCTGCCCCTCCTTTTGTCCAGCCATGTTTTAGGACAAAGAGGTGCCTGAGGGAGTTCCTGCTGGACTGGAGATGTTCTGCAGTAGGGATGGGGCCCATCAGAGCACACTTTGTTTCTCCATCCCTTGGTCCTCACAAAGAGCTGCAGAGGACTGAGGACATCAGAATACAATAGGAAGGGTTAAAAGCCTCCTTAACTGCAATTATCTTAAATTGCTAAGACAGAAGCCTTGTGATGTAGCTGTAGCTTTTAAAGTGCATGTTGTTAGGGTAAGTTCTACAGTCAGTAAAGGGAGAGAGGCGCATTGGGAGGGCGATCTTCCAACCCAAAGATATCAGGCTTGTCCTTTGGGAATGCCTGGTTATCTTGGTTGATAAATAGGGATCACCTACACCAGTAATGCTTTAGATTACCTACTGTGAGATTACCTAGGATGAAATCTACTCCCGAACTGGTAAATTATTTAAATTGAAAAAGTCATGATGCCACTGATACAGTAGCAGTCCTGAAGCAGCTGGGGAAGCAGAAAAATCATTCTGCACCCAAAATGAGTCTCATGGTTATCTGATGAAAAAAAAGAAAAAATTATCCTAAAAGATGCGGATTTCCAAAGGACTACATCTCTGAATATGTATCTGTGAATTTGTAGAACTGCTAAAAAATATATTATGCTTTGCAGAGGAATGTAAAATGGGCATCAAATAGACAGATTTTGAGAGAATTGTTACAAGGGACTAATGTCACTTTTGCTTTTCCTTATTTGCATTTTTCATATCAAAAGCACGGCTCTTCAGTTTAACACCTTCTGGGTTTTATTTTAAGGGGGAAAAGGACACTAGAGACTTCCAAGAGACTTACCCAGTAGCAACAACCATTTTGAGCAGAGACTGTATTTGCTGGATACAATGCAGTGTCATGTAGAAATGCTTAAATTACTTCTGAGTGAGCTAGCTCAGGAAGTCAGAGCAACATAATTGCATTAAGTGCTCTACTCAGGCTAATGTTTTTTTCTGCTTGTACCAGGACAGCTTTGATATGTCTGATGGCATTACATTAGGTGTGTCAACTTGCCTAATGCACAGAGTAATGCACGGTGCCTAAAGAGCTGGAAGACCAAGATAGGTGCCATGAAAGGAAGCAACTTGGTGCTTCAGACACTGTGTTACAAATTCGCTTTCCTACAGGAAACATCACATGTGTGTTTCCGGGTTCTGTATAAAATCTATATAATCTATTTCATATAATCTCAGGCATAATGTAGGGCCTTAGAGTAGGATTAAATCAGAAAGAGAAAGGAACAAAAGTGGGGTCATTTGGCCTCCTAAGGCCCTTAAGGGAATGGAAAACAAGCGTAACAATGTGATGATTTTAGCTCCAAGTTGTCTCCTCGGTGTGACACCGTTGTGGGGCTCGCTTGTGTACCTACGAACTGTGGGATTTGCCTGTGCACTCCACTGAAGGCAGCCTTGGATGCACCCGGCGCCACTCCAAAATCACAGCTCACTGGGATAAAATGGAGAGCAGTGAATTTCTTTAAGGCTAGAGAAGCCCAGAGGATAATGCAGTCATTTAACTGCCCTGCCTGGCTTGATGTATGAAGTGGATTCATGAGTAGTTCCCATAACATTTTGCTGGTGGTTTAATCATTACCAAAAGAAAAGCCTAAAGAATGCAGAGAACAGGACACCGCACTTGTGGGTTTTTTTCAGGGGTAGTGTTTTCTTCTGGTTTTAAGAAATGCATGTCTTTGATGAGATATGGCTGCAGGCTACCATTTTACATTTTATGGCTGCGGGCTACCATTTTACATTTTATGTCGGCTACCTTTTGTCAGCGGCTCATTATTGATGCTGTATTCTGTTTTAATTTACACTGCTCTGCTAATCAATTACAGCATTTATCCATTAATCAGGTGTTCTGACAGGGTCAATAACTGCTTTGCAGTTTTGTGGAGTGTTGCGCGTTATCAACCAAGTAGCAACAGTCAGTGGATTAGTGTAGCGCGGTTTTGTTTTCACAGGCTGGTGGACCTTCAGGGGAGTAAACACCTAGTGAGACTTCTGGCAATTATCTGGGTTTTTTGGATTCCTTGTCAAAAACCTCATCTGTTTGCAAAATTCGTCCTCACTGGTGGGAGTGCGAGAGCGAGTGCATGAATGCGTGCGCTCACGCATGTGAGCCTGCATGCACCCATGTGCGCCTGCCTTCCCCCATCTGTGTGTGTACAAATAGACGTAGGTACCCCGTAGCCTAAATATCCACCTTATAAAATGTGCCAGTTCAGCTCCATGGCTTGTAACAGCTATACTGGTGGTAAATCATCACCAGCATTAAAAGGTTTTTTTCATTTTAGCAAGTGGTATAGATAACAAGGGGGCAACACTTAATTGGACAGTTACAGTTTTGGTAGTTAAGTTACCGTCTATAATGATGGTAACAGGTTTCAATTATCTTTTTTATGACAGATGTACCAACATTTAATTGTTTCTCGTCAAGTGTGGAAAGAAAAGACACTTCTGTAGATTTTTCAATTCTTCTACATGTCACTTAGCTGTCTGCACCATTGTTTGAGCTCCTTTCTCTCATCCTTTTTGCAGCAATGAGTTGTGTCATTCCCTCATGATCAGCACTTTTGTTGTCTTTGTTTTTTGCTGTACCTCAGAAGTCCATCTTTTCTTTCATCTCCTTCCCATTCATGCATGAGGGAACAGTTGTGCTCTGTTGTGGGGATGTTCCGCTGGATTTCAAACAGTAGGGTTTCTTTTTATTCTCTTCTAAGTAGTACAATGGGGCTGAATGTCTGTTGCAGAATGCACACACTAATATGCCAGGTTATTTGGTTTCTAAGAAGTCAATAAAAATGCTACATTTAGGTTCAGTACTTGGCTTGCTTTTCTTCTGCTGTTTGCCTTTCAGTCTTCAGTTATAAATCTGTTTGTTTGTTTCTGGTTATAAAATATAATCCTTGATATTAAATCCAAGCGTGGAATCAACAAACACTTAGGAAAAAATGTTACTGGCGATGGAGTATTTTCACACTAGCAGATTTGGCAGACTCTGTCTTCCCTGATAAGGAAGGGAAAATTGCCGCCAAATCTAATTAATGGGGTCTATAACAGGAAAGGAGAGAGAGGGAGTACAGGGTGGGGGGTAGATGCAATCATGAGTTCATCTTGGCAAAACTTTCTTGTTTCTTGGAGACTTAGCTAATCTTTGCATTTAAGAAAAGGTAGCTTTAGTAGATTTCATTTTTAAGGACTTTTTTCTGCTTGTGCATGTACTTAGTTTATAAACACTTGTTCAAAATCCATTTCAACAGCAAAAGGCTAAAGACATAAAAAGCTAGAGATATCTTCAGACACTTTGTTCTCATACGCAGGAACAATCTTCAAAATCCTTCTTAATGAGGTCATAAAAGAAAAAAAATCGAACAAGTGGTACTTGTGTACCTCTCTAGGATGTGTCATCGGGGTCACTTGCCACTAGGTTATCCTATTTAAAAAGGGATTGGGATAGTTCAATCAAGCATTGCATTAAGAGAGAGACTTTGATTAATTCCTTCTCTTCTCTATTGTGCTATAGATAATTTCAGTAAATTTGTGATACTTTCTTCTTAGTCAGTGTTGAGGCTTAGCGTTCTCAATGCGTCATGCTGAGTATTAGCATTTATTGGGCCTATTTGGCTGAAGTAAAGACGAGTGTAGGCTGCAGACAGCCCTCTAATCTTTGACAAGTGAGGCCATTCTTTCAACATTACCGTTATCTCAGGTCATAGAGAGAAAGTGTTCTCTTACAGGTTTGCTGCAGGAACAAATATGGCATGTAAAGGAAGGGGAAGAAGAAAAAGTAAGTAGGTTGATGATTTATTACAGATTTCTTTTTAAAAAAAATAGACGTGACTTTTACGGAGAAAATTACTGTCTTGAATAACTTGTTCGTTTTGTGACACAATGGGAGAGAATTAAAGGAAGGCAAAGCTGAGCCTTGTTACCGACTTGTGCCGTGACTAGAGAATTGAAATGCAGCAGAACTGCAACTCAGAAGCCAGCTGTGATTGCATTATTTCTATACTTCTTGAAACCTAACTTTTCTTTTTTTCAAAGTGATTGGCTTTGGTGGGAAATTTCCTCTTTCATTTAATTCTCATTAAAAAAAAAAAAAGAAAAAACCTCAAAGGACCTGTTTTGACAATGAAGAAATCACGTTATGTCCTATTTCTCAACTTAACATGCACTTTCTTCCATTTAAATATAGGTCTTTAGAATTTGCATGATATGTCTTTTATTCATTGCAAAAATTTCTCTCTTTATGTTGTTTGGTGTAATCTCCCTTCTCATCCCTGGCTGATTTTGAAAATGTATGTGATTGTTGCTCCAGAGATTCAAGGCCCTGTTGGGTATACACATATTTAGGCACTCTTTAAAAAGTGGATTTTTGACCTGATAGACCGTAACGGCTCCCAGGGAGCCACTATGGTCATTGTGTAAATCCTTCTTAGTTTTCGGTTTACTCACTTGATATACCGTAACGGCTCTTAGGGCCGTTATGGTCTTTTGTGGTAATCCAGCTGCTGCACATGCGTGTGAAGCTTTTGTGCCTAAAAATCCTGGGGAAGTTTTGTTGGGAGCGTAGCGGGCACGTCCAGAATTGCTTCCTTTCTGGTGGGGTGGGATGAAATGGCTGGAGGAAAAAGTGGTGGCTCGTCTTCCTTTCCCTTTGGAAGTCGCCAAAAACACTGGGGCACCTAAAGGACTAACATCCTGCCAAAAAGTGTATACAAAAAAGCCACAAAACCTACTGTCAGATGCTCAAAATATCACCTGAAAAGATTTATTTGATTCAAAATGTTCACAAGTGTGAAACAGCTGATTTTTATTTATGCAGTTGTCTAAGATGTGTCAGGCTACTGCCCAGTGGGATTTTTGACAACTGAGTTATTGACCCTTGAAAACGGGGAGTTGTAAGTGAAAGGCTGATATAGTCGTAACTATAGCAACACTGTCAGTGTTCCTGTAATTATTAACTTTTTTTTAATAAAAAAATTAAGAAGCAGTTTCTTTTCTTAAAGAAGCCTCTGTTACAAACTGATGATGCCACCATGGAGATGTGATATGTTGAAACAGTGCATGCCAACTAATTACTAAAATCACTAAAGTACTGAGAAAGTATCAAAAAGAACCAAACATCACTTGCATGTATGAATGAGGCCTATTGGTTCAAACTGTTCGTACGAGACAGAGATGGCAGACAGGTTTAGCCATCATTTTGTGCTGTGTAAAGCTGTTAGAAGGCTTCGTTTTCATTACTCGTGCAACTTTTCATGGAGTGCTCCCCTGAGAGAGTCAATGTTTGTACTGAGGCTGCAGGCAGAGATTCAGACATTTATTTTGAGTTAATTCTCTGTTGTATGGGACCAAGTGATTTGACTGCAATGTGTGTGCCTGCTCCTAGCATGGAGAGCGGCTGTGACTCCCACAGATGCAGTTTTACATGGGCTTCTTGGCAGAGAGCACTTCAGGTTGTGATGCCAGTGGATTGTCAGAGCCTGTGCTACACCCTCCCTCTGCTAAGAGTTGCCAGAGGTCGCAGATCCCTATCCTGGCATGACTCTAAGCACATGTGAGACATATCTTCCTTGTACCACTTCCCATGCTTTTCTCCCAACTCTGTCTCAGTGGTGGCCATCAGCTGATGTGTTCCAGGTGGGGCACCTTCACAAAATGATGCTGCTGTTCTGGAGTAACGCTTCACCCCCATGGGGACACAGCCAAAGCCTGGCCTTCTCATCTGAGTATGGTTTTCCAGGAATGTATGCGTGCATGTTTCAGGGGGGAATCAAGAAGCGAGGGAAAGACTGTCATATTTCAGCAGGATCTCCTGAGCTGCAGACAACTTGCAGAACCCTCTTACGGTTTTCTAAGATTTGTCAAGTCACTGAAGCTTTTATTATTGGCCTAGAGTTTGTTTGCATTTTATCTACCTTATTTTATTCCACCTTCTCACAAGGATAAGAAATGTTTGTTCTGTATAAAACTTGTGCACCTTAATATTTAACGTAAGCACAGAAAGGATTTAATACTGCCACAAATGACAGCAAGTCCTCTATTTTCGTATTCCTTAGGATCCAAACTATTGATAGTACTATATTTAATTGAGTTCTTTAATTCCTTCTGTTAAACAATCAGTTGCTAAGCTTTCCTTAGCCAGGTTTTAGATAATGGCTTTTGTTTTTGCTTAGCCATCTGTCCCTGTATTAATTGTCCTTTTTCCCTAGCATTCACCCATAATTTTGGCAAACTGGTTCCTGAGGTTGGTCTAAATTCTTTTTGCTTCATTTTCTATTGTTGGACACTGTTACCTTTAGCATTTCACACATTTAATAGATGCAGTTCTGGCTACTGAAAGGAAGTTCAGTTGCTTGCACTGCGTTGCAGGGAGCTGAAGTTTTGTTATTTTTTGCAACATTAAGTGCTGGCAAAACACTGTAGAGGCCTAAATTAAAATGATCGCTTGTGTGCAGGAAATCAGTGTGTAGGCCAAGTAGAAACATTTTTTGCTTTCTCTAAGAAGTGAGATGACAGGTCACAGTTAGAAGGTTTAGGAAGAGCTTCTTCTGGGATGAGCATCAAAGTTCCCATTAATTTCCATTATCTGCACTGAACCACTGTGTTCTATGTGTTTTATACATCTTCTTCCCTGGTCTTTCACTGGAAGGCTCCTGAACCAGGCCCTGATTCAGAGTGGTGGTTAGTCAAGTGATATTACAAGAGTGCTCAGACTCTTCACATGCTCAGCTACTTGGATGAATCAAGATCCTGCTCTCCTTTTTGCTTCCTCCTCTTCCTCCCCTGTGTTCCCATCCTTGACTCCTCTTTCCACTGCTTTGTTCCTCAAAGACTTATGCCACTGTACCCCTGTTTTCCTTATGTGATACAGCTGGCTGCCCTGAGTTAATACATCTTCTCTGTCTCTGATGCTGCATCAAGAGACTCCTTAGTCCCTGCTTCACTGATTCTTCCCTTGCCAAAATCTCCACTGACCTTGTCCTCTTCCTTTTTCTTCCTTTTTTTTTCTTTAAATTACATCTTCACCTTGCTCTTTTAATCTTGCCTTTGACCTTGTTTTCTTCAGACTTTCTAAGTGAATGCCTACCATGTCTCTGTTTTTGCATCCCTGATTGATGGTGTGGTTTCTTTTCCACAGTCTCACCTTCTTTCCTTGTGCATCTCTTTCCCAGTCCTCCCTTGTCTTCTATGGTGGCTCGGTTGGGGACGTATCCTGGCAGAGTCTGCCTTGCCACTTGCACAAAACCAAAACCCATTCCTTCTTGTGGTGCCTGGGGGCCATCTCACCATGACCTTATGCATTTGTCACCCCTCTCCTGGCCGATTGGACCATCCTGCCTTGCTGTGTGCTGGCTGTTCAGGACTGCCTCTCTTGCTTTGGCTCACCTGTAGAGCTGCCTGTTGCATGTTGTCAGCTTCAGTTTTCATGTCCGTGGTGCCTAGGTCCTGGGCTTTCCTCACCTCATCATTTTGCCAGCCCTGGCTTCTTGCAGCTTACAGTTACCCTTTTATTCTCTTCCTCCTGTAGATGTTATTTAGGCTTCTTCCTTTCTGGCCCTCAAACATGAACAGTCTTAAAAAATTCTCCATCTTCCCTGTTTCCGAAGCCAGCCTAATATCCCTTGTGGTAGGTTAAACATTGGTTTGTTCACTGCTGTTTCCAAGCAATGGAGAAGGTATAGAGAGTAATAAAAGTGTATTTTGAATCAAGATATGAGTGTGTAGTTAAATAACAGGGTAATCAACATACCGCAGCCACTTGAAACCTTATTTGTCTCTCCAGCCTCTTTTATCTTCACTTCTCCATAATTCAATCTGTCCTGGTCTAGAATCTGTCTTCTGTTTGCTTTCTTCATAACAGGAACATTTTTGCAGGGGTTAGAAAATAATGAAACAGAATATTTGAAGATTAGTATAAGTACAGCCACATGCAATTTAACTCCTGGTTATTTATTTTTCAAACTAATATAAGCCACAGAGCCATGAATAAATTTACTTACTAACAGTTATCATATCCTTTTTGTGGATCGAAATCTAACAACATCTTCAAAATGCTCAAGTTAGCATGTATGACTGTTGTCATGGTGGGAAAACAATTTACGTTATATCTGCTTAGGACAGGAACGGAGTCTGTTTTTCAAAGGGCTCAACTGTGGTTTTCATAGCCCAGACTAGGCCCTTAGGAGAGGGATGGAGAACATCATTTAGATTGGAAAAAACCCTTAAGACACTCATGGCAAGAGTATGCCCACCCTTATTCTGCTGCTTCTTGAAAAGGAAAAAGGAAATAATTATTATTTATTCTCCCAACCCCCCACTTTCATGGTTCAGTTTAATGCCTCTGGGTACTGCTGTAAATGACTGTTTTAGCCATTAGTCTTTCTTCCCCTCTATTAATGTATACTGGTAGAGTATTGGTGAAACAGCCCCTAAATTCCCTCCTTCCCCTCCAAAGTAGTATGAGCAGGGTCAAGGAAAAGAGGATATAAGAGTGTTCACTCACTTTTTCATGGCTAAAAATGTTGAGCTCCAAGAGATGAAGTGGAAAGGAGTGTCACGTGTGGCAAAAAACATGTGGCTTTTTTATTCTGGCAGGGATTTGTCCAAGAGAGTAGTAACGTGAGGGGCAGCACTGCTTTGGCTCACTGAGACACAGCTTCAGTCTACAGGAGGTGTAAATCTGCAGGGTCACACCTGGCCTTGCGAGATACACAGGATGCCCACAGTGTGTGGATGCAGAGTGTGTGATGCAAAGACCGCAAGCCTTGCGAAAGCAAGGCAGGGCCATCGATAACTAATGGTGGAACAGCCTTCAGTCCAGTATATATGGGGTCCTGGCAGGACTCTGTATTCCACTGGAGAATTCCCACTCTAATGCTTTTGCTGGAGATGCAGGAACAGGTAGTTTATTCCAGCAAAGTATGATGAATATTTGAGACTAAAAGTTGGGGAAAAAACAGTTTTATTATTTCTTGGATTTATGGAAGTCAATTCTTTTTGCCAGTTTCCACTGATCAGTGCTGCTGTTGTACTATGCCATGTTGGGTCTTTTTATATACATACATGTGTATATATATGCACATTTATATACATACATTTATATGTGCACAAATACATAAATAGATTGTATATGTAGATAGATACAGACAGGCACATAAATATATAAACATAAGCATGCACACATATAAATGTTCACCTCTGACTATTGTGGCTGCAGGCCAAAAGAAAACCTTACCTTTAAGGGTGGGCCTATTGTAATGCCTGCTTGGAGTCTCACATTCTGTTCTTGCTTGCACACAGAACTAGTGAGGTCATTGTTTTGCATTTTCTCCTTTAAACACAAATGACACAAAGAAGGAGGAAGGCTTTGCCTGCTGGATATGTTCTAGAGAAGAGAGTGGATATGCCATGATTTTTTTTTTCCCCACATCTGATGTTAATCTCTGTCAACAAATTTTGCCATTACTGAGACACCAGCTCAACTAAACTGTTATTCAGGAAGAAGATAAAAATTGAAACATCCATGACATTCTTCCTATCAGCAAGGAAACAGATGATGGCAAGCAAGGGGCCATGTGAGACTAAAACTGGTTCAAACCATCGAAATTCCTTATATATAATATCAGCTTTGGGAGGTACTGTTTGTTAATGTTGGTACAGATTACTGGCATGCACTGCAGAATTAAAATGTATCTCAAGGCCTTTGTGCTAAAGTATATCTAAAATGTTACCCAAAGTAAAAAAGTGGACAGATTCAGTAGAGGAATAATTTTTCTCTTTATCCAGTACAGGACAAAAGACAGATGTCATCTAATTGTCTTAGTTCTTTAAACCCAAACCTGTATTCAAGACACAGGTTGTTAAAGACAACTTACAGGAAAGCTAAGTGATGCCTTTATGCATTTTCACAGGGATTTTTTTTCCTCACAAGGCTATATATCAGTGAGTTGAAAGTCTGTCTGTTGTTCAGTTTTTATACAGATGTGGAATGCTGTAACACTTGCTTAAAGAAACACAGCTGCTCATTTAAATGTCATAAAATCTGTTACATGGAAGTAGACTTAATCCTATTTCTCTTTATAGATTTTATTTTCATGTAATCCAGGACTTTTGCTTATCTATAACATACCATCATTATGAGCTAAAAGCCATTTTTTAAATATGTGCAGATTTCAAGGGAGGCAGTGGATTTTTCCTCTTCACTTATTTTTAAATAAATATTGGACAGCCTGTGTCAAGAATTTAGAGAGGAAAAACTGTCACTCTTAAACTAAAGCAGTTGAAAGAATTTCTTCTTCATGGGTCTCCCAAGCAAGCTGTGGGCTTGGTGACCTCTTCTGTCTCTCTCTTCCCTTCCCTTCCCTCTCTGCCAACTTCTCTCTAATGTCCAACTCTTTCCTCCCCTCTAGGCAGCCGTTAAGGACAGGGCTGTTTTCTAAAATTTAATTTTAAGAGAGGGGAACCAATGATGATGCTGTGTGATGTGATGCAGTGAGATGGGAATCCACATTTAATGGAACTGTGGTGTTTGGGAGAAAAGGCACATCCAGTGAAGCCAGGCCGTTGGCGAAGGGAGCAGCTTTGATTCTTCCGCTTTACCTAAGTGTCAGTGGGCTTTTTCATGTGTTCACTGGCCATGGTAAATATGTACTGTAGCAACCATAACCACACAAATAATCTCACCTGGGAAATACAGATAAGAAATTCCCACAGAGCATGTAATAAGAGTGCTTGCACTTGCACTTGCACAGGCCCATCAGATGCTCCCTGTGCCCGAAAAAGAGCTGCTAACTGATAATTTTTTCCTTCCCCCCCCTTTTTTTTTTCTTTTTTTGATGAAAATAAAATCATACTGATTTGCAGAGAAGTTGATTTTCACCCCATCTCACTTTCAGTCTTGATGATTTTTAAAGTGTCCACGTTGGTGGCAGACTGACCGTCAAATGGGATGGGACTTACTAGGTGGAGGATCTGAAACAAGGACCTGGGAGCCATGATTTTATGACTGGTTTTTGAGTTTCCTGGGATGTGGCAAAGCTAATCTGAAGAGTTCTGTGAAAATGTTTCGAGAATTAAATTACAAGCTTAGGAACAGGGCTAAAAAAAGCTATAGCAATCTTCTGATGTAGTATTAAAATGTGTTTTGTGGCCAGCATTTTTTCTCCTAGGTTCAGCACCTTTATGGTCTCTGAGCTTGCCTACACAGCAAAGGTGATCCGTGGTAGGACAGGCTGCGATGGTATGACCAATGTGTTCCTTGAAATTGGTTCCCTGCTGTGGACACCCCGGAGTGGGGTTCATCTCCTCAAGGGACATCAGGAACTGCCTGAGTCAGGAGGAGGATTATGGCTGAACCCGCCCTTGAAAGGTGCACCCAGGGCTTTGGCCACACGCCCCAAGTATGCACCCGTGGGGCTGGCAGGACCTGACCCACCAGCTCAGTAGAGTGAGGGATTTGTCCCTTTCAGGGTAGCAAAGGCTGATCACTCACTACAGGGAACTCGATGGATAGAGAGGTGCTGAGCCTGAACAGACTGGTGGGTGCTAAATTTGCAGTTTTTTGTTTGCTGTCCTTACTAAGGAGATGGTTTTGGAGGGCCATTGCTGAGTTAGGGTTTGGCATGCCTATTCCCATGTAATAAAATTATCCTTCAGCTGCTTATGTGAAAGATAAAAATGAGCTAACAGCTTTCACCTATTTATCATTAACATCACTGTATTTATTTACTTTAATCCTGGGTTCCTGAAATCTCACCTTTAACTTTTATTTTACTTTTAAAAAAATTTTTTGCCTTTGAAAAAGCTTGAAAATACAAAGTCAGGGACACAGGACCAGAAAATAATGTTTCAATATGCACTTCAAAAATATTGCAATTTTTAATGCATCACATTGTTCACAATTTTTTTAAATTCTTGGTGGTGTTAGCAAATAAAAAAATGAACAGCTTTTTTTTCAAGAGGTGTATGGAATAAGGGGCAGATGTAGGATAGATACTGAAGAAAATGTAGATGTTTCATTGCCATCTGTACAAGAACAGTAATAATGTTAGATTTTGTAATGTACTGGAAAAAGCAGGGAAAAAAGGAAGTTTCATTATTGGATAATAAAGCACTTAAATAAAGTGTTTATTTACTGGAGATCATGAAGTTTATGTCTCCATAATGTTTTTTAATCCTTCCACTGCTACTAGTTTGGTATGTTTTAACATCGGATAATAGAACAGAAATGTAGTTAAAGGCAGGAAAATATAGAAGTCAGAATTTTTGGGCATTCCCTGCTATCTTTTGAAATTAATAAAATAAGAGCTGGTTTTCAATTGATGTCATTTTCAAAGGAAATAGGGCTGGGCTTATTATTGTTACTACCACAATCATCATGAAAAGATTCCGACATTTTGCTAACATTGAGTAGTGATAACAGCGTAGAAGATTCATTTGATCTTATATAATGTTTTCATGGTTAATAAGATTTGCATGTGACATTTTTGCATGATTATGAGTGCTGGAATTCCATTCCAGTAGGCATTAACTCCTGCGATTGAAGTTAAGGGAGATTTTTTTTTTTAATAGCTAATCAAGAGTTTAACTGCCTCTGGGGCATTTTAAGAAAATGTTATACTGTACTTAACGAACATTATACTACAAATAAGAGTGATATTCCCATAATTAAAACAGTCTGGATATTGCTTAATGAATGTTTTTCTTATCTTAATGTATAGGCAGTAAGGATTCATGTAGTTGCCTTTATTAACTTGTGGAGTTAGTTAAAAAGCTGGTTAAAACAGTAAGTCCATATCAGGTCAATATAAAATGCTTATGTAGGGATTTCATTGCTCTTATAAATCGACTAGTTAAAAAATAAACACAGATGCTTGTTTGTGCCATCCTGAGCCCGATTGCAGGGTAGTATTTCTGCCTGTAGACATTTCCAAAGTTAAGTGTTGCCTGGAGCACTGCAGGATTTGTAAGCATTCTTCTTTACCGTCCGTTTAGGAAATATTTTTAAATTTCCACCAGGCTTGTATTCAAAACCAGAAAGCGGTTGGTTTTCAATTAGTGTGGCCACAATTGCTGTTGAACTAACAGCATTGTGTATTCGTTCTTTTTTCTGTCATTTTGCATCAGCTTTGATGTAATTACAACATTTTCTCTTTTTTGATGTAATTGCAGTGCATTGTAGTTTTATAGTTCTGTTCTTCAGCGGTTTAATATTTACTAATTGCTTGCTAAGTTGTTCTTCACTGCTCAGTTATTTGGCACTGAAAACATTCTGAATGAGTTCAGTTTAATACAAAAAAATTCTTTGACATAATAATTCCTTTGCATAGTAATAATTCTACAGAACAATGCTTGGCTAAACATAAATCATATTTTTACTTATAATCTTATTCTGAAAATACCATGCAGGTTTGTTTTTTTTCTCCAGCTGAAATTGAGCATCTTTATATTGTTTAAAAGATATTCACCACCTGGATTTCATCTGTATGCATCTAAGTCTCAATTTTGCACAAGTCTCTGTACCAAAATGTGAAAAAAAGCAGTTTGGCCCATGTATAGCCTAAGAACACATGGAAATGGAACAGTTTCATAATTCAAAATTAATCCCCGGTCCTGTAGGCATTTAAGTACATGGTTAACTGTATGTGTTTGACTGCTCCTTTTGATTTCTCTGGGCTAGGCATATGCTCAAGTATGTTTACAGGAGCAATTTCAAAATGCAGAGAAGACTGCAATATTGTTTTCTTTTTCCTATGTGGTAAAACTGTCTGTGCTTTATTTAGTGGTATAATTTACCTATGTTTCTAAGTGCAGGAATCATCAAAATGTTTGTGGTTTGACCAAGTGTAGGCTGACTTAAATTCCAAATTGAGATAAAATATGGTCTACTAGTGAAAAATTCTTAGATGTGTGACGGAAGCTTCATTTTGTAAAATATCCCCACCACAACCAAAACAATGAAGACAACAGTTTGTAATAAAAAATCAGAAATTCTGGAAGACCCGAAGTGGATGACAAATTCCTTCTTTCCTCTGACTTCTGCAGCACCAGTGTATTGACAATCCATTCATTTCCTTCTGCTAAATATTCTCAGCCACATCTTTAGTGTAATTTTATTTTTACTCCGACATAAATCAGGAGTGATTTCAAGGACTGTACTGTTTTCCTTTTCTCTCACACCGTGCAGACTTGGGTATCTAACCTGCACAGGCTCTGGTGAACATAGTGACTCTCTGTTATGGATGGCAAGGTCATTTGAACAGGAAGGAATGGCACTTTATTGATTCTGACTTTATCAAGTGCCTGTTTCTTATTTTGTGTATAACTCATTAGCAGCCTGCTCCTAAACTGCTCAGGAGTCTTTGGATGAGTTTGGGACTCGGACTTTAATCACAGTAATTAGCGTGGAATTTTTGAATCCTGGTCTCGATCTTGACCTTGTAGCATTTAGCCAATGCGCGCACAGCTGGACCAGTGGCGGGGGCTGCAAGAGCTCAGTAGTGGGGATGTTCCCGGTGTCCTGGTGTGGGAACCGACGCGGAGGGAATGGAGGGGAGTGGGGAAGAAAAGAGGGGGAAAGCACGTTCAGTAAGAAAAGAAATTCTGCCCAAACATAGTTACCAATTTTTGTGTGAGTACACGGAGATGTGGGTGGGTGCAAAGTCAGTGTGTGAAAAGGCTGGGGCAGAATTAGGAGCAAGGGAAGTACCTGATGGTGAGATGGAGGGGAGAACTGGAAGAGCCAAGAGTGGTTTTGCAGTGACATAAAGAATCTCTTCAAAGTTCAGCTTTTCTGCAGAGGCCACCAGAATGGGTCTGACTGTATAAAAGTGCAACCATAACAGATTTGTTGGTTTTAAATATTCACTTACTAGGACAGATTTTGGCACGGGATGTTCCAGGACAGCTTGTTGGTTATATATGCCTGGTCCTCCTCCTGAACTGGAAGATTCTCAGCCTCCAAAGGCATGCTTTTTCCTTTGTGCCACACAGTTCTGACCACACTTGGTGCATATTTGACTGTACACAAAACCCAAAAACTAGTAAATCAAAACAAATCATACATCAGTGTCATACATCCAAAGCAATATCTTCTTACTTCTCCATGCACACCTTAGAAAAGGCTAATTTATGTGTCATTTTTTCTAAATCTCTCGATATTGGATCTTCATCTTTGTTGTGGGATTTTTTGTTATTTAAAATGTGTTGCAAATTTCTGTTGCAGCTTCTAGTTGCAATTCTGTAAAAAAAATCTAATGCAAGAGCTTCCCTTGAGAAAACATGTAGCTAAACAAAATTTTGCAAAATCTCTTCACAGTGTTGTAGATTTTAAAAATGCAACTAAGAAACTGAATTAGTTAAATAAATGAAAGCACTTAAAATTTTCTTATAGAAAGTAAAACAAAAACTGTCCATACTTAAGGTTTATTTCTATATCTTTCTATTTAGGAAGACAGGGAAATCAATTGTTATCTTAACTACATGTTCCTTAGGTGAAAGTGGTAAAGTGCATGTGTTACAGCCAGACAGAGTGCTTTTCCACTGCCCTGCAGTGCTGTGGGTCTGATTAAGCAGCAGAAAGCATCCCAAGGAGCCAGAGACTTTGTCAATGGTTAAAGCAAAGCAAGGTACAACTCAGCTCGAGAATACTTTATGGGCATGATGAGTTATGCAGAGTTATCCACACCGTAAGGAAGGGAGCAAACCCTCGACTGTATGTCACATATGCTAAAGCTCCCCAAGACAGGGCACCAATTAACCTTGGATGATAGCAAACACACACATACACACAGGCTGCCCGAGAGAAGCAGCCTGTTGCCATTAGTAGGAAGCAGCAGCCCTTGTCACCCTGAGCCATTATTTAAATCTCTTTTAAAATTCGCTTATTAAGTCAAAGAACCGTAGCCCTCTCCTCTTCCTCACAAACAGACTATTTTTGCTGTCCTGAAAACAGGAGACATTAGTAATGTGAGAAGCCAGTGGTCCTTTTATTTTTATCCTCGCTGTCTAATTTGGCCATTTTGAATTGAGAAGGAAAAAAATGCCTGATCTTCAGTCAAAGCAATTTAAGGCATGATGGAGCTCAGAGTGAACCAAAACAACAGGGTCAAATGTAGTTGAAAGAACATGGTGGGGTAAATAAAAGGTCTTTTTTTTTTTACATTTAGTGCTGGTGGGAGGAGAAAGTTTGGTTAACTATTTAACCTATGATAGCCTTTTATCATTTTGTGGCTTAGGGGTCCATGATTTTAAGCCTTTGCAAGTAAGTTCCTGGTTTGTATTCAATCTTTTCTCTGGTGTCCAGTTATATGACTTACATTGATTTACTGGAGATAGGAAAAAAATTATAAATAGCAGATGAAGACGCATATTTTCCTAAAATT
Organism: Lycocorax pyrrhopterus obiensis; assembly: GCA_014706295.1. Taxonomy (NCBI): domain Eukaryota; kingdom Metazoa; phylum Chordata; class Aves; order Passeriformes; family Paradisaeidae; genus Lycocorax; species Lycocorax pyrrhopterus. The sequence continues at coordinate 39,823,501 of JACSVZ010000001.1, read as the reverse complement.
ACTTTCCAGTAACTTTGGATTTGGTGCTCAGTTTTCATTTCCACTCACACTTCTCTGCATCATGATTTTTTTTTGATCAGTGGGGCTCTCCTTCCCCATTTGGTTCACTTCTCTGTTTTTTGGCTATAATGCAATGTGTCCTGATCAGTTGAGTGAGTGCTTGTGAAAGGTCACTTGGAAGCCCCCTTTTCATTTCTCCCCGCAACAGTTTTTCCAGCAGGCAAGCGCTCTCAGGAGCAACCCCCTCCAATCTGTCCCTTTTGATATCCAAAGCTGGTTGTTACGGGGGTTAAATTTCTTAATTCGCTGAGTTTTTGTGAGCTCTTCTTCAACTCACCATGCTCAGTCCCCGCAGCTGGGTGCAGACCGCCTGTCTCCCTTAGGATGCTGTGGAGGTGTTAGGGTTTATTCTTTCACCTTCTTCACACTTTTGGGGGACCAATTTTATACCTTTATGTCTTCCATCAGCTTCAAGGAAATTAATCTTCACGTTACATCTGTGCAAGATAATACCAGCCTTATGGTGGGAAGTTTAAAATCAGACAAAGCCTCTCCTGGTAAAGAAAACTGCTTGTCAAGAGATCTCAAACCGTGAGAGCTGGTGGCTTCTGCCTGCCCTGGCAAGGACTTAGGTTTGGGGGGTTTCTTAATTAGTTTTTTGAGGGTCAGGGAAATGACCGTACTGAGTCTGGAACAAAGGAAGAAATCAAAATGTAAAGCTGAGTGTTTGGTATGTTGATAACCCCCCAGTTTTAATTTCAGCATAATTGGATCAGGGTTAGTGGCAGTTGTTACGTAAAGTTCCTTCCCTTACATTTTATTCAAAAGTAAATATCATAGCTCTTCACTTTTAACCTAAGTATTTTTCTTTTTTTTCCTTTTTTTTTCCCCAAACAAGAGCTGCTTGGTTTACCCGGATTTATTTCCACTAGGAGAGTGCTAAGATTTTGGGGACCTGTATTCTGATGGTAAAGCTTGTGACATGAGCTTTTGTTTTCCATTCGAGGAAATGTTAACATTTTTTTCACATGTTAACTTTTTAACAATTAGGAGGAATTTCTTTTCCTTGAAAACTGCCATCCTTTTCTTTTTCCTTCCCTTTTCTCTCTTCTTGATATTTTTATTTCCCTTTTATATGGAGACTTGTAGATTTTGTCACTTCAAACGTTAGCTGTTCCTCCTCTTTTCTTTTGCTTTACAATACACACTAGGAGATTTTTTTTTTTTTTGCATATTCCTTCCCTTTCTCTGTGAGATATTGTAGTTCACCAAATTTAAAACACTACAGTATTTAGAATCCCCACAGTGCCATTTTAAGTATTTGGACCTGGAAAATGCCCCAAGCAATAACTACCTGAATTGCTTTTAATTACACAATATAGCTGCATCATTTTACTTCAGATTCTTTTTGATTGATGCTGTAAGGCAATTGTAACCATGGATGATGGGATTAAGTGCCTCTTGAAGTGACTTTAGCTTCTTGTGGGAACAAAGGGAAAGAAGAGAACACTTAGTCCCTTTTTGAGTGAACAGCCTTTTTTCACTTGCTATATAAAGAAATACAATTAACAAACATTATCCCCAGAGGTGAATTGAAATGTACATGCGGACAATAACCGCTCTTGACTGCAATTAGACATATATGATCCGAGGTATTTTGGCCATTCATTAGTGCTAATTGTTTGAGAAACAAGCCCAGAGAACAAATGATTAAAATGTTAGTGCCATAACCAGGATTATTAGCATGTGTGATAAAATGCATGCACTGCAGCTGTACCAATAAAACTCTCCAGCGAGTCGCTTTGATTCGACAAATACTCAGCGCGGCTGCGAGCCCTTCGTATTTGCACAGGGCCTGCTGATGTTTATAACAAACAACTTGTATCTTCTTTTCTTAATTAGAAAGAATTACTATGCAAATTGCGGGGCTTTGTAATTCCGTAGAAGTTTCCTTTGTTTTTGGCAGATTATTTGTGTGCGGTGGTGTGCCACTCCCCGGTAAATTCAACACAGGAAAACCATTATGTTTTCTCCGGAGTGGGGTTTTTTTGCACTTATTGCAGAAATAATTTGTAGGAGGTCTTGCTGCATTAGCTGGGTCTCATTCAGGGGGTCTCGTGGGTCTTGGATCACTTCTGTCCTTCTTCCACAGCTCCACAGATATCATGGTGTGCAGTTACGTGCACAGGGGTCAAAAATACATGTTGTGGAAATTATCCAGATTTTTTAATAGTTTTAGTGAAATGTCTAGAAATGCTCTTTGCAAACACTTTGCCAACGCTATGCCAAGGACTGTAGAAAGAAAGATTTGGCCTATTGAGCAATGAATATTTTTCTATATGTTTGGCAGATCGTCCAGGGGTGATTTGATTTAGCAAATAAACAGAACAGAGGCACAGGTTAAAGTGCTGGAAATTATTTGTATGAGTGCTTTACTTTGTGAGCTGTATGTTGTTGGCTCCAATGAGACTGCACAGGTGTGTGCAGTTAAGTATGTGTATGAGTATGAGCGATGCTGGAATGTGAAAATGCAGTTTACAGCAGGGAAATTTGCATAATTTGGGGTAATTTCACTGTTCGCAGTCACACTGTATGGCTACCATTGCAAACGGCAGTGTCTCTTAGTAGTCAAATAGGTTTTCTTTTCTCCTTCCTGAGGATGAACTATTCACTCTTGGGTGAAATTGTTCTCAGAGGACCATGAGTAACTTTAACTTGCCAGCTACTTTTACATTTTTGATGAAAACTTTAGTAGAGTGTTATGTTTGCTGAAGAAATTTAGTTTTATTTCCAAGACCCAAGAGCACTTAGCATGCTGCTAGATGCTATGAATGAAAATATGCTGCTGTAAAACAATTTAATGAGCATTACCCAATAGCCTAGTTCTTGTTTTAACTTACAGTGCTTAAAGGAAGAAACATTGTCTTAGCAAATTCACTTGGCTTTTGTCCATGTGTTTAGTTTAAAGCATAGTCAAGCTTAGTTTGAATCATTAGAATACTTGGAGCCAGGAAACATATGTAAGATTTTCCTCCTCTTTATGGCACAGGGTTAACAGTATGATCGAGACTGCAGTGCTGTGTGGGTTTTTTGTCCTAAAAAAGCAACTGCTGGGGATTTTTTTATTCGATCAAAATAACGGAAGTCAAGATAATCGGGATAGTGTTTCCTACCAGAGTAGCTAACTGCTCATATACAGAGCACCCCAAGCCTTGCCACAGTTTTAAATAAGTCTGTAGAAAAATGGATTTATTAATAAATCCATGTCTTCCTCTACTTTTCATTTTATTGTAGAACATAAAATATGACTTTGCAAGGAAAATGCACAGTGATGATTTAAGAATATGTGTGAAAGAATTAGACTGTGATAACGTTTACTGCAGTCATACCTAAAGATACTTGTTGACAACTCTTATTGTACGTGAATATTTCTAGAACTCTTTGTTTTGAAAGGAGAAGGATTCTGTGTTGGTCCACTGACACCAGCTCCTCCTGTACGTTTTTTTTTCTGGACATATCTTGTGAAAAAGTTATTTCTTCTTTAACTTGCTAAAATATCCCATAAAACTAATAATTTGACACACGGACAGTATATTTTTTATAATAATTTGTGTCCTTAGAAACCTGTTGTTTGAGCCCATGTGGCTACCAAGTTGTTTAGGTGAGGAGGAGATACCAATGGTCACTGGGCAGTAGCATTTCCAGCATTAAGCCTATTAAGTGATGGTGTTTTAATGGATTAAGTCTATCACTTCTTTGGAGTCAGCTGGTCTGCTGAGGAAGCTGTACTGCTCCTCCATCTAAACACACGTTCATAGACCTGAATGGTGACACCTGACTAATATGGTATGCAGGTGATGACGCTTTCACCTACACAACACTACAAGCCATTGTGTGTGGTAGGCAGAGCAGGGCTGCCTTCGTGGGGCTTGCAGCAGTGAGAGGGAAAACGGCTGGTCAAACAGCCCTTGGTTTGATGACAGCCCAGAAGAAATCCTGGGAAACGCGTGACAGGAGATACATCTCATCTCAGCATGCTCTGAGATTATGGTGTTAGCCACGTCTATCAGGTTTCTGGCGGGTTGGACAGTTGGTGAGAGGCAGTCATTAAGGGTGCTTCAGGGGCTGCTTGGCTCTAGGCTGGAGTTAACTATTAATGGGCTGAGCTCTTTGACTCCTTTGTGCCCTTGGGAACCACAAGGCTGAAGCCATCAGAGAAAGAGAATAGAAACTAATCACTTTTGTTCCCTCATATATGTTTAGGGAAGGACTGCAGACTTCTTTACTGACCTCTGTGTCACCCTGAAAAAAGATCCTCCTCTTTCTATTTGAGATAAACCACTCTTCCACCTCGTCCTTGGTCTCCCAAAGTGTCCTACTGCAAGAAAATGAGATTAAGTGGATTTATCTAGCAGCCACTTGAGTTGCCACAAGTTCTGTTACCATCCCCACTTCAGCCTGAAGCAGGGAACATGAATTAGTTTGTGAGAGAGAGGCAAGGAGAGTAGTTTGGAGGGACTCAGTGGATCTCAGTTGCATGTCTCCAGCTGTTGATAGGACCTCCACCACCTGAGTCTTGAAGGTGTTGCTGTTATTAACAAGGGTAACTTAAAATAATTTCTGTTTAACTGCCAAGCTGTCCCATTTCTTAAACTGAATTAAGCATTACCAGGCGTGTTGCAAAGAAGAGTCTGGCAGTGGTTTTTGTAGGCTCTTAAAGTAGACCCACACAGGATCTGCAGAGATGCAGCAGAGGAGATGGTGGAATTGTTTTCCTTCTCAATTTAGTTTACTGAGGTAAAATGCGATAAAAGTTTTCTTCGTATTTTTAACCCAAGTCTTATATTCAGCTTTTAGGGTGCACACTCTAGGGGAAGAGAGGGTTCTTCAACAGATTCAGCTTAGAAAGGCGAGTATTACAGGGGTCTGTCAGTGGCATACCACACACATCGGCTCTGATTTAGATTGACTGAACTGATTTCCAAGCATTTGAGAGTGTTAGTCATCTTCGCTTTGAAGAAAACCCACATGTGTGGGTAGCCATGTGTCATCCAAGTCTAGCAACTTGGGAAGCATTATTAAGAGGGGCATAGGAAAACGCATGGGTCCCTGACATGATGCGATAATGACATGTTCAGCATGGTGCTAGGAAAGCTTTGCATTATTCAAAGTGCTGAATAATATACATGATAATGCATAATGGTGCAATATGGTAGGATTATTTTGTGGTGTAAGTGCCTTGTGCTAAGTATGAAGGTAAATTGTGTTATTTTGTCCTCATCTTTGATGTAGCAGAATAGGCCTGGGGGGTACAGCATGAAGTGGGGAGGAACAGGAGTAGGCAAGGGGTTTTTTTTGGAAGGCCGAGAAACACAGTGGCACTCTCTGTAATTTATTTCTCTGTGCTTGTAATTATGGAGCAAAGCAAGCTCCCCACAGCACTCAAGAGCAGCCTCCTCTGGCAGTCCCACAGCCTCCAAGTGCACTGAGCTCCTGCCTGGAGCAGGTCAGCTGGGCGCTCACCAGGAATGTCAGCACATGGTGGAGACTGCCACAGACCTCACACCTACAGGCCACGGGGATGTTATCCAGTCAAGCCATGTGGCACCAAAGGCTCACACCTGCACTGAAGTGTGGTGCACAAAGCATTTACAAATTTTAAAAGACACCACGGCCAAAAACTTGCTAATCATGCTGGTGGGTTTATGACCTCTGTCAATGAAAGTCTGTGCTGTGGATCTGAAGGTCTGAAGAGAGTAGCGAGGTTCCACACTACATGGGGTTTTCATTCTGTTTTCTTCATTTCCCCCTCCATCCATCTTGCTTATTTAAAATTTGCATGCAAATACATTTGTTGATATAATGCTAAGGTTGCAAAATGAACTTCACAAACCTGTGTTTGTTTTAACCAACGCCCCTGCTTCATTCACAGCATGGCATCCAGCTCCTGGAGGAAACGTGGCAGATAGCAGCCTCCTCCCCAAAGCAGTCCTGGTCCATTCCCAGCACAGTCTGCATCCTACAGAGGAGTCCTATGACAGGGAAAAAACCAACCACCACCGTGCTGTATTTCATACTTGCCACAGCACCCAGAACGAGCAGTGTAATTAAGGCTGCATAGATAAACCTCAGCCCTGGCAGGTCTTCAGTTATGATTGTTTAAGTTTGCAGCAGTGTATTGAACACAGTGGATTTGGAGTTTTATATTGTAATTAACTGTAATACTGATATGTCCCCTAATTTGGCTCTTCCAGAGGGAAAAAATATATAAATAGCCCAAAACCAGCCACTATCTAGATATGAATGTTTTGCTTTTAAAGTATAGTCGAGTATTAGTTACAGCATTGTAGTCACTAGTCTAATTTCAACAATATCCTTTACAGGTTGGATTCTCCTCTGCCAGCTGGTGTTCCTAAGCTTAGTAATCACCTTACATCATCACACAAGTATGTTCCCAGACGGGCTGTGCTGTATGTACCTGCAGATGATGAAAAGAAGATAAGAAAAATACCATCACTAAATGTAGATTGTGCAGTGTTGGACTGTGAAGATGGTGTGGCTCTGAACAGAAAGGTAATTAAAAATTATCTGTGTGATATAATCAGCACTAAAGAGAACTTGTGGAAAAACATTGCCTTTGCCTTGGGGAAGTGACAACCAGAAAGACAAAGATAAGTCTTAAGATACACAAAGTAATGTCATAGTGATAGGCTTTGTGAAGGTGTTGGGAAAATCTGGTTACCCAGAGCTCAAAGAGATCTCGTGTGAGTAAGTGAGGAGGGAGTTTTGCAGGAATACAGAACTGGGCATAAGCTGTCATCACAGAAGAGTGGGAGATACTGTTATTATTGCAATACATTTCTTGGGGAAGAGGAAGAAACAGTCTGTAAGAAGAGAAGTGGGAAAGGAAGCGTTAGTTCAGAATCACCAGGTGGGAGGTTTGTTGTTGAAATGAAAGCATCTTCAGATTGTGAGCAAAACAGCATGAGTCTAGGTTTGAGCCTTGGGGTGTTTGGAAAGACACACCTCTTGAAATTTTGGGGGAAAATGCTGTTAGGGGTGTTTCTCAAGGAAGGAGAAGTTCGATCCTGAGCATATCAGCGTTTGGAACAGAGATGGAGAGCAGAGTGGGAGATGGATGTAGATGTGTCAAGTACCTGTGCCAAGTTTTGTTAACATTAAACTGTGAAAAAAGAGAGAATGATCTAGTAAGTTGCAAGAATTTTTTTTTTAATATATGAAAGTAACCATTTTATTATGCTCCACATCTTAGAATCATAGAATCATTTAGGTTGGAAAAGACCTTTAAGATCACTGAGTCCAACCTTAAACGTAACTGCCAAGTCAGCCATCTTAAACAATGTATACAAGAAATTGGTGTAAATTTTTCCTAGTGAAAGCTATTTCTCAACAGAAATGTAGGTTTGCTGTCACATCATTTTCATATTTGTTTGTTTTCATAACTGTGTCTCAGTGCTTCAAACTACAGCAAGCAGTGTTTAGGGTTTGAGTATAAATGTCTTGTCCAGAACGTTAGGAAAACAGACTTGAAAATTTTCCCATGTCCTTTCAAATATGTGGATGAAATTTTATTCTTTTCTTTTTCTTCTGAGTTAATGCTTTCCAGAAGGATTCTCTTCGATAGTGCTCTCTTTAACTTTCAGCTCTTTACAGGTATGCTGGAAAGGAAAAACTTTACAGAGTTTGCATGTACCTATTTTAATTCTGAAAAGTGAAAATAGCACTGCTGGATGTTCTTGTGTGCTGCTGAAGATGATTGGAAAGCATTTTTCAGTTGCTAAAATTCTGTGTTGAAAGACTAAGATTATATCCCCTGTCACGGTGAATTAGTATTGTTTCATCATATTTCAGAGGCTGCTGCTGTAAGATGATACAAGATTGTAGTTGTGTATCAAACTGAAATATTTTTAGGTGCAGCTTAATTATATAAAATAATTTATAGCATAAGCATTTATTTGTAATAAACAATGACAGAAAAACAAAATTTTATGATCAAGATGACAATGTTGACAATAGTAATTTCTCAAGGGTGGTAAAATTCTACCTCTGTTAAAGTGAAGTTGTGCCACTGGGTATAAGATTTCAAAGAAATTAGGGGGAAAATTGGTAAAAAACTTGAAAGGACAGATGAGCCCCTACCTGAGCTTAACTGCAAAAAGAAAGCAGACAGGAGGTAGAAGTGGGGACAGGCTACCAAGAAGCAACATAAAAGTGTGATCCAGGCTTGTAGGAGCAGAATGAGGAAGTTCAGAGCTTTTCTGGAATCAACACTGATGAGGGATAAGCAGGACAGCAAGAATGGCTACTGCAAGTGTATCAGCAGTGAAAATGAGAAGGAAAACCACTCAAATGGATGCACTGCTCCATGACACTGTAGGCTTTACTGTCAAAATGCTCAGTCTCAGGCCTAGAAACAAAACTTCGGGGAGAGAGGGAGCAGCCACAGTAGGGGAGCATCAAGTTAGGGTCTTTTAAAATAAGCTGGTCTGTGGGACCAGACAGGACACACTGGAGGCCTCTGAGGGAGTTGTCTTGTGTCATCATGAAGCTGCTGTCTGTCATCACTGAAAGGTCAAGGCTGGGGGATGTTCCTGAAGCCTGGAGAAAGGCTCCTCTGCCAAAATGGCCCTGGGTGCTGTTGTACAACAAGCTGCACAGGGTCAGTGGTGTGTCCTTGCAGCAAAGGTGGCCAACCACCCCCAGAGCTGTGCTGGCACAGCTGCACCCAGCAGGTGCAGGGAACAGGTCCTTCCCCTCCACTTGAATTTGACCGTCTCTTTATGGAGTGCCCGTGCCAAGCTGTGGATCCCAGGACAAGAGACTGTCTAATGGGAAGGAGCCCAGAAGGGCCATCAGGCTGGTCATGGCACAGGAGGAGAGGCTGAAGAGTTGAGTTTGTTCGTCTCGGAGATGAGATGACTGAGTTGGGTTGTGATGGAGACTTTGCTTCCTGAGGGGAGCTGAATGGGTGCAGAACCAGACTCTTCTCAGAGGAGCTCAGAAATGGGGCAAGGAAAAAAACCGGGCACAGGTTGCATGAGGGGAGATGCTGACTGGAGACAAGGGAAAAATGTCTTGCCCATGCAGGTGGTCAGAGACTAGAAGCGATTGTCCATTGGTGGTGTATCCTCCCTCCCTGAGGGTATTCAGGCCTTGGCTGGAAGAAGCTGTGATCAGCCTGGTGTAGAGCAGTAACTAGTGCTGCTTTGAGGGTGCGGATGGATGAGGTGGTCTCCTGAGATCTCTTCCAACCTGAATTAGACTGTGTGATTGCATGATTTAGTAGAGAAGCCTAATTCAAAGTGATTGGAAGTTTGAATTTCATTTTTACATCTGCCACAGATACTCAGGAAGATTTTGAGTCTTAGGTTCTCTGAATGTGAAGCTGAAATTATTATTGCTCTTGCAGCTTAATTTATTAATGTTTATGAGGTGTTTGGGGACTTTGTGTGAAAGATATGTCAAGAGCATGCATTGAAGTACAGTGTTCAGTGGCCCATTGCAAATGGGTCATTTCAAACTGAGGGAGGAAAAAAAGTCCTCTAGGAAACACAGCAACACTGAGTCTGTCCTTTATTCATTATTCTTAAATAGTACTGGTGAATTTGACTATTTATTGCTGTGTCTTATATTACTTAAAATGCTACTTATGGACTTTCTTCAAACTGCTGCAGAAATGTTGAATTTGGGGAAAACCAGGACCTGACTGAAGGTTCACAGTGCCTTGGGCCAAACTTACCTGTCTACAGACCTTCATTTGCACCAAGTCCAAGCAGCAAGTTTGAACCACATCTAATGGGTCTATTTTAACAAGCTGCTGTGTGGTTTATATTAGGATTAAGTTAAAATTTGAGTGATCAATAATCTGGAATGTCAGCACCTCTATTTGGTTGCACATTCAGAAGGAAACGAGGAAGATGAGCTTCTTATTACTGAAACTGATAACATTTGCAAAACTTCATTTGGTTGCAGTAGCAGTTTTTGAAGCTGCAGCCATAAAATAAAAATATTTAACTATTTTCTATGCAATATTTTCTCTCAATGAAGTTTTGAAAGATTTTCTCCCCTGTGCCTTACCCTCACAATTATGTTTTCTAATGGCTCACAGAGAGCACCAGAAGAGGGGAACCCATAGCCATACCCTAATCTCCTTACCATTTCAGTGCCTGCATTTCTTACCTTCAAGAGCTACAGCACTGGCCACAACTTCAGGTGTCACCTCCTTCTCCTTCTTTTCAATTTTATTTTCTAGCTGATATTTTGACTGAATCAGAAAAACAGAAAAAACCTCACAGCATTCACAAGGAGACAATTTTTCAGTGAATTTTTTGAGGAGAACCAGTAGGAAGAAATGGCTAAAAAGCAAAGTTATAGTATGCTGAGTACTAACCCTGAAAGCAGGGATAGACCTGATCCTGGTATGAGTAGCACAGGGGCTTTTGTAACACCTTTGGGACCAGACAGATCAGTAGGAGGTCTTCAAGAATTCAGAATAGGAAAGGTGATAAGAAATATGCTGGTGTTGCGGAAAATTTCTTTTACAAAGGTAGCTTTAGTCTTGCTGAACATACCCTACAAGTCATGCTGTTCTCAAATCCTGGTTGGGGATCCACATGCTGTTTTTAGAGGTTCAAATGCATAGTGTCACATGATGTAGACTGTAAGCTGCCTCTCCAGGTTTCTGACTCTGTAAGACATTGGGAATTTCTACAACAGAAATTTAAGTTTTGGTTGTGGGAAGAATATTAGGAAAGGGAAGTTACCTTCCCTGAGATACTATTCACAGATGAAGGTAGGATTTCTTCACCACCGATGTATATGTAAAGTTTCTCAAGTGTTGTTATACATTTTAAAGAAATCACTCAGAATTACAGGCTTGGTGATATTTTAAAGTGAACAGTTCAAATAAAAATTCTAAAAATATAAAATTAGAAATAATACAGATTGCAGTGTTGATATGTCACAAATGCACCACGCTCTTATAGACAAAAATAGCCTATATCTATTTTAGCTCTTCACAGGAAAAGGTCTGAATATGCCTTCATTTTGATTTTTAAAAATAAAAAGGTTTTAAAAGTGGCTGCATTGATATGCTTGTATGATTCATATAAGCCAGCAAGCTGAATTGCATCTTATGAAATTGAAAGATCTCTGTGTAGGAGCTGAGCTGTCTCAAAGGCTCTCAGCCAAGCCAGCAGTCCCTGCTATAGCTTTCCTCTCTAGAGCTGCATCACTCACTGTGCTTGTAGGTCAGGTGGACCTATTATCAGGTGGAAAAGTTTTCTCTTCCTGTTGGAGTAAGGAATATTTTCATGTCAGCGCGTTCATTTTCCAGGGGCATAGTGAGCTGAGATTTTGTAGTTTGTTCCCATGGATTATGTAAGGTTACCACCCTTACAAGAGAGTTTTCTAGAACTGCATTTTTTCCAGCAGGTTCCTGTCTTGGTGCTGCTGTTCTTCAGAGCATCCAGGAGGTGTTAGCTGCCAGGTCGGCCTAGCAAGAGAACAGTTGGTGTTGCTACTGTAGTGTTTATGTATTTTCTGAATCCTTGGCAAGAGTTTGGGAGAATTTTGATGCCTCCAAACCAATGCTATTCGTGGCTTTATCTTGTTTGTGGTCTGCAGGGTGGTTTTAAAGAACTGGGTTATACTGCGCACTCTGCAGCTCCCTTTAGTGCGCCATCAGGCCAGGCAGGGCACAGTCCCTCCTGCCAAAGATGACCTTTGAAAATTCTCTCAGGCAAATTTTGAAAGTGCTAGGATTTGGCCTTTTCGTTCCATGGGGAATGCCAGTGTTATAATTAAGAATCAAAACAAAGCCCTGTGTTCCCTCTGCTCATGTTTTTTTTTTTTGTATCAGAGGTGTAAAAGCAATCCCTTGGAGTGTACATATGGCTGAGAAACGTCTGTGCACTCCTCTAATATAAAACACTTGAAAATAGGAAATTTTATTGTTGTTCCTTGGGAACTATATAGACCTCATTCATACAATAAAAAATTATTGATATTCAGGGCTGCACTGTAAAATTATGTCAGACTGATTAGAGTTTAAGCTCCTAAGCCCTATTTAATGTGAATCGTCATTATATCGCTTTGTCTCTTTTAGAAAAAAGTTGCTCTCTCCTCCAGCACTTGAGTAAGAGAAGCTGGGGAAGAGGAAGCCTCAGCTCTGTGCTTTCCCCTGTCCCTTCCTCAAGAGGGGAAGTGGTGGCTCCTGAGCCTCTCCTGTTCTCCCCACTTTCCTCAGCAGTGAGGGGAAGTTTGGTTGTGTTAAGAGGAGGTATAGGGAAGGACCTATTTTGCTAATCTGCAGCATGTCCTCTTAGAATCGCAGCATAAATGTGTTCCTACCTGATATCTTGGAGCCACTTAAAAGACCGTTGTTGTGCTGTGTCATGGAAGAAGGAAAAATCAGTTGATTCTTCTGAATTGTCTGTTTTAAAAAATAGTGTTAAAGCCCGACCACTTTTCAAAGTGTTCCATTATGAATAACACATATGTAAGAGATGACTCTGAGTTCATTACAGTTAAGAGCAGATCATCCGCAAACATGCTGATCTTATGGAGATTTCTCCCTGTGAGGATGCCTCCTCCATCTCTCTGGTGATCTGATCCTGAGGTCAGAACAAACAGCACGCCGGAGAGAGGGCATCCTTGCCTACCATTTTTCCCTTAATCTGAGACTTCTGACCTTTTTATTCCTTATCATTGATGAGAAGAAGCTCTTGCATATAAAACAACACTTCAACTAAATTCAGGGGTGGAGATAAATACATAAAATGGGACAGCATGGTATACAAAAAAACTCGAGGCTTTCTTTGTTGAGATGCATTTCCTTATTGATCTTATTGAAGGATTTTGTAGTATTAGTGGAAGAAAGCTCCAGTTGGTTTCCATAAATCTCTAGTTACTTCAATTAAAACCAACAGTTTTCCTGTATTATATGATGATAATCTCTTTTTTTTTTTTTTAATAAAGCTGTGTTGGTTAGGATTTATCAATGCTGCAGATATTTCTCTAGGCTCATAGTGAGACTGTTAGCTAGTTCTTCATAGGCACAGTTGCATGAAACATTGATAACTAGGTTATTTTACCAGGTCTTTGCTTTATTTATAATAAATTAGTACTGTACCTAATTGTATTCCTCCTACAGGGAGAAGGCTTGCTGATAAAGTGTGTAGAGAATGATTAAATGTACACAGGCGCATAGTAGGGTGACTTCTCTTCAAAAGATGCACAAAATTAAAATGGGAATGCTGCTTTCCCCAGTGGCTTGCCATTATTAAAAGTCTGAGTAGCATGGGAAATTTCTTCTGTAGGAATTGGGGAGTCCAAAAGTCTCTCTGGTTTATTGTAGGGAAGCTGAACTGTACAGTGAAACTCTGCAAGGCCTTTTTGATCCTTGAAGAGTTCTGATGAATATACATTTTTATGAAAGTTGTAAAGTGTTTTCATTTCCTCATTAATCCCACCATGGTCCTGGAAGAACTGCCACTCCTGACTACTGACTGTGACAATAAAAGTTTTTGTTCCTATTGTTTTACTCTACAAGCCAATCATCTTCCTTACATAAAGATTTGAGGATTCATAAGGAGATCGCAATATTCAGCAATTTTCTTCTTAATGAGCTCAGTAATGCCTGTTTCTCTTCGAGCAGAGCCTTTGAATTGCCAGTTATTTCTTTTCCACTGATTCAGATGTATCCAATTAAGTTTGACTTGGACATGTACTGATATAACTATTACTGCTGACAGGATGGTGTCTAGAAACTTATGGAAAATGTCTTGGCTCAGTATTAACAGGGATTGCAGATAGGAATACATTAACACACCTGGGAAAATATTTTAAAACATACAGTTAATATTTGTATGGACTTGTAAGTCGCAGTAGTTCAGTTCTTCATGTGTAGCCTACTCTCTGCAGGCACATCAGCACACCTGCGTGCTGAAGGCTGACTGCAGGACTAGAATGTGTTGCTACACATTTCTGGACCAATTTTCAATATTTCGTCTGTTCTTGTAGCAGGAAGGACCTGGCTACACAGCCATGGAGCATCTAGCACTTAGTTTGAAGGGAGATGTTGAGTTTCAAGTGTGCTACAGAAAAATCAAGCTAATACTAAAAAGTTCAGTTTACATGGGTAGCCGAGAAACAATCTGTGGGATCAAATTTGGGCACTTTTTTTTGTATGCAAAGCCATGTGTTGTGTTGTGTTGTGTTGTGTTGTGTTGTGTTGTGTTGTGTTGTGTTGTCAGGGCTGCAATGGCACCAGGGGTGCGGAAAACATAAAGGTACTGCCCCTATTGCTGTCACAGCACTTAACACCATTTGCTCCAGGCCTCCTTTGCTTTTTTTGTTGGCAATGAGCAGGCAATGGAACGTGTTCGTGTATCCAAGTTTCTATTGCAATTAATCTTGAAACCTAGTCTTGAACCTAAGATTCCATTGTGCTAATAACCAGTAGTCTCCCCTGCTTATTCTTCCTCATTGCAAGGCCCAGACTTCGAAAACAGAGTGGCAAATGAAGCGTGAGGAAACCCACGGACCCCATTAACAGGGACATGGACCAGAAAGTGGTAGGACACACAGAGAATACAGCCCATGCCCTCTTTGGTAAGCTTGTCCAAAAGGTATCTCTTTGGTCACAGGTAGTGGTATAGTGGTCCTGTGGTCTGATTTGGGCAAGATAAGTAGAGGAGGAAAGGTGGAAATGCATGGTGCTTTTCCCAATGCATTGGTGCCATCAAAGCTGGACCCGTCCCACTGAGGAGTAGGAAGAACCTCAGAGATACTCAGAAGATTATGGGAAAATCTGTGGTTTATTTTACCAAACTGTTTAAATAATACCTGTTCACCTGGGGTTTAGTAGTGTTATTAGGTAGCAAAACAAGGAAATGTGGTGAGATGCTGGGTAAGAGAAAAGAATTTTTGATGTCAGGTGGAAAAACAGCACAACCATATACGTTGCAGATGAAGGTGAGGACGGATGTGGTCATGGTTAGGCTTGGGAACCTTGGCAGGTGTCATCTGAACATATGATATTTAACATCTGTATCTTTGGGTTCATCTATTATTTTTCTGGAAACCAGATAAAAGGATCCTAGCACTCAGTGGTGGTAACTAAACCACCAGTACCTGTGCAAAAGCCTCATTTCCTTCCGTTGTATGACCAGGAGTCCACAATACTGATGCTGCTGTGGATTCTGCTGTCCTTATTCAAATACCATTTCACAATGAATTAAGGACATTTGTGTCTAAATTAGTAACTCAGAATTAAGCCCTTAGGGAGTTTGAGTTTCTTCCTCCTATACACCACCATATATTGAATTGAAGGCGTGTGAACTGTGCTAGTTGCAAAATAAGTGTAGAACTGTCTAAAACCAGCCTTTTATTTCCACCATGAACTAAACCCATGCCATGACATCCCTTTAACTTAGAGTGGAGCAGTTTATCTCTGTTCAACAGAAGATAAAACACATGGATTATGATTTCCTAAAGCCCTGGTTTTTACATATTCTGTGAATTACTTTCTTCTCGGAATTGTGAAAGACTGTATATTAAGCTGTCCTTTATACACCAAAAGAATACACTTTCATGGAACAAGCTGATACCCAAAATCTCTGGCTTGCTGATCGTGGAGGGCATCCAGAGCCATGAATCTAATGTGCACTCACATACAGAATAGAACACGATATGCAAGTCTTGGGATTTTTCTAGTTCCTGTCATAAAAGCCATGATAAACGGGGATGGAGCATTATGAACTACATGCATTTCTTTATTCCCATCTAAACCTGCACAGCTCTGCTGGCTACACAGTATGCAGTAGGCTCCAGGGGCATGAAAGCTCTTAATGCCTCCCAAGGTTACACATTGCAGTGCCCAGAGTCTGCGCTTCCAAGCAAGAAATTATTTTTCAAAGAAATTGAAAACTTGCCAAATTTTTTCTTCATTATGGGCAAGTCAAAACATCCAGCTGCATTTGAAAGTTGCTGTTTTGGCAGTGGTTTTTATATCTGTATGGAGCATGTGCAGTCGTTAGCACATCTAAATGTACTGTCCAAAGTATATTGTATAACTCTCCAAAAACAACTGCACACGTCTGCAAATCCAGCCTGCTATAGATTTGGATGTTAATGTCAGCTGCTTTGCTGAGGTTGGTCATCTTTGTTTTTGGCTATAATATCACAATATGAACTGCCTTTTTGTCTATCAATAAGGAAAGTGATAAGCTGACTGTGGAGTCTGATCAGCACTTTGCATCTTTCTGAAAGCATAAATGAAATTCTAGTGTTTTCTGAGTTTGACTAACAATTTCTATCTTTAAGGCAGCTTGGTTGCTCTGAGATTGCTGCTTTAACTCCTGCATAACAGAGTGCTGCCAACTGTGGATCACTGTAATGGCTCTTTTGCTATCCTTCTTTCACTGCAGTGCAGTAGGGCTACCCTCTCCAGAACAATGTACTTACCAGTTATTTCAAGATTGGGAGAAAATAATTATAAATAATTTTCTTTATTTTGATCACTGAGCTCCAGAAGACCATAAATCCTTGTGTTGTTCCTCATGTGGGAGCAAATGGTTATAAAGATCCTAGCTGTTCATTTTAGGATGATTATAAACCATGGCTTGCTTATTCTTTACTCCGTATTTGTTACTTGTTAGCCTCTTAGTAGATTGCCTCAAAATAGCTGCTCCTGTGCCAGACTCAAGATGACTTTATCTTCTAAGGTTTCACAATACAATTGTGCATTAAAAGGGGTTATGTTGAACAAATTGGTATTTTCTTCCAGCTTTGTCAGGTTATTTGGTTACATTTTAAGCTTTGATTCTGCACAGACCCAATCTTCCACTCATTAACCAATTATATTTAAATAGAATATTTATAGATCATAATTTAGTATGCATTTTCTTGAGAAAAAGGGCAAATTAATACATGTAAACATGGATGAATCTATTTAAATATGCTGTCCACAAAATCCTTACAATATGTAAACAACATTTGTTATGCCTTGGAGATAACATATGATTGGACTCACGAGACCCTGTTTATCCTACCAAACAGTTTCTTTTATAACTTCAAAGGGAATTTTATATATTTATGGCAATAGCAGGGTGTTAAGTGCAGCTAGACAGAAATTATACCTCAGCTATTTAGTTAATGCCAATAGGGATTAAATTAGATTTTATAGCTGTTAGTAGAAGTCTGTTTTGTAGCTAACAAGTGGGATTTTTAAATCCTGGAAAGCATAATCCTATTATAAAACTGGCAGCTGAATTAACATTATCTAGGAAGCAAGTCTTCACGGATTAACATTTTTTGACATTAACAAAGAAAAACTAATGCTACAGGGATATTAGATGCTTTTCCCAAAAGTAGGGGAAAAAAGAAAGTGAATATAGGACAAGATAAATGGCACAAATAGTGCAGGAAGGAAAATGGAGTGAAATATTCATGAGGTGAAATCTGGGAGTGGTCATGTTCTGCCTCAAATACAAAGGAAATACACTGAGTAGGAAGAGATAACACAATTGATAATTCATATATTAACCCACACATTGATTTATACATGCCTTGTGACTAATTCCCAGTTATCCAAATGAGCATGGGATAGCCGCCGAGGCCTTCTCCTGTCCTGAGGGGCTGTCTCTGCATTCCAGCTATAGGAGTTAAAGACTGGCAGCAGTGCAGAAGGAACACTCATCCCTTTACTGAAAGGCCCATCAAGCTGTTCCGCAGAGACCCTGATGAAATTCTCCTTACACACTTTGAAGAACAGTTCTGGGACAGTTGCCATAGGCAGTGGTACAGGGGATGAGTGGGACACTGAACTTGCTTGTCCTGCAATACCTTATTCTAAGCATTGATAGACTGATTAGCTATAAGGGTATATACCATGTCATATTTCAATTTAAAAAATCTTTGTTCACACCACAGTTGCAGAACAAAACTTTTATTACTTAAAATTGTGAAGCATGCATCTCCTGTAAATTACTTTTAAAGCTCTGTGGTTAGAATCTGAGGCTTTACTTAATCAAAGTTGCAGCATTGAAATAATGAAATCAGTATTTTTCTGTGTAGAGAGTTAAGAAGAATCTACCTAATAAACTTACCAGTCACAATAACATGACAAACAATTTCTTCTAGATTTTGCAACATCATATTCAGTGTTGTTGACCCAGTACAGATTTTACGGTAACTTCTTTTGGCTTCCATCTTGTCTCATAAATGTCTTCCTTCTTATCAAATAGAGAATTTCAGTAATTGCAAATGAGAGTGTGAAATACCTAAGATGCCAAACTATTTATCCTCCTCTGAAGTCAGTGCCATGAGGAAGAACCTTGGAACCATTATTTCAGTGGGAAAACTCACATCATTTGGCATCAACAAGACCAAGATTTATACCCTGTTGTGTGCATTTTGCACCAATGATAATGAACCCTAATACAAATGGGAAATAGTTGTTTGCTCTCTGTTATGGCTCTTTTTTAAAAATTTGTCCTCCAAATGTGTTTTTTTTATTATTTCCATATGCAACGGTCTGTAAGCCTGGCACTTTAAAGCACACAGGTATCTTTTAGCCATTGCCACAGCCCTCTGAGGTGCTGAGTATGTTCAGAGAAATAGGAGTAGAGTGTGCCTGTGATTTCTCACATCAGGAAGGACACGAACTTGATGTCTCCCAGAAGCACATGGTCCTTGATAAAGGATCTATCTTTCCTTCGCCCTTTAGTAATGAGCAGTGCTATGGCATTTCGTTTCCAGGTTTGCTGAGTTGGAAGGCATACAGATTTGGCCCATAAGACAGGTTGTTTTTAAAATGTTCATCTATCTCCTCAGCTTGTGTCAATAGGCTTGCCTCTTCATTTTTCATATGGAAGCAGCTGTCAAATGAGAAATAAAGAAAGATTATGTGGAATGAGACTGTTACATGACCAGAGAGTTGCAACCACATCACCTGACTGGATACTCATCGTCTGCCTTCAGTCTCTGGAAGAGAGAGATGGAGATGCAAGGGGGCAATGGGCTTACTGAGCAGAAGACCCTTCCTCCAGATGATCCTATGCCTGCTGTGACTGGCTGCTGCCTGACTGTGAAAGAGGTCATTGAATGGGAAGGGAGGGGTGAAGGGTGCTCGGCTCTGCCACCCAGCACTCTTGTATCTGAGTATGTGTTTTTCTGGAGTAGATGCTTTGTAGAAGCTCGTTCAGGGCCAACATGTGGCAAACAGCAGCAGCGTCACCTGAGCACTGCCAGCCAGAGCAGCTGACTTCAGAATCTGGCTTCTTGTTGTCAAATCTGCTTACCATCCATGAGGTACAGTGGAAGTGCTGAGGAGAAAAAGAAATGTCCAGAAATGTGAAGGTGGGTTGTGGTTTTCAGTGCTTGAGGTTGTTACAAGCAGCCCTGCGTACATATACTCTATTTTGTAGCTGGAGGTGATTCATGCACTGAGAAACCTCTGAGTAGTGCTTGATATGAATTGACAGAAACTAGCAGAAAGAGCAACTGGCTTCTAGCCTCTGACAGCAATTCCCATTCCTGGTCAGCAGACATCACCTCTTCCAACATCCACCTCTTCATTGAGGTGCGGTGCTACATAGCGAAACATTGCATGGCTCATGCCTTCACGGGGGTCATGTTTCCTGCAGGAAGAGCAGAAGCTCTTTGCCATAAGCAAGGGCTCTCAGAGACCTCCCCTTTTTTTTTTCAATGGAATCTCTGAGATTTCATTGTGCTACTAGCAGTGAACAGAGCCACAAGTCTCACCTTTCAAAGCCATATAATCTTGGCAAGCTGACTAAGGTAAAAAAATATTATAATAATAATGTACGTTGTGCATATTTAACGGGTAGTGGCAGGAAGCCCAGATAATGGCAGAGGCGACATCTGTGAGCTGGTTGTGTCCCCTGGAGCTGGAGCTAAGGAGGCTCTTTTCCAGTGTGGTCCAAAAGTTGGTAAGTGGAAGACAGAGTGTGAGGAAATGCTAGTGAAGCAAATTAGGTGCTGCTGAGGAACAGCGGAACAAAGCAGCAGCCTCTCAGCTCAGTGAATCTTGCCTGGGGTTTCACATGGGCTGCCTATAGGCCCTTTTTTTACTCTCACTCTTCAAGAAAAGAGAACTTGTGCTACCTTTCAAATGGGCAAGTTACACACAGGAAGTTCCCACCTTGTCAGCCAGACAAGTGGCTTTCTTACACCCTGAACTCCAGAAGTGCTTAGTAAACTTTGTATGTGTAGTAAATCTCCCATGGCTATCAAGCCCAATTCCTTGAGTCAAGCAGAGGATTTATAGAATTGTGGCTTTTTTGTGTTTTACTGGTGAATGTATCTGGCAGGGGAAACTAGAACTTCCATTTGGGATCATTTGTCACATTAGCACGTTTCCTTTGAAGTTGCTTTATGCAGCAGTGTCAAAAGCTTTCTCACATCTTGACTGCCCTCCACAGTCTCTCAACACCTCTCTTGAAGTAAGTGGCCAAAGCTGGAGATTGTGTTTCAGGAGCAGCTTCACCAGTGCCGAGTAATTACCGTGAAATCATGACTGTAGCTTGTTCTGTCCTGTCTTCTTCTTTACCCCGCTAGAATCAATAGATATAATGAACAATAGGCTTTGTTCTTACTTCATCATACAGGTGCACAATTTCAGGTATTTTGAAGCATGCTTAGCACTGGAATATGATATAGTTACCTTGAGTTGACTTTAGACACATGCGTTCAAGAGTGCTATTCCCAGCCACACTGGTAATCCCTGAATGCGCTCTTAAGTGCTTGAAAGTCTGCTTTTGTGCCTACTCAGCAATGTTTCTGTCCTCTTCTGGTAGTTTGTTGTCTCTTTCATGCCAAGGTTATCAGAAATATATCTTCTGTCTGAGGCCCTTGAGCAATCAAAATTTGCCTAGCAGGCTCTGACAAAAGACACATGCAAAGCACATAAGCCATGGCCTTTTTATTTAAAAATGGCTAGGATAGGAAAGAGGAAATAATGGTCATGTCCATGATGGCATGGGTAAAAGGCTTACCGAAAGCTGATGGATCAGGGTCACAGGGGAAGCCAGAACATGGGAATGTCTTGATGGTGACTGATCAAGGAGAGACTGTGGACAAATATGTCCTTAAACAACTGAAGGAAGTATCTCAAATTCTTTCTGACTCTCATGGAGAAATTTAACCGTGCTGGAATCTACGGGGAGGAGCATGTGATGGGTCACAAGAAATCCAGATTTCTGGAATGCAAGGAAGACAAATTTTTGGTGCAAGTGCTGAGCAACTATCTAGGGGAGATGCTTTGCTGGAATCCTGAATGAAAATGAACTGTCAGTCAATAGCAGTTTTGACTGCAGGAGCTGTCAGATGCTGGAGTTTATGATCCTGAAGGCAGCAAGGAAGGCAAGGACACAAGACTTCAGCTGGTAGACCGAACTGATTCCACATTAAGCTTCCCCTGAAGGCAAGGGAGCTCATAAGGGCTAGTCAGACTTCAGTGACAATCTGCACAAAATGCAAAAAAATCATCTGAAGGGTGGAAGAACAGGCAGACATGGCAGAAGGCCAGCTTGCTGAACAGGGAACTCTTGATTTAACTTAAACACAAAAAGGAAGCATACAGGAAATGGATGCAGGAATGGGCTACCGAGGAAGAATAGAGAAGTATTACCTGGGTATGTAAGCACAGAATGAAGAAGGTCAAAGACTGGCTGAAATCAACTGCCACAGCCTGCCTGTAGGGAGATGCTGATTGGAGACAAAGGGAATAAAGTCTTTCCCATGCAGCTGGTCAGACACTGGAAGAGGTTGTCCAGGGCACTGGTCTGTCCTTGCTCCATGGGGGTATCCTAGTCCTGGCTGGGTGAGGCCATTATCAGCCTGGTGTAGAGTGGTAGTTTACCCTGCTTTGAGGAGGCAGATGGATGAGGTAGTCTCCTGAGTTCCCTTTCCTTCCTGAATTAGACGTGTGATTGCATGATTTTCCTAGTGGTTAGAAAACTTGTCCAGGAAGCCAGGAGCACAGGCCTATTTGTCCTTATCTGGAGTGACGACAGCAGCGCCCTGCTTGCTAAATAAAACTCTGGTGCTCCATCTGTATGTACACACCCATGTGGTAGAGACATCCTCCACCTTGCTTTAAATAAGTAGATATTAACTCGGCCGCAGACCAAATCGAGGCCTGAAGCTGACTTTCTAGCTCGGTGATCAGGACATGAACCTAAGAGAACACAGACCTGGATTTATATCTGTGCTCCAGGGACAGCTTGTACATTTTGGTCTATGGCTTTTTTTTTTTTTTTAAGCATCACAGTGCATGTGTCCCTGTGTGGTTCTATTCCTAGTTTACTAACATATGAAGAAATCCAATCCTCAACAGACAGGAAACTGCTACCATTGCTATACTACCCAGGAAATTTTCATTTACGCATTTTCCTAATAACCTGCCAGCTCCATGAGCAGCACTTCCTGTTTAAAGACCTTGAAACAATTCATGCAGTTTTTACCACTTTTCTAGTCGTAACTGGAAAATTATATAATTTACTTTAAACTGCCAACAGCTAATTTTTCCCTCCCTCTGTACTCTTCCCTCACCTGTTGCAGTGATAAACAATTCAAGCCAGTTCCTTCTTTTGTTGGAAGTGCCTGGAGAGAAACTGCAAGGATCAGAAAAATTAAAAAACAGTGTGCTAGAAGCTGCTGAATCCAGCAGCTGGTTAGTACCAGTTCCATCATCAGTGAGGCTGAGCAAGTGTTCCCAATGTGTATCCATACACATATTTACATGTGTGTGTATATGCATTTGTATATGTACTTTCTGACCATGTTAAATAAACTGAGTGGCTGGTCATTCAGTTCAGCACAGTCAAAAAGTAACAACTTGACCAGTGCTCACCTGAGCACAGTGCTCTTACAAACGTGGACAGCATGACAGGCAAGTCCTGTTCCCAGTGCTGCACATGCTCTCTCTGTAGAGTAACATGCATTGGCACACAATGTCTGTATAATATATATTGCTGTACACACATAATACAGATATATCTGGCCTCAGATAATCAGTATATCCTGTAGCTGGCCCCAGACCCCTGATCTCCTCAGTTTTTGTCACCTGGACCTAGGGAGCATGGAAGTTCATGGCCCCACTGCTGTTGCTGTAGACAGACTTGTTTTAATTAAACACAATGGAGGACTCCCGTAGCTGGCCCCAGATCCCATTAACAGTTCAACTTACCTTACCTTACCTTACCTTACCTTAAAATCTTACCCTAAAGGCAAGATTTTTCAAAGTCAGAGATTAAAGGCAAGAAGCTTGCTGTCACCTTTTTTTCAATAGAAGTCGGGTGTTACGCTGTTATTCCAAATTCTGTTCATCTACAGATGTAGCTATGAAATGAACAGCTGCAAGTGTGGCGTGCTTGAGCATCTTGTAGAATTAAGACAGAGACTCCACTGATACATGTTTTATTTGCAAGTAAAAATTCAAAGCACTGTGTCACTCAGCTGGGCTGACCCACATGTGAGGGTCTGTACGTGCAGCATGTTTTACTGATCTCTTTGTAGAAGGTGATGGAGGAGGAGGAGCAGCTCAACTGGGTTAAGCACAGTAGATGGTTTAGATAGGAGCTTCTGGCTACCCTGCTGCTCTTGCAGTTGATTAGCTGTTTTCAGTAATTATGCATTTCCATCAGGGGTGCAATGGTTATCACCTCTGGTAATGAGATTACTCCCATTTCATACAAGTGTAATGTTCTGCCGGTTCCCTTTTGGCACTTTACACGTTTGCTTGACTCGCGCTTTCAACGCTTGCCGAGGTTGCACACCATCTTCTCTCCTATGGACTCATCGAACCATGCAAATGGGTTCCCCAGCATTTGTCAGTCTTGTGGAAGCAACCTATAGGCCTGCCAAGGTAGCCTCACAGCACGTTCAGTAAAGAGCTTGCTTTGCAGTAACCACAGTGAACTAGTTCCAGGTTTTATTTGTTGTCACTTTTTTCCCAAGTGGCTGCACCAGGCTGTCACAGAATGGGAATTACATGTTTTTCACTTATGTGAAAGCATCTCTGTAACACATGACATAGCATCCCAAAGCATGGGTTTGCACCCCATTTACCACAGTAGGAAAGGCACCATCCTTTCATCACAATATTGAAAAACTTGCAGACTTTGCTTGGATTCCCTAAATACAGAGTACTCATTCCCCAAAGCACTGTTAAAAATCATTATTGCCAATTATAGAACAAGCCAGAGAAGTGGATGCTGATGTTGCATCTGACTCAGACAAATGACTTGTCCATTTTTCTGGTGGAAATTTCCCTGGAAATTTTTTAAATGGGAAGAAAGAGAGATACCTCAGAAAAGGACAAGTAAGTCATTGAAGAAGGTACAAAATTGTAATGCACGCTTCTGGAGCTTAACAAAGAGGAAGGAGTACGCAGTGAAACATTATACTGCACGGAGCTGCAGATTCCAGGCATTCCTTTTGATGGAGCCTCTGAAGGAAGTATAGAGGCTGTGTATCCCTTTTGAGGCAGCTTTACAGGTCACAGATCTGGCCTAAACAAAAGTATTTTTTTCTAAACTACTCCTTTCATTTTCCTCCTCCTCATGTCAGGACTCCAGCAGAGTTTTGTAAGCAGTCCAAGGGCCGTCCTGGCAGCATCTACCTCCCTGCCTCTGGGGACTGATTCCAGGTCATAGATCAGAGGGAAGGTATACTTCACAGAGTGCCTTGGCGCAAGCACACCTCCTTTCATAGTTTTTTTTTCCTTCCAGAGTGTGGCATGAAAAGGGCAACACTGTAGGCTACCAATCAACCACCTCCTTAAAATAAACCCCATCATCACAGTATCTTTCATGTAGACATCCCAGGGAGTAAGCTGCATGGTGCAAAGAAGGGCATCTGGTTTTCACCCTGTTCTGGAAATCGAGTGAGTACATAAATGCGGGTTTTGCCAAGAAATATAAATGCAAGGGCTTGAGCAGCAGCCTTGGAGTGTGGAGACATCCTTGACTCTCCATGTCGTTCCAGAAGCCATGTGACAAGTTCCTTTAATGCTTTTTGCCATTAAAATTGATCCAAGATCCCAAAAGATAAGCTATGAAATTCCCCTTCTGTGTGAAGCTGCCAGATTTCCAAAAAGAAAGAATTTTCTGGTCCGAAGACCAGAAAAAAATGCTACCTCTGCAGAAAACCTCTCCCTGTCACTTCCAGAAAAGGTCTTCATCCTGAAGGTGCTGCTGAAATCAAGTGCTTCCAAGCAATGGCATTTAGGGAAAAAGACATTAAAGGTGCCTTCTTTAAGAATGGGAGGACCTGAGACTCCCACACCAAGAGGAGGCACAAAGGAGCTGTCAGACGAAGCCTGCCACTCAAGGAAACAGTCTCCTCCCTTCCTTCTTTTCCATGTATCGTTTCTTGTCCACGGCCCTTGTTTTCAACATGCTAAAATGGAACAGGGTGGTGCAGTTGCTTTCTCTGGGCTTTAGAGAGTCAGGCTTTCGGAGGCCAGGCACCAGCTGTGAAGTTAAATTGATAAGATCTACATTTCAACAGAATAAGACATGTAATTCACCCTTGAAAAGTCAGAAGCCTTATTTCTGAGAAACTGCTATTTAAGAGAAGATTTGACTATGCTCTTTAATTCAATCTAATCTACTCGGTCTAATTATATGTTCATTTCTTCTCTAGCTGAGAATAACAGTAATATTAAAAAATCATATAAAATTCGAGATTTTTTTCAGCATTGCATGAGGTCACTAAGCTAGGGTCATGTAAGTGCTGTAAAGACAACACCAGATTTTCATTGAGAGGGTTTGATAAGCGACTTGTATTGTTGCAGAGAGAAACAAACTTGGAAAATCTCACTATTGAACTTGTTAGCTCTTTTAAAGCAGTAGCTGCTATAATAAGGAAAAAATCACATCTAATTTCCTGAAAAAGTGTCAAGTGGAGAGAATATGTTTTAATAGCAGTTGTATTATTAACTCTTTGAGATTCCAGTGTATTTCAGTGATCTCTAAACACAGCTGTACAGTAAAAGTGCCAGTGCTGGCACAAGCAGCATCTGAGAAAGTTCCCCATTGTGCCAAGACTGTGACATTGCGTTCTGCTGGAGATCTCTTTGGCTTCATTTCATGCATACCTAGCAGATTTAGCAGATTGTGAAAATGAGTGTTTGCCATTCTCATGGCTGATTTTTGCATGCATCTGTTCACTCATCTAAACCTTAGTTACATGCTGCTATGAGAATGAAAGGGTATAATTTTTTCCTTGGAAATTGGGATTGTTTCATGCACCACAATTTCTGCTTAAGGATCCTGCACAGAGATTGTGAAACACTTGTCTCACTAATGTCTTAGAAAAAAGTATAGCTACAGGGATGCATTTCTCTCTCCTTCTGCGTGCATATCTGGGCTTCATATAGTAGGAATTACATGCATAAATCAAGAGAAAAGTACTCCCCCTAGAATGGAAAATACCTGTTGGCAGGTACCAAAATATAAATATTTAAACATGGTATTTGCATGTAACATTAATAAACCCACACTGATTATGTCGCCAATTCTGTATTGTAATTCACGATTCTTACTTCATATACCAGGTTGCAAGTTACTGTGAGTGCTCAGAGTTTGCCAAATTGTTTGAATATTGTAGCTGTGCTATATTACAGGGCTTACACAGGCATTTATGTGCTGAACGCTCCTCATTTTATTTTTTTGAAAAAACATAGCCTGGCAATTAGCTCGATACAATGAGCTTGAATAGGGTTATGAAAGAAAATGGATGTATGTGACACTCCAGAATTAACAGTGTTTACACTCTCGCTTCTTAAAAGTTACATTTCTGGCATGTTATACTTTTATGCTGCAATTTCTCTGTGTTAACCATTCTAAATACCCTTTAATATTTTTTTTTCCATTAAGGAGGGGTTTAAATGGCGTAACCACATTCTCATAAGACATCTAGGCAGAGACAAAGGCTGAGATTCAGATAGCTCTCAGCCCACCCATCCCTTACAACATTGTTAGTAAATAGCACAAGTCTGGAGTTTTTCATCAAAATTATTTGTGTTTTGCAAATTTGTATTGTCTTTGTTGCAGAGATGTACTTCTCTGAGCCTTGCCCCCATGCCACCAAAATTAACATGCACCATCTAAAAGTTAAAGACAAGGATACAAAGGCAAAAAAAACATCAGTAGGAGCATTGTGCCCCACAATACTCTTAGCACACTTGCTTCTTGTGCATCCAAAGCACCCATTAAACCTTTATATCACTCTTCGGGGACTGTAATTTCTTTTTCCATAGCATAAAGTTTACTGGTTCTTCTCTTTTCTAAGGCACCCTCTTTGCTGAGTAGTCACACAAAAGGAACAGAGCTAAAAAGTGAGTCACATTAGTCATGCTGCGTAAGGTCCAGTGAAGTGTATTTCCAATTATTGCTAATTTATTCAAGGGTAAATTGTTGCACTGCGAGGGGGCGAGCAGTAGGGGTGGGTGCAGAGCCCAGCGGGCGCCTGGCGGGGCACGTCGTGCTCGGGCTGTCGTGGTTGCTGCACCTCCCAGGCCCGGCTTCAAACTGCGAGCACACACATGCAGAGGCCCCTCTGCCATCTCACAGAAGGACGAAGGAAAGATGGGGTTTCGTTGTCCCCTTGCTCCTCTGTGGTCGTTCTGGGGACCCAGATTGCCCATGGTAGCTGAGCTAGGCCTGAGTGTGGCTGGTCACAGGAACATCAGGTCTGCCCTTGTGGCTGGGTCCTACCAGGGGCTCCTGTGAGTGTGGAGTGCCTCCCGCTCATCTGTGTCACCTGAAATGCATGCCCCCTCTGGTCTGGGAGTATTTCATGGGGGAGAAGGAGAGTAGCATGACCTAAGGCTATCAAGTAGCAGTGCTGCAGGCAACATCCAGGGCCCCAAGAGGTCTCGGGGTGAGCCTCCACTGTCACACATGCTTGGCTGTGCCCAGCCACAGAGACAAATGAGAAAGTGTGGCTATCGGCAGCTCTGTGCTTTAGCTGGCATGCTGTAGTCCAAGGAACTCATTGTGGAACACATCCCTCCTGCCTTGTGCCCAGACACAGTGTTGCTCCTTTAGCTTTGTCATCAGCATGGGTTCCAAACAATTGCACACCAGGCACTGCTCAGCTCTCCATTACCTTCTCTCCGACGTCCATGCTCCAGTAGGGACAGGTAGGAGAATTTGTATTTCATTTTCAAGACCCTGTCCTGTGCAAGCTAGTACTATGCTGTCCATGTTCTGGCAATGCAGGGCAGGAAATGTCCCCACTCACCTCATAGAGCATCTAGTCAATGCTTTTTTATGCAGCTGGAAAGCTCACATGTGTGGTCACCTTAGCTAGGATGATCAGAGCACTGGGTAAAGACACCTTTGCAATTATTAGCTACATAGCCTTGTGGTTGAGAACAGCTGGTTTGATTTTAGTGGCAAGCTGTATGTTTCTGGCTGGGTGAAGCAGCTGCCCATGGGAAGTAAGTCCATCTGGGCCCTTCCCCAAGGGCCACTCTCTCTGCTCTGACTAAAGGGTATTTCCCAGTTGAGCTTGCCAGCCTTTGTCTGCAAAGGAGCTAGCTACTAATTTTCACAAGCTGTGTCTTAGTGAACTTTTGAGGACCTTCTAAAAAGCTGAGGATCTTTTCAGTGAAGTTTAGACATGCTACTTTAAAAGTCTCATTTAGCCCATCCAAATCTATAAGTCAAAGACAATTAAAGTATCATTTTATAGCAATTTTCTCTGCTCGGGGATCACAGTGGTACTTGCAGAGCCAGAAAGGCTGTATTTTCCTTCTTAGACTAGGAAGAAATACAGGGAAACAGGTGGGGTTTGGAGGTTAGAATTAATCCTGCTGTCTCTTGCATTAATTTAAAATTTCCATTCTGTTAAACTCAAAGGAAAATCATGTTTCTTGAAGGAAACAAAATGCCCTTAGACTTTTAGGACCTTTACTGTTGCTACCCCCTGCATGCTAGGGGGTAGCAACAGTAAGACTAACCAATCTTATTTTACCAATTCCTGTATAGTCTATGATGCTTTGCAAAACTTTCCTGCACATTTTTAATATGTGTGTGCTAATTTGTCTTGGAATTACAGGTTTGGGCAGAAGGTTGTAAAGTGTTTACATTTGTGAAGATTTTGTTGAACTGGAATGCTGCTGTATTCTCCACTGGTCTGATATTTTGCATAATGGAGATGTAAGTTTTCTTGCCTTCCCCTTTTTTCTTTTTCCATTATAAAATGTAAGAGCTGAGAAGCAATTAGAAATGGTGTTTTTCTTTTGGCAACTAAAAACTGTTAATAGTCGGAAAGTTATGTTTGCGGCATAGATTGCTAATAAAATTCGCCTCTTCCTGCCAAAATCAGAGAGTCCAATTTTCAACATCTCCCCGGTCTCTCTCTCTGCACGAGCCATTCACACCGAACTCGCTGCACTTCTGGCTGTTTTGCTCGTGCACTCTGTCAAAAAATATTTTCTGCATCTCTAATTTCATCAAGATATGCTTGACTGCGAGTGTCAGCGTCAGCGAGCAGTAGTGTTTAATTCAAAATTCGCTGCGTCTGTGGCTGCGGCAGCTGAACAACTGAAATATCAGTGAGGAACCAGACCACCGAGGTGCCGCGGTTTGTTGGCGTGTTTGTGCAATTAGGTGGGAAACGTCACTCTTGTGTGACTGCCCGTGCTTCAGCAGTGCTCCATTGACCATATAGCACCCATTTCTAGTACTTAACATCAGCAAAGGGTTGTATATAAAAGCTCAGGATGTAATGGTTGTGTGTACCATATTATGAGAAATAAAAGATTCTCTCTTTTCTTCTCCCTTAAGTCATAGTAACACATTTTTAAATAGCAGTCTGCTGTGATATTTATCTCATCTGTGCAATTGCCAAGGTGTTTCTTACACTGAGATACAGTCAGTGGTGTTCAGGCTTTGGTAGTCTTGAAGTGAGATGTGGGTAGGATGGCAAAGGTAAGAGCAAAGACTTGAAGAAAATAGGAGGGAAAATGTGGGGTGTCTGCCTGTCTCTTAAATATGGATTGTTTTGGGGAACATCAGTGTTTTTTGAAGTGAAGGTTTAACATTCATGTGTCCTCACTTTCACTGTTGATTGTGATCTACGTTGGACACAATGGTGATTTTCTCCTATCCTGGCTATTTTATTTCCCTTTTTATTGCCCTGCACAGACAGGTTTTTGAGCACTGGTACTCTGGGAGAGGTAGGTGCCCAGGTTGTCAAGTGAGTGACATCAAGGCATTGCACTTCTATTCTGAGTTGCCTTTGGATGTGGTATTGTACAGTGAGGGGTCACGTGTTGGGAGCAGGCAGCTGCCTGGACCCTCAGAGGTGTGGGGTACAGCTGGGCTGGTGTGGCCCAACATGGAAAACAGGCCAGTGAACTCAGTTCACATTGTGTGTAAATCCAACCATTGCTGATCTTCCCCCGAATATATTTAGCAAGGGAATTGGGTTTAGTGGGTGATTGTTTTGAATGATGAGCTGTTCATTACATCTGTTTTCCTTGACTGCTGATGTGAAATAATTGACAGATGAAATGTGAGAGGATAATTTCATGCTTCACACCAGTGAGTCCATTTTATTTGGTACCCTTCTCACGTGATTGGGGAAGACTAGTGTCATATGAATCCTTTGCCTAACTGAATGGTGAATCAGCAGGTCAATGATGAGGTCATACCAAGACCTCCTGAAAAGCTCTTTATTGTTGTTTGGGTTGGATTGGGTTTTGTGTAGGCTTCTGAATAGGTTTCGTGATGCAGCATGCAGTTTAAGTACTTTCCCCTTGGTTCAGATTTGTTCCTGGTTGGCACTGCCAAAAATTGCAACTCTCTGACGGAAACAATACTTGGTAGCAGCTCCTTTACTGGCAGGTTTAGCAGAGTCACCACTGGTTGGTCAAACACAGACAGTGGCCAGTGCTTGCAGTCAGGGGATAAAATTTTTGTCTTGGGAATGAGCTTGTACTTTGTCCTTGCATGAGCTTGTGTGACACCTTGTTAGGGAAAACAGGGTGCCCAGGCTCTGCCTGCATCAGGCAAGACTAAAAAGTCATGGGATTTAATCAGAACAGAAGGGCCAGACATAAGTGAAACAAGCCTGTGGTTGGTTTTATTCTGGTGGACAGGCCTGAAGTATCCTTAACTGCTTACTTTGCTTCAGATGCAACTGGCACATAGCAGAGGGCAGCCCCGTGTGCTATGAAATGAAATGACTGATCCAAACCACAGCAGGTACTCATGATGGAAAGGAGACCTTAGTCACTAGGAACAGCTCCCCAGAGCAGTCACCAGTGCTCCCAGGCTGCTGCCCAGTACAGGAGCTTGAAAAGCAAGGCAAAAGTGCAAAAATCTCCCTCCTTTCTCCACTACAGATTGGAAGTTAATGTTTGTGTTGTAATCCTGAAGCTTCATGGAGATCTATAAAATAGTACTTGTGTCTGTTGGTGTCAGTGCTTGACTCTGAAAAGATAACAGCATTTTCTTCTGCTGTCCCCATGACAGAAGAGGGTGGGGGAGTCAGAGCATGACTGCTAACGTGAGCACAACACTGGTGACACCATCCTGGCATTCAGAGTGCTAATCCTTTCCATACTTCTGAGGTGCCTGTCAGTAGAGTTTCCTTGATGCACCAGTGCTCTGGGAATAGAGCCGATTTCTAACTTACAGAGGGCTCTGCACAATCGCCACCTCGCATACTCCTTGCACAAGATAAATAATTGCTTTACGTTTCTGCTTCTATCAATGGTACTATTCTTGTGGCTGTTCCCAGTCCTGATGCTCAGTCTCCCTGCCAGCAGGTGCAGGAAGCTCAGTGAGGGTGGTCCAGCTCAGCGCACTCTGCGAGAGGGTATCCTGTGTTTCTCAATAACAGCTTCTCCAGCCGGCGGATGAGCCCCAGAGGGAGTCCTAGACAGTCCTGTGCTGGGCAGAAGAAGTTGGCAGTGACACAGGGCCTCAAGGATGTAGTTTATAAAGCCGGGAAAAAATCCCCTCCTGTGGTGCGGTGCTCTGTGCCAAGGCCATCATCCTTCCAGCCAAGGCGGGCTGGATGGGTCTCCCATAAGAGTCTGTCAACCCCTTTCATTAGGCAGCCAGAGGGGCTGCTGCTGAGTGATGCACGGCACCTCCTTCCACCCCATGTGTGCTTCCTGCCAGCCAGAGAACGAGAGGCTGGGATTAGAAATCAAACTCCGGTTTTTCTGCATGACTGTGCAGGGCATATTGGCATTAGAACCCCCCTGCCTTTATTTATTTATTTAAAATAAATGGTTTTTATTTGGTTTTTTTCCCAGCATCAGTGGTTTTGTTCTCACCCCCTCTCCGTACCTTCCTCCAGAGGCGTGGGTATGTGGGGGATTGTTCTGGATGTGATTTTCAGGGTTTTGTCCATCTCATTACAGCGAATGCATCACCTGCGTGACTCAGTCATTCTTTGGCTGCCTGGGGAGAGAGGCCTTCAAGAGCAGTTGCAACAATAATCCTGTCTCATTACGGCCCGTGGCACTGCTGCTGTGAAAGTAGGCAAGCTAGCAGATCTCCTTCTTAGAAAATACCAGTCTAGCCATGCGGAAAAACTACCTTCTATTACTGGGTAGTCAACGCTATATTGTGGACTTCTGTAGATGGGGTAATTTAAATCACAATAATTAAAATGAAAAAGTGATGCCAGAACAGAGCGATTTCCTTTTCCTTCATCTGATATAGTAGAAAAAGAAATTGCAAAAATCTTGGTTGATAAAAAAAAAAACAAAAATCAAAATAGATTCTTCAGCCCCTGGGTTTTTGTACAAAGCAAATTTACAAAATCCTCATATTTCTCTGTGCTTGTCTGATGATCTTTTCCCGTGCATTTGGGGAAAGATGCTCAGACTGTATGCAGTCAGTGCGTCCTACTTTAAGTCACTAGCTCAGTTTGCCACTCTTCTGATCTGGTAGGCTTTTCCAAACCACAGCCCATTCAGTGGCATTTCCTTCGTGCCACACTTCTTCTGGTGAACACCCATCCCTCAAGTATAAGGGCTGGAATTGGTTTAGGTAAAGGTTTAGGAAATCCTCTTCATAAGGAAGAACTGTGAACAGTCACTGAAGGCTCTTCCTATGAATCCATCTCTTCCTATAAATCCGTCTAGGACCACTGAGAACTGTGGTTCTATTACAGCCTTTGTCCTGCTACAGCCACCATCATGGGGCAGCATAAAGCTGTTTCCCTCTGCCCATCCTGCGGCCTTGGCTTCCCCAGAAGCTTTTCCCTTTGCCTGCTTCCAGGCCTGACCAAGGAGCTCCCTGGAGCTGCATGGGGTCCTCCAAATGGGGGCTACTGGAGCTGGAGTTCGTCTCACTCACACTCCCACTGAGTGGCCAGAATGGCACTGCCGTATTTTAGAGAATTCACTGCAGGAACATCCTCCCAAACAGTAGATGTCCTTGCCAAGGAAGGGTAGTCAAGCTTATGTTTTCCATAAGAAAGATGTTTCCTGAATGATTAATTTTTTTTTCCTCTGGTTCTCTGTATTACGATTTTTTTTTAAGAGAAAATATTTCTTAGCCCACATGTGACTGTGTATTTTAAATATAATTAAAGGGAAACTAGTCTTTTTTTCTCCCTCTAAAGAGTTGAATTTATACATTTTAATATGAAGATATTCTCAGTAGGGAGCAGGAGCCTATCATTGGCTCCTACTACAGGCAACGCAAACTGCAAATCTAAAAGAAAGGGCTATGGCACAGAAAGGAGGAAGTGAATTTTAGATGCAGAGGGAGAATACAAGTATTTAGACCATAGCTGTAGCTATAAAGCTAGAGATAAAAGGCTTTTTCCTTTATATTTTCTTTTTATTGTTTTTTATAGTGCAGTACAATACAAACATTACAACCTGGCTGACTCCTGCAGAGATGCCAGGCACTAGCATCGTGTCCAAAAATTAGCTTTATACATATGCTAAATTAAAGATTGGCAGCCGCAGCAGCACAAATCCCATATTGGCAGCAGTTTGCAAATCCCACATTGGCAGTCTTCTCCACATGAAAGAAGAGAGGAAATACAAAGGGCAAAAAGCCCAAGAGTCTTTCTCTAGCAAATAGCAGCGAGTGGAACACAGAAACTATCTGCAGGGAAAAAAATCTCCAGATTACTGGAGATAAAAGAACATAGCTGAATCTGTGATGAGCTCAAACAAGGGCCCATTTACACCTTTCGGAGAAAGAGACATTAGTAAGCAAATGTTATTTTGGTGGGAAGGATGGAAGTCTGGTGCCAGACAGAGGACAGTACTAGCCCCTGCATGGTCTGGAATCAAGAGGGCTGGGTTCTTCTTCGACACTTCTGCAAAGGTTCATTTAAATCTCTTAAATTTGGCTTTTGCTAAATATATTGGACCTAAAACATATAGGGTGAATTGGGTTATCCTTTACAAATTGTGTATTTTGATTTATCTGCAGAAAAAAAATTAATTGCATTTTTTATGAACCAATCAAAATTGCCATTGCTTTTAATTCATTCATCCAAACATCCATATTTTCATGTTAATTCTGTTTGTAACTGTGTTCAGGGTGCGTTTTACAACAAGTGTTTTCTCTTACATGTATGGTTGGCAGCAGTTCCTTCTAGGTCTGCTCAGTTGGGATGGATTACTTAGCTCCTTCAACCTGCCCACCTATGTAATTTTGGCTGGCCTTGCTCCCTTCTTAAGAAGTTACTGCATCTGGTAATTTAACATGAGCAGTAAATCCTTACAGTGCTTTGACTTGCCTGGGTTTTAGAAATCGTGGATCCTGTTTTCAGGACAGATACCTGAATTTGAACCAAGATATGCAGTAGCAAGTGGTTGAGTGAAGGTAGAAGAAGAGCCACAAGTTGTGATTTCACCTAATGCTTGGGTATATCAAAAAATGGGATCCCAAGATGGATGTGCAGAGACATAGAATATGAATTTCTCCAGAGCTTTTGGTTTTGTTTAGTCTTTAAGTCCCTATACAGACTGAAGTATTTCATGAGCTCCAAACCCAGATCTTAAGTTTAGAGGAAGACATTTTTTTTTAACTCCCCCAGAAAGGAATTTTCAGTGAATCAAGTAGAAGCAGATGACAGAGGTTTAGTTCCTTTCCATTTGCAAGCCACATGTCAAGTCTCACCACTCCGGTAGCCAGCTCCTTCCCAAACCAGTCAGTCCCAGGGGGGTGCTACATGATCTGATGCACTGCTGAGTCTTATGGGGCCCCAGATCAGGTACCTCCACTGAGCAGGGCAGGGCACGTGGGACAGGTTTTTGCCAGTGTTGGATATAGGTCTGGTGCACAGCATCCCCTGCCCCGTTGCATTTGGCTTTCCCACCCCCTGCAGTGTGGGTCACTGGCCACCACATCAGATAACCTGCCACAGAAACTGCCATTTCCAGGATGCTGTTTGATTGTCAGCAGCTCACACAATACAGGAGCATGTGCTGGGAGACAACAAAGACCCTATAAAGGGGATCAGAGCTGTGCGTGGAGTCTCCAGCCATGAGTACCATCTCCTGTGCCATCCAGACCATGCAGGGGAGAGCCAGACTGCAGGAGGATCTGGAATTACAGAGCACTCCAGTGTCTGTCCTGCAGGAGGGGGAGAGGCGGGGGGTCCAACAGCAGCAGTGAGGACTTAGCAGCAATGCAAGCGCTGTAGGATGAGAAGGACCACATTCATAGCTGAAGAACTCCGTTGCAAAGAGGGAAAAAAACCTCTGCCATGGCCACCTGGAAGCTGGTGATTGCATAGCCTTCTCTGCTTCACTACCAAACATTCAGGGCTGCAAAGTGAAAGCCAGCAGACCTGTTGGCCGTCTCTTCCCACAGGTGATAGACACATGAGTTGTCAAAGTAGTCTTCGCTTGCATTGCCTTTCCAGCTGCATCAAGAGATGGGATCTAAAGGCTGGACATGGGATTTAGAGGAGGAGAAAGTGTTGTTACTGTATTATTCATTAGCTGACCTCTGCTAGTTATGTTCTGGACAAAGGCCTCTGCATTTTCCGCTGAGGCTCTCACTGAAGCCTGGCTGTGCTCCATGCTCATGGTGGCTTTCTCTGCCAAGTCTGGTTTTGCACGTTCACTCTGTGGAGTCTTCTCTCAACTCTGCAGCCCTGGTTTTGTTCCCAGGGTTTCTCTAGAGCCTGTAGGACCAGCTGTGTCCTTGAGTTGTCTGCCTTTGTCTGCGGATGCAAAGATGCTTCAAACAGGAAAAATTATCAAGTGGCACGTTCCAAGCAAATCGAAAAGCAGCTCTGTTTCATACAATGAATAGTTAGACTCGTTTTCCTTTTGATAGTGTGGAAATGAACATCAGTCAAAAAGCAGCAGAGTATATTCATGAAGTAATCCAGTCAAGGACTGTTAATCACAAAGGGCCTGCCACTCCAAGGATCCCTGATCCAGTGTAGGTAGAAGGAGAAAGTTATTTTCTTCTTACTCCTGGGAACAGAGAATTTTTGACAGCCTCTGTGAAAGATGAATGCATCAAGACCGGCTTCCAAAATACAAGAAAGTGAGGAGAAAGAGCTTAGATTGACTTTTTGGTGATGACTCTGACCATTTGAAGGCGTCACACAGACCGGAGGATGTGACTTGGATCCATGCTATTCTAGGCTGACGAATGAGCATCTTGGCTCATGCCAAGCATATCCTTATTTCGTGATTGCATACTGTGCCTGCAGTACATTAAACCATAAGAGAAGAGTTCTGGGCAGGTTTGTCTGGAAAAGCTTGCTGTGCTGGGAATCTCTTTTGTTATCTCAAGTTCAAGTTTGATTTTTATAAATCCTGATGCATTAGATGAAGTTCAGAGGAAGATCTGTAATTATGTATAGGCTTTGCTGTGTAAAACTCCTGGCTCTCACAAAATCAATATCATGTCATTCATATACATTAATCCTAGCGAGAGCAAGCCCATAAAGAGAAAGTCCTTAAGCCATGGAAGGTTTAGGCCCTGTGTCAGGGCCAAGGCTGTTTGGGATATGCAAGACTCAGGCAGCTGTATAGGTATGTATATGTGTGTGAGAGAGAATGGACCTGCAAAAAGTTACCCTTTTGCCCAATACTTCTCAGCATGCCCAGAAAATAGCATGAAACAAAGACCCTCCAAACATTGCTTTCACACCAAGGGACATAGAAGTGAAGCCAACTTCTGGCTATCTTTGGAAAACAAATCTTCAAAGAGGTTCCTTCTAGTCATCTCTTCTCCATCTATGGTGTGGTCATTAACCTCTCATGGAAAGAACTGAATTGTCCTTAGTTAAAGGCTGATGGCTTCTCCAGGGAACCTCCTGTTGCATTTACAGTTGTCTGTGTCCTTCTTTGGACACAGGCAAGTTTCTTGTACAGCTGACCTTGAATTTCTGTCATTGCCCTTGACCATGTCATAGGTTTAGCTCAAAGCTTTTCATTGACTACCTACTGCTCCAGTGCCCTAAAGTATCCATGTGACATGTGCATGGCTGTGTCCTGAGCTCCCCCTGGTTGCCCCTGCATGGCTGCTGCCTTCACAACCTCAGTGCATTAAGTGCCATGACCAAATCCTGGTGTTTGGTTGGGGCCACCAGCAGAGACCTGACACTGGTGATTGACAGCGCTCTGCTACTGCTTGGTGTGGTCTTGAGAGCAATTCAGTCAGTTCAGTTGTTCTGTAGTGGAAAAAAAAGCATCAAAGTTAAGCCACTCTCCTCATGAATCATCATGGCCCTGCACATAAAGGAGGGTAACCACATCCAAGGGACAACCAGGTGGCTTTGGAGGGGTGGGAATGGAAAGGGAATAAGAAGAAATCTGTGAGAAATCCATGGTTAGTTGAGGGAAATACAGTCATTTTTGTTCACACCCACAGCCTCTGATCTGGGCCAAAGTTACCCTTTTAGAAATTTTGAACAGCCTTCACCTGGCAGAGGGACCTTATGTTGCATCAATGCTTCCCATCA
This sequence comes from Lycocorax pyrrhopterus obiensis, assembly GCA_014706295.1. Taxonomy (NCBI): domain Eukaryota; kingdom Metazoa; phylum Chordata; class Aves; order Passeriformes; family Paradisaeidae; genus Lycocorax; species Lycocorax pyrrhopterus. Next base: position 39,785,521 of record JACSVZ010000001.1, on the reverse strand, counting down.
TGTGGTCGAAATTATTTTTAAATCTTGGATTAGGTGCTTTAATCATTAGGCACGCTTCCCCGCTGACAACAGCTTTGGTTTCCTGTAACTTCTTCACAGTACTTATCAAAAATGCTAGTGATGCTTCTCTTTTATTACGTTCAAGAACTTACCACTTTTAGTGAAGTGTTCACATGCTTAAATTATTTGTACATGCCTTGCGTCTTGATTATAGTTAAACCAAATGACATGTATTTATCTCTTTTAATCTCTTTTTTTTTTACTTTGCTCCTTCTTGCTTCCATAGGAAGTTATTTCTATTCATATGGTCTTTCTGATGACAAAGTGACCAGAATTAGAAGCAAAAACTGGCAGTGCTGTTGTTGCTGAGCTGTGCAGAGATGGACGTGACATGATACAGCTCCATTGGCCCTTTTCTTGATTACTGCACAGTCATATAGCACATTCCTCTCTCATTCTCATCCCTCATTAGCCACACTGCCACTTCAGCTTTGTCTTTCACACTCATGGTCTGTGGCTTTGAATTTTGTTTTTATCATTATCTCTTCTTTATTTAATTCTCATCCTCTTGAACTGCTTTTGATTTTATTTCATGTCACGGCCACTAGAAATTTTTTTCTAGGGTGATGTTCACATTTTCTCCGAGACCATCAACATAGATGCAAATTAGGAAAAAATCCAGGAGGAGTACACTGGACACTTTTCTTAACTCAATCTGATTATCTTACTGTTTATTTCAGCTTATGATCTGCTTAACAATCTTTTCCAGCAATGCATCTTTTTCCCCTTGAACATTAATTTTGAGTGCTCAGATCTCAGTGGTAAAATATGTAAATTGCACTGAATATGTGAGAAAGTCTTGCACAGTAAAATGCTGCTGCAATGCATAATTGTTTGAATTGTCCTCCTGACTCCACTGCGTTATTTTCCTTCTATTATATCACAATGGCATGAGCACATATATCAAAAAGCTGAAACATGCAGGAATCATGACCGTCTACTCCTCCCCCATGTCCTGTCAGTTTCTTCATCCCAGATTAGTGTCTGTTGGCTTGGGAAGTAAAGAGGGAGCAGATGGACCACAAAATGAGATTCTGTAACCTTCTTACCCAATAGATCTGCTTTCTGCATGTATTCAGACATATTTACTTACTGTAGTGACAATTATCAGTTTAATTTCTTTTAAGAAAACCAAACAACTTCAGCTCAGTATGAAAGAGCAAGCTAAATTGTCTTCTGGCACCGTTACTGTCCATATAATTTCAAATCAGTTAGGAGAAATGTGGCTGGATTCCTACCTGCACAGTACCTAAATATGCCCATTAAATTCATAGACGTGCTTAGGTGTAAGGGAACAGACACAGTATGTACATTCTCTGGACTCTTAGGTAACTTTTTATTGTTCATAACACAGGTCAGAAGAGCACAGTTGTTTATTTCCTGGGATATTTTGTTTGAGTATATTATTTGGATGGCCAGATGAAGCATCTTTTTATTTGTAAATGAAGGGAGTTGGATACAAACATAACCAAATAATAATAACTACAAAGCTTCAAAACCATTTTGTGACTCTATGAAAAAGCATCAAGCAAAGAATTCCATTTATTCAGAAACTTGCTTGCTTCCTGTGCCTCATTCAAGGTGCACTCATTCAGAGCACTAGATGTATTTTAAATGAGAGGAAATAAATAAATGTTTGGTTAGGGTGTAGCTGTGAATGGAAGCTGCCCTCAGCCATGCAGCATGTCAGTATAACCATACATTGAGCTCAGACCCCCTGCTAGTGTAATATTCTTATAGCAGCAGAGGTGTCTACCTCAGCCTTGCATATTAGCAAAATGCTGTGTGTCTCATCTGGGATAGGAGACACCAGCCCCAAAAACACTGAGGTGAGAGGCAGCTTGCCTGTTGTAGCTCTCTAGGAAGAAGGTGCTTCAGCTGAGGGAGCTGGATGCCTCCAAAGACAAATAATCTGAATGCCTCAGGCAGCCACTCTAGAAGATAAATCTCCTTCCAGACATACTGATCTCTATAACAAAACCTCTAGAAAAAACCTTAGAGCAGACACCAAACTTTTAGATGACTCAGGCTGGATGCAAGGAATCCAAGTATATTGTGACAACGCATTTGGCCAAATACAATGCAACAAGCTCCTGTAATGGAAAAAGTGCCTTCACTCTCATGCTGAGCGAATGGGACTTGTCCAACAAGTATATGGCACACATATGGCCCTGCACTGGAAGCACTGGGTATCTTCCTTAGCAGGAAAAAGGAACATGTTAAACCTAGTGATTAGGACCCAGACTTTTAGGAGGTTTAGGAACTGGAGAAAATAAAATCAAGAGTAGAGACTCTGAGTGCAAGAATTGCCTGGCTGCCTTCTACGCACGAGTGCATTGCCAAGAGCTGCAGGTGTTCGGTCAGACTGCTTTTATTTGAGGTGCCTAACGTGGATTTCGAAACCACCATGTAGGCAACCCGGCTTGAAAATTGACCTTAATTTCTTCTAATTGCATGTCTTATTCTTCATTATTTTTCTTGTTAGAGACAGAATTTTGAAAGGCGATTCACTAGTGCAGCTATTTTTGACTCATCGCTGCCTGTCTTACTTTGTGTTATTTAATGGGTTCCAGTGGCCATATGCTGCAAAGAATCCTGGAACAAAGTGAGTAAACTGGGAGGCATTGCTCAGAAGGATAAATTTCACAGTTGGAAATACACTTAATACTAAGCCTTCTAACCAGTTTTTCCAGAAATCGCAAGCTTGATTGCCATGATATCTGAACATGGCATTAGCTACTCTAATGAGGAAAATAATTTATATGCTATGGAAATTAGGTCTAATTAGATCTTGTTAAGATAAATATCTCAGTTCAGCTGAAAACTTGAAGAGATACATTTTGCAGCATTCCAGATTATAAATATGACCCTTGTTCTTCACCCCCCTCTGCGTCTTGGGTTACTACTGGTAGAAATGGATGTGAAAAGCCTCCTTATCACAACCACTACATTCTATACCCACTTGACATGGAATAAGTGACAAAGATGCTGGATAGTTTAAACTTTACATAGCTTAAAACCCATTTATTTTTTACATCAGCTTTAGACAAAGAGCCAAATTTCAGAACTGTGCAGCAAAATGTGACCCGCCTATTCATTTTCTTATATTAAACAAATACATTAATGTTTATAAATTTTCAGATCCACAGCAAATAATGTTCTTTAGTGCTCTTTACCATTGTTTTCAGTGACTTTAGAACAACATGCATGCCGAATTATATCAATACCATCTTAATGGAAGACAAATATTGAATGCAAACTGTAATAAAATCAAAGTTCCTTTTAAATTTAAAAGGAAAAACAAGAAAGAAAGCCAAAAAATATATAAGGTGGACCATACAAAAGACAGCTAAATTTCTTTAGTATTTAGGCCAAGCACATGACTGATACCTCCATGTATACTTTACAAGGTACTGCTGAGCAATGGGACGAGCTCATCTTCCCTCTTCACTGGTGGCGTTGCCATGGGACTCAGAGCAGGATGAAACCTTGTTGGTAGCTGCTTTGTTTTCTTCCATCTTGCAAAAAACACAGATCCAAAATATTTACTGTCCCAGTGGGCTTGAGTTTCCATCTTGCACACTGACACTTCTGCAGAGCAAAAGAGACGGGAATCAGCGTCCTGCAATAATTTTAGTTTGATATTTTTTCATTGTCACAGAATAAGCTATTTAAAGTGAATCCTTTTAAAAGTCTATCTTCAGATATTATTTTTTCAGACCCCCTGAACTAATGACCTAAAACAACTTACCCTGTAACATCACAGGCCATTTTAAAAACATAACATGTCAAGGAGCCAGTTTCCCTTATTTGATGCAATTCCTTTGCCATCAGCCTGGCAGAGCTGGCAGCTTTAGACAGCTGTTTCTGTTCCCTGCAGTCGCCAGCTTGCCTTCTGGGGAGTGGGATGTGCTGGGGGGTGACTCTGCAGAGCCCCGGGGGCACCGCCTTGGTGCACCAGTGCCACTGGGAGCCAAGGGCATGAGGAAAGCACAGGGGGCCAGTCTGGGCTGGGGGCATTTGTCCATGAGGACCACAACTCCAGGAGGCAGATCTATCAAGTGGTCCCTGCAATGATGAGGGTTTGATGGCAAAAAGCACAAAGGATTTTTCTAGGCAAATCCACTCCCTCTGAAAAACAAGCAAACAAAAATCCATTTGTATGTCCTGTTCGTGGCAAGTCTTGAGCAAGGAGAAAGGTGAATTATCTGATATTTGCAGTCATGGTTCCTGACAGCTTTTCAATGTCTCTATGTCTTGATAAATACATACCTCTGTCCATTGACCTTTTTTCTTATTAGTGGGGGGGAAACTAGCTCACAGGGCTGCTACTGTGTAATGTCCCTGGATGAAGTGAGTAAAACAAGATGACTCTTCCTATGACCTTTAAATATTAATAAATTAAATATCTATTTGCATTACTCATTTTCTATTATTAATGTATTTCTCTTCTGTTATTCTTGGTCTGTCTGGTCATTACCACCAGAAGATTCTGCATCTTCCGTTTCAGAAAATACTTGCAAAAATTAAGAAGATTCCCAAAGATTCCCTCCATGTATATATGTACATACACAGTCACTGAATGAGATACCATGCAGACCAGCAGCAGATGTATGCAGGTTTTTTCTGTGGAAGTCTATAGCAACGATTTCACTATTTAATGTGCACAGCACCAAGGCAGCAGTTGGGGTTTTTTTTAAAAATCTATTTACTCTTTTTGTGACAAACCTAATGATTGCAGAAATGAGAAATCAGCCTGCAAACAGTCCAAATTTAAATAAAATCACCCCCACACTAGACTATAACAGTGGCAGATGGACAGAGGAAGAAAGTGTATATAGTCATATTTTTTGCCATTATAGTATAGACCCTTTCAGATTGCAGCAAGCGACTTGCCATCTGCAAATCTGAGTCTTTCCTTTACTGCTGAGGCACTGATTCAAAAATCATGATTTGTGAAGTTTGAGTTAAAGTATTAAGAGGCTTATCTCTCATTTTAAAGGCATACTGATCTCCTGATTTTACTTCAAACACATGGGAAAAGCATCCTGAAAATTTCCCTCAGCGTTCTTCTTAAGACAAAACCCAAAGCCGCTGCCTCACGCTTAGGTATGTGGTGAGGTAATGGGTTCTGCACATGAATAGGTTTTTGTCAAATAGTCTCTTATTGCTGTTGTTCTCTAGCTTTTTTTTGGTTTACTCTTTGAGGAAGTGATTTGCTCTATGCCTATAGGATACGTAGATCACACTGGGCACCTTCCTTACAGCAGCACACGTACTGACAGCAGCAATGGTTTTAATGCTGACCCTCTGAAGAGAGAAGAATATGATCACTGCATAAATTTTTTAGGGCCAGATCTTTAAATGGCTGCTGGTTTAGTGGGAGTGTCAATTTAATACAGATTTGCAAACAAAGTCTGGGCACATTTTAAAAACCTCTCAGTGTGTCTACCCACCTCTGCTTTCCATGGTTTCATCTGACCGTAAGTTTGTGAAGGATGCGACCATCACAGAGATCAGACAAGCATATGCAATTTGCAGCCTACCAGGGTTTCTGATGCTTTCACACTATGGGCAGGGAGTTACTTCATCTAAGGGTCAGGACTCTTACACAGGTTTAACTTACCAGTAACCAAAAAATCGCCTCTAGGTATGAAAGCCTATTTCGAACTTGTTTAAGAAGAGGAGGATGCAATTAAATTCTGGCAATTCCCTTTCAAAAGGTGCTGCAGTATGCTTTGCATTGCAGTATTTCTAATTTTCACCAGGTCAGGGTTGCTCTCTGTGATGCAAAAAAAGAAAAGGTTTATTTTGTTAATTGTACATGCAAAAGCCATGCACAAAATAAAATACTAAATACAGTAATTACAGTAATTTTTGTTAAAATATTTTTACACAATAAACCTCTGGCTTTGAAAACTCAACCAGAAGCAAAAGAAAAACAAACCGTAATGAAAAAACTGAAATCAGAGGCCACTAATAACACTAAAGGGAGCCCAGAAGCCAAATTAATGTTTCTACAAAGAAATGCTTTTCTACACCAGGCAAATTCTTAGTAAGACCTTTACCTGGGTCTTTATAGACAGGATTCAGATTTCATTTTGAAGTATGTTTTTTACAAACTGTTTAGTGTTCATATGTCATTACCACTGTTGGGCCAGATTGCACCTGGCATCGATATAAACAAAGCTTTGGCAAGAATTCTTTCCTTTGGGATGGAGACATCTGATTTTCAAGCTGAAAACATGTCAGTGTTGCGAGCCACTCCAAATAGCCTGTTTTACCAGTGCAGTAAATTAACCCGCCTGGTGTAGTGTTAAATGCTTTACAAACATCGACTGAAGGTGAGGGAGGGAAACAGCAAAAAACAAACAAAAACATTTCAATAACTTGTTTGACTACAAGCAGTGAAAAAAGTACAAGCAAAGCTTGAAGGGAGGTGGGGGGGATGCCTAGGAAACAGGACAGCAGAAAAACAAATTTTCAGAATTTTGTCTTATATTTGTCTCAGAGGTTGTGTGCCATGGTGTGGGAAGACATAGGAAGAGCAGAACAAGTTATTTAGATGATAGAAAAAGCATCTTTATTTGAAAAGCAGATCAGTATAATGGCAAACAGTGACTCTAACTCATCATTGCCTTGTCTAGAAGAGGAAGGCTTTTTGAAAGCTATTACATGAAAGAGGTTCACCTTTCATGCCACAAAACACTGGTGGACAAAGACTACGTAGGCAAAACAGAGGATAAAATATTAGGCTATCCCCCTTGCTTCCCCATTGTTTGGGATGAAAAAGCTGAGCTGAACTTCTGGGCACGCAGAATTGGCTGTGTGAAAGCTCTCATCGCTAGATCCTGCATTTGTGCTAAGCTTGAATGGTCTAGAGGACAATGGGGTTCATCCTGCCTGTGGCTCTGCAGTGATTCTGCAATATAGATGTGAAACGAGAATAGCTGGAAAGTAGGTCCACATGCGTATGGAGTCGAACAACGGCCTGTCCTGAGAAACACGGGCAGAAGTAGTATTCTTAAATACATGTATTTATATAGCTGTTAGACTGAAGCCATTTTGCTACTCATCTTGCTATTTTAATTGTCCTAATAGCTGTCTATTTACAAATATGCATGTAAGTGGGCTAGAATAATTAATTAATATTCATAAGCATTCATAAGCAAAGTTTATGTTAGGGCAGATGTTAATTCCCAAGAGGCTTGCATTTCTCTTAAGTGTAAATTTATATTAGTAAGATCCAGCATGATTGATTCTTGCTTGGCCAGCAATAGAGGACTTAGCATCCATACTGGCAGAGATTATATCTGGTCAACAGGAAAGGAAAACTGGCCAAGAAACTGCCAACACAGAATCTGAAGCTGTGAAACCTGGTCAAGAAGAAATAAAGCCAAATAAGCAACAGATGAAAAATTATCTTAAAGCAAAGATCAAATCACTCAGTTGGAAATGAGAATTGTATTGGAAAAGGTGATGCTTAGAGCATGAAGGGACATGAGAATTTTAAAAACAATAATATTAGTAAATAAAATGGAGTGCTGAATACTAGTAATATTTTTTACATGGACCTTAACATTTTCCAAAAATAAAAAATAAGTAGACAGTTTTAATATGATCAAAGATGTCTGATAAATAGCAGAGAGGACTTCTAAACTATGCAAATCATTTGGAAGACAATGCCAGAGATCTCAATACACAAGAGCCATGGATATACTGGAGAGACATCAGGAATGGGCTCCAAAAATGTTAAGGGAACTGGAGTGTCTCTCATCTGAGGAGAGGCTTAGAGAGCTGAGACTGTTCAGCTTGGGGGGATCCCATCAATGTATGTAAACACCTGCAGGGAGGGTGCAAAGAGGGCAGAGCCGGGCTCTGCTGAGTGCTGCCCAGTGTCAGGACTGGAGGCAACGAGCACAAGCTGACACGTGGGAGGTTCCCTCTGAACATCAGAACACTTCTTCACTGTGTCGGTGACTGATCACTGATGGGTTTCCCAGCAGTTGTGAGTCTCCATCCTTGGAGATATCTGGACATAGTCCCAGGAGAGCAGCTCTGGGTGTCCCTGCTTTAGCACGGGCATTGGACAAATGAGCCCCAGAGGTCCCTTCCAACCTCAGCAATCCTGTGATTCTTTGACTTCATCTGAAGCCCAGTGGGGAAAGGTGATAGATCAAATGAAGAACCAGGAAAGAAAGAGACTTCAGTAAGATACAAACTTTACAATAGTTTTCTGGTACTGTTGTACCTTGTAGAGCACCCTCAGGTATTGGAGTGGTCTAGTGGGTTCAAGAAGGATTTGTTCCTGCACCCGTGCTGCAGAAACTGCCTCTAAAGAGGAGACGTCCTAAGAAGTTTATTGATGATTGCTTGCCAAATCAAAGAGTGAGAAGAGAAATAGGTAGGGAACTTGCCTACAGATAAAGACGAAGAGCATTAACGCCACTGTGTTTTGTCCTCAGAAAATAAGTGATGTTCTCTAGATGTAGAGTAACTGCTAGGACCACTTTGGACTGTGTTGGCTACAGCCCCACTGTAAGCGAAAGCAAAGACACTTTAACCAGGAAAGGACATGAAAAACCTTCTGTGTCCAGCAGCATAACCACACACCAGCACAAGCACTGCAAACACACTGACGGGGACAGTGCCTCAGTGCCCAGCTGGAATGAGAAAATGGAGCCAGGGAGCTTCCGGAGGTTGCAGAGGTGGCTGCCAAACAGACACGATGCTTGGTGGCAGGCTGGCAGCATAGGGAGAAGCCACTGCCAAGAAAAGGGAAGGGAGTATCACCTGAGTCCCACCAGGGTTAACCTGCACCTGATGCAGGTGATGGGAGTGGGGATTCTGGCTGAAGAAAATGTCTCTGAGCACTTTGGGGGGAAAACTACCTTCTGCTCTCAATACAAAACACATTATTACTGGGGCAATCAGAAAATATAAACAGGTTTAGCAAGTAAAGCAGGACAGTTTCCCGAAAAAGAGATTTTTTAGGTAAATAGAACATATTTTCACTAATTTCTTTTGGCAGTCCTTCATTCAGATCAAGAAGGAGAGTCATATCAAGTAAAAAGACCAAAAAAATTGCTAAATACATACTTTGTTCAGACAGTTACACAACAATAAAGCAAGTTGGGCAGAAATGTAAGAGGAAACGAAAGTGGAAAAAAAGGCAGTTTAATGGGTGTCAAACTTGTAAACACTGAATTCTATTTTATCACTGTTGGTTTAAAATTAATGAAGATAAACAAAGCAGCAGTACTGTATTATGCAGTTATATTGCTGTAAAATCCTGATTGTTCTTTAATTTTATTCACACAGGAGAATAAATAATATTGCTAGTAGCATTTTAGCAAGTAGTTTCATGCCAGAGCTTTGCATCAACTTTATGTTATTGGTGTCAACTAAATCTGAAGTAGTCAAATCAGTACAAAGTCCAGGCAGACCCCAGCATTTATTGTACGTTTTTAGAAATGGTCCAAAGCTGAACCCATCTTCTTATTTGTCTTTTACTTACACTGCATTTGGCAGAGTCATTGTCCAGAAAGTGAGAGAAAATACCTGATAAGCCATGTGTAAAGAATTTGAACTCAAACCCTGACAGTGTGCTTGAAGTGAATGAAATTCATGTCAGATTTGTACAGATGCAAGAGTAGGTAACAAAAGCACAGGTGAAGGAGCCCTGCATATTCAGGCCTGGAAAAAGGTTATGAAGGGAATCACATAAATGAGGGCAGAAGTTGTGTTAGTCAAGTAATCAATGATTTAACGAGGTGCTCTGCTTCCAGATGCCCCTGTTGGTTATGCTGAGGTAATTTTATGGGGAAATGTATATGGATGCAAAAATGGAGGTTTGTAGTGAGGCTTGTTAAGGGATGCAGGCATTTGCTTGAATCCTACCTACTACTCTACTCATTGGCACAAACTATGTGAAATAATGGGTGCTTAGCTGGCTGGGCTCTGGTAGAAAGAAAAACAAAAACAGCTCAAGAAGTTCCTTTTCCCAAGTTGCCCTTCCTAGCTGCTTATTGTCATCCTTTGCCATGCCCTTGCTTGCAGTGGTGCAATTGTTTGTTTGGTCAGGCTGTAAACAGGACTGATTAAATGGCCTGGGGTAAAAAACAAAATCCTACTTTCCCATACAGAAAAACCCGAGTTTCTCTAATGGGATTGCTTCAGTGATCCAGTTTGCATCTTGGCTCAAGAAACAGTTGATTGGAAATGCTTGCATAAAGAAAAAGTGGGGCATGGAGTGGGAATAAGTGGAAGAGGGCAGGAACTGCTTATATCTTGCATAAATAATCATATATTGGTTTATTTTATTGTTTTATTGGGAAATATGCACCAACTTTACTTTCAACTTCATAGATATTCCAGAAGCCCCACTGAGGAGCACCTTCTCAGTCAGCCTAGCATTTAAAAATAATTTATTTCATCAGGAAAGTAAGTTGAAGAAAAGCTTAGGGAAAGAAATGTCACAAGTTCCTGATTTCCATTGCAATCAGGAATATCTAAATGAGGAACTTCATCAGGTTTTCAAGAATACCAGTAAACAATTCTCTCCATGTCTATAAAGGTGTGTATTGTTTTGTACCAGTACAATACCTCTATCAGTGATGTACAAGTACCACCCTACAACTGTTGGATTGACATGGGTGAGATCTGACCTAGAAAACAACCACCTTCTCAGGTCCCACTTTCAAACAGGAGGAAAATCTCAGTTCCTTTGACATCAATCACAGATCTAGACAGGGGAAAATTCACACTGTCAGGTTTTGTTTAGAGCACAGAACACAAGTTAATTCATTTCGAAAAGGTTCCTACTCCTTGCCATGAATACGTGAGTCATGGAGTTTATTTTTAATAATTTTATTTTGTATCAAGGATCAGTCTCTGCCTCAGCTAGTCACTGCCAGTGCGGGGACACATGGGACATGGCATTCTGGTGCTGCTTCCCCTCTCCCACTCCTGGGATGTGGGGGTGGAAAGAAGGGAGGGCAACAGCTTTTGTACTGCTGCCCATCCTTCAGGGACTCTGCCAGAAGGTGTAGGCTTTGCCTCATCATATGGAGCATCTGAGAAACTGTTGCCTGCAGGACGTGCTAAAACCTGCATTTGGGGTGAAGTGGGGATTGTTGGGTTCCTTTACTCACTCCAGTCACCCATCCACATGGGATTTCTATCAAAAGGAAGCCCTTCTTCTGGTAGAGAAAGAAGAAGCGTTTCTGGCAAAATCCAGCTTAATGAGGTGGGTCTTTTTTAAGATGAGCACTAGCTGAGAAATACAAGTATAAAACAAGTTTGCTTTGCAGTAAGGCAAGAGTTGTGTCAATGTAGTGCAAAGCTTGTTAGATCAAAGTTTCCTGTGTTCAACATCTCCTAACATTATTCTCCAGTGGAAGTAATTACTGCAATTACAGGGTACTTCTACAATGCTAAATGCGTGTGATCCAAGGAGAGATCCCTGCTGCCCTCACCTAGCGTGGCAGAGGGGCTTGTGCCCACATGGCATAGGGGCACATCTCTAGAGCAGATTAAGTGCAGTGATGGATTAGTAGCATATGAGTGCCCTGTGTCTCCTCATGGGGTTTTGATAGAGTAGTTAGGTTTGTAGTATGGTTGTTTTTAGGGTGTGTTTTCTTGATTTCCATCTTATGAACAGGGTGGCATACCACCACGAGGTTTTTAAACTTCAGCTGAGGATGTCATGTACACCCTGGGGCATGGCAAGATGGCTCATGTGAGTGTTTGAAGGGACACAGGCTTTGCTGGAGCAGAGTGGGGGCATCTGAACTTGGTGCCGTCCTGCCCAAACCACTCTTTGGGCATGATGCCTGGAGAGACCTATCTCTGAAACCACACCTGTGTTGTGGTTTGGAGGAAATAGATGATTCAGTCCCCCAAAGGAGAGTCTGGATGTACGTGAGCAGTTGTGCCTTGTGGGCAGCTGGGACCCAAGACCTTCAGGTGAAGCTGGGAGCTAAGTTAATCCAGTGGTATAGATTTTCTCAGAGGGTCTGTACCTGGAAATTGATACAAATGGCATGATCTCACAAGGGCATATACAGTACTACATGAGGTAATTTCTACTTTAAAAAAAATCCTGTGGGATGAGAAGGTTTCAGAAGTCCTCTTCTAGATGGCTCAAGAACCCATCTGGTGGGAGGACTTCCTGGGAGTGCCTTGCCCAGCGTAAGATACCTGAGAGACCAGTTTTGGTCTTGAATCCCCACTACATGGAAATATATCTACAAGGTGACACAACTTAACTTTAAAATGTAAATTGAAAATGAAGAGTTGAGAGCTTTTTTGTACCATTACAGTTTTACTGTGGGCATGAGCTGTAAACACTTGGACTTAGGGCATTCTGTGGAGTTTTGATCACATTACAGAATATTAATTTGCTAATTCACCAATGCAGATAAGACAGTTTATGGAAACTGAGATAAGAGCTGTTAATCAGTATTTGCACAACACCAGAAACACAACAGTTGTTTCAAGCTTTCTCTTTGAAACACCTAGTTTTATTAAGACTGTAGGTAGACTGGGAAAAGTTTCTTCCAGGAAAGAGGAAGGATAAGAGATGCCATGGAACACCTAACCTGATTTTTCTTAATGCCTTCCTCGTTCCTAGGGGCTATTAAGCAGCTTGGGGCAGACACTGGTTCCTCCAGTACAAGCAGGCATAAACTTCTGGCCAGTTGTTTTTTTTTCAGAAAACCTCTGTTTACATCTCTTGGCTTTAAGTATTTTTTTCAGTTGATTTATTAAGTAATTGAGGCAATAATTTTCCAGTCTTTAAAACATTTGATCCATGTCTCACTTAGAATCATCACACCTGAAATCAGCTGCTGAACAGGGATTGATAGTTTACTAAAACAGATGTACTTTTGACAGCAGTGTATTTCTTTATCAGCATTAACAAAAAGATGCACTTGTAAAAATACAAGATGGGTGTCTAAATGCACACATTTTCCATAGTTATCTATTACATACTGCTAAATAAATGCATCTTAAATGGTAATAATTTTAAATAAAAAATTAACATAGAGTTCAGATGAAAGAAAATATTACCCTTTTTTAAACTGATATAGTAGATTGCATATTTTGTGGCCTTATTTCATCATGCAGCAGCTCATTTGGACTGTCCAGGAAGACTAATTAACACTAATACTTCTAAAGGCTTTTCATTTGTGATGCTAATCTGTCACAACACCAAAAGTATCTTCAGAAAGCCAGGGAAAAAAGTAAAGAGACTAATTCTTGCAGCCAGCTTAAATTAGTGGTAGCTTGATTTGTGTTAATTGAAAGGTTGTTTACATCTCTTTTGTAAGTGTTTGTAAAAGTTGGCAGAGAGAAGAATAGCTGCGTACCTACATGAACAAAACTTTCATTTATTTAAGCTGCCGTATATATTACTATCATTAAAAACCTCTTGAACCATTTCTGTACACATAGTCTTAAGGTACAGGCCTGTCTCTGTGTTTATGTACACACGGACACACACGTGCACACACACATACCGTGCTGTATTATTTTTGTTACTAAGACGTTTATACTCAGTCCTCATGTGTGAATATCTCTATGTGCCAGCTCATTCCAGCAGCCTACTGGCCTCTGTTTAAATTTCTCTGAGATATGTGCAAGTCAGAAAAATACCTTGATGACAACTTGTGGAAATGTCTTGCTGTTGCACTCATGTACACACCCTTGGACAGTTAGGATCAGAAGAAATTTAGTGTTTACATAGCTGAGCACCCCTAAAGCTTACTGGGATTCGTGAGCCCTGGGTCCTGGGCTGGTGGCTGGGACAACCTCAGGCTCTTGTTCCCTGGTTCTCCATATTCACAGCATCTCAGGACAGGCCACCTGACCTCCATATGTGGAAACTGCCCAACTCTAAAGATGTTGGATAGACCCCCACCTAATATCTTCAGGATCCACATTGTCCACACTGGTAGAGGGAGGGAGAGGCTTGCTAGGCTTACATGGCAGCAAACATTCCCAGCTGTTCCTAGACAGCTTTTAGAGATCTTGTCTTTTGAAAATACAGGATGGATATTGTTGATAAGAGCACTGATGTGTTCCCAGACCTTAAATGAAACTTCTAGAGACATGGGCAAAGAAATTTGATTTCCTCAGCAGAGCATGATTGAATTGCTGCTTAGTTCACAATGCTGACTACTGGTGTTTGCATCATTTTAGTGTTGCTAGACATGTACTGCATGTAAGGACAATTAGCAGAGCAGAGAGAAAAGCAGCAGATGCTAGAAGTGCACAGAGTTAGATGACTCATTATGATGTCATGAAGAATCTTTTTCAGACAAGTGAAAAGGTTGGTATTAAACAAAAAAAATAAAAGACAAAATAATTATTAAATAAATAATACAAAGATTTCAGGAAAGAGTAGCAGAAAAATCAGTGTCTTGCAGTACTCTAAAATGTGTGTTTGCCTGAACTACAGAGGAGAGAGACCAACATAGTTGATGGAGACTCTATTCTCCCTCTTCCTCCCCATTCCTGCTCCTTCTTTCCTTTAGGATTGGTTGCATGGTGGGTTGGGTGTGTTCCATGTTGAACCAAAAGAAAATGTGTTTTAAAATGTCTTAAATCTTTAAAAACTCATTAACTGGTTATCTGCTCAGAGGTAACAATGAGAAAATATTTAATTTTTTCTTAATAACTTCCTGGAGGCTTTGTGCATATTTTACAGCAGTTTTTCAGTCTAACAAAACTAACTAGAAATACGTACTTGCCGTTTCAAAGATTTGTTCTCACAAGTACCTGATGCGTGTAAGGTGGAAAGCAAGTCTCATGAGACAAGTACCTCCTGCTCTCAGAAGCACTCTGCTCCACATTTACTGTTCTCTTTGTTTTCTTAAAAACAAATGTGATTTGTCTTTTCTCTTGCCAGTCCCATTTGTGAATTTGAAACTAAATGGCATTTGTATGCCATCATTCTGTACAGCATCACTTCATTGTTGGAGAATGATGCATGCAGAAAGTGTCAGACTTTCCCCCTGCAGAAACTCTATTCTGCACAAAAGCTACTGTAGGTATATTATATATACGTGCAGTTCTGCAAAATCTTATTTGAGAGGTGCATTCGTATGGCATGCACTAATATGAGTGACAAAAGATTCAGCAACGTCAAATTCTGTAAACAAACCACTCCAAGGAATTAACAAGAACACATAATTGTATGTTTTTACCATGTCGGACCTGTCACAAAAAAAAGAACTTGAATTGTGATTATAGTAATTAATTTTTCCTCTCCCGTTTGAAACATGCCACCTTATTTTGGCATTGAGGATGATAGATTCTGGCCTGCCATTTTACTGCATCATATATTTGCGCTTCCATATGAAGAACCATTACCGAAAGATGTTAACAGGATGAGATCTATATATAAACATATATTTAAGTATGAACATTATCTTTACATTAAGACCTGGAGGTCTTTAGAAAAAAAAGAGGGGTGACTAGGCAAGAAAAATAAAGGAAAACAGAGATTTTGTCCTCAAAATCAGGTAGGTCTAGAAATCACAGCGCTGAAAAGAAGGATTGTAGTGAATTGTACCAGTTTGAAAAGAAAGAAGAAAATGTAATTTTTCCATCTGCTGTTAATCTGACCGTCTTTGCTTCATTTTTGCTGTATTAACAGTGTGTCCAGGGTGAGTGGGTGGCTGAGCTTCCAGTTCTGTGGCATTCTTTCTTCCAGTTCTGTGGCTTTTCTGTTCTGAAGTGGAAATTTCTATGTTGTGACATATAATGCAAAGGAATAAAAAGGTGAGAAAAAGAAAAAAAGGAAAAATGGAAAGGTACTGATTCAGATGACGGGAAGCTGTTTCCAAATACTGTTACCAAAAGCACCTATTTGGGTGCCCTTATACTCTGTGGTTTTACCAATAAGCCCAAGGGGCTCCTTCTTTGCTGCCACCCCCTTCCTCGAGCCTCGCGCTCTGCCTGCCTGATCCCACCCGACAGTAGAGCTGATACCGCACTAATCCCCGCAAGTTTGGGACTAATGAACTAACTGCTGGGCTGCCGCCACGGAGCTTGGTCCCAAACTATACTGTACTTCACACTCGATTTATTCTCCAGATGGCGAGACTGCGCAGCCCTGCCGCGAGGGACCACCTCTTCCACTGGAGTGTAAAAGTGGACGGATGTTGTTTTCTTTGCAGATTTGATAATTCAGAGCTAGAAACTCATGAGGATGGTTAGTTATTAGGTTTAATGGGTGCCAGTCGAGCCGGCAATACGCGTATTCCCATTTTTAATTACAGTGTCTGTGTGTTTGAGTAGCAATGGATTTGTCAGCAGTGCTACGTCACCGAAACCTTTATCTTCCCCAGTTGTCGTAGCTGCACGTGAAAAAGAACCTCTTCCTGTGTCCTCCTCAGAGTCAAACAGAAGGGGCACTAAAGCAGCCACTCTGACCAACCTTTTTTTTTTCCCTCAGTGAGCTTTCCAACACAAGTTGCAAATTTAGCGTATTTTAATGATATCGCTATTTACCATGAAGCTCTCTGTTGCCTTTCTCTCTTGTTCAGTTTGATAAAGAACCCAACTCACATAAAACCCAAGGAGGATACCACCATCTCAAGCTACCTGGGTATGAAATGTTCTACTTAATGACTGGGTTTATTTCTTTATCAGCCATTCTTTCATGACAAAGTATTATCTGATGTTGTAGTTCTCATGTGAAGAACAGGGCAAATATTTTTCTCACCATTCCTTAAAAATTCTAGTTTTCCCATTCTTGGCAGTAAAGATATTACTGTATCAAGGACTACTTTCTTCTCTGTTATAATGTTGAAGTAGTTTACCTATTAGACCTTTAGCCTTTGCATGAATCCTACAATAAGAATAACATCTGCATTTCCCTGCATCATGAGGCAGAAAGGGCTCTCCCTTTCCTCCATTGTTTTAGTACATTTAGTCAAAGGCTTTAGTATATGTTTTTTTATTTACCCATGAAATGTTTTATTGGAAACCTTTATGGGGACCTGATGCTCCCCACTAACATCAGTTGGATTTCCTCCATTGTAGGAAGGGTAGGCACTGAATCAGCCCCCTCACAAGCTCTGGCTTTGGCAGCCAGGTCCCATCAGTTTGTTCCACAATTAAAAACATAAATTGATTCTTGCTGTGGAAACTATAGTGCCTGGAAGTATTATATCATGGAAAGGAAACGTTTCCATTCCTGGGGTATCTAGGCAGACAGATCTAAAACATAGCGGTTCTAAGAAAATGCATCAATTCTCAACCCAACAGATGGCATGGGTGTGTTAACTAACATAGCAACATATTTTCTATTAAAATATGGGAAAAAACAACAACCCCCTCCCCATGTTTGTTGGTTGGTATAAATTCAGTGAAGTTGTTGGTTATTTTTGGGATATGTACCAGAGGGCTGCACATTTAGTTTATGTAAATTGATAACAGCAACAGCCTGTTAATAAGTGTTTTGTATGGAAATATACCTAGAAAGACACGATCTGTCTTTTTTTGGGAAGGGAGTTTGCAGACTGAGGAGAAAAATAGATATGAGATGGCCTAGTGCTCATTATTAAATTCTGAAAAAATATAGTAACAAATTAAGATGCAGGTTTGCTAGAGACGTGCCTTCAGTTGGAGTTGGATGCTGCCTTAGAGGATACTTTGGGAAGATTTCTCTTTTGCAAATTGGATTGGTGTGTGCTGAAACGATGATAATCTGACTTTAATTAAAAGCATAAATTGGTTTGGAGTGTGTTTTTAAGCTACCCTTCTGCATCACATCCAGAAACTTTCAGCCCAGCCCTAGAAACCCATTAGCCCAGTTCGGAGAAGGAAAACATAGGGGATTTGTACTTCCCGGTGTTGGCATCATATGGTTCAGTTTACCTAATTTGGAAGAACCATTTCAGACAGCCATGCGCTGGAGCTGTCTTCCAGCTGGACATGTTTGTACTAAACTGTGTGCATCTTTATGTGGCTTTCCTAATGGCCCCAGACAGAGTCCATTAACAGCAGTTCGAATGTTTTGGGTTGCATTTTCCAGAGATTACCTCTGAACGTGCCCCTTGATCGCAAC
Organism: Lycocorax pyrrhopterus obiensis; assembly: GCA_014706295.1. Classification (NCBI taxonomy): domain Eukaryota; kingdom Metazoa; phylum Chordata; class Aves; order Passeriformes; family Paradisaeidae; genus Lycocorax; species Lycocorax pyrrhopterus. Next base: position 39,767,379 of record JACSVZ010000001.1, on the reverse strand, counting down.
CCAGGGATACATACATGGGTGCCTTGTTCCCGTCTGTCCGATTAACGGGCATATGCTCCCAACCTTTGGAGAAGCACGGCTTGTAGCCTCAAGCTGAAGGCTGTTCGCTTCAGATTTCATTAACTTTCTGCTTCGTTATTCCTTCTTTTTAACCAGTTAGAGCCACCAATTGCTTTTCTCTAAACTTACCCTAATTATCAGGAGTCCCAGCCCTGTAAATCAGTACACTGCAGAGCTGTCTTAAACTGGCCTGGGAGACCCTGTTCTCATCGGTCCTGACAACTGTAAGCTACTGTTCCCTCACACTGTTTAACTCAGACCACATTGGGAAACCACCTCTGCCCCTCTTGCCGACAGAGGTTTGCATCCGTCTGGTTTAAATCTACTGTCATGTGCTCTCTTGCTGATTTGTATTAGCCTGTGTATTAACTTTGGTGATTTTTTTTGGTTGTTTTTTCCCCTTGAGTTTGCCTGTTTTCTTGAAAAGCATCCCTATTCAGCAACTGCATATTGTTAAAGTCATTCCTGAGCCTCCATGAGTCAGGAGCTTTAAAGTTTTATTAGCCCCATAAAAACTCTTCACAAATGAAATGACTTTTGATAAGTGTGCATTTTGACAATGCGAATTTGTTAGGGGCTGTTGGTGAGTGGAAGGAATTTGGGGTTGAAACTTCAGTTGGCAGGAAGCAGGGAGCCCAGCACCCTCCTTCAACCCCTACCCCCTTCTCCAGGCCAAGAAATGCTTTTCATTTCAGAAAAGCATGCCAGTGTTCTTCATGCAAATCAACTATTAAACAGATTTGTAAATTTACATTCACAGAAATAGCAAACGACCAGGGGAAGCGTGTGTCTTTGGAGATTTTATTTTGTGCCAACAGAATACCCTTTTATGTGGTCTAAGAAAATCTTTGAGTTATTTCAGTGTTGTTTTTATATGCAAGTTGTGAACTCTATTACTGCCTTTAATGCACTTTGAATAGATGGAGTAAAGGAAAGCCAAAGAAGTGTGTGTACATCTGTGCTTTTTGACATTCAGGCAATATAGAGCTGAACTACAAAAATGAGGTTTTTAATGCAAATTTGAGAACATGTCATTTTTGAGAGAGAAGACAGTTAGTGCAACACATTATGTTAGTGTAAAGATTTGTGTTACACATGTTCAGCACTAGCAGACATGAAAGTCTTGTTTTCTGCAAGTGGTAGAAACCCCATGCATTGAATTTACCAGTTATAAAGAAACATTAAAGAGGAAGGTAAAATTGTGAGATTCTGGTGATGACTGCTTCAATAAAGTCCAAGAGTGATGGACATTTTGAGGACACCACTATATTGGCTGTCTAGCTTTTCCCTTGTGTCATTTCAACAAGTTTTCTTCTCAGTGCATTTTTCTGTCAATAGAAAATATGCTTTCTTTTTCTTTTCTTGTGCATCTGAACTCATATATATATTGTAGAGGGAAGCGAGACTGACCATTGTAAAAACCCTTGAAGAGTTTGACTTTGGCCACGCGGAAAAGTGTGTCAGGATAAACTCTGTGTCCAGCGGCCTTGCAGAAGAAGATCTAGAGGTGCTTTTGCAGTCCAAGACCCTTCCTTCAAGCATGATGCTGCCAAAGGTTGAAAATGTTGAGGAAATAAGATGGGTGAGTACCAACAACACAGTAGCTTTTGACTGAAGCTGTTGGGCCAGGTTCACACAGGCACCGAGATGAATGGCTGTGAGTTAAGAGGAAGGCTGTGAATACCATATGATGTTGTTGCTTGGCTGAGGTAATTGGGAAGTGCATCCACTTAAATATGTGTGTGATGTTCTGTATGAAAAGCGTATATGGAATACGTTTATAAAGAAAACCAGGTGTATTTCTCCCACAGCTGACAAAGAGCCAATATTGCTGTCAGAATATATTAACAAAAATAGAAGGGTAAGTGCCTGACTCTTCTCTAACTACCCTAACAAGCAAAATTACTGTCTGTCCAAGAGCCTTAGTTATGTGCATTGGAAGCAGGAGATGGGAAACCATGTTAGCAACATATGAAAAAATGGGTTGGGGGGAAGGTCACTCCTTGGGGCAACTGGAGGAACAAACAGGAAGCTTTTAACTAGTGTTTTTAATTAGCACAGATATTATTTCCTGAACAGTTCTCTACTTCTTCCTTTTTAATTGCTGACAGGTGTGTTTGTGTTTCACAACTGACTTTTCAGCCAATAAAAACCTGAAATGTAAATGGCTGGCATGTCAAATTACTTAAGAAAACTTTGAAATAGGCCTAATTATGCTATAATTGATTTTAATTGTCAAAAAAGAGGGATGCTTGTTTGGATATACCATTATTGCTGTAACATGCCAGTAAAGGAATAATGCTTAATTATTCACTTTATATTTTTGCAAACCGCTAGCTGAGCAACTAGCACACGTGCAAGCTGTGATGAAAGGCAGGCAGACGTATTAGGATCTATTTTAATCTCAGCATCTAACCTTGATCAAACCATTGAGATCAGCCTGAGCGCACAGTGGAGCACAGCCCCATGCGCCGGGTATGTGACAGGACCCATCCGTTCTGTGGCGCTGCCCCTTCGGCCTCCACCACTCGCCATGGAAGGCTCACCATCCCCTTCCACCAACGGGTAATTAAATTAACCAGAGTACACCTCTCAGGGTTTACAGCCATGTAAGTGTTAGACATAACTTGCCAGTGATGAATATTCATGGCACCAAAATGGCAGAGCCCTTGCTGCCACCAAGTAGGTTTTGCAGGGAGATGGGATGCCAGGGCTCTTTGTCCTCTCATCCTCTTCCACTTTCCCTCTTGCTAACTTTTATTTCCATCATGGAAAACAAACCAGCCCCAGAAGCTTCTGCCTCATTGTCCTTCTCTTGCCTCCCTCTCCCTTTGCCCAATCTTTGCACACAAAGAGCATACTCTGCCTAATGCTGCTGCCTTCTTTTCCCAATCCTCCAAAAATTCACTCCAGCATGATTTCTCAGCCTCCCAGAAGCTGTTTCTTTCCCCCCACGCACACCCGCTCCCCCCCCCCTTCATTTTTATTTATGTGCAGCAGAAAACCTGGAGGCTGATGCACAACTAAAAGATGGGCTTACTTGTTTTCTTTTGTGTGAGAATCTCTTGCTTTCCTTTTGTCCCTAGTGTGGGTACTTGTTTGACTGGCATGGCTTATTGGACTATAACAAGCGTAACTCTCCCTCCTTTGTGGCGGGACAATTCTCCCACAAATCCCGACCAGTGTGCATTCTTCCCGACACACTATTGGGTGTGCACTGGAATTGAAAGAATTGCTGAGGCCTTGCTACTTCATCCCCTCCCCAAGCTTTGTGGGTTTTTTTTTTTCCTCCGCCTTCTTTTTTTTTTTTTCCCTTTCTCCCTGAAATGAACACTTTACCGGGCCGGAAACATTTAATCGTCTCCTTTTGAAAAAAAAAAAATTAATTGAAACTTCTCCACTCGTTACCTTTTGTATTGGTCCTTATTGCAAATCTTTTACAAGGGAGAGGAAGGGAGGCAATATTTAATTAAATGTGCCTTTTTTTTCCTTACCTTCAAAACAAAAGGTAGGAAGAATCCCAGGAGTGTGACTTTTAAAATATTTTAAAATAAAACGAGAACATTGCTCTTTAACTTGCACCTAAAATATACACACAGTAGCACTTCTTACTTATTTTTTTCCTCTTAAAAAAATAAAAACCAGATAGGAGTCTTAAGAATATATGCTGATACCATTGTATTACCTCATTTTCTGCATTTGCCTGTGCGAACTTTACTGTTTTCTGTCACTGCAGTAACCTGCCATACTGTACAGAGTGAATTGAATTTTTTTTCGTCCTTGCACATTTTTGAGTGGAATTCTCTTCACTAAAGAAAAGTTACCAAGAGGGCCATGGTGATGATGCAGAGCAGAGATGGGAGGGCAGAATTCTTCATCAGAGAAAGCTGTGATTTATTTTGGCCTAATTGTAAAGTTACTGCAAATTGCTGGAAAGCTTTTTTTTTTTCCAAGATCTGGGTGATTAGATTTTCCTTCTTTTGGGGAGGGGTGGTGGGGGGAAGCTAAAAGGGGAAATAACACCTCTAATCCAGCTTCTGGTAAATAGGCTGCCAGCTTTTAAAATGAGTTTCCTTTCTATTAGTCAGAATATTATGCTAAGCCTTAAGCATTAGTTTTTTATGTTGCCATAGCAGCCTTATTCCTGCAGGGTTGTGACCTGCGATGATTACAGTACAAAGCTTATAGGGTCTTGAAACCCCCTTTGAAGATGAAAAGTCTTTGATGGTTTATATTTATGCAAATCTCTTAGATATGATTTACCCAACTGAGACTGAATGGAGAGATGATTAAAATTCCCTTTCCTTTGATATCCATTAATAGTCGAATATTCCTTAAATTTAAAATATATGCATATGTGATTTTTGTCTTTATTTACTTACATTTTTGCAGTACCTGCAATATGTTTATCTTGACACAAATTACTCGATCTGGACAGACATAATACATTTACAATATAGGGCTGAAGGTTTTTTCCCCCCTTTTTTTTTTTTTTTTTCCTTTTGAAAGGGGAAAAATCTGTGCAAGAGCTTTTGTATGTTTCCAGATGATAGATTTTGGAATTTGGGCTACCCCACTGGCAGCTCAGAGCTAGCTGTGAACTGGTCTCATGGAAAAAATTGGCAAGCTTTGGTCTTCAAAGAATTAAACTTCCTTTTTAAGGCCTTCCTAGGTAAGCTAAAAAATTATGAAGAAAAGCCTATTGAACAAAAGGGTAACGGTGCCGTAATGAATAATACGGATGCCACTTAGAAGGCTGGGGAGCGCTTCCAGTGATGGCAGTGCTGGACCTGAAACAAAACCGGACCTCAGGTACAGCAGCACTTCATTGTTTTCCAGAGCTCACGGATTTGCATTTCACTAAGCCAGGGTGAGAGGTACTAAGCTTGGAATTTTTTTTTGTTTCCTTGCAAACCAGCCTCCAAATTTAGAAATGTATGGGAATGCTGCAGTTTCAAATCACAGGCCTTGTTAAAAGCTGTTTCAATTTTTTTAGTTATCAGGTTTTGGCGTGGGGAGGGGTGTTTGTTACAGTCAGGTGAATGTTTGCCATGTTGTATATACATGTAGACTGTTCTCTTTTTTTCCTATCTGATAGCTCATTCTGTCTAGTTTTAGTTTTCAGACAAATTCTTACATCACCTAAAAGGCCGAACACTTGTAGAACCAATGAATTTTATCCCCTTTGTGGAAACTGCAATGGGCTTGCTGAATTTTAAGGTAAGAAAGTCTTGAAGTGTTCATATTTAGCCATCTCAGCAAACTAGGATAAGCAGAATACTCCTCAGTCTCTCCCTAATTTCACCAAGGAAAAGAGGTTAAAAAATACAAAACATATTGTTCAATCCCCAAAAACATTTGCACGTTGAACTCTGATGTTTGTATTGTAAAAGCCGTCATAAATTCAAAATATTCCAGTGACAGAACAGTTCCATACAGTCCACACCAAATAAAAAAACCTCTCTTCATTCCTATTATTGTTTTGAACACAGTTGGAGTGAAAATGGGCCTCTCCAAAGATTTGTAATACTCAGTTTTGCAGTACACATGGCTATTTAGTAGCTATCAGACTCAACCTTTGTATATACATAATTTGAAATAAGAGTTAATCATCCTTTCACTATTGCTAAACTTGAATCTTTATAACAGTTTCTACTAATAACATTACAATCAAATTCCATGTTATCATTTCTTTGTGTGTATGATGGAGTGTTTAATGCTAAGATTAGAAGTAGAATTAACTTTGAAAATATCTGAAGAACACGCTCATTTTTTAGGATAATTTTAGATCAAATCTGATTTATAAATTTCATTTTAATATAAATCACTCCCCAACCCTTACTATCAAGTCCAGGTTTTTCAGAAAGGCAAGGCAGCGTGGTAATGAAACGGAAGAACTCGTGCATGCACAAGGAACTCTGTGTTCCCCTCCCAAGCTCTAAGGGAAAAGTTTCAGACCAGCTGAGGACACACAGATCAGAAGTACCTCCAGAAGTACCTCACAGGCAGCCTGATCGTTTGATACAGCCATTTATCTTACAGCACACACTAACCTAACTGGGAGCATAATAAAGCAGTAACCAAACGGACATGCTCCTGTCCGGTGTGCAAACACAGAATTAGATCATATTTTAAACCATTGAGGTTTTTCTTCACCTACAGTATTTTATAGTGGAGGTTTAATGTTGCAGTTGCTGATGCTGGCAGGAGAGTTGCTTTTTAAAGCACACTCTGTTAAAGAATAATCCTGTGTCCCACCAGCTGCCATAGAAGAACACCCATTAGTAGAGCTGGTAATTACGTCTCTCTCCATGTGCCTTAGCCTTAAAAGATACTAATATTATCCAAACATCAATATAAAATAGCAATATTACTCTCCTCATGAAATAGCTACAGCAGCAAATTTTTTTACTTTTATTTTAATGGTTTTCTGCAGCACTTGTTGCATTTTTAACTTCCTTAGCTTATTTATGTGTAGCAGAAGACTTTAAATTGGCAATCCTTCTATCCTGTAAGGAACTTAAAATAATTGTATGCTATTCATATTATTTATTTCATAAAAGAGATTCTGATCTTTATATCTGTTTCTCATGCAATATATTGCATGTCAAACTAGTCGAATTTAATACTTTTTGTTTGTTTTTATGCAGTATTTGCCAAATTTTGTTTCATATTGCTACACAAATATCTGAAGTAGTGGTCACAGTAACACCCGGGGCATAATGTAAACCAGAAGGTGGGGAACCTGTTATTGATGTCCTATATTTGCAATCTGGGGATATAGGTGCTTAGGGAAAGAAAAACACTTTTTGTCTTTTGCTGAGTCATTTTAAAGCACTGTGCATTGTCGAGCGTCTACAGTGGCTTTGCTTAATAGGAGCAATTTTCTTGGAAATATTTTGGTAATGCTGAGTTGCTGTAATATCCTCTGTAGTCTCTCCATATCCTGCATTTCTGTAGACATTAATACTCTGTTCTCATTTGAAGGCTGTCTGTGAAGAAGCACTGAGAGCAGGATCCCAGGCTGGCTTTCATTTGGATGCAGTTGTCTTTGGAGGAGAGGATTTCCGTGCCAGCATAGGTTGTTACTTTTCTCTTTACTATAAATGTTTATGTATGGCATTTGCATTGGAGAAGACCATGAAATTTCTGACAGAAATAATTAAAGTAATGACATCTAAGTCTCATTTTATGTTTTCATTTTTCTCCTTAATTTCTTTTCAATGCAGAATGTATCACTGGCGAATTAAAACATGATCCTTGTGTTACAGGGCACTGAGACTTTCTTGTGCTTCTTGCCAGTCAGTACCAAAAGTTAATGAAAAAACAAAAAAAACCCCAAAAAAACACCCTGTTGAGTCACTGAAATAATTTTAAAATACTGTATCCATAAACAACGTTCACATGCTTTTTAGAACTACATTTGAAAGTCCTAAAATTCTGGTGTCTGCTTCACCACTTCTTTACATACAACTATCACTCAGGCTTTCGACATCAAGCACAAATACTCTCCTGCTACATTTTGCTTTCATAAATTTATTTTAAATATGTCACATGTCAATACAGCCACTTATTCACATGAAAGCACTATTAGTCTTCCTGAAAAATAAAAAGTGCTTCACCATTTCTTTTATAAGAGGGCACTTAGCTTCTGATTCAGTTTAAAGATAAAAGATAAAAGCACAGAGCTATCAAAAACTTCTACGTTAAAAATAAGTATGTTAATGTAAAAATCAGCATTGCTTAATAATTACTATAATATTCCTTACAGACTGAAAATCTGTATCTAAATAGTTACTTTATGGTTATTATTGTTATTATTTTTTTCCCACTAGCCTTCACATGAGTACGTTGCTTAGCTGGTGCCCTGTGAGCACATGAAGTCTCATGAATACTTTTGCTTCTTCTCATAAGTCATCTACCATCAATTTTTCATTCAAATACTAAAGCTTAAATATTCAGCTTAGGACATCAGTTGTGACAAGAATCAGAACCAAGGAAAGTGCAATTCTATTCTCAGTGTGAATTTTTTAACCATTTAGTTGGACCCAGTATATCAGTTTGTGTAAACCTTCTCTTGCTGTGATGCTTCTCACTGTACATGCAGTAAATAGTAAAATCAAATAATTACTTTCATTTTAGTCAAGTCAGCAATCCTTACCAGACAAAGCTTCCACTGACTTCAGGCTTACAACTTCTGATTTAAACTAAATCAAAATCTGAAATTATAAGCTAGTGTTTAAAGGGACAGTATTTTTTATTTTTGCTAAAGCAGCTTTCTTTTTTCCTCAGAAAAGTATCATTTTGACTCTATAGTATAGCCTTATACCCCTCTTCTGTTTTCTAAATCAGTTAACTAGAATCTCAAACTTTCCCTTTCTTTTAACGTAAGAAATATGTAAAACAGAAAGGTTTAAAACACTCTTGTCAGCTTTTCTTTGTTCTCGTTATTTTCTTAGGTGCAACAAGCAGTAAGGAAACTCACGATATTCTATATGCCAGACAAAAAATAATAGTCACAGCAAAGGCATTTGGCCTTCAAGCAATAGACCTTGTTTACATTGATTTCCATGATGAAGATGGGCTCCGCAGGCAATCGAGAGAAGGTGCCTCAATGGGATTCACTGGTACGACTTTCTGCCGATGTCTCAAAAGAACGCAGATCTTGTTCATTTTAAATATGGTGCTACATTTACTGTCACTTAGACAAATAACTTGATTTTTGTTTCAGGTCATTTAGTGAAAAACTCATTGGTATCAAGCTCTTCTATGTTTGTTAGTATCTAAAAAATTGCGGCTGGAAATTTTGCCTGAAAAGTCAGAGGCTGCTTTTTAAAACCACATGCCATGAAGCGTGTGACTGGTTTTGAAGAGAAGTTGGGGTAGAGGCTGTGCAGTGATTCCTCCCATCACAGAGCACGGGAAGGGCAATACTGTACTCTGCAATGGCCCCTCCACAACTGGAGCCCTTTCTCTTTGTTTGAACAACGGCAGTAGTTAAAAAATACTTTTTAGGCAAAAAAGTTGAGAAGTAGATCTCGTGTGCTAATTGCTAGGGGAAAGTTATTTTCTTATTGTTTTCCTTGGTCTGTTTTTCATCTCCTGGCTTTCCCCCAGTAAGTGCTGGTGACACCTATGGGTATTGGCAGACAGCAAGAGCAGCAGGCTCCTTGCCCCACAGTCCCGTAATGCAGCCTGTTACCCTGTGATTGGTGTACCAGGTCATTTGGACACCCTGTTGGGACAGTGCAGCCACCAAAGATTTGGGGTTTGCAGTAGAAATCAGCCATTTGACACATGCACTAGAGAATTCTAAAATACAGGACGAACATTACATTCTTTTTCTCTGCCCATCATCCAGGATATACATATGAGAATAGTACATCACTTGGGTTTCTGTTACCAAAAGCATGGGTCCTGGCAATGCCACCTAACAAACTCTGGTTTTACAGTTAGCTGTAAATGATATCTTAAAGCACCAAACAAAAAAATAAGTGCAATTTTAAGTGATCTTGGCATGCCAGTGAAAGAATAGCAATCGATGCTTTTTGGCACAAACTCTGCTTTACTGTCTGTTGAGCTTTGACATTTGCAAACCCAAATCTTGTTTTGGAGGTGAAATGTTTAGCTCCTCACAGCTACATTATCCATGGCCATGTGGACTTCCACCCTTCACTCGTCTGCCTTTGAAGTCGGGAAAATAATAGAGTTGCTGAATGGTAGCACCTGCTGACGGCTACCTAGTCTCAACCAATATTTCCTAGCTTAAGGAAAGGCTTGATTTTTGAAAAAATATAAACATCTGAACCTCCTGTTGACAGAAGACGGAGTTGCAAATGCCTAGCACCTTTGAGAGCACTCTCTTTGAATGCTTAATGTGCATTTAAATGCTTAACTGAGGCTGCCAATTTAGGAAACTTAGCAATGCTCTGCATAACCAGTGCTGATGGTGGTTTGGACTCCACTGACTTTATAGTGGAAGTTGTCTGACCTTAAGACAGCGTCCAGACAGAAGACAAAAAGGTCACGTAGCAATTTAGGGTGTAAAATGACTTTCTAACTTGGCCGTACATGTGTCATACTTGCCTTTCCATACAAGGAGTAAAGGTCCGTGAAAAGTACAAATTTTATTAAGGTACACTCACAGCACCTGCTCTTTGCCTCCTGCCTTTCTGCAGCTATCATCAGCACATTTCCAAAATTCAGCAAACAACCTGACAATCAGTCCAACCGTAATTAGAGACGGGGCAATACTCACTCTTCTGATTTGGTGGGGGGAAAAAAATTAAATCTGTTTAAGCTAAAACAAAACAACATTTTTCCTTTTCTTCTGCAAAAAAGAAAAAATATTTTAGGTCAATCTAAAATATTTCTCTTGTTTTTTGGTTTTCTTGCTCTCCGTTTATCTAATGTTTTTATAATCTTTCTGGTTTGTTTTGATTGAAATAAAATGTAATTTCAACACTGAAAGTAAAATCATATTTTTCCAAATCTGTACAAGTGTTTTTTACAAATCTATGTAAATGAAACATTTTAACATTTCCAATTTCACATTCATCACAGAAAATTACACATGGGCCTTAGCTTAATCCATGACCTTGTATAAAGCAGAAGTATGCACATTGTTTTTGCCACTGACAGTCCTCTGATAATGTGAAAGTACTGAAATGTCACCCTAACGAGTTCAAAATGTGCGATTCTTCTAATTTTTAAATATATGATGCCTCCCTGCTACTTTTTTTATAAAGAATCAAAATCATTGAAATCAACAGAACTAAAATGAGCTAAGTCTTTCAAATTGCTCTCATGGCTGGAGAACACTCACTTATTTGCATGCACAGGGCTGAACTCACCAGCCTCAGAAGCAATGCAAATCTAAAATATTCAGCAAAGTTATATGTCCTTAGACGTTCTCATATTAGGCCAGTAAAATTGTCCTTAATGTAATCAAATAGCTTCACTCAAGATTAAACAAGCAAAATAATATAATGAATCATTTACCAGCCATTTAAATATTATTGCGAACCTTGCTGCTTATTGTAGCCAAGTTTTCTTTTCCAGTTACCTTAAAATCAGCCTGGTTTTCCTTCAGTGAGTGTATAAACATGAAATCAAATGTTTTCCAATGTAATTCAGCCAAATTAATAGTCCTTTCATATGAATATTTATAAATATATATATATCCATAGACAGGCAGCAAGATGTTTTACACTACTGCTACCTGTGGACTTTAAATCAGTGTGTTGCCTGTATAAATGGGCATAGGTTTTAGGAATGTTTATGTAAAAAATTAGGTAAACCTTGCCATAAGCTTTAACAGCTGACTTAGTCATTATGAAGTCCTGTGCTACATGCTGAGAAACCAGATATAAATACGAAACAGTCTAGGTGTCCTCTCTTTTTCAGTCTTTTGTAGAAGACTGAAATGACACCATCATACAGTTACTTAAAAGACTTGACAAGTATTGATTTAAAGCACAATATATCAAGTGGTACTGTAAAAAAGATTTCGTGGTCATAAATTTTAATGCCTTCCAATTTTGCACTCTCTCAGTAACTTGTCAATAACAACAATTCTGTTTAAAATATTTACTTGGTTCCTGCATGGCATTATGTCAGTTATTTGGATAGGTAGTCTGTGACAAAAATCAACCGAGTTCTATAAATCAAAAGTTGGATTATGTTCTCTCTAAATTGTTCAGTAGTGTTTAAATTATAAAAAAGCATCATTTACTACTATAGGTATCTTTATCAAAAGCAAACCTTTTTACAGAAATGTTTTAAACTTTAAAAAATCATATAGATGTATTTTTAATTTTGTTGTAATTAGAGATTGACTTTAAATAAAATTTAAAATATACTCAACATTTTTTTCAGAAAGTTAAGCTCCTTAGGATTTCTCAAGAAATGCTTGTACACGCTTCGATTTTGGAATTAATGGTTTAGCTGGGAGAATTTGTTGTATTACAAATAAGGAACATCATCAGCTTATTAATGATGACATTTTATTAAACTGACTAACAAACCTCGGAGTAGACCTAAGGTAAAACACATTAGTTAAAAAAAAGTCTTTGAGTAATTTCTTTAAGAAATTATAGTTCTTAATGAGGTTTAAGCTTTTACCTATTTTTAAGGTATTTTAAAAATAGTTATGATCCTGAAATTTCAAATTGAATATTTGCATGCCTGTAATATCATAAACTAAACATTGTTTAACAAGAAATAAAATTGAGCTACTTATGGCTTTTTAGCAAAGGAACGTAGCAACGCTAAAGGACTACTGTTTCTTTGCTCATTTAATCAAGTAGATTTTCTTTGTACTCCAGGTTATCGCTCAGACCCACTGCAGTCTGATGAAAGTAATCCCAGGGATTTTTGCAGTGGCTTTTTCATTGAAAATAGGAGTATTCCTGCACTCATGCGTGAGACTTCTCAGATCCAGTGATGGGCTGATTCCTAAAGTACAGCTAGCTTAATGTCAGTAAGAACACGGGAGCAGACCCCGTTGTGCAGGAAACCTCCTGAGGTCCTGACACTTCCAACTTTTCCTGGCGTGCAAAAATCTCGCTTGCGCAAGAGGCTGCGGCAGCGGCAGGGCGGCAGGGCTGTGGGACCCTCGGTCTGCAGGGGACTGCTCACTTGCTGGCAGGTTTGCAGGATCAGGCTCATCCCTCTAACTAGTTTTGTTATCTGGCACCGAGGAGAGTCATTTATTCCGCAGGAAGCTGGGAGTTGCGGTAGCCTCTCTTTATCAATACACCTTAAGAGCAAATCACAGAATTCACACCGGTCTGTGAAATTCCCGTAGAAATGAACTAATAACGTCAAAACGCTGCACTTTTAAAACTGTCAAACAAATTAGACATGTATTTGTTTTAAGGTAGCTAAATTCAATCACAGATTAAAACGGATTATGTGGCTGTCGATTCACGTTTGAAAATCTCTAGTGAAAAAAAAAAGACAACATCTATTTTTATTTTCTTATGTTTATACAAGAAAGGATTTAAAAAACTGCTTCATAAAACCTCAGGGCACTGCTGGTGATTGTTTGATATACCAGTGACTAAATAAATACTGTAGCCTACCTGCAACTACCAATAATTGCAGCAACAACAGTTTAAACAGCATCGAGGATTACATGGTGCTAAGCCAATACTGAGAATTTAGGGCATGATCCTTAGGCTACTGGTAACTTTTCAGTCCTACAGATCTCTTACTATCTTCTTCAGATTTCATTTTCTGAACACATTTTAATACAACTTAAGAGTGGCTGGAGTTGCTATTTATATAGTCAAATTCAGAGATGCATTATACTTAATTGTTATTGACTGCCCAAGACAAACAATTGCACCTGAAATGATTGAGAGAAGATATAAGGATTGAAATGGGGAGGGAGGAGAAAGAATCATGGGTTCTTTCAAACTATACTGAATGCAAACATAGCACAAGGTATTTTTACTCTTAAAATAATCTGTCAAAAAACTATCTGCCTGTTTTCCAGTTTTAAAAATAAAAGAAACCAAGTAAAATAATTAGTTAGAGAGCAGGAAAGTCTGCAAGGCATATGAGAGCCTCAAGTGGTTGGAACATTTTGCTTGAACATCTGTTTGTCGATGCATGATTCTGATGTTATTAATCTTCTTTGTAGGTAAGCAGGTGATTCACCCCAACCAAATTGCTGTTGTCCAGGAACAGTTCTCTCCAAGCCCTGAAAAAATAAAGTGGGCACAAGAACTGATTTCTGCTTTTGAAGAACATCAGCGATTAGGCAAGGTAAATATTTTGTTAATATGCCATAGTGGAAGCAAATTTGAATAATATTTAAGATTTAGAAAGGTCGGTGATGGCTCTTTGTTTTTATCTTATGAAGTGTGCTGTAACTAGGAGTATTGCTTGGGAAATCTGTCTCTGGATAGTGTATATTGTAAATGTATTGCTTCCCAATATATTTAGAAATAGAATGGCTATCTTTTCCTTCCTCCCCATTTTAACTTTAATTCTTTGATTACACAGCCTTTTGAGTACCTGCAAGTATCTACAGCATCAGACTATTAAAACTGCTGCTCCATTATGCCGCAGAATCACAGTGTTACTGTCAGAGGAAAATATTTGCAGCCAAAAGTCAGGTAGTCTGGCAGAGGACTCAGATTGCTTGCACAGACATCTTTTATGGAAAGAAATAAATGGATTAGGAAGCCTTCGGTTTCTAAAAAAATCTCTATGCTGGTAGACCTGTTTCACTTTTGGGGGTTTGATCCCTCTAACATGCCCAGTAGTGAGTGAATGTACTTTTGAGTGGAACTGCTTGCAGATTGTGGTTCTTAATCATTAAAAATGGGAATGTTTTATGTGCATTTGTACCAATTGCTGGACCTGAATTTTGGATAGAGGAGAAAGCAAATTAACACTAGAATATGATTGTTCCTAATTTAGTGCATCATTGAGTCTCACGTTTCCTGCTCTGTGGGTTTCTGCTATGTAAATATTGCGGTGGTGATGCACAATCTGTCTCCACTTTGTGCCAGTAATACTTAAATTAGGGGTCGCCTGAAGGAAGATTTTATGCTAGTTGCGGCATTGTCAGTTAATTATCTTAAAGGTTATTTGCTATAATCCAGTTTGCCTCTTTTTGAAAGAAAAAAAAAGTTGCAGCCAAACATGTTTATCTTAGTCTCAGCCAAGCCTAGGCTAGTTAAGAAGGAAAGTCCCAATGTCAGAATGGGGAGTGCAGATGAGTGGGAATGGTTCACATGTGCTCGTGTGGCATTCAAGTAGGAGACAAACCCCTCTGGTCGTGAAGTTCATCTATAAGACTGTGCATAGGGTCTCACTTTCTCTGGTGCCACATAAATGTTTTCTGCACTTTTTATTCCACTTTTTAGTGGGTAGAAAAAAAATGGGATATCTGCCTTCCCTGTTCCCCTGCATTTCTGATAGTGCGGATGTTGTGCGTTAAAAATGCTGTAAAGGTCAAAATAGAAATTATGCTTTCTTCTCAGAGTAAAAGTGTGACAAGGTATTTGCTGTTGCTCTGCACTTCTCCTTGCTGGGCTATTGCATCCCCTTTGTGGTACCTCGGTGTTTCCAGTACAGCCATGACTATGCTATTTGGGTGCTGTCCAGAGCAGCGATTTCAGGGTCACTCTTAGGATGCTGTGTGCCTGGATCTCTTTGTTCTCTTCCCCTCAATTTTGAAATGTAGCTCTCTTCATGCAAACAATATAGAAATAAAAAATATGTGGCTGGTTTTGCCCATTGTTCTGATTTACAAGGCTTGGCTCCCTTACAAAAGGCATCGTTACGAACATACTGCTGGTGCAAATGTGTAGGCAGGTAGATGCAGCAAGAGAAAAGTCAAACAACTTACTCAGCCAAATATTGTTTATGATGTGTTTAATACTATTCATTCAGCTGAGTTTAGTGTCAGAAACTCATCTAAGGAACAGCCCTGCCATATGAACAGTCAACTAGGAGACTGGACTAAATTTAACTCTAGTCCCAGTATCACACAATTGTTAAGCCAAGTATGTTTAATATTGAATAATTTTGTGTTAGGCAAGTGTTAGTCTTTAAATTTGTTTCGAAGCTGCTATTTTACTGACATAATGCTGAGGTTTTTTGTTTATATCAGCCATTCGGGGGGGTTTACTTGGGTTTGGGGGATTTTTTTCTCTTCATAAATGCTTTTAAAATATGTTATAAGCTTCTGTAAGCAGCTGCAAGAGCAAATTTGCTAAGGGTTTGTGATGCAGGCTATTTTTTTAAGCAACCAGGTTGCATGCTTCATATATTTTTGCATGTAGCCCTCTATCAATAAAAAAGGACTGGCAGGTTAATATGTGAACTTCTGGATCTTGTAGCACTGTTGTATTACTGGACTTTACAACAGATTTGGAAAAATAGTTTTCCATGTAATGCTGGAAACTCGTTAGCTGAGTTTCTAATTTGCTATTATGACTGCGTCAGTGAGAAGAGCTTGGGCTGCCTGATTGCTTAATTTTTTTTCCAAAGCAAACATATCTCACTGAGGGATCCTCTCGCTCCACATCCTAACGACATGCTAAAATGTGAGTAATAACTCTTCCCCCACCACCTCCTGGCAAATACTCCACACAGCGGTTTCAGTAATCCTCGTGTCCTAATGAAACACCTCTTCTGTTTTCCTTTCCCTTTTATTATATTAAAGTGTTCATGTCAGTAAGACTAAAAATATAGCGGTGGTTAATATGGTTGAGACTTGCATGGTTTTACCATGTTATTAATCAAAGTTGAAAGCCTGGAAAAAATAAATGTGAGGGATTTGTGCAGCTGTTTGTGTGGTAGGTAAGTTACTGGTCTGCAGTCTCTGGGATCATAGTTTGCTGTTAATTTGGTTTAAAGTTTGATGCCCTTAGTTAACGATATTTTATATTAAAATACATTAATAAGCTTTTATAATCTATTCCGATTTGAGACCTACAATTACCATAATAATCTTCTTTTGAAAGAAGGCTGAACCAGGCTCCTTCATCCTGGACGCTGAAATGCTTTGACATAGCAGCCCCCAAATGTGAGTACTGAGGTCAGGAAAAATTAGGATCTCATCTGAGCACTGTGGAATTAGAGGTGCTGTGGCAGTGTCCATACAGAAGGAAATTAGAGAGCTAACTAGCTAGCCAGAAGTATTTGGGCTTGCCTTATGGAGATAGTCCTGTCTGAGGGGTTGCTTTGGTTTGATTTCTAGGTTGTTTTGTTTGTAGGGCTATTTTTCACATTTCTAATCCAACTAAAAAATAGTATGTCTAGGAAATAAATGGTAATGTTATGTTTTGGACAAGTAGAAACAAATGTTGAAAAAGTACATTTTGTATTTTATTCTACTATTTATTAAGTGCTCTCTTTTGTCTAGAACTTTGAGATCTAAAACTGAAAAGTACTTAAAAAGAAAAGTGTTATTTCCAGGTAATTTCATTATTTTTCCAGTAGAACTGCATTACTAGGGGATATGATTTTCAAAATTAAAATTATCATCCTAAAGAAAGCAGGCATAGCTATTGGGAAGTCTAAATACAAGATAAATGTCGGCGTGCTCAAAAATGAGAAAGAAGGGTGATAAACGTCATTCCAGTAGTCTAAAGAACACTTTCTGTTAGAAATTTCTAGAGCATTTGTACTATGTTAAACAGGGAAGTGATCTTATAAATACAGATTAACTGAATGTAAGGGGGTAGAGTTAGTGGGAGAAGTTACCATCCTGTTTTAAGAAAAATATCTGATTTCTAACAATGAGGATATAAGAGTCTTTACTATTTAAATAACTCCTGAGTTTTACTTTACCAGTACACTGGATACAGAACTGTATCTCTTCTATATGTAGTTAGTGTTTATATATGACAAAAATGTTAGACACTGAAAATGCATTTTTAAGCCGTTCAACATGTAAATACATCAGGCACAATATCATTATTGAAATTGAATCTTCCCAAATTGCCTTACTTTTAAATAAAATCCAAATAGAAAGAAAAGCAGAAGAATAAAAAGGTTGATTACACATTTATCTCACATACTAATTTACAAATGCTTTCAAAGCACCCACATATTAAACTAGGGAATAACTAAATGATGCTGCCAAGGTCACTTGTCAGGTAAGGATTATTTAGAGTTAAGGTAAGGATATCACAAACCCAGGTTGTAATATGGGTTGAATATTTAAATCTCATAGAGCAAATCAAAAGAAATATCTGTACGTGCCGCATACAAATGCCCAGAGTGCTTCTAAGAAGACCTTTAACATATGTTTCTGGCATTATATTCTGTGCCATTGTATATCATGTTCCCAGCAGCTGAGGAATAATATATATGAACTCCAGTGATTTGGCAAAGTGTACAGTTTCATTTACGGACCTTTCCAGGATTATGAAAAATCTTAGGAATGCATTTATTTACACAGCATCAATCCAACAAAGGAATGGAAATTTCCAGCAGTGGCTCCCTTATAATGCTCTTTGTTTAGGAAAAGCTACCCCAAGCCACTGTATCTTAGAGACGATGCGCCCTCGTGCTTGGGCCAGCTCCAGCTCCCACTGCCTCACAGGGAGGTCTCTCCCGGCTTCCCTCCTTCTCCTGGCTGTGCCGTGGACCCCAGGAGGGCTCCCCAGCCACGTGGGATCCACCCTGTCTCAATCCAGCCCGTGGTTGCTAGGAAAGCAGGACCATGTCCCAGGGGTGCCTCGTGGAAGGGATGCACGGGAGCATCCCTCAGGCATGGGGCTGTATGAAACCCCATCAACCCACAGGGATTATATTGCACTTTACAGGACATTACATCTCGGGGCTTTGTGTAGAGCTGGGAGTGAGGGAGCAGCCCAGCCCCCCACTCCCCTTGCCCAGGACAGACTGCCGAGTTTTGAGGTGCCGCCACCCAAGCTGGATCCCATCCCAGAGCGACAGTGGCAGCACAGGGTACCTCTGTGCATGCTGGGCTGCAGCGCTGTCAGCCCTCCCTCTGAGAGCACAGGGCATTTGCTGTCCTTTATGTTAATTAGGCAATGTGTATTCCTTTCACTGCAAAGTGGAGGATTCGGGAATTTGTGATAAATTGCCATCTTTAAGGAGCACCAGCCTTTAGAAGTCTAGGTTCTGGTGCATCTCTGTGCAAAGATGAAGAGTGCTGATGGGATTTAAGCATGGGCCACTGTTATGTGGTTTATCTTTTTTAAAAGTGGCCAAGCGAAATTTTAATGTCAAAACTGAGATCAAGAGAGCTCATATTAGTACTCAAAGTTTCTCTATACAGTTTTAGTATTTGAAAAATGCTTTACAAATGTGTTTTGTGTCATGGTTGAAGGCTTTTCTCTTAGAAAGATCCATCTGGGGGCAAATTTTGAACCTTTACAATAGAGCAGAAGGGGCTGTATTAGCTAATTGCTTGTGCTATACTGCTTCCTACATTGGTGCAATCAGTCCTGAGGGAGTTATGCCAGGTGGGGAGAGAAGGAGACAGATTTTACTACACAGGGCTGCAAAAGCTTCTAAGCAGGGCAGAAACTCATACAAAAACATTTTCTTGCCAGCTTCCCCCCTTTCCACTCCCCAGCAGGCATTCGGTGGCTCTTAATCTGTTTTCCTCCACTCATTAAAGACCTGTGTCCAAAACGCAGGGGGAGAGGGACTCGGATGGCACATTGATATTTCCTGCGGGGAGAAGTTTCACCATGAGCCGGGAGCAGGATGGGTCTGTGCGCCTCCGTAGCCTTTCCACCCAGAGGTAGCCCCTGGAGGAGGCAGCTGCTCCTGTCCCGGGGGACACAGGCCCTGCAGAGGATGGCACCTCTCTGGGCTCCCCCTCAGCAAGGCACAACTCCTCTATCCTTGTCGGCTCAAGGAGGTAAATGCAGGGTGAGTTGCTTTTGGAAGAGCCGTGCTGTGTCGGCACGTTCCCAGTTCAGCCGATGCTTTGCTATGGGCATGGAGTGGGAAGACACCCAGCACTGCAGGCACCTGCCCACCATCGTGCCAAAACCTGCTCTGCACCAACCAACCCACCAAGGCAACTACCCACCTCCAAAACCCCTCTTTAAAAAGCATTAACGAGCGCTCGTGAGCCTCATTTCAATTTCCAAAGCAGGATCTAACTAGAGAGGTAATGTTCTGACCAGATGGCTCTTTTTAAGCCTTACTGAGGGAATTCAGAAGCCTGTACAGCCAAAATATTGTTTCAGTTAATTTAAGTAGCAGCAGTCTTGCTGCCTTTTCACTCGTCTCTGTGCTAGCCAGCTTTTCCAGGGACCTGGAGTGGCTCTCTGCAAAAGCTCTGTTGGTTGACATAGAGAATTACAGTAAAAAATGGCTGTTCAATCCTATTCAGAAAATGAATCTGGAATTAGAAAAAACACAGAATACAAAAATATGGGCAACTCCATGCTTGTTGGCAGAACAAGCCTCACTGTTATTATTTTTCTCAACTCCCTTGTATTTTACAGCTACCTTTCCCTTCGGTATCAAATGCCGTCTGTGTGCCCTGTAGTCATTTACTTTCAGATTGAATTTTCTAGTTTATATTTAACAAATTGCTTCCATGACTATAAACCTCAAGTTAATTCCAAAATACTAAATGAAGGGCGTCTGAGGATCCTAAAGTCTTAATATCAGTTACTTTTCACTTTTCCATATAATAACCATGATGCTCACTAGGGAGAAAAAATGCATGGTTGGATAGGCTGTTTGTCCAGGAAGCTGCTTTTGTGCTATAAAATAAAGATTTTCTTGGCAGCAGCAAGTGTGCTCTCTAGGATTCTTCCGTTCCCAGTACAGTATAAGACAGAGAATGAAAACCAGTGGAGAATATTCCTGATTTCTAGAACTTTCCTCTGCTTCTTTAATTTTACTCCTTCCTGCTCTAGAGGAGTACACAGGAAGGCAGCAACCACAATGGGAAGGTAACTAAAGAAAATACAAAGACAGCAATAAAAATATCCTCATATCTGCCTTTCATTCAGGGATCTTAAATAGATTGTTTGCTCAGGGAGAGGGAGAGACTTTAGTGGCCTGAGGAGTTTCTGGAGCTGGACCAAGCAGGATCTCCAGGCCCACCCCAGCTGAAAGGGTTATCCCTGGTGGTTCAGGCAGCTTAGGGGAACTGTAAGAAGGAAAAACAGCTTGTCTGGCTCACACAGCAGGGCAAAACCCTTATATATGGGCTGGAAACAGTAATGCCAGGTGGAGAAGAAATGAAGGACCTTGTAGGTCCTTGTTCTTCATCTTTTCTGCCCCACTGTGGACTTGAAGGATCACAAAGTCCTTTCTACCTGTTGAGCTTTAGAAAGGGCTTCTTCTGTCAGAGTTCTTGCACTGCTGCTCGGGAGTTATTTGAGGCAAAAATCAATCTCTATTTCATGTGGTTGTTGCTCTTTCTTTCTTGACCTTTTGTGTCCTTCCATCTGCTCCTAGAGGTAGAAGCCTATCTCAAACAAACAGGCCTGCTTCTGGCATTACAAACTGATTTATCCTCTGAACTCACTGACTACTTCTACTCCAGTGGAAGATTACTGACAAAAAGAAACAAAAGGTAGTGATTTCTAATGTTTTCTACGTATCAACAAAATGGCTACAGAAAGTTAATGGTGATGATACTTTGCAGAATTCCCTCCCCATCCACGCTTCAACAGATCAGAGACCTACTGAGCATCTCCTCTTGCCAAAAAGATATCTTTGACAAACCTTTTCAGGGATTGTTTATTTTCCCCAAAGTGTTTGTGTACAAGTGTCTTTCCACCCATACTGTTGTTACAGAAAAGGGGTGAATGTGAAGGGGTCCAAAGGAGAGGCTATGAAAATATGCAGCCCAAAAAGCTTTATCCATACAACTCACTGCCTGTGAAGTCTTCAGTTTGTCATATGTGACTGCACTGGTTATTTGGGCATTTCTTACCTACTGCAAAGACACTTAAAGAAAGCCAGAGTAATGTGTGAGCCTGCTCTGGAGGCAGGACAGGCCTGAGCAGGGAAGAGAGAGAGGCATTATCATGTCACAGTCTGGAAAATATTCTCAGTTGACCCAGATTTCACTGAACGTCTCCTAGCAGCTCACTAACCTTTGGAAGTTCATTACGAGAAGGTAGAATCACGACCCAGCTCTTAATGACGGCTCTTTGGCTACAACTTGCAGAAGAAAAAAATTAATTAAACCTGCATTCAGCACCATCACAGCTGTTAGCTCTTGACTTCCCCAAAAATATGGTCTCAACCTTCTGTTTCAAGAGAAATCATTCCTTTGTACTCAGGATAATCACTCCTCCCCCAGGCACAGACCCAACGCCATTTGCTGTGACCAGGCTCCTCTTCTCTTTTGTTCATTACCTGTAAGCAAATCCAAGCGTTCTTTTTAAGCCCCAAAGCAAAGACTTCCAAATTTCCTCTGCAGGGAGTCACTTAAACAATGTGTGTTTTCATTAATCCCAGGGGAATTATCTTCCTGAATGCCATGCTTTTTAGGGGGAGCCTTTGCCATCCACCTGCTCCCTTCCCTTCTCAGAAGACCAAATCTGCCCTGCTTGCAGAACACAAAACTCTTATTTCCTTATAACAGCTAATATTGTGCAGGATTAGAGGTAATGTTCTCAGAGCCAAGCAGATTTTAGTGTGTTTATTCCTCTTATTTTTGATGTCTCCAAAAAGTCGTAACTAGGCCTTTGGGTTTCAGAAGTGGGCGAGACACTGAATTACCATGGAAAGAATTAGTGTTTCTCAGATAACTGGATCAAAGATTTCTTGTGTCTGTGGACTTGAGGACACTTGTCTATATGGGTTAGGAGGCACACAAGGTTTGCACTGGCCAGCTGGCATCACCCCTTCTGCTCATTTCCATTTAGCCTGGCATCTGCCCGCAAGTGCCGACACAGGTCACAGGGGTTGGAAGGGGACTTACATAATTACTTATTTACACAATGGCTGTATTCACACACAGCCTCTGGCCCGTTTACCAGAGCAGTGTGGGAGCTCTGTTTGACTCACGACATCTCCTAATGATGAAGGGGGTGGAGGAGAGAAGGGTGGCTGGCTCGTTGGTCCTCTTATGCCCATTTCCTCCACGTCCTAGATGCACATCCCCTCCGAAGACTGCCAAGTAGGACAAGGAGACAACCAGACTGTCACACACTCTGCAGAGATTTGGTCTGCAAAGGGAAGTATTGCTAGCAAAACTGTTGAGAAAAGTAATTGGAAAAAAAACCCCTAATCTTTATCAGTGGTGCACTATTTCTAACCGTGTGACAGCAGCGTACTGTCCAAGGACTTCCCCTCACTTGTGAGACTGTCATACAATCAGTAGTCCCCTAAGTAGTGGAAGAGGAGGTTTTGGCAATTTCATAAGCATTAGATAAACCCCTATTTTAGACCCATACTTAATTCAAAATTCAGCAGCAGGTGATTTCTTGTCCTTATTGCAGTTTCCTGGAACATCATCTTGTCTTGCTTTTCCTTTTTTTCCACTCGCGTAACTACCCAGAATGTCCCCTGTGCCAAAGCCTTACGTACTCACCAGGATCCCCTAGCACCTTCAGGCCTGCCATCTAAGTAGCCTGACTAGATTCCCAGAGTAAGCTGCTTTTGAAAAAGGTGGCTATCTCTACACAGTGACCTAGGACAGCAGATATGTGGACACACACAACAAATTAACCTTGCACTATTGGCTATACTCTTTCATCTGATGCAGGACAACTGGGGTTTTTCTTTCTACTGTAGACAAGCCACAATCTTAATGTCACCTATATAAATATCTTTGAGAAAATCCTGGCAACTCTCACATGGGAGTTTAAGTTGTTGGCTACATGTATGATGAGATCGAGGCATCTAATCAAAGGTTTATTAGCAAAGGCTGGACAATGACTGAGTGAACCACAGCAGTAGTTCCAAAAACAGAGCACAGAGTTCTCAAAACCGATGCTTGTGCTTGGAGTCCCATCTGCCAACAGACAGGTAGCCGGCAGACTTCTTGGAATTTACAGAAGTTATTTGGTACTTCAAAATTTACATACTTGCTATATCTTAGGAAAACCAATCTTCATATTCAGTACCAATGCAGGTGATCAATAGATTACAGTGGTCTAAGAACTGAGGGTCTGCAGTAACCCTCTTAGTGAGCTCATTGCAGTCATTGGGATGGATGTGGATGGAGGCACAGGTAACCATAGATGGAGCACATGCTGAGGTAAAAGCCAGCAACATTCCCGGGTGCAGGAATACATCTAATACTTCTGTATTATCAGCCAAAGGGGACTAGCTCATCTGATCACCGTCCCACAGGTCCCAGAACAATTATTGTTTGACTTTAATTAACTCAAGTACTTTAATATACAACTCAGAGATAATTGTGTCACATTACTATGAGGTGCCTTAAATGTTCTGTATCATGATAGTTTTTTACTGCTTATTTCTCTCCTTAATCCAGTGGTACATCAAGAAACAAAATACGGTGAGAGTAAAACCCTGTGTAACATTGTGTATCACATAAAAAGGTTTCGGTACAGATGAAGAAGTATAAAACTTTACATTCCCTGATCTTATGGAAAAACATAAGGGTACCTCACTTGTCATCCTGTCCATCCCCTGTTGTAGTCAAAGTCAACACAATTCCATATATAACACAATTCCATTATACCCATGATAAACACTAGCAAGAAAATTACCTGTATCATTTCTTCCCCTCTCCTTGTCCCACCACAAAATATTAATCCCCAGACAACACAGAAATCGTGGACCCTGAATCCTGTCCATTTAACTTCTAGAAAGGTAAAATGCTTCTTGCCACTAAAGACTAGTATACTCTGGTTATGAAATGGTCTTATAGATTTACCAAGCTCTTTAACGACTCCCAAAAGTTTCACAAAGTAAATGTTCCCGGATACAGGAGAGACACACACAAAAAGAGGAGGTCTTCATGTTCCAGGAAACACTGCATTAATGTGTTCATCTTTTGCCATGGCAAATGACAGACCAACGCTGAGACTCTTTCTGTGGCTTGATACATGTCATTACTTATAGGCAAGGGAAATCTTTAAGGATGACATACAGATATAACAAAGCCATGTTTAAGATCCGTGGCAGCATGCGGCCAGGGTTGTATTCTAAATTGTCAAAGAAGAGCCCTCAGTTACACATTGAACTTTGCTTGGGCTGAGCTGTGCTGGAGTGGCTGCATTTATCTAAAATGAAGTTCATAAGATACAAGCATAAAATCTGACAAACTGGCGTGTTACAAAGTTTGGTTCTGCATCTCTTCAGTCTCTCCACAATCACCTTGAAATTTGTTGCATTTGTTATTCTTACAGCACAACTGATTTGCCCTCCTTTGTCACAAGCCTATATCTTCATGTCCTGACCTGTGAAAGTGACTGCTCTCTGCCAACTCTGCCTTATGGCTTCTCTTGCCTGTAGGCTGGATCCTTGCATCACTTGGATCTGACCATTCTCAATTCCCATTTTTCCAAGACTATAATTTGCCATTACCTTCTGAGGAAACAAAAAAAAAAACCAAAACAAACCAAAAAAAAAAGAAAAAAAAAAGAAAAAAAAGAGAAAAAACTAGCAGCTTTCTATAATTTTAATTCACTTGCAGCTGTTTTCTATGTTTGCCAAACCTTCTTTGTTCCATCCTCACAGCGCTTTAGGATATACTGAAATTCGAAGTAGAGCTGTTAAGACCTTACTCAGCCTGGCCTGCATCTTGCATAAATTGCTGTTACTTTTTAAAAATGTTACTACTGTCCTAACAGAGCATTAAATGTCACTGTGAATAATACTTCATGCCAGAAGGAAACACCTTGAGTCTTTTCTTGCTTCTAAGTCAATTGGGAAGGACTTTTTGCTAGTCTGCATGATGATTCAAACAAGGAACAGTGCCCATTCACTTTCTCCCTTGATTCCTCCTTGGTAGTCTGCCCTGACAGATCTATAGAGCAATCAGGCTGAGGGAGCACAGACATTTTGTATTTACAAACCCCTCTGCTGTGTTGTGCTGCCTTCACAGCTGTACAGCGTGGGCCTGCCAAAGTGCCCTTACAGCTCCCATATACTGCAGACTGGTGAGCATCAAAGTCACCCTATTTCTCACAGGGCTTTGCCTTCAGCACATTCTCTGTGTGGCTGCATGAAGGATGGCACTGGATAGGCACTGCAGAATCTGTGCTGCGTCGCTTAAAACAGGGGCGGAGTCTTTGGCCCACAAGGCGGCCCATTCCTCAGAAGGGCTGCACTTCGAGACTGCTGTCTGGTGAGTGCCACAATTGTCCTCCATTCCCCCACTTCTCATCCCACCTGAGTTACTTGCATCCAGGTATTGTCACCCGGAGGCTGTGCCCATCATCTGTGGCTCTGCCTCCTGGATGGTCCTTCTCCCAGGTTCTCCATCAGCCTTTGCCTGGAGGACCTGTCTCTTCCCGAGGCAGGTCTGACACATTTGATTAGCCTGATGGCAGAGCCCCTTTACAGGGTTCTGAAAAGGCTCCCTCTGAATGATTTAAATGGTTACGTGGTGAGCAAGAACCACAGCCACCGAATGCAATGGATGCAAATCCCAGCCTTGCATTACCCACCTGCCGTTGCTCCCGTTCATGCTGCAAGCTTCCTTAAGAGCAGGCCCTTAGTCCCGTAGTTGAACTATTGGAAATCTAAGTACAGGCTGGAAGTGTGAGATTGTTGAGAAAATTAGCCAAAAAGAAAATTTAGATCTATGACTAAATTAATCCCCAGATTAATGCTATCAAAGCAAATGGTGTTTATAGAAAGTCTTGTTTTCTTTATATTCATGTGAGAGAAAATCAAAAGAATGCTAGAGGCAAATTTCATCTAGCAGAATTGGAAAAGAGAGCATGGGGACAAAGCTGTAATTACTGGTATTTCCTATCTGTTGAAACCTGTGGGTGGAAAGAGAGTCAGTGAATAGGGTATATTCAATGGCATTAAAATCGGTTTCTTTTTCTGGACTTTAGCTCAACACTGCAAATTAGCAGGGGGAAAATAAGCCTCAGAGTGAACAGGCAGAGAAGCCAACTTCATGTTACCCTTTGCTGTTAGGAAAGAAAAAAAGGCATTTTTTTCCTTCAAGAATTCAAATTCTTAGCAACCTGAAGTACAGCTGCACACTGACAAGCAGGGAGCATATGACACTTCTCACATGGTTCAGTGTTTGTGTGTCCATATACACACCATTACCCTGTTTTCCTTTTTAAACATATTATTTTAATGAAGAGAGGACAAGCATGCTGTTTAATTAACTCTTGCTTTATGAAAACGACATTCTGACCCAGATTCATCATGGTACAACTTAGGGGCATCTGACTTTAGATCATCCTGTATCCAGTCAGTGGAAGGGATAAGACCCTTCCAGCCATGATTTGGACCACCAGATATCAGAATTGACATTGCTAGGCACCCATCTCTTTCTGCAAACTATTGCAGGTACTTAGGATGACTGTACTCCTAAGTCACCCTTTCACAGAACTAGGAAGGATGATTTGAGACCTCAACATATTTCTACTTATGACTGTCAACCCACATGCAAATTTCTCCTGTAAGCAATACCTGTTACTGAATTGGCATTACTCTTTATTTTGCTACTGAATCAGCCATTACTGTGGGCATTACTGAATGCCTATAGAAAAAAAAGGACAAGTAAAATATGTTTTTCTTACAGTTAAAAAAAATGTACCTTGCAGTTTGAGATCACTGCATTGTGATCTCACAAGTGTTCCAAGTCCTATGTCATAAAATGTTTACTTAGTTCCCAATTTTTTTCACAACAGTTAATAAATTGAATAGTTCGAGGCTGCATTTTCTTTAAAGTTTTAAAAGAATAACTGAAAATTACTGCTATGTAGCTATAATTAAAAGTGGTATATTATTAATAGTAATAATAATAATAATAATAATAATGATGTTGGTGTTGGTGTTGTTGGGGTAAGGTAGAGTTGGTTGTTTTCTCACTAAACAAAAAAATTCTTTTTGAAGCACCAACACTTGAGTATCTGTCAGTCCCGTTATTCTCCAAACCTACCTGAAATGTTGCAAACTATAGTAGGAAAATCTACTTTGAATAAAATAATAGTTTTTACTATTATGTTTTCAATGGCTTTAATGCAGCCTGCTCTTACATGCAAGAATATTGGTTTGTATTAGATGACTGTTTAAGGTGGATTTTTGTCTTAACTATTCCAGAACATGATTTAATATTTAATTAATACTGCTTCAGTTTAGCTAGATATTCCAGTGGAGCAACGCATTTCCTAAACATTTCTGTAAATGGGTTATATTTTCACTTTACTTACTGGAGCCCTCTATTTAATAATTATCGAGCCCCAAATGAAAACCAGTAAAAGGTTTGTCCTCCTCTGCATTTCTCACTGCTCATGCACAGACACAAGTGCTGCTATCATCCGTACCTTGCTCTAGGTTAGCCTTGCTCACTGTCAAACCCAAGGCCAGCCTGTGATCCCGTATCGATTGTAGCAGGGCATTAAAAGGGAGTGCAGTGCTTCACAGAGATGCCCTACGCAATGCTGGGGCCAGGCCCTCAGTTCTGAGTTCTTCAGGGAAGGAATTGCAGCTTTGTGCTTGGGTTTTTGGGTTTGCTGTTTGGGGTTTTTTTAATGTGTCAATCTACTGTTAGAATTGCAAATAAGATTTTTTTTGTCTATTGAACTTCAGCATGTCTTAGTGCAGTGTTTTATCTTCCAAATCCTACCTCAGCGACACATGGGGTTTACAGCATCTAAGGGAACAAGTTACGTTTGGCACTATTTAAAACGTATGTCCTCTGTTTAAGATTTAACTATGATTCATAGTTAATTGTTTTAAACTTGTCACCATGGTACCAACAAAAAATCCTTAGGAATACAAAGTGACCTTTGAAACCCATCCTAACTCTCAGGTCGCTGCTGCTGAGGCACACAGAGTAGTTCTGCATCCATTTGGGGTAATTCCCTATATGTGGTGCTCTGGTGGGCTTTATCTCAGCTCCAGAGGAGATTTGGGCAATATTATTGTGGCATCCACTTGGTTATTCCAGCTTTCATGCCCATCCCTGGCTCTTGTCACAGACCCAGCCTATCTTTAGCACTGGAGACCTAATGGAGAGGTGCAGCAGCAGCACAACCTCAGCGAACCCCCGAGTCAAGAAAACTTCCCTCCACCCCCACAAACACCCATTACTGTTTACTGACGAAGATAACTTCTGGCTTTGCCCTCTGTCTGCAGGCAGTTTCCCGCTGGCCCTGTGGCACAGCCCTGGATGGATGCTGGATGGTGATGCTGGAGGTGGGGAGCAGAGCTGCCCCCAGGTGCGGTGTCTGCCAGCCCCTCTCCCCAGCTGGCACACACGGCCTCGCTGCTCTTGGTCCTCAGTGCTTGCCAGCTAGAGAGGCTGAAACAGGCCCGCTGCACCCTGGGCTTCTCTTTTCTCTCTTTGACTCCTCTTTGTAGAGCTTGTTGCCCTCCACATTTCTTTAAATGCACTTGCCCTATCTTGATTAGTTTGTCTCCTAAAACTTCTTCAGGGTTCCTGTGGGAGATGATGTTTCTTGGCAAACAGATGTGTTTTTAAAGAACAAGACATGCCAACTACAATTTCCAAAGGTGTCTCAGGAAGTTCATATTCTCTCTTTTCCAGGGAGCGTTTACTTTCCGCGGGAGCATGATCGACATGCCATTACTGAAGCAGGCGCAGAACATTGTTACGCTTGCCACAGCCATCAAGAAAAAATGAGCTGGTAAATGAAGCTCTCGCCATGGGGCCCCAGTAGCTGTTTTAAAAGATGACTATAATACTTGGAGGCGGGGGGGGGGGGGGGGAGACGCGCGGGCAAAATTAAAGATGTCAAGCTTAAACAGAAATTCATTTCCATTTTGCAGATCTGTTACAGTTTGCTTGCCAGAATTGCTAATTACTAAAACTATTCCCAACTCAAACCACTGCTCACTCCTGCATGGCCCATGATCTACTCATAGCCCACAGTGAAATTACATCACCAACTCTGTGACATCACGGTAATTACTACAAATGCGGGATTATGACTTCACTGAAGGAGAAAGGCAAAACATAAGCCCTGAGCTCTGTTAAAAAAGAAGAAGAAAAGTGATTCAATTGTTTCTGTTTCTATCTGTGCTTCTTCCCACTCTGATACAGAACTCCTGGCAGAAAGGAAAAAGCCTCAAATAATGACTCACCAGTTGAAATAACTGTGATGAAAATCTTTACCCTGTGTGAGCTTTGCTTTCCCCACACATCACCCTTCTGTAAATGTGCAACAGCCATTAAAAATAATGCTCCAACAATGCAGGACTCTTGACTTTCTTCTCTTTTTTTTTAGCAGTCGCTATTCAGAGAGTTTCCTCCTGGAAGCGTCCAGCCCGGGAAGGGTTGGATGGCAATAAACTTGTAGTTTTTGGAGACACAATGCAGCAGAACTTGTGCATATGGTCTCGAGTCAGATTTACATCACATTAGGGATACGGCTACAGATCATGTGGGCTGTGTGGTTAACGGGCTTAGTAAAGCTGTTTTGAAGAGGTTAACCCAGCTTGTAGTAAGGGTAAATAAACATAACAACCAGGCATTGTCCTCTATTCAGCATGTACTCTTATATGGAGGGCTAAAGGGTATTGAAGCTGCAGAGGATCAACTTGTGGTTGCCAGAGGACTCCAATGAAGTTTGAAACACCAACAATCAGAGATTTTGTTTCTGTTCCTCATTAAATCATGAGCTTTTGTGCTCAGACTATGAACGACTGTTCTTTAAGAAATTAACAGAATGGGAAGTTTTAAACTATGCACCAACCTTTTCATGACCTACACAGCAGCTATGCTGCTGCACTTAGACAAACACCGCAGGGAGGGCTGTTCTGTTTATTTAAAATTGTAAATAGAAAACAGTTGTTTTTCAGTTTCATTTCTCACCGCCTCCATGGCCATTTCACGTATGGAGCCACAGTGCCTTATTCCTCCCGTTTCCTCGCTTAGCGTGTTTCCCCTTCGTCTCCGAGCAGCGATTTGACTGATTTCGGGTTATTTTTGGTTTAATTAAGAGGAGAGGAAAAGGGGGGAGGAAGAACCCCACCAACCGGCCCGCGTGGAAGCAGCGAGGAAAGGGGGCGCGGGGGCGGCGGGAGCGCCTCTCCGCGGCTCCCCCGGGGACGGCGGGGACACGGCGGGGCCCGGCCCGGGAGCGGCGAAGGAGCGGGGCGGGGGGCGGCCCCCCGGGGACGGCGGGGACACGGCGGGGCCCGGCCCGGGGGGCAGGAGGGCCGCCCACCTCCGTCCTCCTCCGCCCTTCTCCGCCGGGGCGGCCCTGAGGGCGCGGGGCGGGCGGGGGCCGGCGGCAGAGCCCCCCGCGGCCCCTCCGCGGAATTTGGGGACGAGCAGCCAGGGTCGACCCCCCTCTCTCCCCCTCCGCCACCCGGGTCCCGTCCGAGGCGCTGCGCCGGGGGATCCCTTACAGCGCGGGGACCTCCGGGCTAATCTGATTAATTAAAGACTACCTGCTTATATTGCAGCTCCCCCTCACCCCCGTGCGTTTCAGGACACCCTCCGTTATTAATTCCAGGCTGACTAAATTATGGGCAGCACTATTAAAACATTATCAGAACTAATGAGAAACAATTACTTAGGAGATGAGCTGGGACGAGCCGTAGCCGGGCACGCGTGTCGTTCTCCCCGCAGATTGCGCTAATAAATCATCAGGTGCACGGCAAGGCGGCGGCGAGGCCTGGCGCGGGGCACGGAGAATAAGATGTATGAGATAAGGGTTGTTTGGGGTTGTTTTTTTGTTGTGGGTTGGGTTTTTTTCTTTTTTGGCATAATTTTTTCATTAATCTCAATAGGACGCGTGTAGTGTAGATGGTTTTATTCCCTTAATGCCGCGCAGGAAGAGGGAGCGGGGGAAGGGAGGAGTAAGGATGAGGACGATTTAAAAAACTAATGTCTTCATTGTTTTACTGAAGTCTTAATGAGCCGGCGTGACAAGCCCGCGGGAGCTGCGCGGCCGCGGAGGGCAGCGCGGGGGGCGGCGGGAGCGCCCCGAACCCGCACCCACAGCTCGCCCGCTCTCGGCGCCTCCTCTTCCTCGGCAAACTGGAGGATATTAATACACTCTCCTGAGGTGTTTACACGCACCCTCCCTCCTCCGCAGCTGGCTGCTTAAAGAACTTCGTGACCCGTACGTGGAGAAATCGAATATGTTAATAAAATGCTGGATGTATTCAGATTCTTCCTTAAATTTCCCTGACACCCGCCCCTCCAGCGGAAAATCCTGCTTCCTTTTAACAGCCTTAACGATTTTTGCTTTATCAAAAATAAAATCCGATTTATTTGGCTTTTCCGTTTACTTTCCGAAGCTTTCCGTGATTTTCCGGCTTTATTCTTCTCCTCTTTCTTTCTTTTTCTTTCTCTCTTTTTCTTTCCCGCCCGGTGCTAGGCAAGCAATTGATGAAACAAAACAGATTATAAGATTAGCAGCAGGATTTTGTGCATATTAATGATAGGGAAGGGCACCGAATGGGTTTGTAATTGCAGATCTTGCGCTTGGGATTGGGAACTGTAGCCCTGCTACAGCAAAGACCCCCCTGTGAGGTTTTCACATTGGAACTTAGGGGAAAAGTGAAAAAGTAATTACCAGAGCACAACACTGAAATGTTAAAGCACTTATTCTTTCTTTCAGCGTTCTGTTTTAAAGGGAGAAAAAGGGCAAAATGGAAAATAAATTACTTTCAAATAAGTAGGTTAGCACCTGAATGCTGGTGCGCATTTTCCCGGCTTTTTTTTTTCCCCTTCTCTTTTTTTTTTTTTTTTTTTCAAATTCTAGCAATTATTTAGCCGGGCATTGCAGACCATCCAAGCAGCAGAAAAGGCGGAAGGGAGGGCAGGGAGACCTCGGGAACACAGGAATACTGCGCCTGTGAGGTTTGAAGCAAATATCGCCAGAATAGCTGCTCAAAGCTGCGGTTGGAAATTTAGAGGGATTTTTCTGGGGTGTTTTTTTGTTTGGTTTTGGTTTTGGTTTTTGTTTTGAAATCGGGACTTAAAAGGCAAAAAGATTGTTTTGGTTTTCTCTTCGACACAAACATCAAACGGTATTTTCGCAAGGGATGTATTTCGAAACCACAAATCCCTTACAGGAACGGCGTATTCCTTGCAATATCGAGAAGTAACCTGACACTGAATTTTAACTCTTATTAAGGGTTTATCCTTGTTTCTTGAGCTGCTTCAGCCCCCTCTGAGCTTACTCTTCCTAAACTCTGGATTTTTGCGTTTCAAGCCCAGTGCTCCTTTACTGACTTTTCTAATCCTTCTCTCCCGTGATTAACAGCCAGAGATGGCTTGGCTTTAATGGCACCTACTCGCGCGTATTGTTTTAATTCTGTTTACGGAAAATCAATGTATCTGGTGGAAATTAGGCTTTGAAAACTTTTTTTTTTACTGGCAAATAAAACGGAGTATCTGCTCCTCGGGCAGTAATTTCTGATTTTGAATTGTAGGAGGAAGGGGGGCCGGGGGGGAAACCAACTTTGACTGCATTTCATCCATCCCATCCCTTCAACCCTCTTCTCCCACTTTCACCTCCCTCTAGTTCAGAGCATGGCAAAGACCCGAGGCAGGGCAAGTTTGTAACAACTATTATAAAGATTAAAAAGTGGGAAGAAGGGAATAAAAGCTCCCGCGGGCAAGTGTATTGTTTTCTATTTTTCCCCATTGCTGCGGCTAGGGAGCCGGGCACCCTGCGGAGGGGAGCCCCGGGAAGCAGCGCCCGATGGGGCGGGGGGAGCACCTCGGGTGGCTTTGGCGTGCTGGCATTTGCACGAGGTGCCCTGCAGATGGAAGGGGTGTCCTCCCCACCCGGAGTTGAGAAGCTGCCAGCAGTGCTCGGGGGGCAGGAGGAAACCCCGGCAGCGCTCCGCACTGCCGCGGGACTGCCGGGCTGCAGCCGCGAGACCGGGAGTGGGATGGATGGATGGATGGATGGATGGATGGATGGATGGAGCACAGATCCTGGTCCCACAGGGATCGGGACAGTCCCATGGCTTCCTGGGCTGCTGCCAAGAGCCCTGGACACCGAGGAGAAAGGGAAGGGGGGAAGGGAAATGGGAAGGAAGGCAGAAGGAGGAAGAGGTGGTTTAATCACATTCATTATTCTGCCACGAAAACGGTCTCCTCCAGCCACCCTCAGGCCCACAGAATCCCTTCAGTCAGGACCAGGGTGCCCATGGAAAGGCCACCTGCAGAGTGGTACCCACACACACACCAGCCTGGCACCAACGGTGTCTGAAAGGGACAGCACAGAAATTAGTGCTCTCCATTTCCATCATACCTTCCCTCCCCCTCACAGTCCTCACTTGGCCTTGTCCTTTCGGTGCTCCTCAAACTTCCCTTTGCCTCCCAGCACTGGGTGTCCCTCAGTGGGAACAGAGTGGGGCCTTTCCTCCTTGCACTGGCGTGCTGGGAATGGGCTGCACGGTGGAAATGTCCTACATGCACCCACACTGCAAGCAGGGGAGAGATCAGACAGCCTCACTATGTTTAGGGTTATTGCTTCCCCAATTAATTCTGAAGCTCCCAATATGTGATATCAAAGGCAATACCGTAAGGTGATGCTCAGAATGACATCTTCAGAAGTGGAAGAGGCCCTGTTTCTAAAGCTGTTGTAGGTGCCCACTGCCTGCTGGCATCATTTGAAGCTGATCATCCTGATGAGAATGAGGAGTGATAAATGCCTGTGCTACCTTCTTGGGCCTCTGTAATTTAAAGTGTGACTCCATGTAGCTTTGGATCTTATGTTTAGAATTTTATTCCTATTTCTTCTAGTGCTGCTAATGTCATCAAAGCTGTGCTATCAAGCACAAACACCAGTTAAGAATTTTCTGAACTGAAGCTTGCTGAAGGTAAAAGCCTTGTCTCTATGTGAGACATGCCTGCAATAGCCTAGACTTTATGGCAGACATTCACACTGCTGGGAAGACCTAGTCTAGGCTTCCAGATACCTGGCTTCCTTCCTGGCTTGCTTTTGCAGTAGTCCCTAATGTATCAGTAGTGTTTGTGCAGGTCTGTAACTCTATGGGATGCCACTGGAAATGCTTCATGTTAGCTCTCCATGTCCTGCTCTGTCTAAAACTGCAGCTCAGATACAGTCAGTAGTGCATGTATCACTGCAAATCTGACCATCACTGGCAGCCCTGCCTCCGGATTTGTCACTGAGAGGCCTCTGCTTGTACAATACAGAATTAAATACTTGCAAGATGAGGGGGAAACTGGCGGCAGTGGACATGCAAGAGCTGTCTGGTTGCATCGTTGGTATTACTGTGTGAGAGCACAGGCCAGGGGAAAAAGTCACTTTCACCCTCTTCAATCATCAGCACTTGTGTCACCAGCAAAGAGTTTGTGTTTTACTTTAAACTACTGGAAGAAGTTCCCCCAGGTCTGTGGTACTTGGTGGGAGTGCAGGAAAGAGCCATGGTCTCTGCCCCCAAGATGCCTCAAAAGGAGCTCGCCCTGCAGAGGCTGCCCATCCCTGCCTGCCCCGTGTGACTTCTGGGGTACCTGTGAAAGCTGCATGCTCATTTGAAAGCATTCAAGCACTTTCAACTCCACATCCTGACTCTGCTCAGAGACCACTTAAAATATGTAGTAGGTAGTGA
Source organism: Lycocorax pyrrhopterus obiensis (assembly GCA_014706295.1). Classification (NCBI taxonomy): domain Eukaryota; kingdom Metazoa; phylum Chordata; class Aves; order Passeriformes; family Paradisaeidae; genus Lycocorax; species Lycocorax pyrrhopterus. The sequence goes on along the minus strand of JACSVZ010000001.1, from coordinate 39,732,162 downwards.
CATCTATTGCCTTCTTTACGATCAGTTTTGAAAAAAACAGTTCCTCCTGAAGGAAAAGGCCAGTCCTGTGCTAATGGCAAAACCTCTGTTGGTGCAATTCTAAGGTTTTGCAAGGAATTACAAAATCCAGAGGCAAGCTGGGTTAACTGGCTTCACCATATGGACTAGTTGGTGTCTAAATTTTGTTGAATATTAAGAATATGACTTAATTTACAGAAAAAGGCACACAGTAAGTTTAGTAATAAAAGATAAATATGTCTCTATGTTGTGGCTGTATTAGGCAATTTTTTCTTTAATGTTTAATAAGCATTTGTTGAAGTGGGTATGTGAGGGCGATGTGTACAGAGCACATTTAATGACAAAGCCTAAGGAAATAAGTGTGTCTTTGTGCCTAGGTTTTCCTAAAGCATGCATGTTCCTGAATACAGGCAGACAGAGAAAACTGGAAGGCTTCCCATTTTACGTGGAGGGAAGATGTAAAGATCTGTGCTTGGTTCCTGGCCTTGCTTCCCCATCACTGGCATCAGTTTGTGTCAAGTTTACCAAAAAACCCTGCTGCTGTAACACTCGATTTGAGAGGCAGGGGGGAAAGGATAATAAACTTTTTTTTAATTGCTTCCCTGGCTATAAATTAGCATGCATTGGGCTAATTTTTTTTCCATGAACAAAAGCACAATTGACAGCAAGGCTTAGGAAAAGTAGGAAGGGAGTTCTGAGCCTCAAGGCTCCCCTGTGTATTGAACCTGAGCAGGGGGAGGTCTTGTCTGTGCCCAGAAGTTGAAGGGCACCGAGAACTACAACAAAACAATAGGGATTTTTATGTTTCACTGACTGTTTTTGCAGCTGCATCTTCCCCCCTCCTCCTCTCCCCCCATTATTTCATGTGAGAACCAAGTATGAAAATAGAAGCCATGGCTTTCCCTCCGGATACAGTCAATGTGCATAAAACCAGGGCAGAAATCAGCAGAGAGCTAAGGTTAGTTATAACTCAGTATTATGGGCAAAAGCAGAAATTGTTTTTGCTTCTACACCGAATTTCATGTCTGTTACCACAGAAGTAAACGCAGGGCTGAAGCCCAGCTGCATTGTGAGTTCAGTGTGCTCCTCTTTGCATCATTGATGCTCCTGATGGCATTTGAAGAGAAGTTGGTAGAACCCACTGAGTTCTGCCTATACAGCTCCCCTTCCATGCTTGTCTCCCATTCAGCCTTGGAATATCTGGCAAACTATCTTTTCCCTTGGCAAAAGCTCATCTGAGATGATTTTTCTCTGGAGCTGTCTGTGGAAGCCCTTACGCTTCTTCTCCTCTGGTGCATCCAGTAACCAGCCTCAACAAAGAACCAACAACAAATAGATGAGCATGTAACACAACTTGCAAAGTAGATGTTAACAGAGTTGTGGCTGAAGAGGTGGGACAATTACTGGTAGAGAGTGGCTGAGAAATGGCTGAGGAAAGGGGGTGGAGAGGACAGATGCATGCCTATTCTCTCATACCCTGCAGTGGAGTCATCCCTTGTTCTCGGTGTGCATGAGCACCTTCACTATTTGTAAAACAAGAAAGAATTTAATTGAAGACCAGTTGCACAATGAGATGAGTTGCTAAAGGAAAGGGATGAGGTTTCTCTAGAAAAGGCAAGGAAAGCATTTGCCACAGGGCCTTCATGGGGGGGTAGACTAGGTGTCTACCTCAGGTCTTACCCAGGAATTTTTTATATTATAGCAAATTTTTGATGCAATAAAATGTACAGAGATGGAAAAAAAAAACAAGGAGAAAGAGGAATCTTTAAAAATGAACAAGGGAAGAATAAGAAATTTACTTTCTTACCCCTATATTTTTTCAAGCTGTGCTTGCACCCTAGTTTGCTGCCTAAATATCTACACTAATGAACAGCTTCTCCCTTTGAAAATTTTCTTTTTCCCTTTTTTCTTTTTTCTTTCTCTCTTTGTTTCTTTCCTTCCTTCCTTCCTTCCTTCCTTCCTTCCTTCCTTCCTTCCTTCCTTCCTTCCTTCCTTCCTTCCTTCCTTCCATGAGGAAGACCTACAACACTACTATTTAGAGAGATAAAGAAGTCTCTGTATTTTTGCATGGTCCCTCCCTGATTTATTCCATGTTCTTCTTAACTCAGTGCACCTTTGCTTCAGGGCTAGGTGGTGGTGGGCTGGAAAACCCAGATTATGGTCTTCTGAAGAGGCAGGAACCCTGCCTCATCCACCACAAGCTCCCTTGCAGAGATCATCTATCTTCTGAGGTACCTTCCCTTTTCATTTGTAAGGAGTCGTGTGAAGGCCCCTCTCCCATGAATGTGTCAAGCCTCCCTCCAACCAGAAATCTGAGTAGATGCTGAAGGTGTGACTGGGCACTTGTGACTCCCAGGGTGGGTTTTCTGATAGGTACTGATTTCATTTCGTGTATCAGTAACACAGCAGTGGCTCCAGAGGACCAAATCTCCTACTCCTACTCCCAGTCAGGTTCTGATGGTGTTTATGTCCTTTAAAACATGAAGGTTTTTTGTTCGCGTCTTATTTTAAAACAAATTTACCCCACAGGCAAATCATTCTTTTCTTATTGTATTATAGAATGGAACATTTGCAAAAGTCATTACAACCCTCATACTTGAATCAATTTCAGACTAATGTCCTGTTATCCAAGGTTGTCAGTTATTTTTTGGCATCATTTTGGCTGATTTTAAAATTGGTGTGTTCTTCACCATTACCGTTACAATTATATAAAGCGTCTTGTTAGCAGAGCTCTGAAATGCTTTAAAAGCAGCAATTGTCCAAACTGAAATTTATTTCATCCAAAACAACGTCCTGGATATCCAGGTGGTAATAAACATTTTTCAACTACATACAAACTGTGAATTGTATTTGAAATTAAATCTCTGCATTAAAATCTGCATTGCTGAGCCTCCCGCTGGCAGGCACTGTTCTTCTGAAAAGTGACATCTTCCCTGGCACTGGTGGGGCGGGAGTTCTCGCACAGATGTTGCTGAATGGTTTCCTATCACTCTTCCCATACTGGGACTTTATAGCCACATATGCCGAAAAAGTACGTAGGATGCAAGGTATGTGAGGAATACAGGAGGGGGCCACCTCAGATTTAGTTACTATAGATGTTTTTGTCCTCACATACGAAGGTGGAAACCATTTTATAAACCCCTATTAAAGCAGCATATTGCTGATGTCACAAATTATGTCATTTTTCAGCAAGCTGTTAGGTAGCAGCAGGATACTTAGAGGTCCCAATCTGAGTGCACAGCTTGAGGCCTCATCATCTATTGAAGTCAAGGAAATACTCCAGTCCCCTGGTCTTCTGTTTACAAATAATATATCAAGGATCAGGATGCCCACAAATGAACTTTCAGGCACTGAGCTAAAGGAAATACATCTGTGAGTGTATATTTCTATACATACATACATACATACTATATATTATTTGTGTATGTGCATGCGTGCTTTTGTGAGTAATGCAACTGAAGTCTGCAGTCTGACATTAGATTTTCTTTAAATCATCATTTTTCTTTATTCTTTGATATATAGAGTGGATTCTTCATGACCAATTTTGCACACAGAATCCCCACCACAGTTACAGAGATATCCACAACAAAAAGGGGTATACCAAGTACTCCCATTTTTTTCTCCTCTTTAACATAGGGAGGGTATAAAAGATCTCTGACTTAACAAAATTTACATAGGAAGAGATTTATCTATAATGGAGTTGAGAGGATTGTGCAAAATAAAATAACAGAAACATCTATACCCTTACGCATTAGTACAGCAGAATAGTTTGTTGGAGGCTCTCCTCATCTCCTGGATAAACCATATTTACTCAAATATGTGTTTTTCCCCCCACTAGAGTGGAATACACCATTGTGTTTTTCCAACAATTCACATGCACTTGGGAGCCAACAGCCTACATTAGAAGACATAAAATACATAGTATGTGGCCTGAGGTTGTGAAATAGCTGAAGAGAAGGAATTCAATTCAAAGCTAGCTGTGCCAAACTCATCAGTGGGTGCTTCTAGCCCCTCTCCCCACGTATTAGTGGGAGCCAAGGATGCAGTATCAAGGCACAGCTTTGTATTTCCTGACTTTTGCCAGCGTGTTAACATCGCTCCCCTGGCAGAATGAGGGTCCTGGCAGGGCGATGGATTAGATGGCCAAACATGGCATTTTAATCCCCACACCCTCTCCCTACACCAATTCCAGTATTTTGCTACTTATTTACTGACTTAGTTGGCTGTAACTTCCTCTACTGGAAATATTGCAGGGTTGGATTAGCTTCTCCTCTGCAACATATCCCTGATTTAATTACCACTGCAGCTATCCCCCACTATCTGCACCATAAATACTGTTGCTTACAGAAACATGATTACAGGATTAGAGTTATTGGGCCCTCGCCCAGACGAACGCAGTGACACAGCATAGCACTGGCACCTCTGAAAGCTACACTGACCTCAGGCATCTCTACATCAAAGGCCACGGCCACAATCTGAGCTTCATTAGCTTTCAAGGCTGAAGTTACAGGAGCACTACTTCCTCAGCCGCTAATAGGAAACATTCTCCTCCATTTGCTGTTGAGGTGTTAAAAGTTCCTCTTAACGTCAGTTACTGAGCTACAGCTTCACCGGTATCCCAGTAAAATAAAAATGAGTTGTGGAGTGGGAGCTGAGTTCAAATTGAAAAGCTATGTTGGACATCCCTTACTCAAGCAAAGGGCAGTCACCCACGCAAGGATGTTTTGTGAGGAAGGACTACAGGGGAAGGTGCACCCCAAATCCCAGACTGGGAGCCACAGGGAAATTCCCACAGCTCCTGAAGGGTTTCATATGGTTGTAACCAACTGTTTAATGACAGAGGTATGTGAAGGATGCTCTGGTTTTCATTTGTAGGATGTAATGTGCATGATTATGCAGCTAGCTGCAGCTCAGAGCATCATCGGGTCCATATTCACCACGAGAAATCTGTGAACTGTGGTGATAACTCCTCCAGCCCCACTGGACTCATTTGAACCTGCAAAGAGCAAACCTGGGGGGTAACATTTAATTCCAGAGAGAAAAGCTAGTCAGAGAGAGAACCACAAGGTGATAAAGTACTAGGCTGGACAAAACTGAATTTTTTCTTCTAGCATACATTTCCTATGTGGAAATTTCTCTGAAATTTCAGTATACATCAGTTCCACTTTACACAGCTGGAACATTAGTGTTTCCTTTGTCTTGTCTGTTTAGATGATGCATTCTGGCATACAGATCACCTCTTACTGTGTTTGCACAGTTCTAGCAAAGTAGTTTGGGGCTTGCAGTCTTTGCCCTAATTGAAGAAACCAGGTAAGTGTCAAGACGACATGAAAGAAAGTCCAAGGTTTCATGACTCTGTCCAGGAGGGGGACGAAATATTTGTTCCATGAAAATACTTGAGAATGGTAGAACATAGTCCACCACAGTGAGCACAGAAAAGCAGGAACCGGCTTTGTATGAGAATTAACTGCTGAAATACATAATTTGTATTAAAAGACCTTAATAAGAATAATTTTTAAAAATTGAAAAAGAAAAAGAAAAAAATAAAAATAAAAAGAAAAAGAAAGTAGAATAGAGCTAGAAGATTTACACTGAGGGGCTTGCTTTTCTTTCTTCAGTCCAGCTAGCCTTCTCTGGTGCTTTGCCTATGGGATTATAATTTCTACTTTTTGAGCTGGTGCTGCATAAAGTGGCTTGCCCATGAGCCTCCCAGCTGGGCCAACTGGATAAGGTGGGCTGGTCAGGTGCTGCCAGGGATAAGGGTATGGAATAACAAGCTGGCCTCTGGAGCTAAGCTGCTCCTTCTCCTCAGGAGGTAGGAGAGTTCCCCAGGTCTGAGGAGCTCCTCGTGGCTGGAAGATTTCGTGGAAGATATTAGCAGGCTCACATGCTGGCTTCACAGTTTCCTCCAGCTTGTATGTTTGATAAAGCTTAGAAGATTTCTTCAGCTGGCAAATTTAACTTAATCTCGTGGGTTTGTTCTGCCCTAAGCATTCTGTTCATGTTATCAGAGCTCATTTCAGTTTCCCAAGCTTAGAGCTGGGTTAGGAACTGAGGCATGTTTAGAAAGCAGAGTAAGAAGAATTCAGCTGATTTTCAGCTAAGCACAATTTCACCACAGAGATTTACAAAAAGGCATTTATTTCATAGGAAGTTGTCACTGGATTTCTTTTTAAATTGAATTACTATCATTCAAAGAAGTAGGAAATTCCTCCTTATGTGTACATTTTTCATGAATTACTGATTCTTTCCAGGCTTTCCCTTTGCAGGGCAGCGACCCCCAGCTCAAACACTGCAACTGCTCTCTGACCAGTGATGGCTTAAGTACTGCAGCAGCAGCCACTGCTGTTACAGCAGAAATCCAAGCCCTTTGCTTTGCAAACGTGGCAAGTATTTGATGTTAATTAGAAGCACTCACTCCCTTTACTGAGTAAGATCAGGGACGGTGTGGAAGCATAGATTGACCCAGGGAGAGTAAAGAGGGCTCTTCTGCCTGTCAGCACCAGGACCTGCAGCCCTTACTTCACTGCACATGACACATGTACAGTTCTACAGTCATTTTCATTGTTTCAATTATTTTCATCCATCATTTTTATAATTTTCATTATTTTCTCGCTTTGGGATAAGGCAATGTGTGAAGCATGGTACAGTTAAGTGGACACAAAAAGGTTTAACAGTGGTAATGGGGTCCAGGTGAGAGCATGGCTCTTTAGAGCTGGCACGTTCTTTAAAGGTGATGTACTCCAGTTTTTGGTGTGTCGCTAATGATTATTGCTGTAATGATTTTAAGGTGCTCAAGGCTCCATGGAAGGGTCTAATCCAAAGCCTAGAAAGGTAGATGGGAATTTTGTATTGAGAGGAGCCAAAAAAATGCAAAGTTTTAAAGATCCAGAAAAAGTATTTCTAAGATTGTTTTTATATAAGAAAATAAAATGGGGGAAGAAAACAATTTCTCTCTTCTTCTGGCTTGCCAGCATGCTTTGATGGAAAACAGGGAGGTGATCTCAAGAACACTTGCTCCAGCCTCCTGTTCATAAGTAGCAGGAAGGCCTGTCAAACCTGTCCAAACTCCTTGAGCTCCTGGGGTTTACAGACTTCTCTAAGCTACCCCAAGCTAAACCACAATCCCATAAAGAAGCCTTTTCAGTAAAACCTTCTGCCATTTGCCTGAAGCCAACAAATCACTCATTTAAAAAAAGTATTTCTCATTTGGAAACATCCCTTCCCCCTGTGCTTGCTCTCTCCCGGTGAAGCCCTGAGCAATGGCCTTGCACCGTCAGCTTTTTGCGGAAACCTACCACCACAGGGTATGTCAGACGCCAAAATCTGCAGTCCATACAGAAACCAAAGTCTCACTGGTCCAATGAGAGTCTGGCTTGGGTAAGGACTGCAGAAATGACCTGGCTTCAGTCAGAGCTCAAGGTCAATGTAGGATGGCTTGCATTCATTTCTGTCCCTTGCCTCTTGGTGGACTTTTCTGAGCTTCTTGGCTCCAGCTAGCTGCCACAGTGCATGTCCCATATTCTTTGCTGGAGATCTAGAAGAGACATCCAGGCGGTCTGGTCTTTGTCCTTCCTTTCACTCCTCATCCTTTCCCTGAAATTTTTGTGAAAACAAAAGCTCTCAGATAATCACCACCAGTACCGGCCTTTGCCTTCATGCTACACCAAATGGCTGCAGCTCTCCAAACTCCCCTCTGTCCCTGCCCTGCCAGCATATGGAAACCTTCAGTGCCACAGATCCAAGACCCCAGCTGGCCATGGAAAAAATCTCTGCAGTTCTCAGAACCACTGCTCTGTTATGGTGTCTAATCCAGTGATAGAAAAAAATAGTAGCCCGAAAAGAAGAGGGCAGACGTGAAGCAACTGTCGCTTTTGGAGGCATTTCTGGATTTATTTGAGTGGAGTTGCAGGGGCACATTCTGCCCTGAGTGACCATGGGTTTGTCAGATATTTTTCAAAATCATTTTGGGCTTGTCCCAACTGGCATATGTCTTTGGCAATTATCTGACTAGTTATATGTCAAATCATATTCTTTGATTTATAGGTGGCGGATCAGAGGACAAGACACCATATTTTTTTCATGTACTTGCCTGGAGTAACAGAATCACACTCAAAGTCCATCATGGCAGAACCATAGCAACACCATAATGAATAAAACAGTGATTCTTCAATGGGAGCAAAATGTGGCAACTTCAAGCTGCAATTTTTTCGCGATATGGGAGACACGTTCTGGCAAGAGTTAAGCAGTCGTCAGTACGTGCATCATAAGGGCAGAGGTATAGCAGAAGCAAATCTGTTGACAGCACAGTAAACAACAATACCATAAAAACTAAAGCAAAACTTAAAACATATCCCAAAACACAGATTTTGAAACCTGGCACTTAGTCTGTGCTATGAGGTGAAATCTTGTTTCATTTTGCATCTACTCTTACTTAGCATGCAAAAATCCACCCATGACCACCCAATTCAAAGCTTGGAAAACTCATACCATATTAAAGGTTTGGTTCTAAAGAGATATTCATGTGAAGCAAAGGGGTTTTTTTTCTACAACCTTAGAAACAGCTAAAAACTCTTCACCAGAGGCTGCAGTACTCATACTGTGTGAAAAAGGAACAGTACATGGACAATATTATAGTTGTTGTTGTCCAGAATGCAAAATACGAAAACAAAGTTAAAAGCAGACAGAACCAATCTAACATACTTCCTTAGGACCTGGAGCTACTGACTCCATAATTATGCCCCTTAATAGACACAAGCAGACATATGACAGAAAACATGAATTAATCTCCAGTTCATTACCCAAATTCCCATGGACTGGGACTTCTCCATGGCAAAGAAACACACACTTGTTTCGAGATAATACTCATCCACAACCATGGATTTTATCCAGAAGTGGTGCATAGCCCTATATATTAACAAACACATGCAACTTGATTGATTTTATAAATGATCTTATAAATGATTTTATAAATGATAAGGTTGTTGATTTTATAAATGTACTTGCAGGAAAGAATACGAATGTAGCAAGAACAATGGACAGAAATATTTAAGATGCACTGACAAAAAAAGCCTGTCTTGTCTCGAAGCTCTTATGCTTCATGCTTTTGTTACTTAAGAACAACCGCTGTAGTTCAGAGTGAATAACAGCCAGCAACCCAGGAATCCTATTTCCAAGGGGGTGTGTGCTGAGTTCCCAATGAAAAGGATGAGGGTATGCACTGACAATTCCAGTGCACTTCTACAGCCCGCTCACCTCCTCCGTCTTTAAAGGACAGCAAGATACCCCAGCTCATTGCACTGTCTCAGCCCCTGCACCAACACTAATCTGTGTTTTGTAAGGGCCAGAGTCCTTACAAAAGGTTCATCTAATGAGCAATTAGGACAAATGATCCATTTATCTGGGACCTGAGCAACTAAGATGAGTAGTGATTCAGACCCAGTCCTGTGGCAGTCTGTGCTTTGGGTGTTAAATCACATTTTTTAGTATAGCCGAGCTTGAAAAGGTACAGCGGAAAGTTGGAAAAGGTTTCACAGTTCTGATAAAACAAGCAATGTCCTCAAAATTGTATTTACAAGGAAAAAAAAGTAGCCAGTACTTTGCCTCAGGTTTATGCATGATGTGCTAAAACTGAGGGTTGACACGCCAGTGGGTTGGGAGAGGCAGAACAGATCTCAGGACTGTTCACTTTGTCTGGGAAAGAGTTGACAGGATACACAAAACCAATGCATGTTAGAGGCAGCCATGTTGGCTTCTGCTCCACTGGAAAGAGAAATGTTTGCCACATGGAATCAGAAAACATTGGCAGGAAAAGAACTTTAATTTCCAAACCTGAAAAGGAGTGTTGCAAGCGTTAAAAAAAAAAAAAAAGCAGGGGAGGACGGGAATAACATTCACCTGGACTCTTTGATTGCTCCTTCAGACTCTGACCCTATGATGGGTATGTTTGAAAGTAATTAGTTTGTGAAAGAGAGTTTAAAGGTAACTTCTGAATGCACGATAAGGGGAAAGCATGTGTACCCATTGCCTGTGGGCTGGGACAAGGATGAACAAATACTTCTTGGAGGAAGGCAGTGCATTTCTGCCATACCAGTTACCAGCACAGAGCCTTGGCTGATGTTATAGATGTGTATATGTAGTTATATACATACGTACTGGAAAAGGCAGTGGAAGAAGTCCCAGCTATAACCTGCACTCTGCAAACATTCAACCTTCTACATTTCTCCTGATTTCCACCTTGAATCAGCTTAGGACTCAGGAGAAAGACAAAAAGGCATATTTATGTCTAGAGTCATCAGAGAGTGACAAAAACCTTATGAGACATTTTGTCTCATCTACGGCCTTCCATGCCTGTTGTCATTTGCCTCCTGAGCCTAATGGAAACCTGCCCTGGATGGTCTGCTCTTTGTTATTCTTCCAATTTCCTTGTCTTTTATTTATTTCCCTTGCCTCTCAAGAGCTGTTCAGAGGTCCCATTACTTCCTGCTGGCCAGGGAAGGCTATGAGAACAAATAGTTATATTGGATTAAAATACACACACTATCACAAGAAAAACAGAGGGAAGGGGGCAAGGGACTTGCTTAGCAAAGGGTGGTGGAAGTCGTGGGACAGAGAGCATCTAGAAATATTGAAGCAGGGTTTTATGTCAAGACTTGTTTTAGACATAATCTCTGCAAGGAACAGAGCATCTGAATCCTTACCGTAGGGGTGCTGCAATTTGAACCTGCATGTATTGAATTAGTTCAACGTTTCCTTTGGATTTTAAATGAAAGTGTGTTTGAAATAATGCAAATTACACTTCTTGGCAATGTGGATTCTCCTGCCCATATTGGTGGAGGAGCCAGGTGCTGTTACAGCAGGAAAAGGAGAGCACAGACACAGGGCGCTTCCCCTCTGCAGCAAAGGTGCTACACCGACCACCATCCTAGAGGAACACAACGTAATTGCTGAAACCATGGGCATCACTAGCCCCTCATCTTTAGGGCAAATGAACCCTGTGGTCCATGCTTGACCCAGGCAACAGCAGATTGTATCTGCTGCATTTGGAAATTTTCCCTTCTATCATCTGTTAAAAGAATTATTAGCAGGTGCTGAAAATTGCGGCCTCCAACCTAGAGACCAAGAGCCAAAATACCAGAGGCGAAAAAGTCAGTTCTTGACAACCACCTGACTCCAGGGCTGGATGAGCCAGAGAGACAATCTGCTGCTATGGGAGATGCCACATCAGAGGAGGGAAGTGGTACCACCTCATACAATTAGTCTTTTTTTTTTTTTTTTTTTTTTGAAGCTACAAGTGGCAAGGGCCAATTCCTTGCCTCTGTGAAGTTATAAGCCTGGTGATCCTTTCTGGTGCCATAAAAGAGTTAGACCAGCTTGCAGCTGATCAAAAAAGGTTAGGCTACCTGAGCACCACCCAGAATAACAAACTAGTCATTTAACATTAGCTGTATAAATGGAATACTGCTATGTATGCATATCCCAGCGAACACAGGAGAATAAATTCTTATGTGCCATGTAATTATACACACACTGGTGTAAAAATGGGCTGATATAAAATAAATATGCATATAGCTATGCCTTCGCCTATTCCAGCCTCCGGGTTATAGCATTGCCAATGTGTTGACATAAAAATGCAGTTTTATGGATCACATCTAAATAGGAATGTGTGAAAAGGGATTTTGTTTTGGCTACAGCCCAGTCTCTTAATATAATTATGATTACTATTTTTACTACTACCGCTACTACTACTACCACAGTGAATTGGGAGCCCTCTTGGTTCTACCTATGGTACAAATAACAAGCACAAGCCTGACCTAAAAAAAAAGAGAGCTGAGAGAGGGACAGATACAATGCGATCATCTCCAAGAGTAACAGGACAGGACGTGGATGTAGGATTCAGCTCACTTAAATTCCAGTCCCTAGTGTGGCCTGGGTCCTCTGCTACAACCTCAAACATGGCTTTCTCAGGGAAGAAAAGAGGGGGGAAAAATTAGTTAATTGGTGCAATGGGGAGAGTGGCTTTTGTTACACTTGGTGTGGCCTTGCACGGTGTTCTCGGCATTTTTGCAGCAGAGATGGAGTTAACCTTTGGTGAGGGTTGTACTGTGTGTCCAGGGCTGCTGGCTGGTGGCCTTGGCTGCACCTGGACCGTTTCCCCATGATCCTGCAGGCCACCACGGTGGTGGCTGTGCGGCAGAGGTGGCAGCTTGCTCAGGTCACAGACACATTGACAAATGCGTGGAGGCAAGAGCCGAGCAAGCGTCTCTTTCCTCCTTTCTTTTTTCACCTGCCTGCCTTTATTAGGGCCATAATGCAAGTCCCTGTGCTTTGTTTCAGCCTAAAAATCAGAAATATCTCTCCTTGACAGTGTGTCAATATAGAAGAGTTTTTTAAAAATCTCTTCAAGGACAAAAAAATTCACTCAGTGCCATTCCGGCATTTCCCAGATCTCTTGTCACTTCACGCTGGGTTCTGCTGGGTGCTTTATGAAAAGCCCTCTAAAAGTGCTGCTTTCTTTCTGACAGCAATCTTAATCACAGGCGCACGGCCCATGCAGCCGGGAAGCATCCCCACCACGGCCATTGCTCTATACCAGCCACACTTCTTCTGAGGGAGCTGTTTTCAGCCAGCTCTGGGGCTCAAAAAATTAAATAAAAGAAAATGAGAGCACACCCCCCCCTCCTCCCCTCCCCAAAAGAAACATTTTGAGAGAAAGGGGCAGAAAACGCAACGTGAGCCTACCCAGTAAACAGCAGTGGGCTCACGAGGACTAGGAAAGCTGTCTGCCAGGAGGCCAAATGGTTTGCCTGCAGCTCCAGGAAAAGAGATGTTATTTGGTGCTTGAAATGATTTAAAGAAAACAAAGGATGACTGCTACATGCCTGCCCATTATTGTCTGAAGCACTGCGCTGTTGTGGGATATTTATGCCAACCAAATGGTAAGGAAATGCCAGTGGGTGGACCAGGGCTGTACACAGGCATGCCTGCGGGAGCAGCCCCCACAGCTCAGCACACGACAGCTAACGCAGCGAACCCCGAGGAAGGGAGGATGTCCTTCTCATTCTGTCCATTTTACAGATGTTGAAAGGGAGGCAGGGGAGATTTGCCACCAAGGGGGTCTGCCAGAGCTGGGATTAGAGGTTATGGGTCCCAGCTCTCAGCCCTGTGCACAGACTGTCTCTTGGAAGAGATTTGGGGGAAGATTTTTATTTCTCTCACACAAGAGGGAAAAAAACCACCTTCCAGCTTCCACTAAGGGAATTACTTCTTCCTGCCAATGCTGTGTTGATTTGTCTTAAGGGCACTGTCAGTATTAGCTGAGTTAGAAATCCATATTGTCAATTAAAACTTTACATCATCCCAGAGAGACCCTAAAGAAGACAGGCTTTCGGAAGCAAGAATAACCAAGTTTGCATAATGATGATCAGCAACAAGAACCATCATTTAGGAAAACTTGTAAATGATCCTGCTCTGCTTGCTGTCCATGTAGTCACACATATCAGATGATTTGCATGTACACCACTAAAAAAAACTACACTACCCCCAAGTACTTCTCCTGTTTTGGACTTTCTCTTTCCAGCCATCCGGCATCAATCCCGCTCTGAAACCCTTCAATGCCAAAAGGAGTGTGAAGATTTCCTACCTCATTACTGCCTTTCAAAGGCAGCCACAATCACAAAAAATAGACCTCAGGGAAGGGGGAGAAAATCTCTTCATGCTCAAACAGAGCCCCACCTGCCAGTTATCTCCTCTCCTTTGTGCTTTGAAGAAGTATCTCACCTCTTATGAGGGAAACAAGTTTGTCATGGAGGGAGAAGTGGTTAGTAATTCTGTCTGTGCTTCCCTCACCTCTTCTGAGCTGATGGTGCCGTGGGCCCAGCACTCCCTCCCGTGCTACAAAAAGGAAGAGTCAGTCTTGAACCAGACTGAATCCCTGGCACCCCTGGTTCCTCCAAAGTCATGCATTTCCCAAACTGTCCTTTAAAAATGCAGTGCTGGTGGCTGAAAAGATGGCTAGCCAGCAGCAACTGGACCATGACAGAAATGTTAGTTTATAACCTGGCAACACAATTTTGGCTCTGAAATGTAATTGATTCCATTATGATCTTTGCACTCAAAGATTTGAGTCTTAAATAATCTTTCATTGTAAGATAACATCCTGAGTGTATTTCAGCTTTAGTGAAGTTTAGTTTATGATCTGTTCCTGGCCCTTCCCAGCTATCAGAGATCTTTTCCCAATGCCCCTCTTGCTGCTTTAATGCTGCCTCAGTTAATAATACCTGCTGGAGTAGCAGCAGCATCTCTTGGCAAACTAAATGTGCACAGTCTCAGGAGTCAAAATCTGAATATGTATAGAGCACGCAAGGAATCATTAATGCATAGCACGTCCCCTCTGGTCATTGAAATAAATTATTGACACCAACATCAACAAGAAATAAAGCAGGTGCCACCCCAATGGTTGAGACCCCATAGGTAAGCGTAAATCATCAGAGTACTTCAAAATTTCTAAATCTTCTGTAAATGAAAGAATAATCACACAATGTTGCTTGTAAAGATATGCATGCACACATACATGTCTGTGTTTGTGCGTGAGCATGTATGCACACCTTAATGTGTGCACACCATCACGTTGGGGCCTTAATCATTTGTCTGAAGTGGCTGGCGAGGGATCCCTATAGCATCTATATGTGCATAGCCAAGATTCACACTTGCCATGCCAATTCCTATTGCCACACAGTCCACAAATTGCTTCTGGAAAAGTGTAATCCTGGTTTTACCTCTGTATTTTAAAAATCATTTCCCCGTGTATTATCTCTTCACAGCTTTATACATTCACGCTTTTACTCTCCAAATGCCTTGACTAGAATGCTATATCCCTGAACAGAAATATATTCCCCCCTGCTATTTTTCTGCAGGAGCCTGGTTCATTCAGAAACAAGGAAAAAAATAAGAATGATTGTTTTCAAATTCCCCAACGTGGGGAGCTCAGACAAGCCACAGATGCAAATGTGGAAAGCAAATGTAGTGCTGGCATGAGGAAATGGCTGGGTTCACTGCGCTTGTAAGAAAGCACCTTTATTATTTAGGCATGGTTGTAAGCTGCCATTTTGATATAATCCCTGGGTTTCTGGACTGGGTACACAGAACCTGGCACGACACATCTACTGTAGCCCCATAATACCCAGCCATCAATCAAGTACCTTCTGCCAGCACTGAACTGCACTCATTCCCAGAGCTGGCAGCCACAGACAAGCCTGCACATCCATGTCTCCAGCAACTCACGCATCCATCCCTTTTGTCATTGGGGAGCACCAGGGCCTGTGCTAGCACAGCAAATGGTGCTGCTGCTCTCCGTGAGTCAGAAGTCCACTGTTGCCATGGGGAATCCTGAGCTGGAACATGTCCTGTTGTGTCAGAGCATGGGCACTGCCCCAGCAAGGGTAGCAGTGGGGTCCTTCCCTCAGGAGGTGAAGGCTGCCCTCCTCAAAGGAGCAGAGGCAGCGGACAAAATTTGCACAGCTCTCTCCCCTGGGGACCAGCTTGGGCTTTCTGCACATTCATTTCAGCATTACCCTTTCCAGTCCTATATCTGGGCTGCCCAGCTGCCCAGCCAGAGGACGGGATACATGTTCCTCCCCACCCCTGTCCCTGCTGGCTTGTCAGACCCACAGGTGCTTTGGGGAGAGTGGAAGCTGCAAGTGAGGCTTCTGGTAGGGCAGCAGGAAAGATGGACTTGACAGTGATTTCACCCCAGGTTTTCTGGCACTTCAAACAATTTTTTAAAATAAAATCCTCCACCTTGACATTTTTGATTTGCTTTAGATACAATAAATGGGTTTTGTAAAATTGTTAGTTCTTCAACAGATACGCAACTGAGAAAGGGAGAGAGTAATGCCTTAATCCCTAGGGAAGCTGGGACTCTGCTTCTTATGTGGCAAAGTAATAAAAATAAAGAAAACACTACAAAACAGACCATTAATATAAGGCCACACCTGCCATTAAAGGAGACCTTGCTGTCACTCTGTGCCCCATGCTCTGTGCGGTGGTAAGGGGTTGGTAGTGTCCTTGGAGAGCTCAGGAGAGAAGGCAAGTGGATGCCAGCAGCATCATCTTCCTTTCAAGGTTGTTTTTCTTTCCCCTATATCCTGGAAAAGTCCCCGTGGATTTTATTCTTCTAATGAACGTGATCTGAGGGTATTTGGGTGAGATCAGTGCCTGTGTGGAGGGGAGGGCTGAGAACCAGGTGTGTGTAAGTGCATTTGTTATCTGTGTCTAGAGGAATTTAGTTGCAATTGCAGACATGGTCTCTTTTTGGGTAAAACACAAAGCAGAACTGGAGCAGCCAAGAGTCAGATAGACTTACGCTTTATGGTACCTTACAAACCACTGTATGTAGCTCCATTTACATGGCTATAAAATGCTGCTAAATCCTTATCTTGCCAGCTTATCGTCTTGGGCTACTGGGACTATTGACTTCCCTGCTTCACTACCCCACTGGATGAGCTCAAATGCCCACAGTTCATTTTCATATTTGGGCTTAAGATCTTCCCATTTTCTCTACTTTCTATTTAAGAGCCACCTGGTGCAGAATTGCATGCACCCAGCTCAAAGTTCCCTCTCCAAGCACTGCCTGGCAGGCTCATACCCCTGGAAAGATCCCAGGTGCCAGCTGCAAGCATCAAACCCCACAGGTATGGTCCCAGCGACCAGAGCAGGTTAATCTCATTCCCGGGTTATGTTTCTCTAACCCTGGCAGGATGCACTAAATGGCAAATGCAATAGAAGTCTAAGTACTGATGAAGTAAATGTTGATAAAATCCTGGGCAGACTGCCCTGGGTCGGGTGATGGCATAAAATAATTCAAGGTTTTCAGGCATTGCATGATGAACAGTTTCCAGGGAGGGTTTGGGGTTTTTTTCTGTGCTAGAGGACAGGGGGAAAAAGAATCCAAGGGCTGTCCCCAACAGTTACATACACTTGGGCACTCGGGCACGGCTGTTGAAGCCAGCGCCTGGTGCTGCCCTGGCTCACCACCAGCAAACTTGGAATCTGAAAATCTGCTGTGGGCCAATCCTGCTTCCCTGTCTTGCAAGAAATGAGAACAAAAAAGTCAAAGGAGGCCCCCCACAATGAGGGTATCCGAGCTGGGATAGAACCACAGCAGCAGGACCCTGTCTTTGGCCTGCCCTGGCCCTTGGCCCTTGGAATCAAGGCTGTGCCTAAGCTTGGTCTGAGCTGGGTTGGTTTGTATTTAACTATCGTTTTAAAAGCAAAGCCTTATGTGACTGTGGAGAGTCTGTGTTTTTGTGGAATTCAAATATTCCTTAATTAGATGTTGTCTCTTAGTAGAATGAAAGAAGGGTTTTATTTTGCTTTACTTTGCCATTTTAATTTACTCCCATTTGTGTTTAATAACCGGGTAGGGAAACATTAAACAGCTGGTGTAAAATATTTGGTATCATGGCCCCAACTTTCAAACACAATCTGCCATCCAGGTTGGTGATGGCGGGTGTCTGGGAAGCTGCTTCCAGGTTTGGGATAGGGTAGAGCTGACTCCATTTGTCCTGTAGAACCTCCTCTCCTCACCCACTTCCCACAGGAAGCAGCTTTCCTCCTCCTTAGTACAGATGAAAGGGATGTACCCTGCGAGAGGGTACAGCCCCCAACAAATGTACTTGAGCTCCCTGCCAGCGATGAGCAGCACCAGGGCCAGAGGCTGAGGGTTGCTAGTCCAGGGGGTGCGGGCTGGGCAGGCAGAGGCAGGCAGGAGAAGCAGGACCAAGCAGGACAGGCAGTGAGGGTGGGCACGGGCAGGACGGACAAGCACAGGCAGGCACAAGTGGGGCTGGGCAGGCATGAGCAGGAGCCCTCGTGGCCAGGCAGGATGGGCCGTGGGGCAGAAGGGACCGGAGCCGGAGGCCGGGGAGTGCTGAGTCGCCCCCCACGGACACTGCCCGCGACTCCCCGAGGCTCCATCCGTGGCACCCCTCCCCCGTGGGGCCTCGGGAAGGCGCAGCGGCAGCGCCGCCACCCACCCAAACGGGGTTTAGACTATAAAACATGTCCGGGCTGGGAACCTGCTCCCGGTTCCATAAAACTCACGGCCACGGGCAAGGGCAGGACCCGCTCCTGGCCACGGGCAGGTGTCTCTGCCGCAGGCCACCTCCGCTCCTTGGAGCCGCGCATAGCGGGAGCACGCACTGCGACGGCTGTCCGGCAAATTCAGGCTCCGGGCTGGACGGGGAGGATGGATGGCATGGGGTCCTTCTTTCTTTCTCCCTCCACCCACGAGCAACTCGTGTCACCCACAGTTGAGGCGCTGACTCCTCCGGCTGCAGCCAGCGCTGCCTTCCCCACCTGCACCTCTCTTGCTCTGCACAGCCTAGGGTTACCCCACCATTTCCAGCCCCACGCCCTAAAAATAGCACCCTACAACATGTACCAGTTCCCACGACTCTGCGTGAGCACTCCCCATGGAACAAATTGCTCCGGGGATTTGTAGATTTGGGAGGAGGAGGGGGAGAGGACGGTACAGGTTTTCTCCGCCACAGGAAACGCTTTTTTCTTTTTAACTTTTAGGGGTCATGCTCTGTCCCTGTCTCCTGCCCGGCAAGAAGAGAGCTTGCAACGCTGGGACTGCTCTCCGCCGCCGCGCAACCTCCGCGTCCGCACAGCCTCGCTCACCACCTCCCCGCTGCCATCGCGGGGGAACTCCCATTTATCCCAAACCCGGCGACAAACCCGCCCCCCTCGGCTTCTCGGACGGTCGTTTTCGGACAGAAGAGATTGGATATGTTCAATGTCTAAGCGGTATAATATTAAAAATACGTAGCAATTAAAATCACGCCGCGTCCCGGCTGCTCCGCGCAAGTAAAGCGCCTCTCTCCCTTCCGACTCCCAGATGATACCTAGGGGGTTTTTCCCTGCTATCTGCTTGAATTTGGGAACCTCCGGCACGTGCACTAATCCCGAGCCGTGTTATCGGGGGTGGGGGGAGAGGAGGTTCGCCCTCCCCGCCCCCCCCCCGCGCCCGGCGTGTTTTATCACCCATATGCGAACGGCCTCGCAGCCGCCACCGCGGCCTCTGCCCTGCCAGCGCCACCAGCTCCTCGCCTCGGCCCTTGCAGCTGGGGGGCTCCGAGGCGCGCTCCCCTACGGCCCGGGCCAGGGCCGATGGAGACCCACCACACCCGACGAGATGCCCGAGTGCAAGGGGGAGGGGCGGCTCGGTCGCGGGTGACATCTGCACCCTTACACTTGTCTTGCCTCGGACCCGGGCTCTCGCCACGTCGAGGATGGAAATTAGGGATCGCCCCGTCCCCTCAGCCGGTAGTACCCCTCAACCCAGGCAAGTACCGGCGGGACTGTTCGTCCCGTTCACCTCGACGGGTATCCGTGGGGAAGGACCGGGTCGGCAACGAGGCGAGAGAGCCCCTCTGCAGGTGAACTGCCGAAATGTGGGCAGCGCCTGAGGACCAGGAGTGTGGATGTCATCAGAGCCGAACACGGTACTGTTCCCATACAGGGGTACACACAGCCCGACCCGCCCCCTTTTTCTTTTTCCCTTGGGTCCCTGCCTCGGTGCCCACCCGCGACTGGCTGCTCGTGGGGCGCATAAGCCCGGGAGCTTGCGGGCATGCTGCAGCCTCTAACGGGACATCAGCTCCCCTCCCACCCTCCCGCTGGGAGGGCGTGAGGGAAGCGAGCGGGCGGCAGGCAGATACCTCAAAACAGCCCCTACTCCCCAAACCCCAGCCCGCCTGGACGGCGTCTTTCTGGGAGCCAGTACAGCCCGAAGAGGGAGGGGGCTGCAAAGCCCTCCTCCCCCCGGGGTAGCCCGGGATCCCTGCTCCTCACCGCGCCGGCGGGCCCTGCACAGGGCCCGAACCGGGGCGCACTGCTATGCGGCCGCGGCAGCCTCTGCGGTGGGAGAAAGAGGCCGGGGCTGTCGCCTGGGGGCAGCCGTGGGCGGCCCACGCGTGAAGCCGCCTCCCCGTGGGGGGCTGCGATGGCCAGGTACTGGCTGCGGGGAGAAGCGGAGGAGGCCTGGCTGGTTACGAGTTTATGCTCCTCTCCTCCCTCTCCCAATGTCCACCCCACGTCCGAGGCGGCTTTCCCTGCCCCTACCCACCCCCTTTCCTGCCCCGAAGCCCCCCAAAAGAGAGCCCCGCTGGGTTCCCCCCAATACGCACACCCACGCCCTGCCCGGCCGCGGGCAGCCGATTCGCAGCTGCAGCCCTTATTTCATGCCCTTCAAGGCACCGAGCCGCTCCCTTTTGTCCTGGCTGCGGATGACCCATTTCCTCCCTTTCCCCCCCTCTTCGGCCCCGGCCTCCGTCCCACCCTCCCGTCCCTCCGCCCTCCTCCCCGCCGCACGCCCCGGGAGCCGCCGCCGCACCGCGCCCGGCTGCGGGCAGCGGGGCCGACGGCCCGAGGAGGGGGGGACACGGAGATGGGGAACCGGTGCCTCGTCCGCGCCGTGTTTGTTTTGCTTTCCCCCCTGAACGCTAGATTAAGACGTGAAGATTACACTTTTATTGTGGCGGCCGAATAATACCATGAGTCAACACACACAGCAAACAAAAGTGCTTGTAGTACATGGCCAACCCCGCTGGGAACCGGGCTGCGGGCTGCTGCAAAAATCAAGCTCTTCAGTGCTAATTACAAATAAATGATGATGTGCTCACTAAGTAATTGATTTAATGAAGTTCCTATGAAACTATTAAAACCGGGTAGAGGTCAGGCTGGAGACGCCCCAGAGCGCCCATTGTGGGATGTTTAACTCCGCCAATCTCCTCGGAAAGACATCGGGGCTAATAGGTGAAGTCACAGCTGGGTCGGGCTGACTTTTGCAGCACCGGCGCTGGCCTCTCCAGTCTCGCTTAGCGGCCCGCACCGCAAGTTCGGGGAAGGAAGTCCCCCTGGCACACCCCTGGCCCACTCTTCCCATCCTCACCCTCCCCTCTCGCATCCCCACTCCGGGGGGTGGCTGCTCGCCTCCTCCCCCCTCAGCGCGGAGACCCCCGGCGCGGCTCCCCCGGGGTGCCCATCCCCGTCCCGTCGGGGCTGCGTTGGGTACTCACTCGCTCGGCCCGGCCGCCTCGCTTGCACCTCAACCAGGCGCCTCCGCGGCTCTCCCCAGCCTAATTAAGTAGGGGAGAAGTGGAGCTCTGAACTTGTGTCTACCACTACAGGACGGCTGTAATTCCACCCCCCCATCGGGCCCGAACCCCCCCACTCCCCCCGCACACTCAGACACACACACACTTCTTGAAGAAACTTAAGCTAGGATGCCAGGTAGGGTGCTTGGGAGATTTTGGCAAGGTGCCTGGAAGGGGATGTGTGCCCATTTTTCCTTGAAGGGTTTTCTTGTTTGAAAGGCCATTTGGAGCGCTTTAGACGGGCTTGCCGAGTGAAAGGAAGAGGAGGAGGAGAGGGGGAACATAGAGATTGAAAAAAAAAAGTAGAAGAAGACGAACAGAATCTGACTATTGGATTTCCCAGACTCACGCTTGGCTTTCCCCTCCTCACCACTCGGGTGGGGCAGAACTGAGGTGAACCATTCCCTCCCCGCCCCCATCCAATTAGGGGGTCCCCTAACCCGACCTCAGCTCTGAGTGCACTTTGGGGCAGTGGGTCCCCGCTGACCCCGGGGGGAACGGGGGCACACACCCCCCACACCTGCAAAGAATCCCTCTGCGCCCCCTTGCTTTCAACGCCCGGTGCCTTTGGCAGGTTGAAAAGGAGTTGTAGAGAAAAGCGGAGCCGCCCCCCGATTTGCGCCCCCGCTGTTGGTATTTGCTGAGCGCGGAGACGATGCCCCCCACGGACAAAGCCCCTCTCGGCCTCCAGCGCTTTCAGGGAGGAAGGGACGAGGCGCCCCATCGGGGTTCGAGGAGCCCCCACCACGGTCGGGGCAGGGGCGCAGGGATGGGACTAGGGAACGACTTGTCCCCCAAATGCGGGGTGCCTCGGTGCTCCCCGCGGAGGGGAGAGAGGCGAGTCCCTAAGTACGAGAAGGTAAACGCAGGGCGAGGCGTCCCGCCGGATGTCCCCAAGACTGTGTGTCCCCGCCACTCCTGTGGCTGCCGGAGGCTCTGCCCTCGCCCAGCCCGCTGCCTGGTGCACACCGGGGGCTGCCTTACTCTGAGGGTCGACCTCATTTACGGGGCCCGCAAAGGGCAGCGCCAGCAGCTGCCTGCATGCGGCTGGGGTACTGCCGGAAAGGTGCCAGGCACACGCCACGGCTCCCCACGCAGCCACGCGTGGGCTCCCGCACGGGGCTCCCGCGGGACCTGAGGCAGTTCCTCCTGTTCCCTTACAGGATTTTGGGGAGGGCTGTTTGATGCGTGTTTTTTCCTTCCTTTTTTTTTTTTTCGTGGAAAACGATTAATTTGAAACAAATTAAGCTCGCCAGCCTCTTGTTTGCCAAACAGGCTGTTGGCAATGTGCAAACAGGCTTTCACCCCGGCGCCGTGCCCCCGCTCCCCTCCCGGCTGCCCTGCTCCAGCCTTGGCCGCACACCCTCCTCCTCCTCCTGCTGCCCCTGCCCCGCCGCGCCACCCCCCACCCCCCCAGCCCTACAATACCGCTTGATTACTATCTCCCCGTTTGCCCTTAATGCACGATCCGGGTTTCTCTTCAGCCTCGAAATAAGAAGTGACACATGCACCACTAAACCAACGTGTGGGGAAAGCCCGCGGTTGAGAGGGGCTATTGACGGGAGCGCTGCAAAGAGACAAAGCTGGGGGCTAGTGGAATCAGATGCAGCCCTTAATTAACACCATCTTAAATAGTCCAACAGGCACTGAAGACAAAGTTGAAGAAAGACTTTAAGGCTGAGTGCCCCTCGACAAGTTCTTTTTTTTTCCTCGTGTCATTCAATATTTAATGCACTGTGCTTGTAATGCTACTACTGGTGCTCCTTTCTCAGCAAGTACATTATTTTTTCACGGTGCCCATGGCCAGGGAAAACCCTTTAGGCAAAGAAAATCAAAATGTTTGTTGTTTTGGATGACTTATAACTCTTGTTTAACACAAGCACTTTCAAGAAAGTATAACAGGCGCAGCCTCTAAAGCAAACAACGAAATCCTTGTGACAGAGTCGGACACAAAAAGCACATTGTGTTATGGACTATCCCTTTTCTCTCCTGCTAGATGGGTGCCTGTCTGAGGCTGAACACCACGATGCCATTTTACTTTTGAACTATTGTTTTTGAGTTATGCCATGTGGTCAAAAGGAGAAGAAGGGAGGTTGTTTCCAAGCTCATAAGACAAACGAGTTGCCTTTCATTGAACTACCCCAGAGCTCCTTTAAAACGAGGTTTAAATGTCACCTCCATGTTTTTAATGGACACAGGGCTTCAGGGGCGACCCTTCAAAGCGCCTTCGTAATAAACGACCCTTATTAAATATGTCTCTGCCTGGGAAAATCACTTGGCAGAGGAGAAAAAAGGGGGAGCGGCGGTGGGGGAAGGAGAGACACGGTGCTGCCGGCGGAGCTCCGCCGCCCCCCTGCTCCCGCCGGGGCCAGGACGGAGCGGAGGACGATCCCGCTCCGGGTGCCTGCCGCCGGGCGGGGCGGGCCGGGGGGGGCGGGGGCTGGGGGCTGCGGGGTGTTGCTACACGGATGCACTCGCCTCCCCCCCTCGTCCCAAACCCCCTTTTCTCCCTCCGCCCCCCTCCGCCCCCCAAAATAAGAGGCTGAGTGAAAGGTTGGGGTGTTTTCCTCCTGACTTCTTTTTGTGCTTAGAAGAGCGGCGTCTGCGAGTCTGAGCTGCGAAGTTACTGATTTGCAGGCTGCATGTTAAGGCAGCCCATGTAAGTAATTTCTGCGGGCATCCCGGCAAAGGAGAACAAATCGTTGACAAAGGCGAGCCCTTTCAATTCAGCAGCGTCGTTAGGGAAACCAAAAAGTATTCTTCCTATAATAAGTTCCACTTCAAAGGATTTCTCATTCAACGGTGACTGCTTCGCACTTTTATTAAGTCCGGGCTTTTTCACTTGGCGGAATCATCTGTTTGGTTATTTTTCATCGTGTTTATTTTTCACCATTCACACAGTACTTGTATTAAATAAACAAAGAACAATCGCTCTGCAAATAAAAGTACTTAGGTGGGAAGAAAAAAATAAGAGGGAGGCAGAAGAGGAAAAGAGCTGGAGATGAAGCTTCTTCCTCACTTATTTGTTTATCTGCTGAAGTTGGGGAGGGGTGTCCTAAAAAAAAGGGGAGGAGAAGGGTCGTTGGGAGAGAGGCCAAAAAATATGAGACGTTCTGATGAAGTGAAAATTGACTGCGCTAACACGGCATGAAACTAAAGGTCAATGCAACTGTATCTTAATAGAGTGTCTCGAATCGAGGTGGACTATTTTAAATGCAGCTTGCTTTTGCTGTGCTCATTGCCATAGCAATCCTAACGCTCCATGTTGATGTACCATAAAAGCAGTAGTTTGAATTTCAAAGAACCTGCCTTTGAACTTCTCCCTGCCTGATTAGGCACTTGCGTGGTGTGTGTGTGAATGCGGGAGCGTGGTTGTGTGTGCTGACGGTGCGCGGGATGCGGGGGGGAGCGCTGGCAGCGTCCCGCCGGGGTTTGGATGTCCGAGCCAGGGGGGAGCGTGTGTGTCCGTGTGTGAGTGCGAGTGAGTACTCCAGCACACTCCCTGATCCATCCTGGTCTGCTGTACCTGAAAATATTTTTCCGGGGTGATGGCGGGAGAAGGGGCGTGGGGGGAAGTGTGTGACAGTCCATCCTTTCCAGCACTTCACAACTCCCTGGCGACATCTCTAGAAGCACGAAACACGCGGAGAAAACCCCTGAAAATCCTTGGTTCTCCCCACCACCCATCCTTTGCAAAACAAAGCAGCTGCCTATCCCGGCTGCCCTGCGTCTCACACCCTGCCCGTGGCGGGTGCGTTGGGGGGCGCAGCCCCGCGACTCTCCGTCGAGAACTCCCCCGCTTATCCATATCCACAGCCCCCCTCCCCGCAATGCCGTTTCCCACACTCCCGAAATTTCTTAGTCCCTTCAAACTTCGCTACCGCCGCTGTCGCCTTTAAAGGGCCGAGCGCCAGCAATAGTGTGTGGCGAGATGTCTCCCAGCCGCGACTACAAAAGTAGATGATTTAAACAGTGTTTGCTAGGACCACGTTTTGCCTAGGAAAAGATGAAGTCTTTGATGATGGCCAACTCGGTGTCAATAAGTGGCTTTCTTTGAGCCATATTCAGATGGGAACGTCTTGCTTGCCAATTGCCATAGAAATCCTAACACACCATGAAGATTGTCCAAGCGCCAAGCCTTCCGTTCTGGGCTAAATTACTTTGAAGTGGGGCAGGACGTGCACTGGTCAATGTTAACTCTATAGGGCGGGCAGGGAACACTAGGAGAGGGAGGCTGGAAGGGGGGGAAGCAGAAAATAAGAAGGGGAAACTTGTTTTAGACACTCTATACAAGGTTCTGCTCATTGTCAGATATCTTTTATCTTTTATATTTCCCATGAATGATTCATGTCTCGGTGGCTTTGTGTCGCCCTCCCTTTCACAAGAAACTTCATTAGGGAGCTATAAGTTTTCCCATTGATTGGAGCCCTCATTTATGAGTGTTTTTCTGCTTCGTATGTTGGTTATTGTCATTCTGCTTGAAACAACTCTTTGCAACCTGTTTCACCTTTACCACATTTAACAAAACTGACTTAAAAAACACTCTAACCTTTTGGTGAAACTGTTCTTGACATTTTGACCAGTCATTTTTCGAGCACTGGTAAATTACAGGGCGGGGGGCGCAGTCAGTCTGAGCTAGTATTATTTAATTTATTTTATTAAAAAAGAAAATTAAAAGGGGAAATAATCCTGGAGGATGCTGACACACCATTCCGTCCGGATTTTTTCACGGGTTTTACTCAGTTTTCCCTCTCTCGAAACGAGTAACCTGTCCTTACTCAGCTCCTGAAAACTTCGGGGTTTGTCTTCTCCTTCATTCCAGTGATTTCCTGGCGTTATTTCTTGTCTGACCTCACTCTGTGTTTCACTATCGTCTTCTGGCATACGGTTTCGCTCCTATGGCTACCACCGAAGAGTAGTGCTGTTTAACCCACGAGTATCCTCAAGAGGATACTGCCAGGAAGATCTTTCTCTCTCTTTTTTTTTTTTTGTCCCCAACAGAAACAAACATTTTTAATTGATTTGATTTGATACTCTGATTAGCTGTCCTTGAGAGAGATGAAGAATGTCACGTGTATAAATGTCTGACCTGTGCCTATATCTTATCTCTGTCAGTCTGTCCCTCCCTCTCTTCCCCCTGTGCACGGGATGCCAGCAGCAGAGCACCCAGCTGCTCCATCATGACCAGGCTCCCCCCGACCCTCTGCCCGCCCCCCGCCCCTAGCCCGGCTCACGGGCAAACACCCCCAGGAGCAAGGCCCGCAGCCTCGGGAGAGGCAGGGGTGGCTCGGCCCAGAGCGTCCCTCCTCTGCCTGGCTGCAAACACAAACGTAAATCCCAAGGAGAACCCTATTTACTCACACGTTTCGCTGGGCAAAGCAAGAGTGTCTCAGCCTTCCCCAAAACCTCACGGTGCTGCTCCTGCCGAGCTATGAGGCTATGGCTGTATCTGAATCTACCTGCTGAGCCTCGGGGGGAAAAGGGGGTGTTTTGGTCTGTCTCTGCCCTTCGTATGTTAGTAAGGCACATGCAATACATAGGAATAATATTTTTATTCATTTGCATGATATTTTTTTTTCTTTTAATGGGGTTTACAGAGATGAAAAGTTTGAAATTAGCTTTTTTTTTATTTAGGAGGTATCACGTGTCATAAAACTGTTGGGCAAGTGTGTGACCCTACGTGTAGCAAATACATAAAAATAGTGATATATCCCCCCGAGCCATAGTTTATAAACCCTGCCATGTCGTAATGTATAGTGCAATCTGTTGTTGAAAAAATGCATAAATTAAAAAGTTCGTTTATAAATCAGCACCAATATATCTCTAATAAGATTACATTACATAAATTATTTTTTTAAAAGTCCATACCTTACTTTATTATTTTCTATTTATTCAAATGGGCTTTGGAAAACGAATAAAAAGCAAATCGAATGAACTTTAAAAAATTATTTCTATTCAAGTTTTCTGTTTGTTTTCAAAGTAACGTCTGCTTCTTTAGATCCAACACGACAATATGAAGACAACTTTTAAAGGCTTCCAGAGTGACAGCACCATGCACTGTACTAATAATATAATATCTCTATGAACTATACATATATATATATATTATCAGCACCAACACACCGCACGGAGGACATGCAGGAAGAGTCTGTTTCACATTACGTCGTTCATTCAAGTAAGCTGAAAAATATAATGATTTTTTTTTGTACAAACCACATCATCATAAACAACAATCTATCACCAAAATTAATAAGAGAATTCTTTGGTGTGCTCTGTACTGTTCCAGGGGAGTAAAAAAAAAAAAAAGGAAAAACAAAAGGGTGATGTCAGAAAATAAATTAATTCGACTGTACAAAATAATCGCGTTCACATCCACGTTATTAACAATGACAAGACGACATCCACCATTCACGGCACAAAAACCACATTTCCACGAGCCCTGGGGGAGGGGAGGGAGGCTGCCGCTTCTTCTCGCAGGGTCTCTGAGGAGGAATTAGTGCTCTTTACTTCATTTGCGCCCCGCTCCTGACGCAAGGGAGCTAGGCCGGGGTGTCCCCCGCGCCCCGCAGCCCCTCGGCTGCAGGGCTGGGCTGTTGGGGGGTTTGGGGAGGTTGGCACCCGGACACCAGCCTGCATCCCCACCCCTCGCTTCCTTCCCAGCAGCTCTGGTCCCCACCTCCCAGGTGACTCTGCCGGGCCACTTCAGGGGGAATGGTGAAAAGCACGCAGGCATCAGCTCGGTTGGAGAGATGAAATAGTGTACATAAATATAATAATAAAAAGATAATCCCTCTATGCCTCCCCCCTACTCCGGGACTCGTCAGGCCCAGGGGGCTGCTCCCCCTCCCAACCCCCCGAGGGGCTGGAGGGAGCATGAGGCAAAGTCTTCGTCTGAGAGATGAACTTTAAAAAAAATAATAATCAGAGTAATAATAACACCAACACCAAGGAAAGGAAAATTCGCAGAGTTTTCGTGTGAGATTTTTAGGGAAAAAAATCAAAAATGCATCACAGTATCACAGTTGTCAAATAGCAGCGTGTTTCTTTTATTCTCTGGCTACGTTTTAGGAGCCATACATGTACAAACCGTGGAGGAGTGAAAAAGGAGTCCTGCATCTTTTGTCTTTTCTTTCGTAAATCGTTTGCACAAGGTTACAGCTAAGGATGAAAGAAAGGCTGGGGAGAAAATGACGGGTGCAGGTGGGACCCCCCGACTCGGGAGAGAAACCATCAATTACAAAGGAGCTGAACTGCAAGAGGGGTGGGGAAATGTATTTATTTAATTTTATTTTAAGGGATGCACAATCTGTCCTTGACTGGCTGGAGCTTCAGCAGGTGCTGCTTTACAGTCAGGAGGCTGCTGCTGACCTGGGGCTTTATCCAGGCCAAAGAGAAGGCGCTGGGGTGGCAGCTAAGGTACTTAAGAGCCACTCCAGAGAGCGGCTGAGTTCTGCCCGTTCGCAGCCTTCTCTAGCTAACTCTTGTTAAGAGCAATGGGCATGGGCAGAGTGGAAGACGAGCATCTCCCTTGGCACCGTCCCCCTGCAAAATTGTGCGGCTCGGGTGACTGGGACGGCCCAGCCTGGCGTTATTAATGCTTTTTCTTACAAAAAAAAAAAAAAAAAGGTCCGAGTCTCTTTAATTAAATTAGTTACCGTACAAACACCATAGGGTTTCGTACATGGAATAAATAGCGCGAGTCAAACCTGATGGCACTTCCACGGCAGCCCCCCGTGCCAGGTGGCTGCCGCTGCGGCCCGGGCCAGTGCAGTGGGGCCGGGGCCATCGGCAGCTTGGCACGGCTGGGCACGGCCCTAGGGAGCAGTTCTGCCTCCCGAGGTCCTGTGGGGCTCGTCCTCCTCGGATGCCGGGGAGGTGTCGCGGCTGGAGGGGGTGCGGGGCCGGCGGGGAGCCCCCCCGGCCTGGCAGACGTACCACTCGCTGAGGTTGGTGACCGGCGGGGAGAGGGCGGCGGCGCGGCCGCGGGGCGGCTCGGCGGCCGGGTCGGCCTCGGGGGGCAGCGGGCCGTCGGGGGGCCCCGCCGCCGCGTAGCCCTGGGAGCCTGGCGGCGGGGAGGGCGGCGGGGACTTGCAGTGGATCTTCATGTGCTTCCGCAGGGAGCTGGGGTGGGTGTAGGACTTGTCGCAGCCGCGGATCTTGCAGTAGTAGGGCTTGTCCGAGGTGTGGACGTGGGAATGCTTCTTGCGGTCGCTGCTGTTGGCGAACTTCCTCTCGCAGCCGTCGAACTCGCACTTGAAGGGCTTCTCCCCTGCGGGGACACAGGAACGGCAGCGTTACCGGCGGGCGGGGGCCGGCCCTGCCCGCAGCCCGCCCGCCGCACCGCAGCCCCTCCGCAGCGCGGCCTCCGGGGGTGAGCGGCAAGGGTAAAGCTTCCCCTTCCCTCCTTTTCCTCCCCTTTCCCTTTTTTCCTTTCCCTTCACGACAGCCGTGACATGCCCGAGGTTTCCGCCTTTTTCCCCGTGTTTTGCTGCCTGTCACACGTCGCTGGCAGCCCTCAGGCCCAGAGTCCCGGGCTGGCGGCGGCAGGGCCCCCTCGGCCTTGTTTGCCCTCTGCGGCGCTCCCCTCGCACACGAGAAACCTTCATTACCGCTCTAATGACCGAGCCCAAACAAAACCTCTCAATGCCTTTGCCTGCGAGGGCTGGCGTTTGCCGGCAGCCTGGCTCGCCTGGCACATCTCCTGCGTAATCCTTTCCCAATGGGCACTGCGCTGGGGGAATAATTAGTTTGGGGGAAATAAAAGTAACACCTGTTTTAAGCATCTCGATACAAAGAGGGAGCACCCCGCAGCCCGGACTGGGAACCTGCAAGCTGCGGGGACCAACCCAGGCACCAGAGATGAGGGCAGCAGACTGCTGTTGCCGTAGCTGGTTACCCTGGGCAAATTTGGGTCTGAATGTGTGCGGATGATCTACTTTAAGAGTTTTTACACATTGCTTAACAGTTAAAGGGGTTGTGAAAATCAGCCCGGGGCGGTTAGCCTGGCGTAACTTTCTCACGCACTCTCGTCTCACGTAGCGTACCCTGGAATACATATGTTCTGGTACGTATAGCCGTGTCCTTCCCCATAGCTCCCGAACCGACCCTTCCCCATAGCTCCCGAATAGGGCTGCATAGACGCCTATTGCTGAGACACTAGAGGAAAAAGAAAAAAGTGCCAGATCCCTGTACTGAAGCTTCTTACAGCAAGTTTTTCTTCTTCTACCATGCTACTCGTGAGTCCAGCACAGACAGACCTGCACTGATAATCTTCGTCATGACTATTGCGACCCTTGAGTCGGTTTAGACACGGCTGATGTGTATTTTCAGATCTGTTTTGCTCTGAGGGCTCAGAAATAACAACCCAGCAGCTCTCTCGGTGACATTTTCTCCTTATTGCCAAGCAATTTTTACTGCTCCTCCTGTTTGCAAGATTGTATTGCGTTTATTATTTATCAAAATAATAATGGAAATTAGAAAATTATTTTTATTTTTAGAAGCAATTTCTTGGCTGTTACTATAGAAACATACACCTCCACAGCCTATTTATGCATCAATTTGTTCAATTAAATCGGCTCGCCTACCACCAAAGTGGTAACACTAGAAAGTGCAAGTTTATCTTTAAAAAGAAAAAAAGGTGGGGGAAAGAAAAAAATTGAAATTAAAATTGTGCCTCGTGGGTTTTAAGTGCATGAAAACCTCTGCATGCCCCCGAGACAAGTTTCCGGTCACTTCGTTTGTTCATTAATTACTATTATTTCTTCCGGGAAAACAAAGCGAATCTACTGGAGGTTTTGGGCAGTTTCTATCTGTGTTACCCCAAGAATGAAACTTCGCACATTCTGCTGCTGGCCGTGACCTGCAGAGCCCGCAGAGCCCGAAGCGCAGCCCCCTGAGAAATGTCCCAACTAGCTGGACCAGACCAGCAGTCCCCTCCGTCGGGATTTTAGGGAAGCGTCTTTCCACTTGGGTTCACGCGTGGACACCCTCGCCAGACTCCAGATCGCGAAGATCAAATTCCCCATAAATCCAGGAGCGGGGAAGGTCCCGGTGTGTCCCCGTTACGCTGACGAGGGCATCACGTCAGAGTTTAACCATTTGTAGGTGGTTTCAACCCACGGAAGGGGGCGAGATGCCGGGCGCCGTCCCCTAACTCCTCCTGGCAGTAGCAGTGCCGGAGGCGGGGAGGGGCACAGATGGGGCTTGGGGTCACTTTTTTTGGAGGGTCTGGGAATCGTTGGAAGGAAGCCTGACCATCCTGAGCATCGTCTTTGGCGAGGGGACAGCAAAATTGCGGGAGGGACGGGGTCCCCATTCCCGCTAGAATGCACCCGGGAATGTGGGAACAGTGATTTGTCCCCAAAATGCAGCAGTAGCTGCAGAGAGTGGTATGCAGCCCCTGGGGTGATGTTTTTGAGGAAAAAGAAAAAAAAAAAAAGAAGAAGAAGAAGAAGAAAACCCCAAACAACAAATGCTTCCTGAATTATTGAAATAGTGTTCTTCTTGCAGGATTACCAGAAACACGCAAAATCGCCTAATGATACAATCATGGTGTTATTATTCCGCACTCCCCTCCCCCCCGCATGCCAAATGCCCATAATAAACGAATAGTTTGCAAATCTCCCCTCCTCCCAGGCTACACATGACTAAAATAAATCTGAGGTGGCAAAATTATAGTAATTAATCCGATAGGAATGGGCAGAAAGTTTGGGATCCCTTGTTCACTCGAGGGCATAGTGGGGGAATGCGTAGGGAAAGACTCCTCTCCCCTTTGCCCTCCCATGGGCCGAGCTGTCATTCGAGGTGGGCTATTGCCCCCACCCCGACCCCCGAGGGCTGCTTTGTTGCAACGACCCCTTCTGCGTGGATACAGCCTTTCCCTGTGGGCTCACGCACGGACACCTTCCCGAGGACTACGGGTAGCCCCAAGCTGAAAACTTCTCCAAATATCCCTTACAAGAAGCCACGTCCCACGAATTGCCTCGGGGCAATGC
Source organism: Lycocorax pyrrhopterus obiensis (assembly GCA_014706295.1). Classification (NCBI taxonomy): domain Eukaryota; kingdom Metazoa; phylum Chordata; class Aves; order Passeriformes; family Paradisaeidae; genus Lycocorax; species Lycocorax pyrrhopterus. The sequence continues at coordinate 39,699,989 of JACSVZ010000001.1, read as the reverse complement.
TCGACCTCGTCTTAGAGCTGCAAACTGTGCTTGATCCGTATTTAGGTTTTGGTGGGGGCTCTTTTTCCCGCTGAATCTCTCTGCCTCCTCGCAAGCCTCTCCCGAACTCCTTCCCACCTCCCTCCCGCCTGCCCCTCGCAGCTGAGATGGATAAGGAGTTGAGGAGCCCTGAGAAGTCCGCGGTGAAGTTTTGTTTTTCAAACCAAGGCAGGTGGAGAAAGCTGTAGATGACAAAACCACGGGCCTCCAGCTAACTCATTCCGCGGTGTCATGAACACAACAACAACAAAAAGTGTCAGACTTTCCGCCCCCCTCCCCCCCGGAGAAATTTCCCCCCCCCACCACTATCCCCGGCTCTGGGTGTAGAGCACTGGGCACCCTCAGGGCTCCGCTGCTACATATGGGCTCATGCCTGACATATTCTGGAGATAAAAATCTATAATCCTTTCAGCCATGGGCCATTTGGTTTTACATCGGAACAACACGTTGTACGGTCGCCGCTTTTCTCTTCCCGAGCAGCACACAATAAATCAAGAAAGCAATTACGGCAACTCCACTTCCTTAAGTATCCTCCAAGGAATAATATTTGTCTGCCACTATAAATCCCGGCTTCGTTCGTTTTCGGCAGAGTTTTACACCCAGATGGAAATGCGTATTTCGGGAGTGGCGAGGAATGAGGAGAAAGTGGGGAAAAAACCCAAACCAAACCAAAAAAAAAAAAAAACCAAAACAAACCAAGAAAAAGAAAAAGAAAATACTCAAAGGCTCAAACACACCCCAAGCCCTTCCAGGGGCCCCCGCCTGTCCCCCGAGGCATTTCCCGGGGGTGCCGCTCCCTCCTCCCGTACCCCGCCGAGCAGTCGGGGCGACTTTGAAGTTTCCTTCTCAGATCCACAAAGGGAGGGAAGCGTCCTCCGGTGAGAGCCTTCCCCTGCCTCGCTCCCTGCTCCCCGACTCCGCGGTACTGCCGCAGGCGGGAGCAGCCCAGGCAGCACCAGCAGCCTCAGGACCGGCGTCAGTACGGGCAGCCCCGGCAGTGCCCTCAGCATCCCCGGTAGTTCCGCAGTATCGGTAGCCCGGGCGGGGAGGTACACCCGGCAGCATCGTTGGTCCCGGTAGTAGGGACAGTCTCGGAACGGGGGCAGCCCGACAGTCCGGTAGTACCGGCAGACCCGAGCACCGCCACCGCCGCCCGCAGCGCAGGGGAACTGCGCCCCCAAGAGCCCCCGCGGCCCCATCTCCTTCGGGCCAAGCGTCACCCGCCCGGCTCTGTCCCCGCCGACAGAAGCGGCAGGAAAAGCAGAACCGCCGTCCTTCGGCGTGGCGGGGGGAAGCGGCAAAGCGCAGCGCTTCCCAGACGCGGAGTGAGCCCCCCAGGGTGCCCCGAACAAGGGCGGCGGGAGCAGGGACGGGCGGGCGCTCATCCTCTCCTCGCTCTTCCGCAGGGGCTGCTGCTCATCTTCCCCCGGCTCTGCGTTATTTATTAATCGGTGTATTTATCCGGTGGTGCCGGGATGTGGGGAGGTGGGTAGCGGAGGGGGTGGGGGTGGGGAGGGAGCTGCCCAAGATAAGGGGGGGTTGGAGGGGGGGGACGGGACACGTGTGTGCAGGGCAGAGGGGCCGGGTGCGTGTACGTAGCTGTGTGTGCGTGGCCCGTGTGCTGCCGAATTACTTATTCATGAAAAAGTCACATGTCCGGCGGTGCGTAGGAGAGGAGGAAAAGAGGAGGAAAAGGGGAAAAAAAAAAAAAAAGAAGGAAACCCTTGCGGGGGAAGGGGGGGAAAGAAACAACCCACCTGTATGAGTCCGCTTGTGGATCTTGAGGTTTTCGGAGCGAGCGAAGACCTTCCCGCAGCCGGGGAAGGGGCAAGGGAAGGGTTTCTCTCCCGTGTGCACTCGGATGTGGTTGATGAGTTTGTATTTCGCTTTGAAGGGCTTGCCTTCGCGGGGACACTCCTCCCAGTAGCACACGTGGCTGCTCTGCTCGGGCCCACCGACGTGCTCCACGGTGACATGGCTCACCAGCTCCTGCATAGTGCTGAAAGTTTTGGAGCAAGGCTTCCTACCGCCCGGTGGCGGCGGCGGAGGTGGAGGAGGCGGCTCCCGGTCGATCCACTTGCAGATCAGCTCTTGCTTGATGGGCTGTCGCATGTACCGCAGGAAGGCCCCAGCCGCCGCCGCCGCCGCCGCCGCGGCCCCGACGTGGGCATGGTGGTGATGGTGGTGATGGTGGTGGTGGTGGGGATGGTGCGGATGCCCGTGGCCGGCCGCCGCCAGGTTGAGATTGACGGAGCCGTAGCCTTGCAACGCCGAGGAGGAGGAGGCGGCGGCGGCCCCGTAGTGCGCCTCGGCGCGCCCGTAGAGCTCCCCGGCGGCGGCCGCCAGCCCCAGGCGCATCTGCCCGTTGAGCGGCGTGTGGCGGCCGGCGGGCGCGCCCTGCTCGCCGGGCGGCGGCGGCGGGAAGGCGGCGTGCGCCCCGTCGGTCGCGCCGTAGGTGCCGGCCGCCGAGATGAAGACGCCGTGCGGTGGCGGGTGCGGAAGGTGGGGGGAGCCGGCGGGCGGGTGCTGCTCGCCCAGCGCCCCGTGCACGGCGGCGGCGGTGGCGGGCAGCTCCCGCCGCAGGAGGAAGTCCCGGCCCGCCGCCCCCCCCGACGGGTATCCCGGGAGGGCGGCGGCGGGCGGCGCGTAGGCGGCAGCGGTGGTGGCAGCGGCGGCGGTGGCGGCGGCGGCGGTTGTGGTGGTGGCGGCGGGCGCGGCGAAGGCGGCGGCGGCGGCGGTGAGCGCCTCGGGCGTGAGCTTGAGGGCGGCGGGCTGCGCCATGTGCTCGGGTCCGAGCGGCGTGAGGGCGCCGCCGGGGTCGCCGCCCGCGTCCCCGGGGTGGAGGTGGGCCCCGTGGTGGGGGTGGACGTGGTGGTTCCCCAGCCCCGGGAAGCCTGTCATGTTCTGGTGAGGATGGGGCTGAGCCGCTGCCAAATCCGCTAATCTCAGTGTCGGGTTCCTCTTGCTCAAAGGGGGCTCCATAACGACACAGCCAAGCCCATCTACGCTCGCTGTTGTTATTTTTTTCCCTTTACCCGCCTTCAAAAACATGTATATATTAAGCGGCTCTTTAACTTCTTTTGTCTGCGCTCCGAGCCCCGCGCATCCCTGGCCCCGCTCTGCCCGCCCGCGATTGGCAGAGCCCTCACCACACTCCGGCGGCGCGCTGGGGAATACGGCTCGGACACCGCGCCGGAGGGATTGGACGGATGGCGATGATTGGCAGCGGCCGGGGCCGCGCGATTGGCTCCCTTTCAGGCCGCCGGCGCAGCGGGGATCCGCCCCCGCCGCCCCCCGGGCCCCCCCGCGCCGCCCCCCGAAGTTGCACTTGCAAAACTTCGCGCGGGGCCCGACGGGGCGCACCCGGCGCCTCCCCCGCCGCCCCCCCGCCGGCAGCACCGGGCAGCACCGGGCAGCAGCTGCCTCTGCTCCCCAGGCACCGGACGGGGCTCCCTGCTCCGATGCTCCGCCGTGTTTACGTTTGCGGGGCCGTGGGGTTTCTCTCCTCGCCTGGCGGCAGCCCACGCGCGCGGCTGCTGCCCGGCTCTGCGCTCGGCTTCCTTTCCTTTTTTCTTTTTTTTGGAGGGCCACGTTCATTCATGGATGAGGCGGGAAAGCACTCCCTCATGCAACAATGTGTACAACCCCACACCCACGCGAGGCCGAGGCTGTGTGTACTCATGCCCAAGGCAACACTAGGGGAAGGCGGCCAAACTTTTCCTAAAAAGAAGACGGTGGGGGTTGGGATTCCTTTCCTTTAGAAAATAAACAAGTAAGCGGGGAGGGGAGGAGGAGGGGGGCAAGTGGCACATGTTAGAGCGAAGTTTCGGGAGCCTGCGCTCGCTGCCGCTTTGGGGCTTCGTCCTCCCGCAGCGGCTTCCCGGGGTATCCCAGGGGGAGAGCCACCCCACGCCCCTCGGGGGTCCGCCAGCCGTACTCCAGGCAGCTGCATCCACTTCAGCCCTAATTCAGCAACGGCGAAGTAGAGATGAAACAGCCGCAGTGATACTGGCCCCGAGCATAAATGCTCCTCGACTCTTTAGGACGTCGGAACGGGAGGGGGGCGGTAGGTTGGGAAATGGGGGAGTCTCCGGCTGGTGGGTGTCGGCCCTCAGCTGCTGCCCTAGACGAAAAGGCAGGAAAAGTGGAAGCTCTCCTAAAAGGGGGCAGAGGTAGGGGACGGGCGGGAACAGCGGTGGGACCGCCCCTGGGGTGCGGGGTGTGCTGGTCCTCGAAAGTGAAGCTCTTTGTGGAGCGCCGAAATTGGCCCTTCGGCACAAAGGATGCTGCCCTTCGAGGGGGTTGACTAGGCAAGGCCGGGATTTCCCTGCAAGCCAAAAGGGGAAAGGAGCATTATCGTGACTTTTCTGTGGGAGGAGAAGTAGCTTTTATTGATATGTCATCTGTTTTCTTTAGGCTGTTGGTCCCCGTGGGAATGCCTTGAGCTCCCGCGCTCCTGGAAAGTGCAGGCAGCCAGGCTGCCCTTCGCTGCCTGCAGGGCAGCCAGGGACATTTCTCCGCCTCTCCAGGAGAAGAAACGGGGCGGGGGATGCCAATGGACCCACATACACCTCCGGCTCTCCCCGGCCACCTAATCCCCTTGACGAAACTACATCTGTGCGTCTTGGCCGCTTCCCTGTGCCAAGCCACGTTCAAAGGAAGCCCCGTGCCGGTCCGGCATTTCCTGGGCCAAGCTCCAGCCCTCCCTCCCCCGCCTCCGTCCCTCCCGCCGCTACTCACGTGGGGAAAACTCGCAGGATTTGGCCCACGGCTGCCAGAAGGGGGTGACAGGCTCTAGGGGGAGCTCAAGGGGGAGCGAGACACGCCGGTTCCCTCCCTTCCCTCGCCCCCCGGAGACGAGCCAATGCTCCCGGCTCGCGTGGCCGCCGTGGGGGTTTCGGTGATGCTGCAAGGCAAGGTACGGGAATAAATGATCCCCGGGTTTTAAAAGCGGCTGCTCGATAGTTTTATTGCACAGTAAAAACTTCACGCAAACTAGCCATACGTCTCTACGGGTATTTATATACGTATATTTTCTGTACATCCATCCAAATAGTGCCCTCCCTCCTCCCCAACTTCGGTGTGCGTTGCTGGACCAAGGTCCAGAGATGGAATGGTTTGATGGGAGATGTTGTGGAGGTGAACAAGTATCACATCTCCCCGGAACCTTCCACATGCCTCCTTGTCCCTCTCCTGTTAAACGCAGGTGATGTTGATCTGTCATCGATTTAATATGTCTTAATTCAAATATATACCCCGATCAATTTCTTTTTATGAGAGGCTATAAAACAATGAAAATATTTTATAGCTGGCTAATAGGCAGCTGACCTGTGACTGTGGGGAGGGAGGGGTTGATGGAGACTCACGTGGAAATTCGCTCATTTTTAGGACTAGCTGCAATCGCCGGGAATCGAAGGTGGCTGCCCGCGCAGGGACAATTTTGGACACTGCCAGCTCCAAAAGAGCCGTGAAGAATTTAAAGCCCATTAACTTACCGACACCAGCTCAGGCCCAGGCTGCCGCTGCCCTCTGGGGCTGCAGCAGAGGGAGGCGTGCTGTGCTACCCTCACACCCCCACCCCCCAAACCTCGACAGCACCCGTCGGGGGTCGGAACGCGCCCTGTTCCCGTGGCGGAGCCGGCTGCAGAGCCCTCCCGCAGTGCTCCGCTCGCCGGCAGACCTGCCAAGGGACTTCGGGGGAGGCTGCAGAGGCGGGGTGAAAGCCTGGAAGCCTTCAAATTTATTTCGTACAGCTTCCTCTATAAACCGAGATCGGGCTATCGGCTTTAGGAGGTGTTTGACTGTAAAACGCTGTGCTGTGAGCTGCATTATGTAAATGTATGCTAATGATCATGAACACCATTTACAAACAACCGTCTTTAGTGCACATCTTATTGATAGTTAGGGAGCGGGGAGCAATATTTTATAACGTGTAAAACATTCTTCTGGGGAACAATTGGAAAGGGAGCGCGATTGCCGCTTTCCTCGGCAAGACCTCCAAGTCTCCCCAAATATGCTAAAAAAGCCTGTCCTCCTCCCGACCCGTCGCGGGTGGCTTCCTACGCTCATGGGGCTGCTTTGCGGCTCGGGGGGAGCCTGTGGCGCGGGTCCCTCCACGAACATGCGCCATCGGAGCTGGATTCTGCCCGTAGCAGGATGGAGCGTCCCGAGTCGCAGCCCCATGGGGACCCACACGGGCAGGAAGCACCTACGGTACCCTCCTCATTATCCCGTCAAGGGGATAGCACGGAGGCTGCCCAAGGGCACGAAAGGGAAAGAGCAGTGATATGGCAGTGAGACTCCCCACCCCTCCTTTCTGGAGGGGTTCAGCGGATGGATATTTTATACCCTTAAAAATTAAACTTCTCCTGTGCCAAATGTCGTCGCTCTGTGCATCCAAGCGGGAACTCGAGACTGACACAAGGATTCGACGTCCGGGCTAAGGGCTGTCGGGGCACCTTTGGGACAGAGACTCACGAGCATAAGTTTCTCTTCAGAACTCTCCTGTTCAGTGCACTCCTCGCCAGGGAAAGAGGGAAAGAGTGGCCATCGCCATTGGGGTTTACTCAAATAGGGACAAAATAAGGAAAAAAACTCCATCCTTCTATCTATCTATCTATCTATCTATCTATCTATCTATCTATCTATCTACCTATCCGTACACAGAAAGAAAGAAAGAGATAAAGAGAGAGGCGGTCTCAGGAAACCCAGGCCAAATTTTGCTCTGCTCTCTCTCTCTCCCACTTCCCCTCTCTCTGAACGTCACCGTTGGAAGAAGCTGTTGAGATAAATCAAATAGTGACACTTTGACGGCTTTACTTGTATAAGCAATATGGTTACCATATGGCATTGTTATTTATGAATGACAGCATAAATTGTATTACAAAGTCCGTCGCGCTTTATTGGGACGCTTCTCCCCTGCCTCTAACGTTTATATGGGCATCTCCAGATGGAAAAAGGTGCATCTAATAAAATCCGGCAGTGCTGCAGCAGACCCCATTTTGGGGGCGTTGCGCCAGGTCTGTGCTGGCTGCAGAATGAGCGGCGCAGCGGGGCAGGGCGCGCAAAATACGCGGCTCTGCGCGTCCCTCAGCCGCAGCTGGGCAGGGCAAAGGCACCGGCTGCCCCTCGGCCGAGGTTTTCGTCCCGGGAAAAAACGCTACAGTGCTCCTCGCCCCCGCCGTCTCACGGCATTACCGCCGAGAGCAGGATTTTATACATATATATATAAGTGCAACTGAAGGGACAATAAATATTCATGGCACGAAAGCGAGATGCTCCTTCCTCCTGTCCCTGCCCTGCCTAGTGTATTTTTCTTTTCTTTTTTTTTCTTTCTTTCTTTTTCTTTTTTTTTTTTAAGCATTTAAAAGTTACAGCTTTGGCTGAGATTTTCATTATTTCCTCTTTTTCTTTTACGTTACTCTGCCGGTAGAGCCTGACAAAGAACTTTTGTCTCGAAGTGTGTGTTTTACAGAGGGAGGCTACAGCACAACACATGTGGTCTTCACGGGTCATAGGTCGAACGGCCTAGAAGTGGCTCGGATCGGCACCATCAAAGGTAACCTGCAACTTAATATCCTGTTGATGAGCTTGTTGAATTTATGAGTGTCTGTGATACAGACAACGGTGCAAGTGATGCCGCTCAACTGGCCTCTTCTCCCCAGGCTGCGGGCCGGCCGCACTCCCCCTCCTTGCCCCGCACCTCGTCCCCTTACTCCGTGGGAAGGCTGACTTTTGGGGGAAAGACACCCTCTTCCCCCTTTCCCTCTCTCTCTCATACGCACACACGCACACACCCGTCTCCGGCGGGTCCTTCCGCCTCTTTTTCCCGACGAGGCCGTCGCCACCCGCATCCTCCCATGGGCAGAGCCCCCGGCCCCAGTGCAGGCTACGCCCCCACTGCGGCACCCACGGCTGCCAGGGAGGGGGGGATGGAGAAAGGGGGCTCGGAGCCTCCCCAGAGGGCGGTGACACCTCTCGGGAAAAGGGGCTAGAAGGGGAAGACGGTATATACAGTCCAGGGGAAGCAAGAAATTGATCTCTCCTCGTCCCGCCTCCCCCCCCTCCACACTCCCCCCCCCCCCCCCAGCTCCTTCCGCATCACCAGCCGGTAAGAACAAGAGAAGAGCAGTTTTAAAGCGAATTTCGGAAAACTTACAAAGACGGGAAAGCTTTCCCGGGGAGGCTGACGTTTGCTCTGTAGGTCTGGCACCTCCAGAAACCTGTTGAAAAACTTCTTTCAATAAACCAGTTTAGCACCGACTTTGCGTGACCGCTTGCTTTCCTCCCTCGAAAGCTGCCGTGAGCCGCAGGCTGTGTTCGTGGCGGTGGCCCGACGAGAGTGCGGGGCTGGCTGCCCGTGCCTCTGCCCCCTCCCTTCCTCCCTTCCTCCCTTCCTCCCTCGTTCCCTTCCCTTGTTACCCTGTGGCATGGGGGAAAGGGGTTTTGCGGTTCAGAGGCAAATAAAGCACTTCTTAGGAGGGACGGCGACGTGACTTTGAACTTGGATCAGCTCCTCTGTTTCCTGCAGAGAGAGTAGGGCTGGAGCCCTGAAAGAATAGCAGAGAGCGGCCAGCCTGCGGGGGCTCCAGCTGGAATTCACTGCGTCCCCCGAAAGCGCCCCGGTGCCGGCACCGCTGAGCAGGCAGAGCGAGGGCCGAGGGGAGGGGAGGCAGGAAATGCAGAAAAAGAAGGTAAGGAAAAGAAAGAAAAAGGAGACAAAATAATAAAGGAAGAGAAAAAAAGAGTAAAAGAGGAAAAGAAAGAAAGGGAAGGAAGGAAGGAAGGAAGGAAGGAAGGAAGGAAGGAAGGAAGGAAGGAAGGAAGGAAGGAAGGAAGGAAGGAAGAAGGGAAAAAGGGAAGAAGGGAAAAAGGGAAAAAGGGAAAAAGAGAAAGAGACAAAGAAAGGGAGAAAGAAAAAGAGAAAGAGAGGAAAGAAAGGGAGAAAGAGAGAAAGAGAGAAAGAAAGAGAGAGAAAGAGAGAAAGAAGAGAGAGAAAGAGAGAGAGAGAAAAGAAAGAAAGAAATAGAGGAAAGAAAGAAAGAAAGAAAGAAAGAAAGAAAGAAAGAAAGAAAGAAAGAAAGAAAGAAAGAAAGAAAGAAAGAAAGAAAGAAAGAAAGAAAGAAAGAAAGAAAGAAAGAAAGAAAGAAAGAAAGAAAGAAAGAAAGAAAGAAAGAGAAAGAAAGAAAGAAAGAGAGAAGGAGAGAAGGAGAGAAGGGAGAGAGAGAGAGAGAGAGAGAGAGAGAGAGAAAGAGAGAAAGAGAGAGAGAAAGAGAGAAAGAGAGAAAGAGAGAAAGAGAGGAAGAAAGAAAGAAAGAAAGAAAGAAAGAAAGAAAGAAAGAAAGAAAGAAAGAAAGAAAGAAAGAAAGAAAGAAAGAGAGGAAATCCAGAAGGTAGATATTTGTAAGAATAATCACCTTTGAGGTTTTTTTCGAAAACTGTTTTGAACTGCGAATTTTCTTGCACATATTTGGTCTTTTTCTAATCTCAGATGTAGTAACTTCTTTTAAATCGAGGGAGAAAAAAGTGTATTCAGACGTCTAATTTTCTGTGTGATTTTTTTCACTAATCTGGAAGCAGACGATGCAGGAGACCAAGCTTTCCTCTTCAGCTTGGGCTCTCGAAATCCCCAGCAACGGTGGAGGACTCTCGTCAGACCTCCGCCTCGAAATCTTTTCAGAGAAGGAAAATAGAATTTGTTCGCGGTCTGTTCCTGGGAGCCTGGGGGGTCAGGACAAGGACAGCATATGCTCCCAAGCTACAGCCTAGAAAGGCAAGATCTGGGGAGCAGACACTCCTGCCTGCAAAGGCAGGACCGAATGACAGCGAGCAAAGAGAAAAGGGCTGTTGGCATCAGAGGTGCAGCTCTGCATTAATATTCGGTTTATCTCCTATTGCCTATTTCAAATTAGAAGGAATCCCACTTCCTCCCAATTTAAATCCTCGCCTTGTTCAAAGACTAATGTCCGGTACTGGCGCATTTCAAACACTTTCGGACAGTCTCGGAAATATTTTAACCATTTAGTGACAATGATGGGAAAGACCTTAGTTGGTAGGCAGTGTTACCTTTGCCTTCCTTCCTTCCTTCCTTCCTTCCTTCCTTCCTTCCTTCCTTCCTTCCTTCCTTCCTTCCTTCCTTCCTTCCATCCATCATCTCTCCTTACAAAATCCCTGCTTGGACGCTGTGGGTCCAGGTTTGAGCCTGCCTGTGTCTGATGTGGGATTTAATGCCACGAGGAGTCATAGGATAAATGTCGAAGGGAGAATTTCAAAAAGACCTCCCAAACCACACAAACCCGTATATTTTGGGTTGCTTCTCCGCCAAGCACAGAACTGATGGGTTTGGAGATGCAAGGTTTCGTGCAGGCTGGTTAAGACGGCAAATGTTATGCCGGGCTTGGATTTTTACAAAGCCTTATTTATTGGTGAGCTTCTGGCCCCGAGATGATTATTTTTCAGCCACTACAAAACAAACCGAATCAGGGGCCAGACGTGTATTTACTGGAGGGGGAGGGGAAGGGGACTTGTTTGCTCTGTGTGTGTGCGGGTGCGTGTGTGCCGGCTTTATGCTTTTTTATTCCTGCCATGTAAGAATCCGGTTTCCAAATAACAATGGCAGGGTGGGGTTTTGGGTAGGGAATTTTTTTCGGGTTTGTTTTTGTTTCTTTTTCAAGAAAGGGAAAAGACAAGGAAAACTCCTAAAGCATCTGCTCTCAGACACACTCACAACACAGGCAAATCGCAGATTGACTTCTGGGCTCCCACATAAGTGGTTTAAAAGCCCAAACAGCCAGGCGACCGTTCCCTCCTATATTTTAATTTTTATTTGATTTGATTTTTTTTTGTCCCAGCCACCGTCGCCCCGTCAACGTGACTTTTATTTGATTCCCCCCTCGCTCCCTTTATCGATCACGGGCTTCATCTGCTTTAGCCGAAATGGGGAAAGGGGCTGCAGGGGTTATATTTTAAGCCCCTCGCTTTGTTTGTTTGCCTCCCGAGGCAGGATCACATGCCAAAGCGTACATCGATATTTTCCGAGACCGGCGCGCCTCTCCCCGCGCCACCCCTTCCCCTCGCCGCGGGGGAGACGGGGGGGGGGCGGGGGGGCGACTCCCCCAAAAAATCAAGACGCCACCGGCAGTGCGGGGCTGAAGGCGGCCACCGGCGCCGAGAGGGGCCGCGCGGTGCGGGGCCGTGCGGGGGCCGGGCGGCCGCGGGGCGATCGGCAGTGGCACGGCGGGGCGCGGGGCGGGCGGTGGGGCGGGCAGGGCTCGGGGCGGCCGCTCCGCCATTAGCCGGTGGCCGGGGACGCCCGGATGGACGGGGCGGCTCGGGCCAATGAGCGGGAGCCGGGAGAGCGGCCGGGCGGCGGGTGAAGGCGGCGTTGGGAGAGGAGCCGCCAGTGCGGGCGGGGAGAAGGAGAGAGGCCGGGGGAGGGAGGGAAGAAAAAGAGGGGGAGGGGGGGAATAAAAAGCCGCCGCCTCAGCAGCGCCCACCGAAATAAACAGAAGAGGGAAAGGCGGCGAGGGCGCGGGCGGAGCGGGGCTGCAACTCCACCGCCCCGGCCGCGGCGCTCCGGCACTCCCCGGCCCCTTCCCGCCCCCCGCCTCCCCTCCCCACCCCCACCGCCGCCCTTATTGTTTTTAATCCGCCTCCGGCACCCCCCTCCTCGCCCCCCTCCTCACGCCCCTCCGCCGCGGCGGGCGGGAGCGGCGCGGCGCGGGGCACCCCCCGGGTCCCTTCGCTCCGTGGGAACCCGCGGCTGCAAGTTTTTCTCCGTGAGAGACACCGCTAATGCCCGGCGGAGGATAAAACGAGAAGCGGGGGCCCGGGAGCGGCGGGGGGCTCGGGGCGGCGGGGAGGGCCGCGGCCCACGCGGGGAGCGGCGCGGGGCCGAGCGGGCGGGGGTCGGCGGCGCTGACATCCCGGTGGCGGCGGAGGAAGCGGGGGGGGCGGAGGCGGCGTGTGCGCGGGTCTCTGTGTGTGAGTGTGTGTGTGCGTGCGTGTGTGCCGCAGGGAACGGCGAGGCGAGCCTTGCCCCCCCTCCCGTCCCCAGCCCCGTCCCTCCCCTGCTCCCCCTCCCCTCCCCTGCCCGCCCCCGCCTCATCTCCTTTAATACACTTTGGTTCTCCGCTCGCCTTTGGACTCTGCTCTGCCTGGCTCCGGATACGACTCCGCCGGCGGCGGCAGCGGCGGCATCGGGCCGGTGCGCGAGCGGGCGGCGGCGGCGGCGGCGGGGGGACGCGGCGGCTGCCGGGGGGAAGCGGAGCGGAGCGGCGGCGGCCCCGCGCCCGGGCGGGCGGGCGGAGGCAGCCCGGAGGCGGAGGCGGTAGCGGGGAGGCGGCAGCGGCGGCAGCGGCTGCGTCCCCGAAGCGGCGCGGACCATGCTGCTGGACGCCGGCCCGCAGTTCCCGGCCCTCGGAGTGGGCACCTTCGCCCGGCACCACCACTCGGCCGCGGCGGAGATGCAGGACCGGGAGCTGAGCCTGGCGGCGCAGAACAGCTTCGTGGACTCGGCGGCGGCGCACATGGGCGCCTTCAAGCTCAACGCCGGCGCCCACGACCTCTCCCCCGGGCAGAGCTCGGCGTTCACCTCGCAGGCGCCCGGTTACCCCGCCGCCGCCCTGGGGCCCCACGCCGCTCATGTCGGCTCCTACTCCGGGGCGCCCTTCAACTCTACCCGGGACTTCTTGTTTCGCAGCCGGGGCTTCGGGGATTCGTCGCCGGCCGGCGGACAGCACGGCATCTTCGGCCCTGCGGCCGGCAGCCTGCACCACCCGCACACGGACGCTCAGAGCCACCTCCTCTTCCCGGGCATCCACGACCAGCACGGCCCCCACGCCTCCCAAAATGTCCTCAACGGGCAGATGCGACTGGGCTTGCCGGGGGAGGTATTCGCCCGGTCGGATCAGTACCGCCAGGTTTCCAGCCCCAGGACTGACCCTTACTCGGCGGCTCAGCTGCACAACCAGTACGGCCCCATGAATATGAATATGGGCATGAACATGGCAGCCCACCACCACCACCACCCAGGTGCCTTTTTCCGCTACATGCGGCAGCAGTGCATCAAGCAAGAGCTCATCTGCAAGTGGATCGACCCCGAACAGCTGAACAACCCCAAAAAAAAGTTGCAATAAAACTTTCAGCACCATGCACGAGTTGGTCACCCATGTTTCGGTGGAGCACGTTGGGGGACCCGAGCAGAGCAACCATGTCTGCTACTGGGAGGAGTGTCCCCGCGAAGGCAAACCCTTCAAAGCGAAATACAAACTGGTCAATCATATCCGAGTGCACACGGGAGAGAAACCCTTCCCTTGCCCCTTCCCTGGCTGCGGAAAAGTTTTCGCCAGATCAGAAAATCTCAAAATTCACAAAAGGACGCACACAGGTAATTCGGGCTTCTTTCGGCAGATTTCCTCCCTCTGCCCGTGCCTATATGTGTATATATATATATACACATATATATATGTATGTAAACTGATAGATACTCAGACAGAGTGTTGTTAAATTAGGAGAGTGATAAAATAAGCTTCCAGTTTATTTTTTTAACCCTCTCCATCACACGGCTGCGTTTGTTTTGGTTTCTTCCCCAGCAGCATACATCTCCCTCCATTCCAGATTTCGAAAGGATATTTTACTGATTTGTTTTAGTTTGAGGGTGAGAGTTGTAAATTCTTGCTGCGGGTCAGCGGAGCCTTTCCGCAGAAACGCGGAATACAGCGTGAACCAAATTTTGCCGTCTTGCTAAAATACGGGAAGACATCCATTCATCCATCCACCCATCCATCCATATGAAACGCCTTAGTCATTTGCTCTATGCAATGTATTTGCATACAACTTCAGCGCTTGTGTGCATGGCTTTTATGTATGGACACCGAGAGAGAGAAACTATATAAATACGTGCAAAATCAATCATTAGTCCTAAATCCCGTTAGAAGTGGCAAAAAAGTCCCTTTCTGGGAATGCTTTCCATTAAATTTAAATGGTGTGAGCAAGGCAATAAAATGTTCTCATTTTAAAAAATTGTTTTTAAAGTCTCACTCGATGTGATTTAAGGTGTTTTTGCAACAGTTTATTAAATTATGTAATAGGGAACAGAGGATTTGAGGTTCGGAAACTTACACCCAAATCAGGTGGAAGAGGGTCGAGGGAGCCCAGGCTTTCCCGATGGAAAATGCCTGAGCCGAAGGGTAACAAAAATAAACGCATCCTCCCGCCTCATCTATTATTCATTTACTACTCCTGCCGGCTCAAACCGTGCCAGACTATTTCATAAAAGACGGCCAAATATTTTAGCGACTTCCACTCCAAATATTTACCCGGAGAAAGGCTAAAAATCTCGAGGCCTATTGTTTTCTCAAGTGCTAAGCCCGATGCGAGGTGCGAGACGAGCTTTAACAGGGTTTAAAATTTGAGAAATGTATTTGCATGAGATGCCCGCACTGAAGTCATTGTGTCTGAGCGGATGTCTTTAAGAAACAATTTAGGTGCTAATGGAATTTAATGTTAAATGCTTCCCCCTCCAAAGGCGGGGGAATGTGGAGTTCTCACCTCCAAATTACTCCCCGGCATTTGGAGTCCTGGCAGCCGGGCGAGAGGAATCCCTATGAAAATTAAATGAAGTATTTTACAGACGTTTAGTTTTCCCAGCGGATGTGCGTTTATCTCGAATATCCACACACGAAACAATATGCCCGGCCTTAAATCTGTCGGTAATGGTTTCCAGTTTAACAGGATAGCGGATTTGGTACCGAGGCGAAACGGCTCGATGATGCTTGCTTCTTTTTTTTTTTTTTTTTAATAATCGTCTTTCTTCTTCAATCTCTTTCGGGGCTGGCTCTGTGTGTCGGCACCGGTCGAAATAAAATCAAGCAAGATGCCGGGACGGGGATACCCCCGGGGTTTTGGTAGGAAAACCAGGTGGGGGACGGGGGTTGCCTCGCTTCAGGGCAGCGCGTGAGCAATGCGGCCCTCCGGCTCCGCGGGTACCGGGACACAACCGAACCCTTGGTTTGGGAAGCTGCTGGACGAAGCGACTGGGAGAGGAGGGCGAGGGCGGGGAAACTAGGCGCGGGGTTGCGCGGGGTTTGCGCGGGGGCGGCCGCGCTCACCCCGCTGCTGCGCCCCTCTCTTGCAGGGGAGAAGCCCTTCCAGTGCGAGTTCGAAGGCTGCGACCGGCGCTTCGCCAACAGCAGCGACCGCAAGAAGCACATGCACGTCCACACCTCGGATAAGCCCTATCTGTGCAAGATGTGCGACAAGTCCTACACCCACCCCAGCTCCCTGCGGAAACACATGAAGGTACCCGGCCCCGCAACCGGCGGCGGGAGGCGGGAGGGCGGCCGCCCCGCTCCGGGCGCCCCGACGGGGCGGCGGGCGGCGGGCGCGGGGCCCAGGGGCGGCGGCGGGCCGGGCCGGCGGCGGGGGGCGCGCCCGGGGGGCGGCCGCGGCCTCCCCATCCCCCCTCCACTCGGCCGTGTTGCCTTTGCCCCCCAGGTGCACGAGTCGTCCCCGCAAGGCTCCGAATCCTCCCCGGCCGCCAGCTCCGGCTACGAGTCCTCCACCCCCCCGGGGCTGGTGTCCCCTAGCGCCGAGTCGCAGAGCACCAACAACCTCTCCCCTGCGGCGGCGGCGGCGGCGGCGGCGGCGGCGGCCGTGTCCGCCGTGCACCGGGGCGGCGGCGGCGGCGGCAGTGGCGGCGGCGGCGGCGGCCACAGCGGCCTTTCCTCCAACTTCAACGAGTGGTACGTGTAGGGCCCCGCCGGACTGCTCTGCACGGCCCCGCCGCGCCCTCCCCGCCCCGGCGGCGGCGGTGGCGGCGGCGGCGGGCAGGAGGGACCGAACGAGCCCGCCGGAGACGCGCCGGGAGATGCCGCCGCACCCGCCGGCAGCGAAATGACGGCCGAGCAGGATGGGGACAGGGGGCCTTCATCTCCCACCACCCTCCCGCCTTCTCGTCTTTTTTTTTATTGGTTGGATTTTTTTTCTTTTTTTCTTTTTTTCTTTTTGAGAACATTTTGAACCAGCAAAAAAATATTCTAAAAACTACGTGCTGAAAAAACGTAAGAGATTGAGTAAATCAACGGAGGAACGGAAAGGGGAGAGAGAGGGGAAAAAATAAGCCCAAGCGCCACCAACACATCACCCAGCTAAAAGCTGCCCAAGCCGGCGGAAAGAAACTCTCCCTCTGGAGTCTTCAGACAAAAGATCAGAGACTCAAAGTCCTCTGGCCCCCGCGCCTCGCCTCCTGGACCAGCCAGCGCTCTCCCGCCCCACGAACTGTGTATATAGCGGCCCTCTCCTTCCTCCGGCGAGGTGGGGAACGAGGTTTTCCTGGATTCTCGGTGTATAGAAGTTCGTCCCGTTTGTAAACCGCGGATTGGTCCCTTTCTTCTTCTTCTTCTTCCTTTTTTTTTTCCTCCTTCTTTTTTCCCCCCTCTTTCTCCCTCCCCGAGAAAATGATGGACTTGTTTTCTTTTCTCCTACTCTCCCTCTCCCCTTCTTTCTCTTCTCTTTTTTTAGTTCACCCCTTTAAAAAAAGTAACGTGGAAGAAAAAAATGGTTTCTTTTGTAATTGTGATATCTTGAATATTGTGTTCCTTTTTAAGAGGCAACTTGATTGTAAACTGCATTTCAACTATAGACTGGGGAAGAAATACCGTGCCAAAGTCTCCATTCTGTTACTCACAAACACACACACGAACAACAACGCTTGTGAATGTATTTTTCTGTTAGCTGGGTTTACATGTGATGTTTTAGTGCTTTTGCAAGTTCAATTTGTTAGTTCCTGTTCGGAAGATTGTGAGGAAAAATAAACGTCGTGCCGTTAGCTTTTCCGTAATAACGCCCTTCCTCCTGTAAATACCTGTTACCATATTTATCCATTTGTAATTAAATTATGGTATTAACTTGCTACAGAGGAAACAGTATTTATAAAGAATGTTTCTTAACTATAAATATGTACAATTGTGAGCATAAACTGTTTCAGATTTTTTATTTGAAGGTTTAAGTGGTTTCATCATTTCTTGTGATATGTTTTGAGAGTAATGCATACAGAAATATAATAAAACGTGTTGAAACTGCACGAGCTGTTTCCTTTTTATGCCAAAGGCTCTCTAAAACCTGCTATAAGGTATGTGATGAGCTGAGCGGCGACTGCAAAAAAACTCTTTTAAAACATCTGCTGGTCACTGGAAAGGGAGGATTCCATCCAGCTGGGCTCTCCCGTCCAGAAAAAAAAAAAAAGCCACAAAAGCCCCTAAAACTTTGGGAAGCCTCTGGGCTGAAAGAAAAGGGTGAGGATATGCATATTCTCCAAATGACTTGCAAGGGAAGATCTCCTTTAGTAAGATATTTACACCGCGAGAGCACAGCTTCCTCCGGCTCCTGCCTTCCTCGGGCTCACTCCTCTCTCCCCGGTGCGTGTCTGGCTGGGGAGATCATTGCCCCACAGGCTGAGAAAGTGGGGCGTTTCGGGACGGAGGTGGAGGCGCAATGACCAGGCTCTGAGCTCGGCTGCTTTGAGCCGTAGATCGTCCTTGCCTCCCGTCTTTCCGTCTTTTTGGTAGCCTCCATCCAGCCTGGGAGAGAAGAAAGTTGTCATGATCCAGAGCTCACATTTCCCCTTCGAGTTTTTTTCTCTCTCTTCCTCTCTGGCTTTTTTTTTTTTCTTTTTTTTTTCCTTCTAGCCCAGGGAGCGGTTTGGTTTGTCAGATGTATTCAGGGAGGGACGGATAGCCGCCGGGCGGTGACTTTCTTGGGATGCTGGCCCGGCGTTTGGCTTCACGTGAGCCGACGCGGCCCGGCCGGCGGAGCGGCCCGTGCAGGGCGGCCGGACAGCAGCTCTCCGGGCACAGCCCGCCGCACCGGGACCGCCAAGGCGAGTGTGACAGCGGCCGGGAAATCGTGGAAAAAGTTTGGCCTTGTCAAGCCACCGAAGTACGCCCCGCGAAGAGGCAGCGCTGTGAGCCGGGCTCCGAGCGCCCTGCGGTGGCTGCGCTGCCGTCAGCGGCAGCTTGTGCAGCCCAGGAGAGCCCTCTGCTCCTCATACCCGGCCGAGTCCATCGCTTACGCCCCCCAGGGCCAGTCTTCGCTTTGGGTTTTTCGGGCTTTGTCCCGTGTGTTCGAATATCAATAGAGTTGTCTGCAGCCGGTGTGAGGGAGTTAGGCGGGGAGATGAGGGTACACGGGGCCCTGCTCACTTCTGGGGGGAGATGGGGGTTACCTACACCCAGGGGAAGGGGAGGAGGGAGGGAAAGACACCCCCTCCCCCCCCCGTCCCGACGCTGACAAGGAAGTTTAGATGGGGAGCAGATCCGGAGCTTCCTCGGCGGCCGTGCTCCTCCCAGCGCGGCCATCCCCGCACACACTGCAGCTCCCCGGGTAATCAAACGGCTATTAAAATCTAATTTATGTTCGGTAATAATATTACGTAAAAAAAATATTTATTAAAATCATTGGCATATGCCGCCTGCCCCTTGGAGACATCCGTGGGAAATGCAGCTGAGAGGATCCCTCCTTGTCCTGCCGGCCTCCCCGCAGTCGGAAAAACCATACGGGGGTCCCGCTTCAGAGCCAGTCCCTGCCAGTCGCCGTCTGCCCAAATCCCCTCCCGGGCCCAGGGGCGCACGAGCAGCCCTGCCCAAGAGCCACCAACCCCGCTCCGCCATCCCCCGCCCCGGTGGGCTCAGCTCCGGCCGGAGAGAAGCGCTCAGGAGCTGGGCTGCCCTTCTTCCTCTCCTCGGAGTCGTTCTGGCTTCGGGGAGCCCAGAGATGATCCTTGAGGGAGGCAAGCGGCCTTCTTCTACCCAAAGAGCAGGTCGTGTGGCAGCAGGGACAGGTCCAGTCCCTCCGGCAGGGATGCCTCTCCTCCAGCAGGCCCAGGGATGCGGCCGCGGCGGCTGCGGCAGTGAGTAAGCTCCCCCCTTCCCTGTCCTACCCAGGCTGGCCTTGAACTTGACCCTGGCCTTGGCGCATCCAGCCCGCAGCCCCTCTCCACCCGCCTCCCTCGTGCGTGACCCCGGCCCGGCCCTGCCACGCTTAAGGGAGAGTGGTAATTCATCGGGTTCAGGGGTTGGGGTTTTTTTAGGGGGTAGGGCGGCCAAGATCCGCCTCACAGCCTTGAACGAGGGTGACCCGGGCTCAGGGACCACTGTCCCCGAAGTCCTCCTCTGCTCCCCTCTCCTTTGTCCACCTCACCACCTCACCCACCAACCCCTCCCTCCCCCACTTTCGTCTTCCACACTGAACCTGAGCTTGCCAAACCTCCCTGCCCTGGTCTGAATACAACCTAGGAACCAATCTGGAGGAGCCTGAGGCTTCCCCGGCAGTCCCGACCCTGCCCTGGCACCCCACAATCCCCTCATGTCCAGCCACAGCGGGCGGGTGCCCCGGCCGGTGGCCCGCACGCCCCGACGACTCTGCCCCGGCGGCTCCCGGGTCGCCTCGGCCCCACGGCCCCGCCGCCCGTGAGCAGTGGGAGGCACGGCGCTGCCCCGCTGTCGGCACCCCGTGCCCAGCTGTGGCAGCCCTGCTTGGCCAGCTCTCCTGCTGCGGTGTGATTCTTCCTTTATACCGTGAAAAGCAGCATGGAGGGGTGGGTTTAATTTTTATTGTTATTATTAATAATGAAATTCTCTCCTAACTCTTCCTGCGGACCCCCTGAAAAGACGGATTGATTTCTCTGGGAATTACTCTCTCCTCTCAAGCCAAAAAAAATGTGAGTGTCCGTCCATAAAACAGGCTGTGCTTTGCCCCCCCGCAGCCGCAATCGGAGGGCAGCTCAGGGTTCTGCCTTCACCTGCCCCCGCTCTGCTTCACCTGGTTTGGCTGCTCTAGTGGCTTTGGGTTGCAGCCGGTGGTGGCAGAAAAAAAAACCGAACCCAAACCCAAAGGTAAACCAAGCTCTCAACAAGCAAACAGACAGGACACCAGCCCACACCCAAAGAGAGTAAAATGCAGGAGCTCTCGCCCGAACCCGAGTGTGGAACGGCTGCTGAGCCTGGCGATGCTGCTGGCGCTGCCGGTGCCGGCGGGGCTCCGCAGCGGGCACGGGGCTGCCCCTGCACGGCCAACCCCCGCCGCCGGTGCCGGGGGGCAGCAGCCCGGGCGGCAGCCGCTCCGTTTGGCTCTGGCCAGACCTCCCCAAACCGGTATCAGCCTTTTAAGTTTCCCCTTTGTTTTCAGAAACTCGTACACATTTCCTGCCCGCTATGAAGACATAGCAGGCTCCCCCAAACCTCTCCCAGCCACAAGTGCACGCTAGACGTGCTCCCGGGCACAGCGAGGTATGTATATTTTGCTATTTGTCATCTTCACGCGTGGTTGTGAGTTTTTTTTTGTTGGTGTTTTTAATTTCGTGGGTCGTTTTTTTTTTCCTCTCTTCCCCCCCCCCCCTTCCTTTTTTCATACCTCTTAGGTTTTGGGGTTTTTTCTCCTATTGTTTTTTGGTGTTTTCCCCTTTTCCCCGAGCCAGACGACCGGGGATGGAGCTGCATATTAGCAGTAGAACAAGCAAGAACTATTGTCCCACCCTGCAGGGCACGGTGCCCCCCTCTGTCCCAAAGTGCAAGTCCTCCCCAGTGCTTGGGATTTCCTCTCTTTTTGTTTTTTCTTTCTTTTTCTTTCTTTCTTTCTTTCTTTCTTTCTTTCTTTCTTTCTTTCTTTCTTTCTTTCTTCATTTATTTTCTGGACGGTTTCTTTGTCTTTAATACTTGTGGGGGAAAGAAAAGAAGAAAAGAAAACAGAAGAAGAAGGAGAAGGACGAGACGACCGGGTGAGGGAGGACCTTCTCTAGAGGTTTAATGTCTTCAATAAATACTTCAAAGTGGCTGCCTAACTGCTGTCCCGAGAAAAGGAAGCGCGGCACCAAACGGACAGCGGATCCCACTTCCTCACAGCGCAGGAAACACGAGCAAGTTCCCCCGCGTCCCTCGCTCGTAGTCCCAAGCGCTTTTCAATGAGGAGCGCGGGGGGAACCGGCAGGGACGAGCGGCGGGACCCGGAGCGGAGCGCGGACTCGTCCAGCCGCCCCCTTGCCGCACCGCGGCCCACGCGCGGCATCAGCTGTTGCGTTCCAGAGGGGAAGGACGCTCTTTTTGTGTCAAAAAGAAAATAATCGGCAACTAAAACAGGGGAGGGGGGTGGGGAGTAACTCAAGCGCCAGTAAGTGATCGAGCGGGTGTTTTACACGCGCGGCATCGCACCTCGCAGGGGGCTGTGGGCGGCCGTGGGGTCCTCGGGGGGCACCCGGCGTGACCCAGCCCCGGCGGACAGGGTTGGTCGCGGCGGGACGGGATCTCTCCGACACCTGTCCGCGGGGGTCCGCCGGGCGCGGGTGTCGTGGGGGCCCCGCACCGCGCCCCGGCCGCCTCAGGTTCGTGGGTGGCCGCGGCCGGGGCGTCCCGGGGGCAGCAGGGGCCGGGCCGGAGGGGCAGCGGGGCTCGGCCCGACCCGTCGGCCGGCCGGCGTTCCTGGCCGGGGAGCCCCCGCAGGAAATGGCATCTGTGCGGGTGTGTGCAAGTTCGGGCTGGATCTCGGTGTACAGCAGTTTGCGGCGGAAAAAAAAAAA